>JANHMN010000018.1:18255642-18307058 GCA_030674055.1 Rhabdomys pumilio | reverse complement strand
GAGAGGGAGAGGGAGAGGGAGAGGGAGAGGGAGAGGGAGAGGGAGAGAGAGAGAGCTTGCTCAAAGGGGCGTGATGGGCCTCGTGATCCCATATGACAAGTCTAGTACACTTGCCCATGCTCAGAGCTTTATATCTACAATGTGTGTCACCAGTAAATTGGAAGAGGCATATTCAGATTGCATATGAGATAAGGATCTAACAGCACCTGCCTCCTAAGACTGTTCAGAGGGGACTTTGGGGTGACTTGTGTAAGACCTTGAAAACGTGACTACATATGGTAAGTCCTCAATATTTATTGGTCACTAGTGTGTGTGTGTCTCTGTGTGTATTGTCATTGTGACAAGGATACAATACTAGAATACAACCAATGATTCTTAGTATTCCATGCTAACATCTGTAAGTGGCATAGCTGACTCTCTGGACCCATATATTATCACAGTTGTAAACGTTATCATTTTCAGCATGCTGTGTCATTTTACACTGGCAAAATGTCAGAGGCCAGTGTAGTATGTCGAAAGGCTCTAATTCCTTGGCTGAGTGTCGTAACTGTGGTACAGTACTGTGAATCAGACCCACAGTGCCTGAGTGTAATGTGCACTGGGCATGCAAGAGGCTTTTTCTTAGAGTTGGGCGACATGATAGCTGTTGTGGCTGCCATTTTTTTTCCCCTCAAACTCCTAAAAGACCATAAGAAATGATAATTATGCCCTTCAAACAAGTTTCCAAATGTTCCTGGTCACCGTGGAATGGAGGAACGGTCATGCAGTCACTTGTGGGTCTGAGGCCCAAATCAGGCAAACGGAATGCGGTAGAAGGAAGTTTCAAAGCGCCACTGAGCGGCGCAGGCGCACACCGACGAGCGAGCCTCTAACGATCTTGATTTTCTGTTTTGTTTAACGTTTTTTATTGAAAATTCTTTTTTCCTTTCTTTTTTTGTTATTTTATCTTTTGTTACAATCCAGATTTTATGAAATTTTTTGTTTTCATTCAACATATTTTGACTTGCTTTCTCTCCCTCCCAGACCCTCCCCACCTCCCTACATATGCAACTTTAAGGTTTTTTTCTTCTCTCTTTAAAAACAAACAAAACAATAGCAACAACAGCAAAACCAGTAAGAAGCATACACACAAACAAAAATCAAAATAAACAGGCAAGAGACTGATAAGACAAAAGAAATCCACAAGGAAAGCAAAAAGGATACCTCCGAGTTCATTTTGTGTTGGCCAACGACTCCAGGGCATGGGGCAGCCCTGAGGTATGGTTAATGTACTCAGGGATACCCCACATGGGGAAATTGATTTTTCCTTTGCTCTAGCCTTTCAGTTGCAGGTCGCTTCTTGGTTAGGGACAGGAGCTGGTGTCTACTTCCTGCTTCCAGGGCCTGGACCCCTGCTTGAACCTACGCAGGCCTTGTGCCTACTTTCATGGTCTCTGTGAGCCTATCTTCAGTTTTTAAGAACAAACAGAAGGCAAATAAGATGAATTAGGGACAATTAAAGTTGTTTTAACATCTTTAATAAAGTAATGGACTGTCCGTTTTGTGTATTTGAGCATTTCTAATTTTTTTATGTCAAGAAAAATAAATTATCTAACTAATAAATTAGCTGACAAAGTCCAAAGGGTCAATTTTATATTTTCTTATCACTATTTATTTCTAGTAGACTGTAACTTTCTGGCTAGGTATGGTTTAGCACACCTTAATCCTAGAACTAGGGATGCAGGGGCAGGTGGATTTCTGTGAGTTCGAGACCAGCCTGAACTACATAGTGAGTTTCAGGACAGCCAGAGCTAATAAAGAGTTTCTGTCTAAACTAAAACACAGAACTTCTAGAAAGGTATGGCTAGGTGTGCTATTCCTGCTCACTGGGGCTCTCTCTGCCGGGAAGATGTGCACTTGTCAGAGTAACTTTCTTACTTCCTGCTATGTTGTAATTTCTAGGGTATCAGATCCTAGCTAGTGCCTGGTGACCTACCGAGAGTTCAGCTGGATAACTGGGTTAGCTGGGGGGAGTTAGGGAACAGTGTATAGACAGCCCTAGCCAAGTATGAGAATGATGGGGAGAAGCCAAGTGTGGGTGGGGCAGCTTAAACTCCTCGTCGTGCCAGATTCTATTTATCCATCTATCCATCCATCCATCCATCCATCCATCCATCCATCCATCCATTCACTCATTCACTGGCCAAGTTGGGGATGAAACCCAAGGCCCAGTGCGTACTAGACAAACTTTCTACTACAGAGTTACACTCCCAACCCTCACGGAAGAGTCTTCCTTGCCTGTCTTCCATCTTTCCCCAAGGAGTTAAAGACTAATTATAGCCTGCTTAACAACACAGTTCGTCTGACCCTCACCGTCCACAGCTGGACCATGTTTAACCAGCCTAAGGGTGAAAGCTGCTTCATCCCGAGGTAGTTATACAAACAAGAGTCAAGCCACTTGTAGGAATGTAGCAGTAAAGAAGAAACTAAGAGATACTTCTGATACCCTTACCATCGAATGGTGACATTCCTGCTCACGTGGAGCATTGGAATTTGCTGGCTCTCCTTGGCTCCTGGTGAGCATCTATGGATGTGTTAAAACAGGCCTCTGTTCAAGAGACGCTGACGAGAGATGACCAGGCCCTTCTGTGTTAGGCCTTAGCACCCAATGACACCCTGAGGCTCTCCTAAGTGTCACGTTTCAGGTGATGGAATGCCACCATGGCCCAAGGCATGCTAATGGGCACACTAACTTACTGCAGCCCCTGAGGCACACTTAACAAGCCCCTAAAGAGGCCGGTTCTAATGTCAACTTGCTATTACTATGTAGAACCACCTGAGTAGGAAGCCATACTTGTCTTAATTGATGTGGGAAGACCTACCCTGAATACGAGTGGCTACTAAATTCCAGCAACAGTGTTTTCTCTTCGTTTGGTTGGTTGGTTGGGGTTGTTTGTTTGTTTTGTTTGTTTGTTTTGTTTTAGGGGTGTGGCAAAGGAAGAGTATTTCCCTTTTTTTTATATAGCTTCCTCTCTCGCCTGATCCTCTCCATCCTTGCTGCTGCTGGTTCCTCTGCTGATATTAGAACTAGTGTTCTCAGGTTTCCAGCACAGATTGAAGACCAGCAGTTCTCCAAGGAGTGTCCGAGCTCTTTGGTGTCAAATTGGGACTGATGAAGCATCCAGTCCTGCGAACTGCAGGCCGAGCAGCTTCAGGGTTCTCTCCAGTGACTCTGATATTGAGGATCCTGCCTCAGACACTGGCAGCCTCAGACAAGGCTTTCTGCCTCTCAGGTATCAGACAGCTGTTGCTACTATATTAATATAAGCTAATTTAACACATTTTTATGCACATATGTGTAATTATCCTCTCAGGTCTGTTCCTCTAGAGAACCCCGACTAATTCCTCCATGGGTCCAAGGAATGAGGAGCCCTTGGCTTCAGTGACCATGACGATGAGCAGCGACTGATTCTTGTGTATTATGCCCCTTTCACCAGTCCTTATGAAGCCCTCACACTGTAATGTAGGTATTGCCTTGCTTTGCAGATGAGAACATTAATGTGGCAGAGATAGCCCAGTTTTGTCATACAGTCCCTTTGGCTTTGGTTTTCAGTGGCTCACAAGAAGATTTCATTTCCAGACACCCTTATGTAAGAATAGCTAGCTGGGTACCACCTGATCAGTTCTGGTCAGTACCACCTCTCTCCTTCTCCCTGCTGAGAGCCACAGGGAGAGCAGCCACTCAGTACCCTGTCATCTACAGAGGGCTTCATGTGAAAGACTATACCTGTATTGCATATAACCACTGGCAACCAGAGGTTTGCTGGCTACTGGAGCATAGCCTTGCCTATCTTGACTAATGCATTGAGGTTCGGAGAGAAGTCACCTGCCATGATTTTAAAGGTAACCGATAATGTAACTTGCACCTCAATCCAAGACGACCAAGACCCCTTTATCTTTTCTTTTACTACCTCTTTTCTAGGACATGGAAGAGGTCTGATGTTCACAGTGCTGCATGTCCCTAAAGTGGACCAGAGGGCCCATCACACGGAATTTTTCTCTGATTTTTCTCTCCTTACCAGTCTACCAGCCTTACCCTAGTGGTGGGAGGATTCATGAATATCCAAATGGTGTTTAATCTTTATCCAAGGATTCCTTTTACCACCTGCTTTTACCCTACTGGCGTGTAATGAAAAACACAATAAAACTGCATGCTTCTGAGAGGATAGTGACCAGGTGACTTGTGATCCCTTCTTGTTCCCAAGAGTGGATGGTTTGTGTTCCTGTCCACGTACACAGACTGGGCCGTCTTATGAGCGGAGAATTCACCAGGTGGAAAACCCTGATGTAGAGAAAGCACACAACCTACACACTCTTTTTCTTTTCTTTTTAAAGTTTTGTTATTGTAGCTCAGGCTGGCCTAGAATCTCTGATCCTCTTGCCTCAGCCTGAGAATCCAGGAGACAGCTCTCCAGGCTATCTGGCTGCTCTGTGGGAAGTCTCTCTCCTGAAAGACATTCAGTGGTGAAGATGAACTCATGGGAAATAACTTCTCTCTAGAGAGTTTCTCTTAATATTATTACAGCTGGGACTGAAGACAACGTGGCTCAAAGGCTCAATGCCAAGATGTTGCTGGCCTCCACTGTATATGCACAGCGCTTCTAGAACACAAAACAAGATAGACTAAACCTTAAAAATAAGACTATATTCTCCTCCCCTTTACTGCCAACTCCTCTCTTCACAAAAGTAGCCAGTATCAGTTGGGTCTTTTTAAGCATTTCCGGGGGAAAAATGTATAAATCAACTACAGGTAAGGTATGCATTTTCTAATGTAAAGAGATCACACCATGTGGGAAACTGGAGATCAGCATTTGAATGGGAAGTGAGACCAAGAAAGATAAATATGGCATCTTGTCTCTCATGCAGAGTACAGAGGAGAGAGAGGAGGAGGAGCGGGGAAGAGGAGGAGGAGGAGGGGAAAGAGGAGGAGGAGGGGGAAGAGGAAGAGGAGGGGGAGGAAGAGGAGGGGGAGGAGGAGGAGGGGGAAGAAGAGGAAGGGGGGACTTGTTTAGGGACCCCATCTGGGAAAAGTATAAGAAGAGTAAGGTAGAGGTGAATATTCATGCACAAAAATGTGTGGAAGTAATTATTATTTTGTACAATTAAAATACACAATAAAACAAATCAAAATCAAACAAGAAACCCCTTTTTATTTAAGGCAACCAACCCTTGTAAAAACTATATATTGCAGCTGTTTTTCTCTGATGACTTTTGGCTTTAAGCCATAAATTTTGAAATGTATACATGGTAAAAATGTACCAATACCTAAGAGATTGGTTGATGTTTGGATTAGATCTCAAGATCCCTCTGTTAAAGAGGACGCTATACATTAACAAACAACAACAATGTCTATACAAATGTCAGGTCTGTGTTCTCTGCACACATGAGGGCTCCCTGGCTGTCTGAGCTTCCAAAGGTTCTTTGAGCTCTCCTTTAAGATACTCGGTTGCACATTGCAATAGTTAAATAGTTGACCCTGAATAGAAGTAGGGAGGTGTAACCCACAAATTCCAGCCTACAAGAGACTTGGGCAAGAGGATAATGAGTTCAAAGCCAACCAGGCCTCCATAAAGAGTCCCTCTCTCAAAAATGAATAGAATCCAATCTTGAGTATTCTATACTGAAGATGTTAAAGTGTCTTTGTGGTTGTTATAGAAACCGTATCGTTATTACTTTCTGTGTTTTCAAAGTTAAGGATGCCACAGTGCCTAGCATTGTGCAGTGGGTTGGATGAGTATAATTATCAGGGTAAAATAGAAATGTCTGAGGAAGAGGTGGACCTTCCTGGAAGGGCTGGGAAGCTTAAGACACTTTAAAATTTCTCCAAAGGGAAGAGAAGAAAAAAAAAAAAAAAAAAAAAAAAAAAAAAAAAAAAAAAAAAAAAAAAGACCTGAACTAAGACTTATAACTTACTTTGAGAAAATTTTTGAAAAAACTGACTTGTGACACAGTTTCAAACTTTCTGTGAGACAGGGGTCATCCTAGGCTGCAAACTTACACAGCTGTTGACCTTAAACTCTGGAAGAGAAACAGCCACATCAATTATGAAGTTCCTCAAAACCTCTGTGTGTGTGTGTGTGTGTGTGTGTGTGTGTGTGTGTATGAATCACCATCACCGGGGCTGCTATTAAAATGTAGATTTTGATTTGGGTGACAGCTGGCAGGACCCAGTTTCTACATGTTTGAACAACTACTTGGCTTCAGAAGCCAAGCCTTTCAAAACACACACACACACACACACACACACACACACACACACACACACTCCTTGACCTTTGCCCCAGGCTTGCTGTTCCCTGCTCCCTTCTCCTCCTGCCCCCTTCTCTTGCTTCATCTGATAGTATTTAAGTATGTATATACACATGCTTATATATATTTATTTGTGTATACATATGCTTATATGTATTTACGTTTGTGTATATGCAGCATGCGTATATATGTCTTGATTTTTCTGCTTCCTAAAACATCAAGAAATGGGCTATTTTTACAGAAACCACAAATGCATTTCATGGAAAACCATTGGGCACAAAGGCAAAAACATCAACAAATTGATACCTTCTTGCTTTGTCACGCCTGATTTACGGAAATCAACACAAAATGGTCTGTGATTTGGAAAATGACTTCAACCACATTTAAACTCTTCTCTTTTTAAAATATTAGCAGTTGAGTACATAAGCCAATATTTATTTTCTAATCAAAGGGTTTTGGCAAATGGTTTATAAATGAGAGAAAAAATGCCTCAGAAATGTTTTTGGAATCTAACTGGAAATGGGATATTTTATTTCTTTAAGTGGTAGTCATAGGTCTTCATCCACTAAGAGTCTAACTGCTCTGGAGAAATAGAGAGAGAGTGTGGAGAACTGACCACTGCACAGAAGTCCAACGCCAGGACTTTCCACCAGACATCACCATAAATAATTTTTTTGTAGAAATAAGTTGAGGATCCTGCTACATTAAGGGAAATCTATTTGCAGAATGACCGAATAGAGAGCACCCCTTAAGAGAAGCTTCCAGAATTCCATTATCTCAACTGTCACTCGCCACCGGATTTGTCTTGGCGCTGTGTGTTTTCATGAATTACTTGAACTGTTTGTTTTCCCTTTATCAGCCATCACCCTGTCAGCCAGGCCATTCATAACAACTTTTGGCAGCTCATCAGGGGAGTTCAGAGGCTGAGTAGGACCCGATCAGCTCTCACACCTCATTGTGTGAAACTGTTTACTGGCACTGCCTCTTCTGTAAATATTACAAGCGGAGCCCCAAAAGGAAAGATGTGTGGAAATGAAATGACTTGCCTGGGAGCGCTTGGCTGGGTGGAGGGAGGACTGAGGAATGTTTGGGTCTTATTGATTGGGCTAAGTCATACCCACCTCTCCTGTGGAGTTTTATGCGTGCTGGTTAATTAGACAACATTGAATCTGACTTTGCATCCGTGTGTGTGTGTGTGTGTGTGTGTGTGTGTGTGTGTGTGTGTTCGGGGGAGGGGGAAGTGAGTCTTCTGTAGTTAGGGAGTACAGATCACTTCTGTCACAATCTCACTCCTGTAGTATCTGACGCCCACTTTTCCAGTATTTTCTTACACTGTCTTTTGTGCTTGACTGGCAATGATACTGCTGCTACATGAATCAAGCACTGGACAGTCCCTGGGCTGAGTTTCTGCCGGTGACTCTTTAGAAATAACCTCCAATTTGAAATAAAAGGCGCTGATCCTCTGCTGAAGCTCATAGCACTATAGATAACAACAACAACAGCAACAATAATCATAACAACAACAACACACACACACACAGACACACACACACCTTCTTCAGTCTTTATTCTTATCAGTTACACAGGCACAGATCTTTGCAGATTTTAAAGTGTTAAATAATTCTGAGTTTATGAGGAAAAATAAAGCTTCCCCAGTTTCCCTCCTGACCCACTTTGTGTGTATGTGTGTGTGTGTGTGTGTGCTCGTGTGTATGTGTGTGTGTGTGTGTGTGTGTGTGTGTGTGTATGTGTGTGTACCCACCATGGCAAAGGAACTCACTCTGACTATTTCGAAGGTGATGGAATCCAATGGTATTTTTGTGATCTCCTTTTTTTGGTTACATTTGAGATGTTTTTCCTTTTTCACAAGACAAAGGTGCAATTTACACAGAATAGGGCCTATAGGTTTCCTGTGCACGGCCCAGTGAATTTTGCTACGGCAGAAATCCCCTTTTCATTGCTGTCGTACCAGCAGTGATTTGTGGTGTGAAAATGCTAGGTGTGTGAAAATAAGCAATGACTGCCATCCCAGTACACTCTTCACGGTCCCTACATTGTGCTATTATGTCTACTTGCTCGTTAGCTATTGTGCCTAATTAATATTAATATAGGCTGTCACAGGTATGCTTGTACTGGAACAGACAGTGGGGACACAGAGCACAGTCCTCCCTATCATTTCAGTCACCCTTTGGAGGACTTGCCTTGTATCCCTCCCAGATAAGCGAGGCCCTGTGCAGAGACACACTACCCTAGAAATGGAACGCTCATATCATCCAGAAAAATGCTCCTGTGCCTTGTTTTTAAGCCTGTCCAAAGCACACTGCTCCCGGCCCTATCATATAACTCCTGTACCAAAAGTCCCAGGCGCAGAGACCTAGAGGAGGCACTTGTACGTGTCTGGCCTCTTTTACCCAAAGTGATACTGGAGTAGAAAGGGAGGGAAACTCTTGAGAACACAAGAAGAGCAACGATCCTTGAATCTGGTTCAAGCCTGTCGCCAGCAGGGCAACAAGAATCCCAACACAATTACCGACTGCTTAAGGCCTTTCTCCCTCCCCATCTGTAAACCTACAATTTTCTAGGAATCTCACCAGAACCCCTATTTAGGGGGAAAGAACATGTGCTGGACCTTTTGTGCAACCCTAGTGGCTTCTGTGTAGTGTAGTGTAGGGTTACAATTCCACTCCAGGCGTCTCTGGAGCACAATCTCAGACAGAGAGGAAGGGAGAGGAGGAGGGCTTTCCTGGCAATCTTTTGATATGTAATTTGAGAGTCATCAAAAAAACTGTATATGGCTAACACTAAGGCAATTTGTTGCAACTCCCCCTCCAAAAAAGGTCTATATCCATGCCTGGGTATGTCTTACTTCCTATGGCTCTTCTTTGAGACGCCCATATCCATACTCTTTGGTGTGCCCCAACTTTCTTCTGGACACCCCTCTTTTTCTCCTGACTCTTGTACTTAAATCTACACTAAAATATGTTCAGTAAGCTTTACAACTCTGCTTCTAAACTTCAGTATTGAAGCCATGAGTCCTGATTTGGCCTAAATAGAGGTTCCCTAAGAGTCTAGAGCAGTGGTTTTCAGCCTTCCTAATGTAATTTTAATACAGTTACTCTTGTTGGTTGTGGTGATCACCAACAATAAAAGTATTTGTTGCTACTTCGTCACTGTAATTTTACTACTGGTATGAATCATAATGTAAATATCTGATATTTAAGATATCTGATAGGTGACCCCTGTGACAGGGCCATTTGACCCTCCAAAGGGTCATTATGACCCTTACATTGAGAACCAGTGGTCTAGAGAAACTTCTTAGGCTGCTAAGTGTGGCAGTACGGAGCTGTGACTGTCCTCATCACCAACAATGTCTTTGGTCAGTCCGTCATAGCAGAATATTACTACCTGCATGTCAACTCACCTTCTGGGGATATTGAGTTGTCTATTGCTGATTGTAAAATGCCTGTATAGTCTAGATAGCAAATCCTTTGTTAGATATAGATTCTAAGGGCTGAGGAGATGACTATGGATGAAACACTTGTCCTGAAGGCATATGGAGCTTGGGTCTCCAGAATCCACATAAAAGCTCAGCAGACCTGACAGTCCCCCTACAATTCCTACACTAGAGGCTTGAAGAATCCTGTGCTAGGAAGAGACCCTGGAGCATCATTTACTGCATTAAAGACAACCCCAGTGGGTACCAAAGCATGCCAGTGTCTCATTAAGGAACAACAAAAACGTAACTTTCTCTTGCATTAGTTTAACCAAGAGTGAGCCCAAATTGAATTCTCTACTTCTCTCCCTGTGCCTTTTGCCCATCTGCAGTTACTTTTCTACCTGTAATCTGTCCACTGTGTGTCTGATCTGCCTGTCCCTGTTGCTCGTGTGTTCTGTGTCTGTAGGTGCCTCTGTGTTAATTGAACAGCACAGAAAACACAGCATGGGAAAGGAATGGGAGTTCTTTTTGTTTTGTTTTACAGAAATCGGCAGCCAAGTTTTACAAAGGAGGAAGTTACCTGGCTTCTCAACAGGCCCAGAATATCATCCGATGCTACAAACGAAGCCGCTAAGCTGTGCTCACAAGTGTCTTCAGCATTTATGGTTGCATACAATTGTCTTTGCTGCTTCCAACCTGTTGGCTGATTCCAGCAACTGATTACAGCAAATATGTCCACACACACCTGATTATGGCTCAGGGGCATGGACTAGTCCATAATTCAAAATTAACGCTATGCGTTTAGCTAAAGTTGTGGAAGCTGGTAGCACGGGAAAAATCCAAGGCATAGCAAGGTTTGTTCCTTTGTTCTCTTAGAGGCAGATTAAATTTAGACTGACTATAGAGAAGGCTAGCAGGTTAAGTACATAGTCTTCAGTGATCTCCAGGCATGCTATTAACTTGACTGTGAGGTCCAACAAAAGTCTTTCTGAAGTTAGGAGACATTTTTATAGAATTGTGTCAATATATCCTGGAGCAAGCTGACTAACTGGAGTAGCAGGTTGAGTTACCTCTGGCTTCAATGAGCGAACCTGCCTCAGTAAATAAAGTGGAGAGTAACTTAGGGAGATGCTCAATATCTCTGTCCTGCATATATGTGTGCACATGTGTACCCACACGCATGTAAACATGTGAATATATACATAGACACATATACTAGATCAACTTTGAATAATTTTTCCATTCTGTGACTGTCTTTGGTTTTCAATTATGTTATTTGTTGACTAGAAAAGTTAAGTTTTGGCTATATTCATGGTTTTTTTCTCTTATAATCAGTAACTGTGGAATGTCAAGGTTTGTCTACACACAGGCTTATGCAGACCTTCTCTTGTTCTCCTCTGGGAAGCTTTATGGTGGCCGACTTCCCACTAAGCCTCCAGCTCCATCTCACTTTAGCTCATACCTTAAGGAAGAGATTGAGATTCGTTTGAGGTTTTTGTTTTTTAATTGGATGTAGTAATTTTTGTGGGATCATTTTTGTCAACATTTCTTTCTCGACTAGGCACACACACACACACACACACATACACACACATACACACACACACACACACACACACACACACGGTGGTGGGGAGAGATACACAAATACATATACAAACACACCTTTATTGAAAATCAATTGATCATAAGTACATCAATGCGCTATTTGAAGACTATTGTGTTTTGCTGGCTTTTCATCTTTGGATAAGTAATTGTAAGCTTGAAAACAGGAAATATGCTTTTCAAACTTGTTCTTTTAAAGACTGCTTCAACTATTTTTCATTCTTTTATATGGAATTAGTTACTTTCCAGTCACTGGAACAAACTACCGTTAGCGATTTAGGAGAGAACAGATTTCAGACGATCTCATGCTATCCTGGCCAGGAAAGCAGCCTCTGCAGGAACAGCTCAGTCTATGGTGGTGTGAGCAATTGGCAGCGGCTATCCTCAATGGAGTGGACCAGATTCAGCGGCTGGTGTAACAGTGAAAGGCTAGGAATGGGTGATGGGGCCTTAGTGGCCTGCTTCTAAAAGCCAGGCTCCATCTTAAAAGGCTCTGCAGCCTTCAAAACAGAACCACAAATTCAAGACCAAGCTTCTGAAACGCAATCCTGGAGTAGGGGCTGGAGGCTTTCAGAGTCTAATCATAATATATACATTTTATAAGAGCTTGTCAATTTCCAATAAAAATCTTCCTGGCAACCAGTGTGACAAACACAACCTGTCTTAGTTGGGGTTTCATTACTGTGAAGAGATGCCGTGATCACTGCAACTCTTATCAAGGAAAACACTTAACTTTGACTGGCTTACAGTTCAGAGGTTTAGTCCATTATCACTGTAGTGAGAAGCATGGCAACGTGAAGGTAGATATGGAGAGGTAGATAAAAAGTCTATATCTTCATCCACAGGCAACAGAAGACTGTGTTTCACAGTGGCTATAGTTTGAGCATAGCCTTCCTCCAACAAGGCCACACCCACTCCAACAAGCCACACCCACTCCAACAAGGCCACACCCACTCCAACAGTGCCACTCCCTATAGGCCAAGCATTGAAACAGATGAATCCATGAAGATCATTCCTATTCAAACCATCACATAACCCAACCCCTCTCTAGAACTTTGGGTGTTATTACACGCAGATCAGTTAAGAGAGAATTCATTGGCACCTTTGATTTGTGGATTTTTCCATCCAGAAGCATGGTTTTTAATAACTTCCTGTGATAGAGTCAGCTTTTCTTGTTCAATTCTTATATAACTTTTATGACATTTAAGTAGTTTATAGTTTTGTAACTATTATAGAGTTGTTTTAAGTTTTCATTTAAGCTTTTGCTGAAAAAATGGAAGTGCAAATGTTTTGTTGTCATTCACTGACCTTGGTCTCCCTGGCTGATTCCTTAGGCAGTCTTGCATATACAGTCCTGCCATTTATGGAATAAACATCCCTCTAACTTCTGTGCCTGTGCTTCATCAGAGAGGGCTTCAGGCACAGTGTTGACCAGAGATGAAGGAAGTGGCATTCTCATTTCTGGTCTCAAGAAGAAAGCATTCCATTTTGAACCATAAATATGTGGTTTTATATATGCTTTTTATTAGATAGATAAAAAATACTTTCTTTATCATGCATAGATTTTTTTCTGATTTTTCCTTTTTCTTTCTTTTCTTTTCTTTTGCTTGCTTGTTTGTTTTGTTTTCTTTTTCTTTTTCTTTTTTTCTTTTCTTTTTTTTTTTTTTGACAGGGTTTCTCTGTATATCCCCTGGCTATCCTAGAACTCACTGTATAGACCAAGCTGGCCTTGAACTCTCAGAGTTCTTCCTGCCTCTGCCTCTCAAGTGCTGGGATTAAAGGTGTGTGCCACCACCACCTGGCAATAAGGTGACTTTTAAAAAGCCATCTGTTTATTTTATGTGCATTGGTGGGTTTGCCTTCATGTATGTCTACATGAGGATGTTGAATCTCCTGAACTCGGAATTACAGACAGTTGTGAGCTGCCATGTGAGTGCTGGGACTTGAACCCGGGTCCTCCAGAAGAACAGCCAGTGTTCTTAACCACTGAGCCATCTCTCCAGCCCCTATAATGATTTTCAATCAAGTGAGAAATGCTGCTTTCACTTCTTTTGTTGTGTGAGTCGCTGTATAGATTTCACTTCTAACGCAAACGATCGATCTTGACTTCCATCACTAATGGTGATTTTTTTTTTTTTATTCTTTGCACATATTACTAACTTGAATTTTTAACATTGTATCCAGGGCTTTGCAATTCCATTCTTGGAGGATATTGGTCTGTATTTTTTTTCCTTTCCTTTTTTTTTCTCTCCCCCCTCCCTCCCTCTTTCTTTCTCTTTTTCTTTTCTTTTATCTTTTTTTTCTTTTTGCAATATCTTATCAGATTGGTTTTGTGTGTATTGCCTCAGGCAACCTGGAACATGCAATCAGTCCTCTGCATCCTACAAGGATCTTACAAGCATGTGACTGTACCCGGCTCCCCCTAACCAGGCTCTGCTATGGGGGATGCACTAGTCTCACACAGCAGCTTGTAAAGTGCTTCCTTCTGTTTTCCTTAGAATTTTCAGAAGACTTGAGTTTGGTTTTCCTTCAGCCTCTGGTAGAACTAAAGGGACTGGAGAGTGAGGGTGCTTGCTGCTAAAATAGGAGGGTCTGAGTTCTGATCCTCAAAACACTTGTAAAAACCTAGGTATGACCATGCACTCCTGTAACCCATGGTGCTGGTGTGACCATGCATGCCTATACCCAAGTCTCTTGTGGGGTAGAGACAGGAGGGCTGTTGGGTCTGCAGAGATCCTTTCTCAAAGGAATAACTAGGAAAGCAGTGGAGCAGGACACCAGATCTTCTCTGGCCTCTGTGCACACATGGGCACTGTTACCATCATACATATCTACATATAGCAAGCATACACACATCCCCAAACACACAGAGAGGGAGCGAGACAGAAAGAGAGAGAGAGAGAGGGAGAGGGAGAGAGAGACACACACAGAGAGAGACAGAGACAGAGAGAGAGACAGAGGCAGAGAGAGAGAGCGAGAGGGAGAGAGAGACACACAGAGAGAGACAGAGACAGAGAGAGAGACAGAGGCAGAGAGAGAGGCAGAGAGAGAGGCAGAGAGAGAGAGAGAGAGAGAACACTTTAGTAGAACAACTATTTGACTCTTGGGGGTTTTCTTTGCGGAAAGATTTTAAATCATGAATTCAATTTTGAGAGTAGACACACGGGCTATTTGACTTCTTCTGTTTTCTCTTCTTATTTTGGTAAGATGTGTTTTTTAAGAAATTCATCCACTTGCACCGTGATGTTGAATTTATAGACATAGAATCATTCATCGCTTTGTCTTCTCGGAGCGTGGAGTGCTTTATCACGGCGTAATGGCTCTCTTTATCAGTGGCAATCCGTCTTGTCTGCAGCCTACGTTGATCTTAATAAAGCTGCCTGGTTCCTGATTTGTGTCTGCATGGTGTATCTTCCTAACCGCTCTTCATTTCCTTTGGCCCTTTCACATTCTTTTTGTCCCTTTTTGACTAATTGGGGTTTTATGAATCAGTGTGCCTCTGGTACTAGATAATCATGTATATGTCTTTTTAAAAAACGTAATAGCTCCTTTGGACTTCACCGCCTCATCTGACTTGATCAAAGTCTATTTTCAAACACTGTGATTTGGCTCTGTGTCTCTAACAGTGCAGAGGTCTTCCCTCCTGGTCACAGACTGCTGCCTGTTCCTCCTGACAGAGGTCACAACACACAGTAATTAAAACTAGTGGATCACAGGGCTGGGGAGGTGGCTCAGTCCATAAAGTCTTTGCTGTTCAAGCACAAGGTCCCAAGTTTGATCCCCAGAACTCAAATGGCAAGTGCTTACAGCCTGAGTGCTGGGTAAGCAAGAGGCGGGTGGGTGGGTGGGTCCCTGGTGCTCATTGGCTAGCCAGGCTAACCCAATTAGCAAACTCCAAGTTAGTGGGAAAACATCACTTTGGCAATTAAAAAAAAATAGAGAAATCTGGCACGGCAATACATGCCTGTGATCCTGGCAGGGACAGGAAGGGTGTTGTGAGTTTGAGTTTTAGGATACATAATAAAACCTTGTCTCAAAAATAAACAAGACCAGCTTGGTCTGCTGTCGTGTGCCTGTAACCCCAGCACTCAGGAGGTTGATGCAGGAGGACTAGTAGTTCAAAGTCAGTCTCTGCAGTACAGTAAGTTTTGAGGCCAGCATTGACTTGATGAGACTCTGCCTCAACAAAGCAAAGCAAAGCAAAGCAAAGCAAAGCAAAGCAAAGCAAAGCAAAGCAAAGCAAAGCAAAGCAAAGCAAAACAAAACAAAACACCTATCATTGTAATGTTCTTGGACGAGCGTGAAGGGACACAGAGGTGTGGTACAATCTGCCAGCTTTATCTGGACATCAAATTTGAGTGTCATTAAAATACAATTAGTGTTCATAAGGAAACTTCCCACTGTTTTTGTGTCTCATTTTCACATTTTAAAGGAGTTTTGCATTCTCAGGGAGAAGGGTGTCAACAGCTGGTGTTTATTGTCCAGTGCACATGCGCTCCCCCATTCCCGTACACGCCTGCTCTTCCCTTAAGAGCTGGCCTTGTAGTTACTAATTTAACCACTGCAGTCAGTTCCCCAAACTGAAACCCATCAATCTTCATTGCCACAGATGAGAATAACCTGAGGGGCAGGAGGATTAGGTCATCTGTCCAGCAGTGTATAGTAAAATCATGACAGAATTTAAAAGACCATTTGTCAGAATACACTGGACAAGGTGACATGTTTCAAAATGACATTTTCACCTATGCATGTCATACAGTTTGGCTACACTCATCCTCTCTTACTCCCTCCTGTTCTTCTCTCCTCCCGCTAATTGCCTTCTCTTCTCAAATCATCTCTTTTATACTTTCATGTCATATATGTGTCTACGTCATCTGCATCTGTCTATGACTATCCACATCTTTCTGTCTATTCAAATCTAGGTTCTGCATATGAGAGAAAGTGTGCATATTTGTTTTTCTGAGCCTGGCTGATTTTGTTTGATACAGGAATCCTCAAGTCTATCTATTTTACTGCAGATGGCTTGGCTTTGTTCTTCTTTGTGGCTGAATACATAAAACCGTATCTTAAATTATCCTGCTGTGGATGGCCATCAAGGCTCGTGCCTTACTTGGCTATTGTGAACAGCGCCCCCCAGGAAACATGGGTAAGCAAGGGTGTCTGTAACTGGCTGACTTGGATTCCTGTGGGTATACTCACAGGGGCTGATTTAGCTGGGTCATGTGGCAGTGCTTGTACACACTGGTTGGACCAGTTTACAGTTCCACTTGCCCTGTGCAGAGGCTCCGCCTCCACTCCCATCATCCCCAACAGTTGCTATTGTTTTCTTAATGATTGACAGTCTTAGTGATTGACAGTCTAGAGTGACAGTGATTGACAGTCTAAGTGTACTTGTGTACAGTTTTGGTTTGTATCTCCTTGATGGCTAAGGACATCAACACTTTTCATAGAGTACTGGTTATTTTTCCTTGTTTCCTTGAGGAGTGTCTATCCAACTCACATGCTCACTTATGTATGGATGGGTGATCTGAGGGTTTGGTGTTTTACTTTTTGAGTTCTTTACACAAGATAGAGGTTTAGTCCCCCACCCTTGTTAAACCCCCACCCAAACCCTCCGGTCAAGTGCAAAGCTTGCAGAGACTTTCCCACACTGGAATCTGTCTTTACCTGCTGCAAAGCAGAAGCGCCTTCTCTCCGGAGTCCTCCTTGTCAGCACTGGCTACTTGACTTGCAGAGCTATTGGGTCCTTTTCTGGGGAAACTCTTTCCAGGTTCTTGACAAGCATTTCCTCTGCCAGATTCAGCGTGTTCAGGTCTTACGATAAAGGTCTCTGATTCATTTTGATCTTTGTACAGAGCAAGGGACAAAGGTCCAGTTTAATTCCTCTACATGTGGAAGTTGTTTCTCCAATGTATGGTTTGGGAATCCTTGCCAAAAAAAATCAGGTAGCCGAGGCAGTGTGGATTTATTTCCAAGTCTCCATTTATATTTTATTGTGCTGTGTGTCTGCTTTCTGCCAGTGCCATGCTGTTTGTGTTACTATGGCTCTGTAGTATAGTTGGAAGTCAGATGCCTCTGGCATTGTTCTTTTTGGTCAAGATTGCTTTGAGTCTTTCTGGTCATTTCTGATTTCATGTAAATTTTAAGATTCCCCCCCTTGTTCCTACAGGAATGCCAATGGGAATTTGATGAGGGTTGCCTAAAATCTAGAAATTGTTTTTGATAATCTAGTCACTTTTCACAATATCAGTTGTTGTTCCGTGAGCATGGGAGGGCTCTATGTCTGTCATTGCCTTCTTTGGTTTCTTGTTTCTGTGTTTAAGGATTTTAATGTAGAGGTCTCATGCCTTGGGTCTATTCATAGGTGTCTTGGGTTTTTGTTGTTGTTGTTGTTGTTGTTGTTGTTGTTGTTGTTTGTCTTTTGGGGGCATTGTGAATGGTATTGTTTTCCTGATTTCTTTCTCAGCGTGATCATTATTGTTATACAGAAAAGCTACTGGGTTTTGTGGTTGACTTTGTGCCCTGCTCCTTTGCTGAAGGTGTTTGTCAGGTTTAAGTACTTTCAGTGGTAGTGGTAAGGTTTTATGTACAGAATGACATTGATGGCACTCAGGAATGGTTTGACTTCTGTCTTTCCTGTTTGCATTCTTCTGATTTCTTTGCCTTGCTTCTTTCTGATTAAGACGTCAAACACTCTACAGAATAAGCTCGATACTATCAGCCACATGCTGAATAAGAAAGAATAAGTCCCTGGATCACAGACCAAATTTTAGAGGAAACGCTGAGTTTTTCCATCTCAGTTTAATGTTGGCTCTAGGTGACATTGTGACATTATACTACCATGTAGCACTAGAGCCCCTAGACCAGCCTTTATTATGTTGATGTATGTTCCTTCTATGTGCAGTTCCTTCAGGGCCTCCTTTATCATAAAAAAAGATATTGAGCTTTGCTAAAGGCACTTTCAGTGTCTCTTGAAGAGGATTTGTGATTTCTGTCCTGTCTGTTATAGCTTTTATTGGTTTGTGTAGGTTGAACCATCCTTATCTGCCTGGGGTGAATCTACCTCACGGGTCACAGTGTTTGATCTTCTTAATGTGTCATTGAAACCAAGAATCTCACCTCTTAACCACTGGCTTTGAAACGCCAAACAAATGACATGGTCTTTGCTCTTTGCATATTATCACCCCTCCAAGAATACCAAGCAAATACCCACTTAGAGCCCAGTACATACCCCCAAACTGCTGTGTTTACTGTGGGGTTCCACAGAGTGGGGAAATGCCCTCTGCTTCACAAAATCTCCACTCTTCACTGAGAAGGCTTATAAAACAAATCTGTTTTTACTAGTGCGGTGTCCCCCTCCAGGAGAAGAAAGCTTGGGCTGGTCTGGATGCACTGAAATCTTGGTAATCACACACAAAAAAGAGGGCTATGAGAGTTCGATCAGCCTTTGGGTGGCATTTCCCCACCCCCACACTGCCTTTTCTCCTCAACCCATTTCTGTTTTGCACTCCAGTTCTTAGCTATGATGCTCTAGTAGGAGGACTTGCTTAAATTCAAAAGTATTTGTAAATGTCTGAAGTATAAAAAGACCCAAGTTCTTAGTGAGGTATTTGTCTTTTATTGTTGGGCCCCACTTTGGCCCTGGTTTGGGTCTTGAGGACAAACCCGAGCCTGACTCGAGTTTGAGACCTGTCTTAGTCATTTCTAAGTCATTTCTACCAGAGTGACTCAACAGGACCTGTTTAGTCCTGCCTCTGCTCAGCTGTTTCTGATGTAGAGCTTTGTCATTGGCCCTTCCAGTCACCCCATACCCTCCATCATCCTTCCCCGCCCTTTAAGTCATCTCACCCCACCAAAACCCCTCCTCCCTATACTCCAAGTTTATATAAACAAGAGGCTGTTACATTAAAGTTGAGTTCCTGCTTCAACAAGACTCCCGCCCAGGCCCAGGTATGTTTCTTTGGGCCATGGACACTCACCATCCCGCGCAGCTCCGGAGAGACCGGTGGGACCAGGACTTCTCTCTCCTCTCTCCTGGACCTGCCAGCTTTAAGGAACCGACATTTTATCCCAATTATTTTTTTTCCAACCAAAGTGGGTAACTGAAAATTAACATCTATCCACAGGAGATGTTCTCTACTGTTTCAGGAATAGCTGTGGTTAAACAGAGGGTTCATGATGCAACCCTACATGTAGATTGGCTAGACAGAGCTGCCTCCCAACAGGGACCTAATCATTATTTTATCTTTTTGCGGAATGAATGAACAAAATAAGGGGAATCTTTGGTGAATCTTTTTTTTGGACAGGAAGAAAAAAAAGCTGGTTTGTATAGTTTGAAGAGTAGATTTAATATCAAGTGCATCAGTATAACACAGGAGGAAGCCACAGCTCCTTGGACACCCCAAGGACTGTGGGACAGGATGTATCCCTAGCAGAAGTCTATCTTCTCCCCAGCCGTGCCTGCAAGGCAGGAGAAGTATGTAGAACTATCCAATGATAAACCTCCCGACTGGATCCAGATTGGTCCAGGCAGTTGTTCTGTGTGTACTATGATAGTATGCCTCGAAGGAAGATTGCAGACAAAAGAAACAATAATAACTGAGCAACTTATCAGGAAAGATATAGTGATGCTGAGGTCAGATGATACACTCTGTCAGCCTAGGATCAGGTCCTATCTCTGCCACTCACCAAGACACTCAGGGAAGTTGCCTCACTGCCCTTGATAGCAGATGAGGTTCATCTGATCAATGCTCCAGTCAGCTTTGTTTTGAACACTTGGATTTTCTTTCTGATCTCCGGGAGTTCAGTGTGTAACCTGTACCGTTTAGTGAGGGCTTACTGGAAATGACCTCACATCGTAGCCACTGTATGTATCCTGTAAATGTTCATTTGTTAAAACCACAACCACTGGGCCAGTGAGATGGCTCAGTCAGGAAAGGTGCTGCCAAGACTCATGACCTGAGTTTAACCCTCAGGAACCACATGGAGTAAGAAGAAGACCAGTTCCTGCAAGCTGTCCTCTAACCTTCCTACAACACACACATAAACACACAGAGGCATATACATACTTTTTAAAAATATTTTTTAAGACTACAACTATTTTACAAAAATTTGGATAGATTATGTACCACAACTACATCTATGAAACCACTAGATATTAAATTAGGAATCTGAATCTTTCTGTCTGTGTCTACTCTGAAGCTCCAACTGTCCGATGCTTGATTATCTGAGACTATCATGGCTTCTCTGTTCAACATCAGAAAACATGTGCCTGAGAGAACTTTTAGGTATGAAACATGGACTCTTTGCCATCCATAGTCTTCTGCAAAATGCAGGGGAAGTTTCTAAAATATTCCTTCACTTATTTGTCTACTGTTATATGCAGTATTTACATTTACAAAGTGTCCTACAGAGTAACTAGATGGGGAGACATTTCTAGCAGGGTATTCACTTGTCGTCTCTCTTTTATTAATTTATTCCTTTGATTTCTATAATACGCTCTTCACACTTGGTCTTCTGAGATCATGTACAATGGTAATGCATTTAAAGTCATATTAATAAAAGATTGTTTTGTATCACTCATAGGGAAAGCTGACTTGAACATGGACAGCTCTATTCTTCATAAGTATTATGTAAGACAGTGGAGTGTCATTCCCAGGACACTGTCTGGAACATCAGCCATGTTCCACTTTGAAATACACTTACCCCCAGTTAGTTTTCTTTTGTAATATTTACTCTTCTCTCTTGGTCTGCTGCTGGGGTGCTCAGTGCTTTTGATAATAGACAGCCTCTGATTAATCTTTCTATTTCCTCTTTTCTTTGTCATTCCCCCTCCCCTCCTGACCTCCATACTTTCTTTTCTGTTCAGAGCTGTATAATCCCAGGCTTGGGTGAGAATAGCTAAAAACCATACAAGCCAATCGTCTGTCACTTTTCAAGCAACTGTAACATGTTTTACAGTGTGCCTTCTCCAGCGTATTTTCAGTGTAAGGTGCTCTCAGTGTCCGTCTTGTGTATTGTCTTTTCAAAACGAGTCAGATTTTTGCTGTGGAGTTCATGGCAAACAAGGGCAGAGGCCATGGCCACTGAATGGACACCTTATGGGATCCAAACATGACTGTGTAATTAGTAGCTTTAAAAGACTGCTTTTCAAAAAGTCCTGGGCCCAAGCACACTAGTCAAGTGCTTCTCATCCCAGGGCACATGTAACCGACCTCCAAGGACATTACTAGCAAATCTACTGAATCAGAGGTGGGGTGGGGGGTAGGTGGACTAGGTGAGCCAGACTGAGAACCAGCTGGGTCAGGAAGGCTCCTGTGTGTCCTCTGTGTACAAATATCTCACTTTTGTAGTAGTCATCAGTCTCTACTGTCCCCAATTGTACGCTCCTGAGTCTCATCTATCTCTAGCTACCCTTACACAGAGATCAATTTGTCAATGTTTTCTGGACCTGGTTTAATTGTCCATATGGATGGATGGACAGCATCCAAACAGCCTGGTGGTGCTATGAGAAGTACAAGTCCCACCAGGAAGATGAGGTCCTCACTGCTGGTTTCTATTAATCACTGAACACTGAGCAGCAAACCAACAAGCTGACACCCAACGAGTGAGAAGTCATCACTGTGTCCTACAGAGCCCATTGTTACTGCATCCTTCATATTCCATGAACCAAGTAGGTCCAAGTTGCCCTGAAAGCCTAAATTCTTGATAAAGGACATCTCTCAGAAATAATGCTACTGTCTCCTATCTCAAGTTCCTAAGTGCACTCCTAGGTTCTTTGCCCAAGACCTTTGTGTCAGTGTTTGCCCAGAGCCTTAGGTCTGTGTGCTTAGGTCTGACTGCACCTGTGAGGTCAAGATCTTGCTCTTCACATTCAGAGCAGGAATTCACTTTGATCTAACATGAAAAGAGGTGTCTGGTGCCAAATTAAGTTGGTTCACCAGAAGCACTCAAGTTTTGGCAATTTGGATGCAATTTACACTCAGAAGAACATGGGATTCTTAATCCCAGGGTCGTGGATTTGAAACCCACATTGGGCACCAGATGTTGTTGCCTGTGCCCTGGACAGCTCTCCACCGAACTCTACCTGCTCTTGGGGGTTGGGAGTGAGTTGGCACAGAGTCATCAACACAGACTCCAAGAGCAGGTGAGAAATGCTACAACAAGCTCATCTGAGCACTGCTGCAAGCTCCTTTAATACCTTTCACCCATGCTCCCACTGGTCCTAAGAACGTATCTCTTCTAAACAGCAGTTCCTGATTGGCTAGCGTTATTTGCACTAGCAATCCTTGGTCTCTCAGATAGTCCTCAATTAGGTCCTCCTCGGGAGATGCTTTTGTAGCTGCATGACCCTCAGCATTTACATAGAGGCAGCCCAGCAGTTCCTGCTACAGTATATGAATTACATAAAAATGTCGATCATTGAAACCCCAGAGTACTTCTTATAGGCCTGAGCTGGGAAAAAGAGACTAGGCTCGCACAGGTTCCACCAAAGCCTGGTGGCCCATTCACAAATGAATGGAGGCCAACAGGGCTACAGCTAAGGCCCCTGGGCTGCTGAAAGCCTCTCTGGACTTGTCTGAACTTGGTGCAGTCAACTACTATTCACCATTTTGCCTGTAGCAGGAACTCCTTTCTTTAGGTCTTCTCAGGGCACAGCAGTGAACTGAAGAGCAAGTGGCTATGCCATATAGCGCTCCCTCTTTGAAGCAGTGAAGAGCCACCATCCCCATACAGTGAAGAATGAACCTCATGTTGAGATGCTCACTTCAAAGGGCCATGGGATCACACATCTGTCTGTGACAAAACTGGATGCAGCCATCAGCCTTCTCATTGGGCAATGGAGCTTGGAAGAAATATTAAGCCAAGGAGCACTGGGTATTGCTTTTTACTGCAGCAGAGACTGGTCTAGCCTGACTACCTGGAGTACTTTAGAACTCTAATCAATAGGACTAGATAGATGGCTCAATGGTTAGAACACTTGCCCTGCAAGCATGAGCGCCATAGTTCAGATTCCTCAGAATCTATATAAAATGCCAGGCAGGAGTAGTGGTCTTCCTGTAATTTCCATCTCAGAAGGCAGAACGGGAGACACCCAGAGCAAGCTGGGCAGGCTCTGGGTTTGACTGAGAGACGGTGCCTCAATAGATAATGTAGAAGAGCAAAGGAGGATTATTCTTGGCGTGAGCCTTAGACTTCAACATGTACTTGTACATAGGCAAACATGCCTATATGTACATGCAAGCATGTCTGTACACACACACACAATATACACCTGAAAATGGGGAAAAGGGGAAAACTTTAATATTTAGCCTAATAAAGTAGAGGAAAACAAATTTTTATTACCAAAAGAAGAAAGATTATGTACAATAAAGTATATAATTTGTGTGTGTGTGTGTGTAATATATCCTAGTACTATGTATACTATAGTGTATACCATATATACTACATGCTGTAGTATTCTCTCAGTATACATATAGTAATCTATACTATTTAAGGACATACTTCTTAGAGAGCCTTAAAGATATGGGGATTGAAGAAACATGTATTTTCTGCCTCCTGCTTGTTCTAGGCACTGGGCAAGAGGCTGTGCATGCAACGCACCTTGGCCCAGTGGATCGGGCTAGTCTGAATTTTGTACTGGGGAAGGATGAAGAAGCAGCAACCAAATAAGGTCATGTTCCTTTCTCCCAAGTCACACACATAGTCAGTGTCTGAGCAGAGGTCTGATAGCCTGTGCCATTCTCCTATAGCATAAATATATAAGGAATGAGCCCTGAGGGGAAGGATTTCTCTTTAATTTTATGCACTTGGTTGTTTTGTGTACATGTGTATCCATGTACCACATTCACATATTGTCCATGGAGGCCAGAGAAGGGAGTTGGATCCCCTGAAAGTGGGGTTACAGATGGCTGTCAGCTGGCAACCAAATCCAAGTCCTCTGGAAGGGCAGTTAGTCCTTTTAGCCACTGAGACATCTCATAGCCTCAGTGAATACACTTTCAACCCCTTAGAACTTGGTTAGTATCCTCCTGGCCACTACCCCTTTAGAATAGTTTTAAAAAAATGAATCTGGTACTCAGAGCTATAATTAGGCTAATTTTACTCTTTGATTTCACCTAGATTTCTTTCTACTGACCCCTTCCATCCATGGACTGCCAATCGGCATGATCGTTAATCGCTCAAACATCCTCGCGTCTGTTTAAAGTGTCCATAACCGGATGCCTTCACCACAGGCTTAAAATATGCGAGGTTCTCCCTGACTGATAGTGGTGGTGGGGAGAGATAGGGCGTATTGTAAAAGGAGGAAGTTAGGGGGTAGAAACTGTGATCAAACAACAGCGGCCCTTTGGTGCAGGTACACGAGATGTGTTCAGCCATCATTCTGCAATATGTCTTAGAGACACCTCTATACTTGAGATGGACCTTGGTGGCCAGGGAAGCCCTGATGCAAATCTCCAACTGACCCTCTGCCTGCAGAGTAGGACAGAGGGCTCCCCTCCACCCACACTCCCTGACTCATGGCATGACTTCCCGATGGAAAACTGGCATTTCTCTCAAGTGTAACAATATTAATTATCAAGTCATTTTAAAACACGTGTGATGTATGTGTGCATTTATTTCACAGGAATGGTATAAAGATTAAATACTTAATGAATCCATTTTTCACATCAATGATATATTTGCCCTCTGCCTAAATATATCTCTCCCTTCTGTTTCTCATGAGAACTACAGCTATCTTTATTATGTAATCAGTAATATATCATTCCTTCTAAGCAGGATCTAATTTTAGCACTATGATGAATAGCCCGGGAATGAATTCCACTGCCCTCCACAGAAAGGAATATACATCAGACCTGCCCAGGTGTGTGTCATCTACTTGTCTTGGGGGCTCTCATCTCTCAAATGGCAGCCTGTTTTTTTTTTCTGGCTGGACGGTCTAGAGTGTCTGTTTTGGTTTGGTAGGCACTACTGGGAAGTAGCCAGAGGTACAGAGTAACCAGTGGTAAAGCTCTGCCCTTGAGGTCTGTGTCTCTCCTGTACCTGTATACAATACAATACAATACTTCTGTACCTGTATACAATACAATACAATACTTCTATACAATACTGTATAGAACGTGGCATCTGGGTGCTTTCTCCAGTTCATTCATGAGGTCATGTATATGTAGGACCACACCAAATTCTCCTACTCCCTTACTGTTTGGTTAATATCATAAAGAATCAATCACTTTGTCTTGTGTAACAGGGTCTTGTGTAATTCAGGCTGGTCTTGAACTCTCTGTGCAGCTAAGAATGACCCAGAATTCTAATTCCTTTACCTCACCTCTTGGGATTGCAGGTATGTGGCACCATATGAGGTCTAAAATGTGTTCTTTCATCTCATGCTCTCCATGAGGTTAACAGGTACTTCTGCACACTAACAATTCAAAGTTTAAATTTTAATTTTAGAATTATCATCCACTTTTCAGTTCCTCTGTGGGAGGAGAGCCAAGACCATACTTGATTCCCATTTTATAGACATGAAAACTGAGACCAAGAGAAATTAAATGATCCATTCAGCTTCTGGGATACGGTTTGATGAAGACTAAACCCCTGGTCTTCACATTGTATTTTTCCATGTGCTTTCTTTCAACACCACTGCTGTGAGACGAAACATAAAGGCTAAAGATGTTTGCTTGAGTTCGTGTGAGACTCTGATGTTCTTTGAACTAAAGCTGTTGATTCTGAGATGAATTTTTCAATTCATGTTTGAATCATGAATCATGAGACTCATGTTTAAGTCCTTGAGTAATAGCAATGTAGTTGGACATCCCTCTTCTTTCTTAGTGGTTGCAGAAGACTGATTCTAAAAACAACACAACTTAACCCTTCCATTCCCACACTGCTTGCAAAGTCATCCAGTCAGGCCGACTTCTCCTCCCCTTGAGCATGGACTTGCCCTATTCTTGCTTATTCCTTCAGTGATGCTCCACCCTACCCCTGACACTCACCCTTCAGGATGCCTAACTTGCCTGAGACCTGTCTCTGGCTGCCAAGCTTCTACTTGCCCTCTGTGGTAACTAAAATAGTGTATATTCACAAATTCTTTAACATCCCTCCTTTCCTCTGACTTAAATGTATCCCAGACTTCATAACATGGACAGAGGGTGATGGAGCAACTTCCTTCCTAGAGAACAGACCATAATAGGTCCTGTGCTTCTGCCTTGCTCTCATGCTTCACCTGGGGTCCACGGGACGTCTCCTAGAGATGATGTTCAAACAGTCAAATGGGAGGTTTACACACTGAGGAATTTGTCTTCTGGCCAGCAGCAGCCAGCACTGATGGCCCAGCTGTCTGAGTATCTTACCTCCAGTCCATGGCAAGCCTTCAGATGAGAAGAGTCTGCCCGTTGCTTCCCAGCAACCTCATGAGGAACTCCAAAGTAGAAACAAGCAGATCCACTCTCCCAGGCTTCCTGAGCCTCACAAACTGCGTGGGGTGGTGCATATTCATGACGATGCTTAGCCGCTCAATCTTGGTATAATTTCTCAAACCTCAGTAAATAGTTACTAAGCCCATACAGATGTTCTGCTGGATGGGCTTAGTTGTCCTAAGAACGGTAGATGTCCTGAAAGTATCCCACCAGGTGGAATAGCCTCTGGATACTAAGCATATCCTCCTCACACATTGAGAAGTGTTTGAGACACTAGTGAACTAGAGTCTCCCTAGGACTGAGCTTCCAGTTCCACAAATAGTAACTCAATTGATCACACTTGTTAAGAGAGTAGAGGAAGCCCCTAGTGAATGGATTCCGGAGTGAGTGTGTATTGTTGACACGGGCAAAGCCATGACAAAGACCAGTGAATAGGATCCACAGAAACTGGCAAAGCCTTTGCTGGTCCAAGTTCAGCCTTCTTCTGTCTACATAAGGATGCGTACAAATGCCCGATCAGTATAAATGCTAGCAGCTGCAGGTTTTTCCCTCCAGGATGAAGACCGCCGAGACCACTACTACCTCCCATCTTGTACAGAATAAATACACTGAGACTCCGGGGTGTGGCAGTGGTAGGTGCAGCTCCATCAGAGTGTATATAGCTCACCTGACCCCAAATATCTATGTGTCCATTGTTTCTTTAGTATCTGTCTTTTCTATTCCCTCAGTGAGCAACCAGGCTCGCAGGACCAAGCTGTGTAAGTATTGCCCCAGTGTCATTGGTGACTGCCTTCCATCCCCTATCTGACTTTCTTGTGTCCCTTCTGGTGTTTCTTTCCCTTCCCATCTTACTCCCTTGCTCCCAAGTCCTCATCTTAACATCTCCTGTGTGACAGGAAGTGAGCACACAAGCAAAGTCATGTTGGTTATGTTTCTCATGGGTAAGACAAAATACTTGACAGAAGCAACTAGCGGGAGGAAAATTTTATTTAGGTTCATGGTTTTAGAGAGACTTCATCCACCGTGGTAGAGAAGGCACGGCAGTGGGAGAGGCTTATTTTGTGGCAGTAGGAGCTGGTCACAGTGGCAAGAAACAGAGAGAAGCAAGACAGAAGCAGAGGTGGGTAAAACTTTCAAAGGCCCTCTCCTCTAGAGATGGCTCTGCCAGCCAGGCTCCACCTTTAAAGAGTCCAGGTAGTGAAGACCCAGCCATGCAGGGTCATCCCAGACTCTGGCATAACATTAGGCAGTTTCTCATGATCATTTGCCAAGCACTGAGAGTTTCTTCCATTTAAAAGGTTCTCAATGGCTCTCATCCAAATACAGTAGTTTAAGCTAACACAAAAACAAGCAGGAACTTCAGTGCAGATGTATTTTTGGTGAAAATATTTGCTACTCACATTTTAATACCTTCTCAAACTCAAAGATAAGAAAGGAAATCAGGTGTGGGCATCAAATGGGGAAAGGGGTCTGAGCAGCCGTGGGGACCCTGTAAACTGAATCAGGAAAGTTTGAGCCATGTAATTTCTGGGAACACAGACGAGGTGGCTAGAGCAAAGCCTGGTGTCCTGACTTGCCACTCTAGCGTCTCCTGGATTAAGCATCAAACTGTCCACCAGCCTCAAAGACTCTCAGAGACATGTGCAACATGGCTGAGCTAATGGAGCTGTAGGATTCACCCCAAAGAAACAGGTTCATGCTTTGGGTAGCGAGGACTAGATTGTGTCTCTAGTGCCACAGCAACCTCAGAGTTAGGAGCCATTGTCGAATATTGTCTACAATTGATATATGTTAAACCACTCCATAAGGATGGCCTAGGACATGTAAAAACCTTCACACCTGTTTCACTCACATACATCTCCATGAAGAAGAGTTTATAAAAAGCCAAAAGAGTGAAGGGAGCAAGTCAGCAGATAGGAGACGTAGGAGGCTTTTCATCTCAAAATAATGACAATCTAAAAAGACCGTAGATCAGTGTGCTTAAAGCATTCCCAGATGTGAAGAAAGGGGAGGGAAGTGTGAATCATGATGAGAAAGTCTTTGAAAAATAACAGGAGAAGTGCGCAAAATAATGTAGTAATTAAAGTTTTGGTAATTGAAATAAAAACCCTGGGAAATCAGACGGACGATAAAGCGTGTGTGGTTTGGAAGAGAACAAATGGAAGACAAATCTGAGGGAATCTCCCAGATTTCAACACAGACGAAAACGATGTGAGAATACTACGTAAGATGTCTTATGTTTATTGGCCAAGAGTTTTGAAATGTATTTTTTAAAAAATAGAAAAATAGACAAGGAAAGAGGGAAATCAAGAGTTTCCATTTTGTAGATCACACATCCTCAAATTTTAAAAAGCACCTCAGGTCCTGTTAAGGGCAATACACTAATTCAGTTGCAAAGTGTGAACCTTTAAAGCTACGACGGTCGAAAAAGGAATGATTGTCTGACTGTTCAGAATTCAGCAGGACACCGTGGGATGATATTCCTTACCTCCTGAGTAAAACACCACCACCCCCAACCAAATGTTTAGTAAGAACAATTTCAGGCAGCGAATGGCAACTTGATCAGGTGAAAGTCACCAAGAAAAGCATAATGACAACTCAAGGAACATGAAGAACAGACAATGCATGGAAATCTAAATCAATCTTCACAGTAAACAAAGTATCCACTTGTGTTTCAAATCAATACACAAATACATTTGTAACTAATAAAAGGCCCAGGACATTAACTGCAGAGCTTAATTTACATGTATCAGTTTAAGAGCAAACTTAAAAGACAAGAGAAAAGGATGCACCCTTTGCATAAGTGAGCTAGAATATTACCCAGTATACACAGAAGACCAGAGTTGAGTGGGAAGGGTGGTGCGGAAGGTAAAGCAGAGAGAACTGCTATTTTATCTGAAATAGTAAACAGCTTTCTAAGTTTTTATTACATTTAATGATTTGTGTGTCTGTGTGTGGAAACCTGTAGGTCAGAGGACAACTTGAAGGAATTGGCTCTCTCTTTCCACCTGAGGAACCGAACTCAGGGTGTCAGGCCTGGCTGCAAGCCCCTTTACCTTCTGAGCCATCTTACCAACCCCTTACAGCCTCTGAAGATTCTTCCTCTTGCACTCAATATAACAGCCAGTCCATCAGTCTGTACCACATACGACATGATTTACTATATTGTGCTAACGCCTTCATCTGTTATCTTATGTTCATTTTCTTTGATTCTTAAATTTCTTTCAAGAGGATTATAAAATCCGGAACTATGTTTCCTGTGTGGTGTCCAGAAATCTCTTCTGGCATGATGCACGGGAGCTCACAGTGAATACTCAGAGTCCATTTGCTCAACGGAAAGCAGTGGCGGAGACAGATGAACACAGGGGAGTTTGTCCACCTGGGATGGAGAAATGGCATGGACCAAACAATAATATAGCCTGCCCATCTCAAGGTTACTTGCAGCCATGGCATCCTGGGAAGTGGAAGTGTTGGTTAAGAACATAGGCATCGATGTGAAACAGGTCTGACTGGAATATCACTAGTCACATTGCCACTCTGTGATCTGGGCAATTGGCTCACCTGGTTTGAATCAGTCTCTTACATAAAAAGGGAGAAGCAGATCCATGGGAAGCTTCCAGCACAGAATGTAGCTGTGGCAGTCAGCTTTCACTGTGACAAAATGTCTGATGGAAACAAATGGAGGGGGGGAAAAGGCTTATTTTGGTTTACATATACATAGTTTTGGAGGTTTTGGTCTGTGTTTGGCTGTCACCCATGAGTCAAGAAGAATATCCGGGCAGTGGGAACAGACTTGTGGAAGAAATGGCTGCTCATGTCAGCCAGAAGCAAAGAGAAAGGAATGGGTCTCCTTGGAAAGAGACACACCTGCCTAGGACTCACCCCCGAGGAATTCTCCTTTTGAATTAGAGACCATCTCCAATGTTCTGTAATGCTTTGCACATGAAATGTCCCTCCCCGCCAGAAGGATCATGTATTAAAAGCACACACGTTGAGATGGACTTTGTTAATGTGTCCATACTGACCCTTCATGAGATCAAGTCAAGCACCCAAAATATATGAGTGCTGACCTTCAAGTATAGGGACTTTTTGTTTCTGCAGCAAATCTAGACCATCCTGACTAATATAATACCATACAAACTAGAAAGGACTACCTAAAGCCACCCCATCTATTTTGGGGGAAAATCATAATTTCACTTCTGTCTCCAGCTAAATAGAATTCTGCTGTGTGTATGCACCACATCTTTCTTATGCATTCATGTGTTGAGAGGCATCTAGGCTGGTTCCATTTTCTAGCTATTGGGAAGGTAAGCTACTGGGGGGAGGTAGGGAGCCATCAGAAGGGAGGGGAACTGGGGCAAGAAGTGGGGGGATGGAACCAATAAAAGCAAAGTGTTCTGAAAATCCCACAAGGAAATCCATTACTTTGTATGCTAATTTAAAAAATATAAAATGCTCTCCCTACCTGTCATCTCTCTCCCTTCCTTTCCCTTCCTCTCTATCTATCTCACTACACAGCCTAAGTTGGATTTGAACTTGTGATCCTCTTGCCTCCTGAGAGTTGGTAGAGCAGGCACATGCTTTGGTGCCCAAGTATCTAAAAATAACATCTGGGCTGGCTAGACAGTTCCCTGGGTAAGGATGCTTGCCAGCAAGCCTGACAGCCTGGTTTTCATCCCAAGAGCCCACATGTTGGAAAAAGGGAGCACACACTCCTGCAGGCTGTCCTCTGCACCCCCAATAAATAAATAAATACACTAAAATTTAAGAGTGCTCTTGCCTGACTTGTTTATGTCTGCTCTCAATTGCATAGGTTCTTGGGATCAAATGCTGGGGTGGATGCCTCCCCAGGTGGACGCTGACCCAGTGAGGAGGCAGATGCAAGAGGCTGGCTATTCAATGGAAGCTTCTGAACTATGCCAGGAGATAAGGAACTCAGCATAATAACGAAGCGTTAATATGCTCGTGGGCCATTTAAACGGAATCAACTTCTCTTCAGCAGGGCTTTGAAGCCATTTTCTATCACAGCAGTGAGTGCACTAATTTATTACTGCTTTATTACCCTTGAATTTTGCTTATAATTTTATTTTATTACAGTTTTCTTTTGCTATGCTTTTTCTTTTAAACACACATCATCTTCAAAGCATCATCTGAAACACTTTCAATAAGTAGAGGGTCGCTTCACCTTCACGGAATGCCTTGGATGAGGTCTATCCCGTATCTGTGGTAGCTAGGGATATGCAGCTGCCCAAGGCTGATATGGCAACAGTAGACTGTCTAGATCAGAGAGCCCCCCCAACATCTTGCCCCCCCCTCCACTTACCAGAAATCATAGCTTGACCTGAAAAGAAAGGCTAGATTCTATTTCAAGAAAGTCTGCTTTAAAAGGCTGGCAAACATGTGGGCCATTTTTGGAAATGTTTCTATTAAAAAAAAAAAAAAGACTTCTTTTTAACAACTGCTGGTGCCTCTAAGGGAATAAAACTGGGGTTATCAGGGAAAAAGCCACACGTGGGAAGCAGCAGCCAGGGCAGGATAAATGAGCAATCCTGAGTCTCAGTGATCTTATAAACGCCGCGGGAGTGATAACCGTAAACCCTCTAAGCTCTTTCACGTAGTACGAGGAGTCTGTTTTCTTCAGCCGTATAGCTTTTTCTTTTAACTGCCTTTTTCAAATAGAAAAAAAATTTGCTCGCCGTTGATGAGCAACTTCCCCGACTTTACAGCGTGGGAGGAAGAGGTCATGATCAGAGGGAGGGATGGGAGAAGTGGCTCTCAGAGAGGCCTCGGTGCCGGTTCATCTCTATTCTTGGTTCCTTGGATGAGTAGGAGCTGAACTCAGATCTCTGCAAGATGCAAATGTAGAGGACAGAGGAGGCTGGGATTCTGGGAGAGTTTGGCTCGCCGGGAAACACTGGGCACTTAGAGTCTCCTACGCTACAGCATTTTTCTCCTGGCTGTCAGAAGGCCATCTTTGCTGCTCCTCTATTGCTGCTCTGGAAACCTATGCGTCCCCCAAGGACAGGATCCAAGGCCCTGAGAGGGGCGGGATGGGATGGCTTACCCACCTTCGCGGCAGCTTCGGAGGCGTGCCAGGCTGGATGACCTCGAGTGCTTCGTATCTATCAGGCCACTTCTGACGACGACTAATGTGATCCACATTCGGCACTCTGGTCGCAGGATTTACGAGGTCTAACAAGGGGAGAGAAGTGAGGCTGGGATCTAATTGTGACTGATGTGAAACAGACATGTAGAATGAATGGCTTTACAACATTTTCTTTGAAGTTTGTTAGAAGCAGTAAAGTGATATTCGCCATAAGTAAAACCTGCTGTTAGAGAACTCACTGCACTGGGAAGCTTGGCATTTGCTTTATTTCTTGAATTTTAATTTGCCACTAGGAGGTTTTGAAATTTTCTCTTTAGACATGGGATGGAAGTGAAGAGAGAGAGAGAGAGAGAGAGAGAGAGAGAGAAAGAGAGAGAGAGAGAGAGAGAGAGAGAGAGAGAGAGAGAGAGAGAGAGACAACAAACAACTATGGGGTGCCTTCTGTGTGACATTTCTTGGCCAGGTATTACAACAACAATAATTATAAAATAGAGTATGTTGTCATAACATAATAAAATGAAAATCAGTATTATGGCATACGATGATGAGTATAAGTGTAATGACGAATCGCATCTAAATTATACTTTTCTATGTATCTTTTCTGTTGTTAGCTTGTTTTTAAGATACTGTCTTATTCTGTCTCCCAGGCTGGCCTTGAACTTGTGGTCATTACCACCATACTCATAATTAAAAGAGATGGTTTATTTATTTTGGGGAGAGGGTGCCATGGCATGGAGTAGGCCACGGGACAGTGGTTTCTCAACCTGTGGGTCTCGACCCCTCTGCAGATTTGAACAACCCTTTTACAGGGGTCACATGTCAGATATCCTGTATATCAGCAAAATTATAGTTATGAAGTGACAACGAAAACAATTTTATGGTCGGAGGCAGTCAGCACAGCATGAGGAACTGCATTAAAGGGTCGCAGCATCAGGAAGGTTGAGAACCACTGCTCTTGGAGAACATTCAGGAATCCTAAGTCTCTCTCCACCATGTAAGTTCCTAGGACTGAACTCAGGACATCAGGCTCGGCGGTAGGTGCCTTTACCTACTGGGCAGCCTCAGTGATTGGCACAACCGGGTTTGTAACTCCTTTAAAAAATAAAATGGAGGCCGATTCGAGGGAGTACAGATGTCATATGCTTGACATCGATCTCATTGATATCTTATTTAATTCTCCAGCGTGAGTCTAAAAGACTGCAAGGTCTCAAGGATCTGAATAACACTTCCAAGATTAAAGAACCGTTCCCAGGGTCTGGACCTAGAAATGGGAGATCCAGGTCCCCAAACTGTTGTCTAACTCCTTCCACTGAGGGGCAGAGGCAAGCCTACCTCGGAGCGCACGGGTAGGACCGTAAAACGAAGAATGACAAATAAGGAATGTACTCAGACATTCTTTATCAAAGAAATAAATGGAAAAATCAAATCTCGGGTTGGCATGTGTTTTTCCATATAACGTGGGACGCTATCTGGACGTGTATGTAACCCAGATGTCCCCAGCGTACCAGCTTCAGGGGCAGGATTTCCTTTTAATCCTCAAATAAAGCTGTAAGCCCCGAGCCGACTGCAACACAGGAAGTCCCAGCTTTATCCGGTTTCTATGGCCCTTTCTATCTCCTTCTCCAGAAGCCTCAGAGGACCGTATCGGTCCTCTAGCTAGTCCTGGTTGGTATTAAGAGTATAAACTGGCAGCTTGGCACCAGACACTCAATATCCCTTGATGGGTTCTCCTCAGTTTGCCATATTCTCCCTTACAACTGCTGCATCCTCTCCACTTTAGCCTGGCTAGCCCCTGTCTAACCTGGTCACAGCTAAGATGGCACCTAGATCTCCACCCGGGGTTTTTCTAGAGTCTTTAGGGTATCAGTTGTGTAACACAGAGAGTAGCTTGTGACTATTGCCTAGACTGGCATGCAACTTCAGGTTCCAGGGCTGAGGTCATTCCTAGGAATTTTAAGTTTTAAATCCAGGACCATCACAGACTAACTCCACTCCTTGTTTGCCCTTCAGCTCATCGCTCTGACCTGACCTTAGTTTGGCTTCAGTCTTGCACCAAAGCTGCTTCAGCTTTGCTAACTGCTTTGCCCAATCCACCAGCTCTCAGACTCTAGAGCAAGCTTGAACTAAGAGAATAACAATGGACAAAACTTCTCCTCAGGCTCCAGGCTAAGCTCTGCTCCTGATTCAATGTAATCAATAGCACGGACATCCTTACCTTGCTGGGAAAGGTCCAGGCTAATGAACAGCAATAGGTCACCTCCCCATCTCACCTCCACCCTCAGACTGTACCCAGTCTGAAAGCTGCTTGGACCTTTGACAATGACATATACAGGACCCTAAGAGTCTAACACAGGAGGAAACTCTCCATTCTACCAAGGGAAATGTCCTGCTCTGAGTCATTGGCTTTGCTAAGTAAAAGGACACCCAAGACATTGTCTTTGCACTTTGTAGTCTCTTGTGGGCAAAGTTGAGCTTTGAACATAAACTCTTTTTCTTAGGAACAAAGTTCTGTGTAGGCAAATATCAAGAGAAAGCCAAGTTAGGGGGAAAAGAGGCTTATGATTCTCCAGGGACTCAATATTACAAAAACACAATACGTTCATAGCCACTTGGGGTGTGAGGCAGCTCCACTTGGCTATCACACTGCCTTCAGGACTTCTGCCAAGGAAGCGTGCAGGGACACTCCTTTTGCTCCTTTTGCTCCAGGGGTATTGGTCTCAGGGCTCCCTGCAGTTACCAAAATTTGTAGTTGCTCATGTCGTAAGTGTAGAATAGCGTGCTACTTGCATATAACATACACAGTCCTGTACAACAGCCAACAAATTGTAAATGCCACATAGATAGCTGTGGTAACCTCTGTTTGCAACATGCCACAGAACTCTGAAAATATTTATCATGAAAGTAATGTCTTTTTCTGATTCACGGAAATAGGTTTTAGATGTTTTTGACCTATAGCTGGTTAGATCGGAACGATTACGTTCTAAAACATGGCTTCCATTCTTATTTTTAAAATATTTGTGTGTGTATGATACAAATGTATATTTGCATTCTCAGCTCAGCTGATGAGGGTTGAGACTGGGCAGGTATGGAAGGAAGCCTGCAGAAGAGGCGAGAGAGGACCAGTTGGATCCAGGGTCAGGCCAAAGAGACTGCGCTTCCTGTGAGGTTGTTCCTGTAATTAAACTCTCAGAGTTAGGGTGTGAGGGATGAGCAGACAGGCGTGACATCAGCAGAACAAGTGAAACATGTCCCCAAAGCCATCCTTGATAAAATACTACAAAAAGCCAAACAAAAGGATTTTTGTTTGGTTTTCTACAGATAAAGAAGATTCAGGAAATGAGATCACTGTCCAAGGAGAAAATGATAGAAATCAGGAATGTTATGATTAATTGGTAAGGACTTTGACACAGCTGTTTAAATTATGATTATGAGTGGGAAATGGATAGACCATAAGACCAACGAGGAAGTCTCAGTAAAAACAAACAAACACTCGAATATTTGCAGCGATAACTCTAAAATTGAATATCTTCATACTTGAAAACGTCTTAATCATATTATTGGATTTTTAGGGAATCTGACATTGCAGTAGAAGAAATGAGTGAGGTTGGATATAGGACAAAGACTTTACTAAGGAAACCAGAGGAAGGAAAAAAAAAAGGTTGAAAAGAGAGGTGGAGTCTCGGTTTCCCCTACATCACCAGACTACACAGACGCTCTTACATGCATTTACTTCAGAAAAGGAGAGAGCTGTGAGCTCAGGCATACCTAGCACTTGACAGATGATGTCAATTCACAGGTACAAAAGGAACATTAAACTTCCATTCTGAGAGAAACGTGCCCACTCATGCATCCTTAGTTGTGTTTCTTAAGGTCTAACCAACCACTCAACACTCAAAATCTTGGCCAGATGGTGGTGGTGCACACCTTTAATCCCAACATTTGGGAGGCAGAGGCATGCAGATCTGTGAATTTGAGACCAGTCTGGTCTACAGAGTAAGTTTCAGGACAGCCAGGCCTACACAGAGAAACCTTGTCCCAAACAGAACAAACAAACCCAAAACCAACCAAGCAGACAAACAAAAACCAAACCAACCGAGCAACCAAAAGACAAAGACAAAATCTTAAGAAAGACCAGCGGGATAAAAAGAATCATGACATTTAGGGCAAAAACTATAGTAATTGGTGTATCATTAATAATGAAAGTCAGAAAGAACAACAACATAGCTGAAATCAGTGAGCAAAACAGCAATCTAGAATTCTATGTTAGGTAAGTGTGTGGAATGATGTGTTTATACATAGACGACTCTTTTTTTGAAACATTTTTAAATTTTTATTTGTATGTGTATGACCCTGTTATTTCTGTATCATGTGCACCACATGGGTGCCTGGTGCCAGAAGAAGCCAGAAAAAGGTGTCAGATCCTCTGAGACTGGAATCATAGGCCTTTGTGAGCTGCCATATGGTTGCTGGGAAGCAAACCCTTGTCTCCTGGAAGACCAGCCCCTGTTTGCAATCTCTGAACCATTTCTCTAGCAACTGGATAATTCTTAAAAATAAAAGAAAAAAAATAAAGATAATTTAGAAAAATTAAAGTCAAGAGGAGGCATTGGTAAAACAGGAGAATCTCTAAGAACGAGAACAGAAACTTGGATCCCTACAAAACATTAAAAATGACATGTGTAAATGAATGGCGTGTTCCAGGAATGGTAAACAATTATGTCATTTAACTTTGTTTTCTTGGTAAAAAACAAAACCAAAAACTGACCCAAGTATAATAGTAGGAAATACAAGTAAATTAAACAATCTGTAAAGGAAAGAATTTATCAGAGGAGATTTTAAACAATTTTACACAATTTCTACCCACAGGTGACCACAGTAAAATTATAGCCATGCAAATTAAGGATGAAAGTATTACAAGATAAATCTGGCGAAACCTGAATCAGAAACACATTTAAAAAAAATCATTGTGTATTACTATAAAGACTTTTTGAAATGTGTACAAGGCTTGAACAGTTGATTCGTGAGAGAAGAAAAACACCCGTGGTCAATAACATATGAAAGACACAGAGTCAATATTCATCAGAAAAACATTCATTCAAATCATAATGAGGCAGTCGTGGTGGAAGACACCTATACACCTACATAGTCCCATCACTTGGGAGGCAGAGGAAGAAGCCAGTAGTTTGTACCTTCAAACCAATCCAAACATTAAACCATAATGAGATACCATTATATACTTACTAGGGCCAGGAAAGAATCTTTAAATACATGGCAATATCAAGTTTTAGTAAGCACATAGCTAGTGTGGTAAGAATTTTAAATGATGCAACAGCCAACTGCTGGTGTCTTCCTGCCCAGCTGCTCGGGTTCTGTAAGCCAACTGCGTCGGTCCCAGCTGTAGACTTAAGGGGAATGGAAACACTTGATCCTACAAAGGTGTGTCTCTAAGAATTTGCAGCAGCTTTGTGCACAGTTGCACTAATCTGAGAACGGCCCACAAGTTTACCCATGGGAGACTGAATCAACAAACAGATACATTCACACAGCACGTCAATAAAAGGGAATAACCTCCCTATACATGACAATATAAACAAAGATTGAGAATGTCAGCAGGACTTAGTTTTAGAAACACATCTCTTGTTTGAGCACTTGAGAGGCTGAGTCAGGAAGATTGCTGGTTCAAGACCAGCTTGAGTTAGTTGGTGAGGCTGTGTGTACAAAATAAACAAAATAAACCCCAAGTCTTAAAACCACCTGGAGAAAAACAAAACAACAACAACAATAGCAAAACAATTGAGTGCAAGAAGAATGATTCCATTTGTAGTATGTTTTCTAATAGGCAAAATTAATCTTGGCTCCTAGGTACACACTAAAAAGAGTTGAAAGCATATGGTTAAAAAACACACACACACTCAGCAGAATGAATGATAATAACACATCTATGGATCAACAGAAAACTGTCATCCATTTCACCAAAAAAAAAAAAAAAAAGAGGGAGGGAGAGAGAGAGAGAGAGAGAGAGAGAGAGAGAGAGAAAGGTCTTGAAATACTCTCCAATATGGGTACGTTTTACAAATGCTGGTAACTGAGAGCCAGGCATAAGATTCCACACATGTGAAGTGTCCAGACAGGCAAACCCATTGAGACCATGGTTGAATCAAACCACAGATGAATGGTTGCCTGTAGCTGGGCAGAAGGACTTGTGCAGAGCAACTGCTAATGACTGTGTGCTTTCTTGAAGTGGGGATGAGATGTTCTGGAACCAGAAAATGGTGGTGGTTGTAGTAATTTGTAAACATAATAAATGCCACTAAACCATACACTTTAGAAATTTACATTTGTGGTGTGTAAGTTGTATCTTACACACACACACACACACACACACACACAACCATAAGAGGTTGGAGAGATGACTAAATGGTTAAGAGGGATTGCTGCTTTTCCAGAGGGCTTGAGTTCAGTTCCCAGCAACCACCTCAGGTGGCTGCCAACTGCCCACAGCTCCAGAGGATGCAGAGGATTCCACATGCATTTTTTTTTTTTTTTTTTTGCTCTTCTTGGGTACCTATTTTCACATGCACATACTACTGCCCCCCCCACATACATGCATCATTAAAAATAAAATTCATCTTTAAAACCACTGCCACTCATACTTAATAAGAGATTAGTAGAATCGAGGTTGTTTCCTGTCCTCACTAGTTGTAAAACCAATAGCTTTCCTATGTAATAGAGAACTCTGGTAGGAAAATACACCGGGGCAGCCAGATGGGGCAGCAGATAGAGGTGCTGCCATCAACCAGACTAGCTGAGTTCTACTGCTGGAACCCACTTGGTGGAAGAAGAAAACTATCTCCTGTGGGCTGTCTTCTGACCACACGCATGCAGAGCGGCGCTCCTACCCACACACATGCACACACAAACGACTAAGAAAAAATGTTAAAGAAAATGCAACGGTGAAAAAACAATTCCGCTAAAGCAATTAGCAGACATGGAAAAATGTAAAGGGAACACTTAACAGGTCCTAGGGGCCAACGTGAAAATTTCTACCAAATTCTACCAAGGGATTAATCTAAAATTAACTAAGAATTTGACAGCACACCTCATCCTTACTTGGCCTAAATGTTTGAATTTTTCTCCAAGCCTAGTCTCATCTATAGTCCTGTGCAAACCCCAATAAGGCTTTTATGAAATTTGACAAAAATAATTCTAAAGCTAATCTAGATGGACACGCAGGCAAGATGGTCAGGAGAAGAGTAATGAGGCTGAATTTCATCTCCAGTTATTAGTCTTCATCAATTAAAATTGGTATGAAGCTGGTTCAAGAAGAAAAGAAAATCTAGATGGAAAATTAATAGTAGGGCACCAAGACCAAAAAACCAAAACAACAAAACAACAACAACAAAAAAAACCAAAACAAACAAACAACAAAACAAACCCAAAGCTTCAATATGATTGAAACAAAAGAAAACACAGCATCAAAATAATTGGGCAAAGATTGGATTGTTATGATTTGGGGATAGCTAACTGTCTATCACTCAAGGAAAATTGAATTAAAGATTAAATATGCAAACAAAAGAATAAAAGCACTAGTAGAAACAGAGAACCACCATTCAATTTATCAGTAAAGTCTATTGAGGAAGATCTGCAAAAGCAAGGCTAGAATCTGACGTGAAGAGAACTCGTTGTAAGCGGACGCGGTGGCACATACCTGTAATCCTACCACTTGGGAGAAGACATGCAGGATGATGTGAATATGACGTCACCATTTTAGATACAGAGAGTTTGAGGCCAGCTTGGGATACCCTAGACAGGCTGTCACTCAGTGGAGGAGCACCTACATAGCATGTACAAGGCCTGGGTCCAATGCCCAGCATGGTGAGAAAAAGCATAACATGAGACAGAATGTCTACTGTACAGAAACCTTCTTAAACAAAATTAAAGTGTCAACAACAGGGCACGGATGGACATTCAGCCGGTGTGAAGACGTAGGGTGTTGATGGCTTTGGGACATGATTTTGTCAGACACTTTTAGCTGAAGTGAAGGAATCTAACTCAAATGCATTGAAGCATTCCAGATTTCTTGCAGTATGGAGTCGGAAAGCCCAGCAGTGAAATCTGCTAAGGAGGCAGTGTGGATCACAGATCCATCGCTGAATGATCCGTTGTTCCTGGAGCGGTATATTTGGTGGGCCATGAGTCAACCTTGAAGTAAGAAGGGGGTAGATCACCCCATCCAAACAACTTACAGTGCATTTCTCATGCACTGTAGTGCGACAATCCTGTGATCAGAAGAAAGGAGAGGGCCAAGGAGCAGGACCTGATAAGTTTCTCTAACATATATAAAGAGCTTCCACAAATCAGTAATAAATAGTATTATCAAAAGAAGTCGTGCCATGGAAAGCTACATAGCTCATCACTAATTAGAACCTACCTTTCCCCATGCCATTCTTCTGTAGCTTTGCCAAACGCTTCCCAAGGTAGAGTGAGCTAATTTGACAAATTAAGCTGTAATAATTTATCACAAGATGTTAATACTGCCTTAGGAGTTATTTCTCCCCTTAGGAGACGTGCGGAATGTAGAGGCCTTCTATGGTAATGTTTCAACTCAAAGGAGTGTCTCTCATTGAGAACTTTAGACTGGATGGATGACTCAGACACAGGCCCTCGGGCCGGGCGATCACATCTTTATTTCATGAGTTCAATCAACCCTCTTCTTTCATCTCTCAAAAGTACAGGAGGGTCCTGTTCACATGAATTTCCTGGAGGAACCTATGATTGTGTGCGGTTACTTAATATTTCTATTTCCTAAAGCCAGGGACCTGCGTGTCGCTGATTTTATTTCAAATTGTCTCATTGAAGGAAAAATTGGATAATAGCTTATAGATATTTTACACAAAAATTTCCCTGTTAATAGTAGGTTTTTAAACTAATGGTCTTTTAAAAAACCAGAATAAATTTTATATTTTAAGCCTTTCAGATCATGTTTATAGAAGATAGCAGAATTTATTGTTATTATTGCGGTTGTTGTTGTTTTAGAAAAGCTAACATTCTTATTTACTTAAACTCCCCCAAACCTAGAAGGCATAATTTTGTATAGTTTTATTGCTCCCGTGGTTTTGGCAAATCATTTGTGTGTTTTTATGACTTCGAGGAAGTGAGAGTCAGTATCAAAATGTTAAGTCAAGGTAACACTTCCAAGGGACTTTCCATGGAAAACCATTCATCTTTTTTGGGCCTCTGATTCTTCGTCTGTGAGTGGGGGTGGTAACAGCGCCTACCTTGTAGTGTGGTCTATCTGTATCATCTTTTTAAGAAAAGTTACAGAGATATGGTTTCATAGATCAAGCACTTGCTGCATAAATTCGAGGACCAAGGTTTGAACCCCCAGTATCAGATTAAAAATCCAAAAATGCAGGGTGACCCACTTATGATCCTAGTACCCAGAAGGAAGAGACTTCTCAGGCTTCGCAGGGCAAGCTGCTTAGCTGGATTAACCAAATTCAGAGCTCTTAAAAAAATGATAATGTTGATACAAACCAAAGGCTGCAAAACAAAACAAAAGCAACAAAAAGAAGCTAAGTAGCAGATATATTTATTTATGTTTTTACTGATGTTTAGTTGGTGTACAAAATGGTGAGTTTCATTCTGATACTTTCACATATGTATATACATGTATACGCATATATATACATATATACATATGTATACATATATACATACACACATACATATATACACATACATACATACATATATACATATATATACACATATATACACATACATATACATACACACATATACACATACACATATACGTATATATGATTGTATATATTATTTGCTCATATTTGTCTCCTCTCTCCATTACCACTTTCATCTCCTCTCTTTATCCCTCACTTTTCCCCCAAAATAATCCCCACTTTGCTTCATGTTATGAAATATATACGCATACATGTGTCTGTATGCATAAACACAGCACATAGAAAAGAAAACATGCAATGTATGTATTTTTTGATCCATTAATATTTCTGTTTATACTTTTCTGTGAACTTTACTCAATACTATTCTCTGCAGCCCCTGTGGGCCTATTACTGCGGGGGGTTGTCTCGTATTTGTGAATGAATGAATGAATGAATGAATGAATGAAGTGAGTGAATGAATGAGTGAATGAGCCAGCAAATGAACAAAGAATAAAGCAGGTGGAAGACTCCATGGCCCCTGACTGAAACAGTCCTGTCCTAGCTGGTTTGGACGCTGTGCTTGCCAGAGGCAGAAGTCCCACAGGCTGACTGTGCAGATGGCAGGTGCTGAGACGGGTCTCATCTCTTCCAGGTCTATTAAGAAATCACTCTTCAAAGACTTTTTAAAGCTTCTTCAAAAGCAGCATTTCTAACAACATATGTGCTTCAGTCAGGAATTCTAAAACGCCTTTGAAAAAAAATGTGAAATACGACGCTGCTTACATGAAATCATTGGGTCACTTTTGTTGGCCATTCATGCGTATATATTATAAAAGATGAAATAGCATTGAAAGGTGGTCACCCAAAGGGAACATGATTTCATTTAGGGGAATTAAAGGGATGAGAGGGAAGCAATAAATATTGTTGAATTTGCTAAACATTTTCCTATGTGTGGGAAAATATCGTGTGCATATGTTAAATTTTTTAACAAAACAAAGTATCACTTTGGGAGTATTTTGAAGTTTGATTTCTTGCAGTAGGTGTGATTCTCTCCCTCCTTCCCTCCCTCCCTCCCTCCCTCCCTCCCTCCCTCCCTCCCTCCCTCCCTTTCTTCTTTTCATTCTTCCTCTTTCTTTCTGAAGACACTTAGGCTGTGTTCTGTTTGAATGACCCTTTAATCTTTCTCTTTGTAGGACTTGGCTTACTTGGCACAGTTGGGTTCCGTTGGGCTCAGAGTCCACTGGGGTGGTGTGACCGATGCGAGGGTTACTGATGGTGATGGCATTCACACACTGACTTAGCTGACATCCCCTTCACTTTCCTGAAACTCAGGATTGTCTTCTAGAATAACTCAGAATCAAATGGGGGGCGGACCCCTCAGAGATGCTCTCTTAAGAAAGATGTCTTTGCAGCATCTCATCGTCTAAGGCTCATCATCTGATTCAAAAATAGATGGCAGATGACAGGAACGTGTTAGGCTGTTGTTAAGTAGCCAATTGAACTTCTTTTCTATGTTCAGAAAGTTTAGAGAAATAGCCCCAAGAATCCGAAAGAGGCCAACGTATGTCTTCATTTCCAGCGTAGGCCAATTGGAAAACAAGTGTAGGCGTGACCACACTCACAGCATTCTAGGTTACTTTGACAGTTTTCTATCATTTTAATTTAAAAGCAGAGTTGGGGTTTGATAAAGATATTTTAATATAGGCTTATGCATAAGGATTAAGGGAAAGAGGCAAGTAAGGCAGACTTGAGCACGTGGGTGGTGTGGATTTCCCGAAGAGTGTGCTGGGTTTTCTCCGTCACTGTTGTTTTATTTGGGCACCTCAGGGTTGTGTTCCTTATATGTATTCCACGCAATTTGGACTCTGAGGAAGTACACCAGAATGCTCTCAGACCTGACTGTATGCCAAAGCATTACATGTGAACAGAAAATTACAGAATGCCCTCATCAACTGAGGCAGGGCAGAAAGATGGCAGCCCGGTTAGGTTTTTCAACAGCTTAGCACAAACCGGAGTTGCCTAAGAGGACAGAACCTCAATAGAGAGGATACCTCCATTTTCTTGACTAGTCATTGATGTGGGAGGGCCTTCCTCTGTGCTGGCAATCTGGGAAGTGGAGGTACAGAGAAGATATTCATTCTCTAAATGAATACTACGTTAAAATGGCAATGAGCCTTGCTTAAGGCCTAAGGCTATATGACCTTGCAGCATGGCCTTACTCTTTATCCAGACTCTTAGAAACAAGATTAACCCTCTTTTTGCTACAAAAATATCTTAACTTCCCTGCAACCCTGTGACCCTGAGTTTTACTTTATTGACCACAATCCTATCCAGTGCATAGGAATCACCCTGGGATCTCATTCAAGTTGCTTAGCAACCCTTTGATATGTGACTTCAGAAGCCATCAAAACCCAGTGTATATGGCTACTATAGATACACTGGATTTTGACTCTCATATTAGCAGTCCATGCACGTGTTCCTTAGCGAGTCTCACTTCCTTCTGGGTGTCTCTTTCTTTTAAGCCTCATGCTTAAAGAGTTATATGAAAAACAACATTTAACAAACTCCAACTTTGCTCCAAAATAAGTTAGAGGGGCCGGAGCAGTGGCTAGCAGTTAAGACCACTTGGCTGCTTTTCCAGAGGACCTGGTTTCCATGTCTAGAACACACATGGTGACTCAGAACCAAATGTAACCCTAGCTCCAGGAGATACAACGCCCTCTTCTGGCGTCTGTAAGCACTGCATGCATGTGGTGAACAGACATACTTGTGGGCAAAATACCCACACACAAGACTGTTTTTAAAATGAAAAGTTGGGAAGGAACAGGTGTCCCCTTGTAAATCTGTATTATGAAAGATGAAACTCACCCAGGATTCCATGGTATGGTTGCCCATCATGGCATTTTTGACAGGTGGGTGCATACAATGACTAACCACAGGGATGGACCCTTATCTTGTCTCTGTTCCATTTCTTATGAAGGTGGCCCATCAGCTCCTGAGTCTCGAACATGCCATTAGTGTGCTTGGGTTTCCATGCCTGTGAAAATGTACATTTCCATGCTATTAGTACATGTTCTGTTGTGTAGTTTAGCACATGAAGAGTATCACCATGTTTCTCTAATTCCTTTTATAAAGAAGATGTGACTGCAACTCATAGCCCAGGGCTTGGGCTTCCCACTGGCTCTCTCATGCTCTTCTCTGTGGTGAGGAATGAGGAGGGGCAAAAGGTCCTTTCAGAAAATAGACTTTTTGGTCTATTGGACAGGACATCAGTTTCTCCTAACTGGGAAATGTCGCTGAGATCACTAAAATGATGTGGTCTGTCTCCAGGTGGCAGATGGCAACTCTGAGTTGGGATGTGAGAGTAGGTGGGTACACCCCTGACAGGCAGGTAGCCCAAGAGAGCCAGGAGTGGCCATGCTAGGCTCAAGCCTTCTGTCAGGCTATGCAGCACCTACACCGCTGGCCCTTTGGAGTCAGAAAAGTATTAATGGCAAAAGTTCCCATTTAGAAGTCAGATTAGGGAGTAACCATTCAGTCTTCTGGGGGTTGAGTCTACTGTCTATTTGGGTACAGCTCAAAGCCTGTTGGGAAAGCTTGGCTTGGGAGTCATTTGAGATCCTCGGCCACAGAGTTTCCATTCTTGCGGTGGACACCCCCAATTCCCACTGCTTCTCTGTGGCCCTGACAGAGACAGAGATACAGCTCCAGTTTGATTATCTATCTATCTATCTATCTATCTATCTATCTATCTATCTATCTATCTATTGTATATGAATACACTGTCGCTGTCTTCAGACACACCAGAAGAGGGCATTGGATCCCATTACAGATGGTTGTGAGCCACCTTGTGGTTGCTGGGAATTGAACTCAGGACCTCTGGAAAACAATCAGCTCTCTTAACTGCTGAGCCATCTCTCCAGCCCCTCTTGTTTGATTTTTTTAATAAAGAGACTTTCCTAGGCTTGTAGTTTTTGTCTTAGGGGCTTTATTTTTGTTTCTATTTTTACAGACAGGGTCTTGCTATGTAAATGGGTCTTGAACTCATGATCCTCCTACTTCAGGTCCCTAGTTCTAGGATCCCAGGGGTCTGATACTTCCCTTGCCCTCTAGCCTGTTCCTTCTCAGAGGGTCCTGCCCTTGTCACACTCCTCAGCCCAAATAGTTGAAAGTCATTCTAGGGTAGCCTCTTCCACAGTCAGAAAAGCCAGGTGGTTGTGTCCACACAGACACTTTTCTCTCCCACCTCCCTAACTCTTGCCCTGTATCCATTTATGCAGACCAGGAATATGGGGCTAAACACAGGCTCAGCCATCTGCTTATTCCAGACACTTACTAAAGTCACAACCCTTGTTAGAAACTTTCCTGGGGAATCTTAACATTTCTGTATATGCTCAAATACTTATGGATCATGGGAATTTGAACCCTTGTAACTAACAAGGGTTCAAATGGAATTTTGGAATTAATGGAATTTTGTTGTTGTGGTGGTGGTGGTGATTTGTGTGTGTATACGTGTGTGTATATGTGTGAGTGTCTGTGTGTGTGTGTGTGTGTGTGTGTGTGTGTGTGCTTTGAGACAGGGTCTCCTGCAATGCAAGCTGAAACTTACTATGAAGTCAAAGATAACCTTGAATTTCTAATCCTTCTAAATGCATCTTCTGAGCTTTATGGATTTTTATATAATTTTAAGATTATAGGTATGTACCACAGCATGCAGTCCATGTAATGCTGGATGTCAAACCCAGGGCTTCATGGATGCTAGACAAGCACTTAGCAATTGATCTACATACTCAGCCCTTGCACTTTTGTTATTTGAGAGAGTATCATGCTATGTAGTCAAGCTGGCCTTGAACTCACAACCCTCCTGTCTTTACCTCCTGATTGCTAAGATTACAAACAATGGACCATCATGCTTATCAATATTTGATGATTCGGCTGTGTTCTTGGTCTTGTGGAAGCTCATTTATCTGTTTACTAGTCTTTCTTGGCTCTGAATTAAACCCTGGGGACAAAGCAGTAGAAATCACTTATTTCTGTCTTGGGGACACAATTTGGGGTAAGGGACAGACCAGCTGTTTTACAGTATGGCTGAAAAACGTACTCTGTTGAAGCATGGGTCAGAGACATTGGAATGTCATTTGACCTAGGAATTAAGGAAAGTGGCAGAGTGGATCACCTCACTCCTGCTGCGGGGGTGGGAGTGGAGGACCTGGGAGGGGTGCCTTGGGAACTAAAAAGACTGACCATGTCCAATCTGTAAATAACTTTACAAAAACAACTGAGGAGTTTAAACTTGCATAGGTAACAGGAAAACAGCAGCGGGGTTTAGAACTGGTTTAACTAATCAGCTCTTACTAGAATGCTAGCATCTCATTGGATGAATGAGATTCAATCTAAAGAGTTAATACTTAAAGACAGTGGCATACAGCTTGGCTTTGAACTTAGTACTTGGAGGGTCTCAGTAGACCTGCTGTTTGTGAGACCAAAGCAAGAAGTGAATTAACCAAAGGCATTCCGAATAAAAGCACTGGGAACCCGGAAGAAAGAGAGGACAAGATAGAATGGCCCAGATCCTGGGCAGATCTGGTAGAGGTGTCTGGACAGGGAAAGGTGACACAGAGAGAGGCCTTGGTACAACAAGTCACCAGGGCTTCTGGTGGGAAGTACTGAGCAAGAGCGCGTCAAACAAAGTTGAAACCCACAGGCAGATTCAGAGATCGGTGTTCTGGACTGTCTGCAGGCAGTGTTCAAAGAAAATTGCAGTTTCTTTTTCAGCTCAAAACACAAAGACTAGAGGCTCGATGACATGCAGTGTGAGCAGGTGGGCCAGCGCTACTAAGATGAGCAGGGAAGCCTATGATGAGCAAGGAAGTGGAGTGTTTTATGCACTGTTAAGAGAGGTAAAACTGGAAACCCTACAGTGGCGAGGAACAGCCTGATGTGAGGAGCCTGCACTGCCATAGTGATGTCTGGACCCATGCTACTGCCAAAGGCCATGTCTGGGTCTGTGGCTCTGCTGTATCAGGGGAATGTATCCATGTCCGTGGCTCATGTTACCACAAAAGGCCGTGGGTTTGTGCTCTGAGCTGCTGCCTAGGGCCATGTTGGTATCTGAGGGCTGAGCTGAACTGGTCTTGCTCCTCATGGACTGTGGCTCTCAGAAGAGCTGGCCCTGAGGGCATAAGTGAGGAAAATCTGTCAGGCTGACCAACTCAGAGACCACCCAGGCCCAGATCCTGTGTTCATGAAGGATTAATATAGTTATAATGGCCATCCTACCAAAAACAATTTACAGATAAGTGCAATCCTCCTCAAAATTGCAGCACAATTCTTCATAGATCTTGAAAGGGCTGTCTTTAGCTTCATATAGAAATTATCATCATCATCATCCCAGGATAGCTAATATAATTCTGAATAATAATAATAATAATAATAATAATAATAATAATAATTTCCAGAGGTATCACCATCCTAGATTTTAAGTTGCACTACAGATCTATAGTAATGAAAAAAAAAAAACATAGCATTGGCACAAAAACCAGAAACGCCAATCAATGGAATCAAATCAAGACCCAGACATAAATGCACACATCCGTGGACTTCTGATTTTTGATAAGAAAGAGACCAGAAATACACACTGGGGGAAAAAAAGAAAGCATCTTCAACAAAGAGGTGGTGATCAAACTGGATAGCTGCACGGAGAAGAATCCAAATAGATCTGTGTTCATCATCACGCACAAAACTCAACTCCAAGTGCATCCAAGACCTCAACACAACACCGGACACACTGAACCTGATAGAAGGGAAAGTGGGAACTTGAAAGCCTTTGAAACAATTGGCACAGGAAAAGATTTTCTGAACAGAACACAGTTAACACGGGTGCTAAGATCAACAATCAATAAATGGGACCTCATGAAACTGAAAAGCTTCTTTATGGCAAAGGACACCACCATTCCGACAAAGTGGTACCCTACAGAACGGGGAAAATTTTAGTGACTGCAGCTCTGACAGAGGGCTAATGTCGAAAACATATAAAGCTCCAAAAAAACCTAGATATCAAGAAGTAAATAATCCAATTAAAAATGGGGTATAGATCTGAACAGAATTTTCAAAAGAGGAAATACAAATGGCTGAGAAACATGTAAATATTCAACACTCTGAGTCATCAGGGAAATGCAAATCGAAAGTACGCTGAGATTCATCTTCCACCCACAGAATAGCTAAGATCAATAACACAAATGACAGCTCATGCTGATGAGGGTGTGGATCAAGGCTAACACCCATCCATATAATTACTATGGAAATCAACACGGCAGTGCCTCAGAAAGGGACTCAATGTACCTTAAGATCTAACCATACTACTCTTGGGCATATACCCAGAGGATGCTTCATCCTACCACAGAGACGCTTACTCAACAATGATCATTGCTGCTATATTCACAGTAGCCAGAGACTGGAAGCAACCTAGATGCCCTTCAATAGATAGAAGAATGGATAAAGAAAGTGTGGTGTATTTACACGAAGAAGTTTTATTCAGCCATTAAAAAATAATGAAACTACGGAATTCGCTCATAAGTAGATGGAACTAAAAAAAAAAAATCTTTCTGAGGGAGGTAAACCAACCCCCAAAAGACAAATATGGTATCTGTAGGCACAAAGTTTTTGTAATCTAATAAGGGCTTAACTTCTTCTCTAGCCCACCACCCATCAGAGGTAATGGAAGAGTTATTAGCATATGGGGGAAGTAGACCGGTTCAGCAATAGTTCTTTGAGGGTGAACTTGATCTCCTTGGGCAGCAGTTTAGTCCCATAGCAAACATCAAATACGACTCAGCGCTGCAGACCAGTCCTCTAGGCAGGCAGACACCAGGCATGAACCAGCAGCTACAGTTCAGTCCTTTCATCAAGCAAACACCAGATAGCTATAATTCAATTCCGAAGAAACCACCAGGCTGGCCAACCAGCTTGAGGCAAGGCTGTAGAAGTGGTACACTGCCACAGGAAGGAACCCGACAGGCAGTTCTTGGGTGAGTTTCTCTCAATGGCAGTATTATCACAAGTTGAGTCTTGTAAGGCGAATCAATACACCCAGGTCATTAGCGAAGAATAGCGAGTAAGAGCAAACCAAACCAGTGCTCAGTGCTCATCTCCCACTATCTGTGGGGTCGTACTTATACCCCTTCATCGAGAGTTTTTTTCATGTGTCTGCTATATCCAAACATCCTTTCACTTGGGCCTGCTTCAGGAAAACAGTCATTCACCTGTTTGCTTTAGCAAGACAGTCTTTCACCTATGTGCCCCAGCAGAACATCGTTCAGCATAACTAACTTTCCAAAAGAACTAGTAGTTTCCACTTCAGGTATCTATGTGCTTATACATGGATATTAGCTGTTAAGTCAATGATAACACGTTACAAACCATAGAACAGCAAAGGTTTGGTACAGGTAAGCGACTGGGGGAGGCAGAATCGACAGTTATGGATGGAGAGGGCTAGGAAGGGAAGGTTCAAGTGAAACTGGGGGTGAGAGAGGGGGATGAGGGAGGGAATATCTGGAGAGAGAGAGAGAGAGAGAGAGAGAGAGAGAGAGAGAGAGAGAGAGAAATAAGGGCTGTTTGAGGGGTAATATGGAAACAATACAATAGAAGCTTCCTGGTTTTCTGTCCTAAAACAGAACAGGTGTCTATGTATATGTATAATATGTATGTGTATGTGTATGTGTATGTGTATGTGTATGTGTATGTGTATGTGTATGTATATGTACAATATGTATATGTATATGATATATATGTATATGATGTATATGTATATGTACATGTACAATATGTATATGTACCATATGTATATGTACAATATGTATATGTATATGATGTATATGTGTATA
>JANHMN010000018.1:18215356-18255632 GCA_030674055.1 Rhabdomys pumilio | reverse complement strand
GTATATGTACAATATGTATATGTATATGATGTATATGTGTATATGTAGGCTATATAAATGAAATCACTAAATAGTGGGGGAGGCAGAGCTCCAACTGGCCATCTCTTGTTACCAAATGAAGCTTCCAGTACTGGGGTTGGGTTACATCTAATTAAGTTATTGACTCAAGGTGTCTTACAGGAAGCTCCAAACAACACAGGCTGTCACTTAGACCTTGCTTTCCACAAACGGACAGCAAAGCTGAAGACAACACCTACACAACTCACTGACCACGGAGAGGTCAAGATGGTGCCTACTTAGAGCCTCCACCCCTCCATGCTAGCATCCTTGGCACAGGAAGGTAATCTGTATGCTACCAAAGGAGAAACATAAACACCAACCCAGCCACGAATCATTTGATCTGCAATGGTCTTCTGCCTGCAAGATGTGCCAGTGCAGTGGAGGAACAAGGTTTGTGGGGTTAACCTGTTGATATCTGATTTGATTGAAGGCCCACTCCATGAAAGGGAACCCATATCCCACTCTGCTTGTGTGGCCAAAGAAGCAGAGACGAGATAGCCCAAGGATAAAGCCCAATGTTACTGTTGTAAAGGAAGAAAAGAATGGATCTACTATATTCATAGATCAGTGCCTTGCTCAGCCATTGTCAGAGAAGCTTCCTCCTGCAGCTGATGGGAAGTACAGTACAGAGGGCCATAGCCAGACACACGTGAGAGTGAGAGACCTTGAAACAGTCAGCTATAAACAAGATGTCTCCATCCAATCCCTTCCATGGGGCTCAGAAAACCCTGCAGAAGAGGAGGTAGAAGGAGTGTCAAAACAGAGGGGATGGAAGACACCCACGAGACAAGGCCCTCTAAACTGACAGGATGGACACACACATGAGCGGACAGAGACTGAGGCAGCATGCACAGGACCTGTATGATTCTGGGTTAGCTGGGGTTCTGGAGCTGAAAGAAGTGAACATGTATCCCATCCCTAACTCAGAAGCTGTCTCCAATCGATAATAGCTTGCAATGAAAATTTTGTTTCCCATAAGGAAGTCTCACTGGGGATATTCTTAAGAGTAGGCTGGATGCCCCGCAGTAGATGGCCAACAGAAAATGGACTCAACAGCTTCTTTGGAATTTCCTTGTCTCCAAATAATATCGTGTTAGGGCTCTTCCTTTAAAAAAAACTTATCGCCGGGCAGTGGTGGTGCATGCCTTTAGTTCTAGCACTTGGGAGGCAGAGGCAGGCAGATTTCTGCGTTTGAGCCAGCCTGCTCTACAGAGTGAGTTTCAGGACAGCCAGGGCTACACAGAGAAATCTTGTTTCGAAACCTCCCCCGCCAAAAAAAAAAACCCCAAACTTATTATTTTTTATTTTTTAAATTTTATTACTATATCCCCCCTCCCATACATGTCCTTTGTATATATGCTATGATACATGTCCTTTGTGTATATGCTATGATACATGTCCTTTGTGTATATGCTATGATACATGTCCTTTGTGTATATGCTATGATACATGTCCTTTGTGTATATGCTATGATACATGTCCTTTGTATATATGCTATGATACATGTCCTTTGTATATATGCTATGGCTTCCAGTCGAACATTTCAATGGGATTCCTGAATGAGTGTACGAGTGGATCTCTGTTTCTTGCACCTTCTCTTGGCTCTTTTCCTTTGTTTGTTTTGTTCAACTCTGATGTGTTAGTTTCTGCATTACTTTACTATAGTTTATTCTTATCCCATAGAAGCCTGTTTGTTTTCTCATGAGAGACAGAAAGGTGGATGGATCCAGATGGGAAAACAGGTGAGGAGGAGCTGAGAGGAACAGGAGAGAAACCATGATCAGGATATAGTATATGAGAAAAAAATATTTTCAATAAAAGGGAGCCGTGTGCATAAAACAACCACCACCACCCCTGCTTACGGTCTAGGAAGCCCATATTGCCCACAGGGAAGGGTTATTTTTGCCTTAGCAAAGTTACAGAGGTCAGTGACACTTTTTCATTCTTTGGGCATTAATTTTAATGTTTAAATAGCAAGTGCACTTGCCAAAGGCTGCATAAGTGACGGTTAAGTAGAAAAGTCTGGATTCAGGATGAAGTGCTCGGCAAGGCTGAGCCATTGTCACAGAGCGGTTGCTCGGCCCCACCATTACTTAGGATCAGAATCAGTTATGGTTGTCTGACTGATGGACAATTTTTCTCCCAATCTGCTCTCTTCGCAAGTGACCTGCACTGTCTAGACAGGCGCGTATTATTTATACATTCATTTCAGATTTTATGTAGGTCTTTTTTTTTTTCACTAAAGTTTTATGCAGTCAAGGAACTCCTAGAAAAGTCCTCCCTGGAAAGCTGTATAATTGCTCAAGGTGAAGGGTGGCTGCCTTCCTGTTCTGTCACCTTTAAAATGCTCTTTAAATTTAAAACAAAAATAAACAAACAAGCAAAACTATGAGTTCTGGAAAGTAATGAGGCCAAACTGCCAAAACTCCTGGTCCTAAACAAAACTGGACAATTTCTGAGAAATAACACCTGAGGTTGGGACACACACACACACACACACACACACACACACACACACACACTGCCTGTCTTCAGAGAGCAGCAGTACATCACTGTGAGAATTACAGGCAACAGATTTCAGAAGATCTCAATCGAGTCAAATTACTCCTATTTGTTGATTAAGGAGTCAAATGTATCATTTGTTTATCTGCATGCTATTTTGAATTCAGAGGGTTTTTTGTTGTTGTTTTGTTTCGGTTTTGTTTTTGTTTTTTGTTTTTGTTTTCTAACAGAGCACAGGCTGAAGAATCTCTAATTGAGTAGCCCCCTTGGGCAGGAAGGAACTGAATCTGAACATTGAAGTGACTTGTGAAATGTTCCTCAGGAAGCTTTTATAACGATTTCTTTCTGGGTTGGGGGGGCTACTTGGCAGGGGCGGGGCTTGGAGGTGCTACAGTTCAGTAGACATGAACCAACGGCAGAAGCTTTGTCTCAATACCAGGCTGGCACACGGGATGTCTTGCTTCCATCTTGACACTTAATGTGTAGCTGTCACAATCAGAGGGAAAAGAACAGAGAAGTACGGGGATCAAAGATCAGAGGGTGCTCTCCCTTACTGCCCTGCCGCTGAAGCCTCCCAGAGTGAGTTCGCTGTGGGTCCTGGGCCAACTGCACCGCTCTATGCAGATGCTTGTTTTGAAACATTGTAGTTTCCAGTGTCCTTGCTGGCTAGCTCCTGGTGATGTAGAAAAAGCTGGTTCTCTCGGAAGAAAAAGGCTCTTTGTAGCCAGAAGTGAAGACATTCCTCTGAAGGTCCCTCCTCTCTGATTTCACTCCCCATTGCCCTTCCCTGGAAAATCCCAGCCCTGGTGGAGTTGATGTGTGCCCCACGTATCAGGAATATGTTACCGCTTTGGGACCACATTATACATTAACCTATTTGCCTCTCTCTCTCTCTCTCTCTCTCTCTCTCTCTCTCTCTCTCTCTCTCTCTCTCTCAAGTGAAGATGGTGTGGGGAACCATTTTATAGAAGTATACCACCAGCCTACCAAATCTTTCACCTTCAGGATCTAACCATCCCCTGAATCCCACTGAAAGTCACTGTTGGTGTCTTAAAACTTGTCCTAGCCACCAGAGGCCAGCTGTCCTCAGCTTATCAGCCAACATGAATATTCAGTCGTCACAGTGGTTCCTCAGGAAGGTTGTGATGGGTGTAAAAAGGCAGCACAAGGCAAACACGGTCTTTTAACACTTTCCCAGGAGAAGGGGAAGTTTCCCTTGCCTAAATAGCCATTTTAAAACACACCATTTCCTTCAATAATGCTGCAAACCGGCTCTTTTCAAAAAGCTGTCTCTTTCTCGGCCTCGATTTTATTTGCCGTTCCACTCCTGAGGTGTGAGATTAATTCCCACAGTCTGCGCGTCCCCCGGAGTTCAGCGCCCATGTTTACTGAGGTGTACAGCTCTCAAATAACTTTGGTGCCTCTCTCGCTCACTGTTAGGAAGTATATTTAAAAGAAATTGCCTTTTATAGATTTAAATTACAAAAGTACTGATATCATGCAAAAGGCAGTTTAACTCATGCAAGCATACAAATAGGTAAATCTCAGGGAAAAAGATACCAAGGCTAATATGAATTTAAATAGGATTAGCCACCTGCATTAGCAGAGGCTGTGAAATTTAAAGTACCTCTGGTAGTTATTCTTTTAAATACACCTATATTTCATGTGTGCATTTGTAGATTTGGGAAATATATTTCTACTTTGTCTTTGGTTTGAATTTCGAAACAAGGATAAACAGCGACCTTCTCTTCTGCTCACTGGTGTCCAGAGAAGAAATGAAATGTCTCGTGGCTCAATACTTGTTGCCAAAATTCAAATCTCTAGGAGAATATGATAAAGTGTGTGGCTACAAAAATGTAGATTCACACTACAAAGGGATAAGAAACTCAAATGTGACTTCATTTTCCCCTAAGGGAAGCCTTGTTTACTGTGATTGACTCAGCAATGACCAGGCTCATAGACATGCTGGGCCAAACACTTCCTGGTTTTGTCAACTCCCCCAAAGCACGAATCCTCTTTGTATTTTGTTTGGGGCTTTAGGGGTTTTGTTTGGTTTTGGTTTGCTTTGGTTTGGGTTTTTGGTTTATTTTTGTTTTTTTGTTTTTTTTTTCCCTTTTGGCTATTTATTTCTATTCGATTGTGTGGACAGGTGATTACAGATATTCATAGTTATTAGTTTAGCAGGTAATTACAATCTATTACAGCATAATTATCCAGGAAGAAACAATGGGCCACAGGTGCAGCCTGTGGGGATGTGTTTGGCTAAGGGTGCCTTACTTCATAAAATGTTTGAGTGGTTTTGAGGTAGGACAGATTGGATCATTTATGGACATGACGAATATCTTCTCCGGGGGCTTAATTGCATCTCATGTTCTTCATGTGGTGGCTGCATGCTCACACCTCACTATCACACTTTGGGGGTATATCCACGCTAGGTTAAGAGTTTATAAAGAACAAAGGCCAGTTCAGACTCACCCACCAAATCTGGTTCTTGTTTGGTCCTTACGGGCCACTTCTTTAAGGCTACGGGCACCCAGTCAAATTCACTTGGAGGAAATAGGAAAGAGGTCAGTTTTGGAGGAAGTTTCAAAGTCTGCTGGACAGCCATGTATGTCAACCATGTCCAGGTCATTAAGTAGATGCTGTCTCAGTGTGATTATGAATATTATTGCATGAAAATCATAAATCATGGATGCTTAAGGTGCATTGAGAACAAGTTATGTATTTGTCAAATATTTAGTGGGAGGGTTTTCTGGGTCCCTAGACTGTATAAAGCATTAACTACTTACAGTCAGGAGGTAACCATGAAGTGTGCTGTTCAGACCGCCTTTCGAAACAGAACTTGCCTTTTAGCTTCAGGGAAAGCAGTTACTCAACTCTCTGGCTATCGGTCCTCAGAGTTTACCACAGCCTCCAGCTAAGGCCATTTTTTGCACTGGCCTATTCTTGGCCAGTTTTGCTCTCTGCTGCTTTCCACCAATGTTCTGGAAGTCCCGCATTGAGCTGGCTAAGGCAATGTAGGCTGAACGTTGAGTTCTGAGACTCAATCTTCCTTGTCCCATGTCCTCTCCATTTACCATTCACAGGATTTGAGTCATTAGTGCCGGTGTTCCCTAGGCAACCCTTCCTCCCTTGACCCAAGCTGCCTCTGACCTGGTCCTTGCTCACCCCTGACTCTCAGTAGCCTTGCTCTCTCCTTGGGCCTATGCAAAGCTTCATGCCTCACTTCTAACAGACAGATGTCTGCTAAAGTGAGGGTAAGTCTGAGGCAAGGTCACAAAAGTCTCACTGTGGGCTTGCTGGCACATCATTTCACTTGCTCCCCTTCGCCACCGTGATGATCTTGGCCACCATATTCTAAGGACTTCCATAAAAGGATGACACGGCAGCATACAAGGGTCGACTGCTGTCCATGAGATGAGACACTGAAGGCAGACTCCCTATAGCAGCCTGCGATGAACCGAGGGCCTCAGTTCAAGAGCCTGCAAAGGATTCAATCCATCTACCAATGGATTGATGAGGAAGCAATTTCTTCTCCAGATAAGGATTTTGACGATAACTCCGATTCAGCTGACACTTGATGACAGCCTGTGACAGTCTCAGAGCTCCTAATCAATGCTTGCCAAATCTGTAGCAACAATAGGAAAGCATCTTACCAGTGATGGCTCAATAGTACCTCCTTCTCCTCTGATTCCTTTCTTGGCCATCATTTCCATGAATTCCTCTACAACCTGACACCATGGTGGCTTCTGCTTTCTGGAGGACCCAGCTGGGACTAGCAGACTCTCACATCTGGTGCTTGCAGGAAGCCAAGCGGGAATATGGATGTGGTGGTCAGAAGCTTTGCCACCGAGCATGTCTGTTTGGACACCAGGGCCTGGGGTTAAGAGAAGGGCCTGGGGTTAAGAGAAGGGACTCTTCATGCACAGGAAAAAGAGCCAGAATAAGAAACTGGAGCATCACCAGCGTTTCTTCCTCTAGGACATCCCTCTCCCTCTCCTCAGCTCTTCAGATCCAGTCCCAACAGTGGTGGAGAGATCACATCAAGGCAAAGGAAGTATTTTCTGACTTCTAACGTGAATTTTCTTCCTGCTATGTTATAAATTAGAAGCGAAGTGGTGCTTTGTACAGAGGTGGTATAGTGAGAGGCGCTGTGTAGGAAACTCACCAGAGCTAGGTGATATCTTCCTGGCTCCCAATGTGGCTCTCACCACACTCCCTCAAAACTACTGGCTTTGCTGGCAGCCTTCTTAAGGAAAGATTCTTGAACGCAGGCGGGCCATCTCCATCCTTGACTTAGTAGTGTGCCAAGGCAGGTGCTTAGTAGGACCTTGTTTAATGTTTGAACACACAGATGAGAGAACACATGAAGGGGCTAAGTGGTACAGCTTTCAAGTAGCGTAGGTACACAGAGTCTATTCTTTAACCCCCTAGAGGTTATTACTCTTCCAGTCTCACAGGGAGGACTGCCACAATGAGGAGACCACTGAGCCGGACTTCGGATGCAGGACCTCAGGGCTCATCACTGGGTACCAGAATGCGTTGTATTCTACATGTTTAGATGTCACATATGCAGGAAATAGAGTCTATCTTTCTCCTCCATCCTTTCAGAAGGGGCTGGATGTCAGTCCTTTCTTGCCTAGACTGGGAGGCTATCTGTGTACAGTTGCCTAAACTGATTGTGTATACTCCCCAATGCTGCCTATAACCATGCCTGCTACATGCAGGCTCTGTTCTTTTGGGGTGCAAGGCTAGCCTGGATACAAGGGTCATATTCTGCTTATCACTCAGCCAGTTCCACTGTGACTTAGCTGCTTTTAGAGTCATCGAGACACAGCCTGTCTTTTGAATTGTGCCCTAGCCTCTGTCAGAAAGCGCAAAGTTGCGACAATAGGGAGATCGTTTTCTTCATTTGCGGCCATCATTCTTTAACTGTCTCTCTTCCTCTAACCTGACAAGGTACACGGTTGCTGTACATAAACAATTTTAGTCAGTTATTTCCCCCCACCCCAGTAATAGGAACCAGAAAGTCTGCAGGAATCACACATGTGCGGGTAGGAAAGATCTGGAAGCCCCAGGATGAGCATGCTTTCCTGCTGAGCGGACAGCTGCCAGGCATTGTCTATTTCTATTTTGACAATAGCTGGAGTGTTTTTGAAATCTTTGAGCAAATTCTGGTTAGATGGGTGTCATGTTTTTTGGGTTTTGGGTTTTTTTTTTTCCAGAATTGAAACATTCATGAAAATGACTACAAGAGGTATCCTACTGATTCAATTCAATCAAAAACTTGTTTTTGAATGATTATTTTAAAAATCTAGATTTCTAGACTAAGCCTTGGAACACATCATTTCAAACAACAGTGTGGTTCTGCTTCTAATTTATAGCACAGCCCAAAGGAGATTCATTTCAGGAGATGGGAGATCCTTCATTCATCTCCACGCACGCGTCTGTCACCACAGGAGCAGGCCTGGAAGAACGGCAGACGTCTGCTCAGCAAATAAAACCCAGATCAGGTGGGTGCTGCTTTGCCAGCAAAGAAGCCAGTTCTCTGAAGAGGATACATTGCCGTGGGGGCAAGGTCAGGAGGTCTGACTCTTGCCTGCTTGCCTTGTCAGTCAGAGGACAGCTTACTGATCAACAGGGTCACAGATGCTGGAGTTGGTTACAGACCTGTGACCTGCCTGACAGTCTACAAGTCACCCAGGTGATCCTCATACAGCATTAAAGCCTGTAAGGTTACTGTCCTTCCAGACCGGCAGTACATACCTGCCTCACCCCTAGCTTTAAAATGGCTAATTCAGCCGAGAGCACTGTCTATGGGTAAGTTCTCTCCCAGGCAGCAGTGTGATGAAGATGCCCCTTAAAAAGAAAAGATTCTGTGGGGAGACCTGTTTATCATAGTACAGTGTTAATTCAATAAACGCACATTGGCCTGCTAGAGGCTCTGAGAAGTGCTATAACAAAGGGACCTTTGTAACCAGCATAAACCTATTTAATCCTTAAGGTATTTTTCACATAAAATTGAATATTATCCTTAGTGCACTGAAGGAAAGGGCTATAAATGCCCTTCATGATTTCTAAGATTGACTTGATGCATTTCAGACAGCTCTTGGGCTGTGACCGACTACACTTCTCGGCCAATTCAATCTAAAGGGCCCCGACTCAGCTAGAAACCTAGAGAGACAGGAAAGAAGCAGAATGAGCATCGGCTTCCTGCTGCCCTGGGGCATCCACTTTTAGCACTGGCTGCTCCCATTCGGTCATCCCAAGTGACCAGTCTCTGCTTCTCCTTTCTATCCAGTTCCCATGTGTCCATCACATTATCAGCACAGGTAAGGGGAGGGGAGGGGAAGAGGATGGGGAAAATAGGGAGAGGAAGGAGGACGGTGAGCAGCCGTTGGATTTCTGTCCCAGAGAATTTGTCCCTGTCAGTTAAAATCAGGAACAGCTTCACATCTTTCGGTCCTGATGACGTTGCAGATCGGCTTTGGAGAACTCTTTCATAGCAAAGACATCAGATCTCTAGTGCGTGCTCCATCAGTTCTTGAAGAGATGTTGTAACTCTCTAGTGATGCCACTCGGATCACTTGAGTTTCTGGGCAGTGAGCACCACCCCTGCCATGCCTTGAACGTTTGTTTCTGAGTCTTTCTTTTACATATCTTTTATTTGGTTAGGCAGATCCGCGCTTGTACAAAGACACATCCGGATGTGGAAGTCTGGCTTCCCCTGTATGGTCCAGCCTCTCTGAAAGATGCCTTTTTTTTTTTAAAAAAAAAAAAGACTTGTGGCTCTTCCAAATCCCCCTTCATCCTGTTCCCCATAACCCGCAATTCCAGCCTCATTTTCCTAGCCTTTGTTTTCGTAATTTTAGTTAAACAGAAAATTGAAAAGGCACCATTGCCATCAGAAATGGATGCCTGTTTTTTTTTTTCTTTTGCAAAAGCAAAAAACAAGTCAGCTCACCCTTTAAATAACAATATTTTCTGATGTTGGTGTTGAATTAATCCAGGAAATGAATATGTATTGATGGTATTCTTTGGGGTTTTGAAAATCCTTACAACCACATAATTAAATGAGCGCCTTCAGAAATACTGATAAAAGCGCATTGCCATTCAAATATCTATACAAGACAATGCCCCTAAGCTGTGGGTTTGAGAGATTAGTTTGGCCAAGAGCCAGTGTTTATCACAATATTTCCATCTCAGCTGATAAAATTTAATCATTCTTATTTAAATAGAAATCAGAATTAATGCAGGTCATAAAGAGAAGGAATAATAAACGAATCGCTATCTTTATTTCTGAGCTCCTGGCGCAGACGCCTCTTCAGAATGGAAATGCTGGCAGTTGTTGTTCGGGGTTTTTGTTTTGTTTTTTATTTTCTTACCTGGAACTTTTATTCTGGAGCCCTCAAAAATAATGAGGCCACGCTGCTCACGTATGCAGTTCGCTAGTACTGCTTTAAGGCAAGTATCTTCTCTCTTCTCCACAGGGGACATCAGGGTCACAAATGATGGGGACAGATTTGAACTGAAGCCACCAGGATGACTACAGGAAGCCACTTCTCTAGAACACAGCCAGCATCGGTGGTACCTTCCTCTCGTGCCAGCTCCCTGGCTCTCTTGAGACTAGAAACCAGCAGGTGCAACTAGACTAGTGGGAACCTTGGACTGAACCACTGTCCACTAAGGGGCAAGTTCAGGGCCAAGCCTGTTCTGCAGGGAGAGTCTGGAGGCACATTCTCAGAGTCTCCATCTTGTCTCTTCATCCATCCCACTTGCATGGTGGGGAAGGAAGCAGAGAAGTCATTGATCACAGTTGCCCATGGAGTCAGGAGTAAATCTATTCTGTAAGTCCATCTACAGTCCCCAGCTGTGTACTTCTGACTTTGTGTAAGCCTCTTAGCCCAGTTCTAGACCTGGTGTGGACACAAGTCTGAGCCATTTTCTTTGACACATCTACTTATCTTTGGTTAATGCCTCAAACCAGATCTGCTCAAATGAAAACATCTCCTCAGCTACAGAACCAACTAAATTTAGTAACTGCATCTGCCCCATCTTTAGGTCTTACTTAATTGGCCAGAGAAATTCAGAGCATCTTCAATTTCTTCTTTATTTCATATACCATTTGACTTTTAAAAAGTGTTTTATATTTACATGTAATGTATGTATGTATGTATGTATGTATGTATGTATGTATCTGTATGTATGTATCCCTGGGCCTGGTGGCACATACCTTCAGTCAGAGTTTTTCAGCAGGCTTAGGCAGGAGGATTGTTTCTGAGGCTTGCCTGGGCTAGATAATGAATTCTAGGCCAACCTGGGCACCTTAGAAAGATAGCATCTCACCATGAAAGAAAAGAGGCCTGAAAATGTAGCTGTGTGATAACACACTTGCCTGGCATGAAGGAGAAGACTTGATTCAATCATTACTACCTAGGATCAAGCAGACAAAATTAAAACAATAAACAGCCTTGTCATCGTTTGTAATTGTTTATAGCATTTTATAAATAATTAAGGTAAAATTTATTGAAGGTTTGCTATAGTCTGTCACTGTTTAGACACATTAGTCTTCTTTAAGCCATATAGCGCCCCTGGGGAGCAGGTACCTCTTTATCTCCATTTTACAGGGGAGAAAACCCAGAACAAGTAGCAGGGCTGGGCTTCCCACAGGCTGTTTGGCTCCCGGGCCAAGAGTCCCATGATAGGATGCTCCCATCGTCCTGAAAAACTGCTTCAGAAACATTTTTTTTTCCTGAAGCCAATGCTAAGGACTTAGCCCTTAGGAGCATCTTTCTGTTACCATGGTCACATAGTTAATTCCCAGCCTGGAGCTGTGCTGAGAAAGTCTGAATAAAGGATCAGACTGGGGTGGAGCAGGAGGTTGGAACTCATTGACTCTATTGCTTTTGACTTTGTTATGAATTTTGGTTTGGGTTAAGGGCATATCAAACTTCAAAAAAAAAATGTCTGCTTAGGTCATTGAAGAACCTTCCCGAGGCTTCACTACCCATTAAGACTTCCTTTCAAACCCAGCCGTTTCCTCCGTCATTGCATTTCTGGATAAATGTTTTGAGAAGCGGTGAGCCTGGTACCAATAAGAATAAGCTGTGTCACTAAGGAAGTTTTCACACGGCTACAACTTAGATTTGCAAATACTGTACATTTTCTGAATAACTTTTGGCACTTATGACCCCCTCCCCCCCCACACACACACACCCCACCCGGTGTTTAACCATTTCTTGATTATCTAGAACTATCATTATAATCATGGATAAGGTTCCCTGTGCAAAAGTGAGTCCCCTAGAAAATGCTCTTTGGGGCTTTGTGGGTTCCCAGAGAGTATCACTTTGCCACGACAGCCCCTAAATTGCTTGACACTCAGACTTGTGGTGTAAACAGGATGACATTCCAGCTCTGAGCACACAGGCAGAGGTTTCTCCTGGGAGACACTGAGATGCAAAACCTCAAGGCATTGTCTACTTTCTCTGGTGTGGCTACACGGTTTGCACATTGTTTTTTTTTTCTGTTTAGTTCATTCCCCTGGCTGAGAACAGAGGCAAAGAGGCTTTAAGAACAGGCCTAGCTGTGAAGAACTATGCAAATAACACCAGCTTTCCCCCTCGGAATGCTGGGTGTCACAGTGGGACCCATGGAAAGAACACACAGATGTAGTCCAGGGATGCTACACTCTTGTACAAGGACCAGCATTATCTTAGCTCCTGATCTCAACAAGGTTGGAAGTTTACTTTGTTAAATGATGTCAACATTCCATTCAAATTTTAAGTTAAAGGGAAAGAAGTCACTATGTTAGTGAATGCAGCATGCCACTGACTCAAAGCCCAGGGGCCATTTCTAAGGTTGCATGTTCTTTTTAAGAGCTTAGGTTTTTGTAAGGTCCTTGTATCCTAAAACCATGCTGAGGATACTCTAAGCACGTATTGCCAGCACTTAAAGTTCAACTCTGCTCACCTAACAGTTTCTTCGGGCATCTCTTCACAGTTTTTCTGACTGTAGTATCTTCGTGTTTTGTCTCGCTATGGAGATTGGATACCTCACTGATGAGCCAGAATCCAGACCAGGGTCTACGGAGCACCTGGGATGGGGGAGTCGTGGAGAGGTTTGGACTGAGGGTACAGAAAAACATCCAGCATTGAATACAAATGGAACTACCTCCTTAGGGGCCCCTGCCATCATCCTCATCTCTTCGGCATCTTCATACTTCATCTTTCTTGTCCCCTGCCCACATCAAGGCAGATGTTCTTTCTGAGTCTTCCTACTGGCTGGGTTATGGAATATGGCACCATACACATTTTAGGGGCTTCCTACTCTTTTATGACAAGCCTGTCTTAGTGAAAGCCCATGAGGCCAAATGACTGGAACTGTCACTCACATTGTCCAACCCTTATCATGCTTTCTCTATTTTTTGCTTTCACGGTCCCTTCCATCTCAGGACCTCTGTTGGACTCAGTCTTAAAACTCTTCTTGGTTCAGATTTCATCAGGACCCTTGACTCTTTGAAGAAGACTTTCTCAAGCCTGTGGGCGAGTCTAGGTTCTTCTATGGTCTTAAAGTTCGAGCCTTGCCTGTTTACCCTAGCTAGCATTCGCCACAATATTGTCACAAGCTAAACAGCTTGCTACTCATCCCAGACCAGCCTCAAATTAGGGCTCTTATTGGCCAAGCTTCCCAAATATTGGGATTTCACTGTGTCCCACCATATCTAGGTCCTAAAAAATATATTTATCATCCAGTTAGTCCCTTTGTCCTCTTCCTGGGAATAGAGCTTAAGAGGAAAGAGAGTGAACCTGGTGCCTGTTATATTGCCAGATCCTTGGGCACCACAGAGCGTGGTAAAAAGTGCCATTCATAAATACACTTGAGCTTGAACGTCTAGAACGGGGAGTCACTTTTGCCTTTGGCCCCTTCTTCACGGCAGACTGCACAGAATGTAATCTTTGTGTGGCAGGCACTTATTCAACTCACTCTGTGTTCCCAGGGGCCCCTAAGAATGCCTAGTCCACAAGAGCTAGAAAGCAAGCATCTGAAGGAACAGTTGGTTGATGGGTGGTGTGGTAGAGGGAAGAGATGTTTCAGTGAGGGGATCTTTGATGAAGAAGCAAACGCTCAAGGAAACGTGCTTGTGACCAGGCCTCAGGAGGCGTGTAGATGGCGGGCTGTTTCCCTGAGGGCAGAGAGCCCTAGAAGAGGATGTGAGGAGGAGTCTTGACTACCAGCTTGTTTGGACTGAGAGACTCTGAGGAAATTAGTGGAGCTGCTCTTGCTGCATCTGTGAGGGTTTCCAGAATGACAAAATCTTGAGGGTTTTGGTGAAATGAGTGAGTGGTTTAATCTAGTCATATCTTCAAACTTTGAATCTACTATTTGGAGGTCGGAGCAGTGGAGTGTGGGGTCTGGTAGGAGTCAGCGATCCACTATGGCTGTGTCCCTGATGGCTCTATATTGCTCTGGCCTCTTCCTGTTGCTGCTCCATACTGCTTCCTGTCATCTGTCATGATGTGAGCTGTTCCTCCACACTCTCCCTGCTCTAACAGACAGAAACCTCAGAAACCTTGAGCCGAATAAACCTTCTTCTTGGGACATACATATGTCACGTGTTTTGTCACAGTGAGGCAAAGTTTGACAGAGGGCTTGAGACACACTTAAGTTGCCTCAGAAGAGAATTGCCCACCCACTTAGAGGGGCAGAACTCTGGTTTGATGAAGGGAATGCCTCAGAAGACAGATAAACTCCATCTCTCTTTCTTGTTCAGGTTTTCTTAGTCACACAGGACAGGCCCATGTTTGGGGATTAGTAAGAAAACACCATGGGCATTTGTCACAGTTAGCTTCAGTTGTCAACCTGACACAAGCTAGAGACACCCAGGGAAGAGGAAATCTGCCATAATCTGATTGGACGGCAACCTGTCTGTGGAGTGTTTTCTTAATTTGATGTAGGATGGCCTAGCCTACTATGGGTGGTGCCACCTCAGGCATGTGGTTCTGGGTTCAGTAAGAAAGCTGGCTGAGCATGAACCAGGGGGAACAATAAATAGCATTTTTTTCTATTTTTTTTTCTGCTTCAGTACGTACCTCGTGGTTTCTACCTTGAGTTCCTACATTAGCATCCCTCAGTAATGGGCTATAACCTGTAAGATGAAATAAACCCTTTTTTCCTAAACTTGTATTTGATTGGCATTTCATCCTAGCAAAAGACACTTGACTGGGGTACCATTTAACAGCAGGCTTGCCACTGCTGTTTCCACACAGCTTTGTTTAACTTGCTGCCAGTGGTGGACAGTTTAAACGTGGCTCCTACTGTGACCCTCAGCATGCTTCAGGCCCCCTGGGATCCTGCCATGGATCCACGAGAAGATCCCAGACACAGAGGAAAGAAACGATCACGAGTGTCATGAGTGACCCCCAAGAACTTCCTGATGAGTTTTAGTGTTGCCTGTAGATCCAGGCGGACCTCAGGAGGGAAAGCACTCTTCCTTATTGCAACAATGTCTAGGAGACCAGGCCTGAGAGCTGGTGAGTGTGGGGCCTGGGAGGTGGTGTAGCATTTGGGGAATCGTCAGTCATGATGAAGAGATTGGCAATAGTTAGTACTTACATAGTACTAACTTTGTGAGGCATGGTGCTAAGAAATTAGGTTAAATCATTTGACTTATATAACATGCGTGGGGGTTGGAGGAGAAAGAGAGAGAGAGAGAGAGAGAGAGAGAGAGAGAACAAAAAACAGGAAGGAAGAAAGGAAAAGGAAAGAAAAACAAAAAAACCCAAGCAAAGACAACAAGGTGAGAGTTCCCCTCTCCGCTCCAGCTGGGGTGTCTGCCCTCTCCCACCCTCAGACCTTGCTATCCCGTTCCCTGGTGTCTGAGGCATCCTTACCAGTAACTCCTTGTTTCTCAGCCCATCGGGTCCATCACAACTCCTTTTTATTTTCAGACTGTAGGATCTTCTCAGCCTCCTTGAGCACAGGAGCTCTCCCAAGGCAGAGCTGCTCTAGTGGTTGGGAAGTGCTCAGACTCTTTGAAGTCAATACAAGGCCCGGTGGAACGCCCAGCTCAGCCAGCCTTGGTCTCCATTCAGAAGAAAACACTCTCCTGCCTACATAGGTAGAGAGGCCTGTTTCGAAGCTTGTGGAAAGGATTATGGGTCCACATTTTACTGCCTTATGGATTTGTTGGCCCACTCACTGTGAAGGTTCACCCTTTTGTAATGAACTCTCATTAAAATGCCCAGTTAGTTATATTGATAAGTTTATCCTTTGCGGAAGGCAAGCCTGCTAGCGCTACAGTGCCACGGTCTCTGGGTGTTCTTAAGGCATTGATTAACCCTCACCTGCCAGAAATCATTAGCGAATGGATTGCTATTTTCTGATAGTTTTGAAAGGAGAGTGACTCTCGGTAAATAATCATTGGCTGCCTTCCCAGGGGAGGCCAGCTTGGAAGAGTTCTGAAATAGCTAGCGTGTTGGTTCTTTTCTGAGTGGGTATATGTAAGGAGGGCTGGAAATGACATTCCAAGCAGCTAATTATAGGATAAGTGTGCCTGCTTACCCAGGCAGTGAGCACGTCAGCTCTTCTCAGACCGATCACATTACATACAGTTTCTGTTCTCTGGATAATTAACAGGATCAAAATATTACTGTCAGATTCAAGGGGGAAAATTAACACATTATCTTAATTGTCTTTTCTACTCAGGTACGAGGAGGCATTACCATTTCAAAAAGGGCTTGTCTAGGGCCCTGGAATTTTAAACTGCAGTTCTTCAAGACACAGTTAATCCTCCCAAACTTTGATCTGCTTCTGCTGTATGGTTGGACGCTGGTTACTCCATTTCAATGGTGAACCATCTAAAAATGGCTACAGAAGGCTCTGCAATGTGTTGGAGACAGCTGGGGCCGCCTCACCAGCTGTTCTGTGTTCAGAGATGTAAACCTGTCTACACAGAGCTTTAGTAAAAAGCCACGTTTGTAAAGTGACATTAAAATTATACCATGACTCACGTGACAAATACGTAAAACACTTACTTCCTGATTGTTTTTTTTTTTTTTGTGCTAATTTTTGATATCATACAACCTTGAAATGCGATCGCTATGGTATCATCGGCATGCTGAGAGCAGAAGGTATGAAGGAGCTGGTACCCATCTCTTTCCAGTTCTGCATTCAGTATGCCACGTTTACCCTGGACCAATGAAAACAAGGCCTAGGTATTCGCAGCATGAAAACTGGAAAACCCCAGATCACATCTTTTTGATTGTTCGTATCAAGGAAAGGTAAATATGGCTCGCTGGAAAAAAAAATACCTGCCTGGTGTGTTCTAGACCAGAGGCTCACATGAATGTCCTCCCACTGAACCCAGAGTTCACTAAACCCAAACTGACTGACTAGCAAGTCCCCAGGACCCACCCATTTCTGCCCTTTGCCCACACACACATACAAGCTGGCAGCCACACACAGTGCTTACATGGCTTCTAGGGATCTGAACTCAGATTCCCATTCTGGGCAGGCACATTATCCTCTGACCCATGCTCAGTCCCTGCTTTTATTTTTTTCCTGTTGACTTTCTTCTTCACAACTTTATCACAAGGGATGAAGTGTCTTTTCAAAGTCCCTGACTAATATCCTAGTTATAATTTAGAAGCTACAGCTAAGAGAGTCTTATCTTTGCTACGGTTACAGCAGCAAAACCCCTGTATTGTGTGACCGTGCTCTGAGCAATGTGGTTAAATATGCGTCTGACATGGAGATGAAGTGCCTTGGATTATTAAGTTAAAACATGAGCCCATCACTAGGGTCGGGGACCAGGATAGGCACCAGAACCTATCTTTGAACCCACTTTATTGCTTTACTAGGGAGGGAATGTGCCAGTCTGAGAGGGGAAAACAAGCTTCTTTGAAGAGAATGAAGTGTTGGATGCTGGGCAGGTGGAGTGGAGGTATGGACCACGAAGAGTTTGTAAAGCATCACTGTTGCATGTTGTCCAGGCCAACTGCTCAAGTGTCACGAGGAACCTCTTAGAACTGGAGTCCTAAGTGCTACCCCAGACCTACAGAACAAGGGTTGGATAAGAGCCCTGGTTGGTTTGAATATGTATGTTATGGAATGTAAGTCCTTGCTCTGAGGTTTCTCCACTCAGAAGGCCTACTGACTTAACCAGTGTAAGCCGGGGAAAGTCAACTCCAAACCAAAGCAGTTCTAGGCACAACCTACTGCCCTTTCTGCCTCCTCAGCCTGAAGGCAGTGGTACCTATGGCTCCCTCGGACCTCTGAGACCCTGTTAGCAAAGAGAATCTAGAGCAGAGGCTCACAGATGTGTGTATTACGATTCATAACAGTAGCAGTTACGAAGGAACAATGAAAATAATGTTATGGTTGGGGGGTGGGTGGGTCACCACAGCATGAGGAACCGTATTAAAGGGTCTCAGCATCAGCACGGTTGAGAACGGCTGCTGAAGAGCCACCTTTCAGTTTACATGTGGAGAACTGAAGTCGGAGGAAATGAATGCTTTATCCCAAAGTCAGAGAGTCAAAGCTAGACTCTCCAGAAGGATTCTGGCCTTAGCACCTCATCATGAGAAACACAAAGTCAGACTTCCAAACTCGTGTACACACATGATGGTGGCATTTCTGTTACTCCTGAACACTATGGCCCAGCTTTCATTATGTTGGCAGACACTGGACTCTACATACATTTATCATCAGCAGCAGCAGCACCATCATCCTCATCATCCTCATCCTCATCATCACCATCACCATCATCCTCTCCACAGCAATGATAATGGAGAGACTTTTGTACAAGCCACAGGTGCTCCAGGTCGTCCTTGAAGCTGGTATGGAAAAGCATACACGCTGGCCACTCCTGGATTTCCTTCCATGGTGACATCAGAAACGACACACATGAGTAACAAACTTTCCATCTGTTTTTCTCCTTGGCTGACGTCTCCCCACTCATTCAGGGTGAGAGCTATGATCAGAGTGAGTCCCAGGACTCGAGGCTTCTCGAAAACACAGGAAAGACAATTTAGATAAATATCCTGACACTTTCTCCTTAGTCCCTCCCCTCCCAAGTTCCCATTTTTACTTTTTTTTTTCCTTTGAGCTTAAAATTAGTATTTTCTTTGTGGATGTGTTCTGTCCCAGCATGCCTCAGAGATCACTCAAGCAGCGTGTTAGCATTTCCAACTTAATTGGTTCTAGCCCCTTCCTCACCAGTGTGGAATTCGCCTGCCACAGGTTTCTGATCGATCAAGAGTCAGAGAAAGAAAAAAAAAAAAAGACCATCTCTCTGGCTTCGCAGCATGGGTTTCCATTTCTTTTCAGAGAATAGCCACCATGGTTCAGACATATGCTGACGTTCTCGTGGGGTCAGGGTCTGTACAGTTCTGGTAATCTGGATGGCTTGGGCAGACAGGAAGGTCTTGTCTCTCATTTGTCCGTATTCTTTGGCTATTGTAACTGCTTGGTTTTAACCTGGAGGAATTTTAGCCGCTTCCATGGAGCATGGAATGGATGATGTTATTTCCTTTGGAGCAACATTAAATTTGGAAACGATTTGAATCCATGCAATTTTCCCAACGATAACATGTTGTGTTACCTTCTGGGCTCTCAGGGCTAGAGGGGAAGGTTTTAGTCTCCTGACAGAAAGGAGATTTGTGCTTTTAGTTTGTGGTCTCAGAAATCTGTCCCAATTCAGAGTGTGTGTCAATGGTCGCAGCCTGCAGAAAGATTGGTGACTTGGTCTTATGGGGTTGGTCCTGGGAATGGATTTGGCCAGGATACTATCCCTTTATAAGCACCGGCTCTTACACAACAAAGGGCCTTCTTCTCCTTACTTTGCCTTATCTCTATCTCTTACTCCTACTCCCTGCTGACTCTTCTTACCCACGTTACCCTGAGCACTTACCAGTATGCCAAAGTCCAGCTTCTAGGAATCTAATTATCAAGAGATAACTTCTGAGTCCCTCATTAGGCCTGCTCCCTCCCTCCCAGGGGGCTGTTTAGATTTTCTCATTTCAAGAAATCTAGTGGCCAACTCTTTCTTTGGACATTGCTTTGTCTCCACCTCCCCACACCCATAATCAGTGGTGAGCGTGCCTTAGCTTACCTTTCCTTTGTATGATAAAATAAAATGCCATAATAAAAAACAAGTCGGGAGGAAAGGGTCTGTTTCATCTTACAGCTTGTAGTTCATCATCTTGGGAAAGTCGAGGAAGAAATTCAAGGCAGAGAACAATATAAAGGCTGTGGAGAAGTGCTGCTTGCAAGCTTGTTCTTCATGGCTTGCGCAGTCTGCTTTCTTATTGGCCCCAGGACCTAGCCCAGGGGTGGCACACCCACAATGAGCTTGGCTCTCACCCAACTTAGTCAATATTACAAAATTCATAATCATCGATCAAGAAAAATCGCCACAGGCTTGTCCACAGGCTAGTCTGATGGAAGCTTTTTCTCAAACGAGATTCCCTCCTTCTAAAGGGATTCTATCTTGCTTTTGGTTAACAGAAAACTAGCCAGCACAAGTGTTTGGTCCTACTTCGGTCTAGCCTGATGTATGCGACAGAACATTCATTTCCTCAGATCTCAGTTTCCCCACCTGGAAAGTGGAGGACATGGGTCAAACAAGTCTGGGTGAAACCCAAATCCAAAAGACATATGCATTGCAAGAGATTACCCCAGACCCAGTGTTGGACACTGTTTTTTCTCTTATTGATTATGCATTAGTAAGAACCAACATGACAGTGACCAGCCTTTAAGAGCCCTGTGCTTCCTGACACCACGTACACCCAGCTGCTGCATCCCCCCACCATGGCTTCACTGGTGTCTGCTTCTGTGATTACTTAAGCAAGTTTAAAGATGGAATTTCAACTTTGAGTGTCTCCTCTGTGAGCTAGTCTTTTGAGCTGCAAATATATGAGCAGAGACTATGTATGTGTTCTGCTACTTGTGTTTGTCTGACTGGTAAAATAGAGTGTAAGAGTCTATTTACAGATATCTTGGGGACTAATACAAGTGCATGAGAGGGCCAGGAATAATAGGTTAATATCACAGCAAGTGCAGAGTGGTGCAGACTTCTGAGCAGTTTGCATGATTCAGTTATGAAGTAGCATCCCCCAGGAAGGGCTTTGGTTGTCCACACCTGACACAATCATCTATGTTGGTTAGAAAGAAAGAAAGAAAGAAAGAAAGAAAGAAAGAAAGAAAGAAAGAGAGAGAGAGAGAGAGAGAGAGAGAGAAAGAAAGAAAGAAAGAAAGAAAGAAAGAAAGAAAGAAAGAGAGGAAGGAAGAAAGACAGGAAGGAAGGAAGGAAGGAAGGAAGGAAGGAAGGAAGGAAGGAAGGAAGGAAGGAAGGAAGAACTCTCTTCAAGCAGTCTTTGTAAAACAGGGCAATAGGCTGCTCACAGCAGGGCCTTTTCCGGCATTCAATTCTTCCCCCTCCACTAGCTTTTTCTCAATAACCACTGCAGTGAAGAGACTCTAGAGATGCATTCTGGAGTTGGGGGTGACAAGAGTAGAAAACAGGCAGTAATTCTGGTTTTGCCAAATAATTACTTGGTATCAGGTATACACATTTGTGCTTTTACCTCAGCCTAATATTTGATGTAATTTTAACAATATTCCAAAGCAACAGTAATTTCTCATGTTAACAGTCAAGAGGTTAATTTCTGATTGTGACCCCACTGGATAACAAGTCACCTGAACTGATAGCAAATGCCACAAGAAGAAGGTAACAGCCCACCTATAATCCCCAGCTATTCACAAGCCCCAGGCTGGAGGACGCTGTAAAGGTTCTGTTTGAGGAGACAACTGAGGGCTGAGTTTTCCCCAAGGTGTTATCCATTCAGTTCCAAGCTGGGATCAAATCTGAGTCTTACTTAAGCTAGGGCAAGTATTCCCCTCTAACACATACTGGACCCAATCATTGAACATGCCCTACCAGAAGGCAAGCGAGGTGATTTCAGTATCTCCCAAGGTAAGGCACAGAATAACATTTATTGAGTATTACAGAAATTTCCTTTTGCGCCAGCAAGTGCTGTGGCTTGAACACCTAGCCATCACTTGTTACTCTTCCTTTCCAGTAGGGACAGAGACTCCTCAAGTGCAGAGCTCTGATCAATCGATGGTGTCCAACCAGGCCTTAATGGTGTTGTCTGTATCCTTCTATTTGTCTTCATCATGGTTTTCTTTCTTATTCTACAAGATATTTAACGTCCAACTTATGATATGAACTTTTAAATGCTTCCTTTAAAAGACTACCTCGAGTTGGCAAGATGACTGAGCAGGTGAAGACACGTGCTGTACTGCCTGAAAACTTACAACTTAAATTTATTACCCAGGACCCACATTTACACACACACACACACACACACACACACACACACACACACTTGGCAAAGGGAGAGAATTGATGAATAAAAGCAATGAAACCTAAAAAAAAAAAATACATCTATATGAAGTCTTAAAGTGAGCCAGTTTAAAGGAACTGTTGAGTGACACTGGGACCACCCACAGGTAAGAAGCAGAGGATCCAGTCGATAGACAGCCATATTGGAAACTGCGTTCTTGATGCTCACCTGATAATGGTTGTGGGAAACTGAACCCTGTCAGGAAGCAGGGGACTTAGAAACAAGATTTTATCTGCCCCATTGTGAGGTTCTGTCTCCCAGTACTTCTAGAGTAGAGTGTCCAACTATCTGTCTGGTACATTTCTCCCCGCTCTTCCCTTCAAAGAGTTACAGTCTAGACAGGGTGGATCTGACCAGTGCTTTAGTCACTCTGACAGATGGAGCGTGACAAGCGTTGGTAGTAAGTCATGGGGTGGTCAGGTCTCCATGCTCAGGTCACTTCTAGAAAGGGATTGGGCCAGGCTTTTTTGAATGGGTGATTTTCCTAGGTCGTGAGGAGGCTGCAGTTGGGAAGGGTAGATTGAGATGAAGTCATTAATTTATTTAAGGGCAGGCTACATCTGAGATGGGGTTTGTTTGGGATGAAGTGAGAATTGACTTGAGGCTCCTCCAAAGAGATTAGGACTCATTAGGACCAAGGGGGACCTCACATATCCCCAGACTTGTCGTTTCAATGTGTATTAGTTCATCTGTTCCTCTGGCCTTACTGTCACACCTAAAGGTATTGTCCAAAGTGCCTATGGTAGTGCTGGCAGGTCACTATACAAGCTCCTTCTTTCTGGGTTCCATGTTACAGGCTGAGCTTCCTCTGGGGAACGTTTCAGTTCTAGAATGATGTATGATGTAGAATGAGCTGGATCTCCAAGTGGCTGTTGCCAAGGATTTGGGGAATATGGGGATTTGGTGCTGGTTGGCTTTCTACCCATAATAAAAGAAGCGGTAAATACTCCTTTTCTGTTTCCAGAAGATTCCCCATACAAAGCTTATAGATGGAACCCAGGAACTAGGTTCACAAGTTATTCAAACACACATCAAGGTGTTCATCTTCAAGGCAACTTGGCTCGTTTTGAAATCACCTAGGAAACGAACTTCTGGAGGTGTCTGTGAAGACATTTCCAGAGAGATTTAGCTGATGAGCGAAGACCCACCCTGGATGTGGAAGACACCATTCCATGAACTGGGACCTAGCTGGAACAAGAAGGGGGAAGAGGAGAAGCCACCTGAGCAGCAGCGTTCATCTCTCTCTGCTTCCTGACTGTGGCTACACTGTGATCACAGACCTCCTACTCCTGGTAATGTCCCACCATGGTGGACTGTATCCCCTCAAACCAGGAGTCAAAAGAGACTTCCTTCTCTGAGTCATTTGTATCAAGCAACAATAAGAATAACCAGTGTGCAAGGTTTGCATTATCACACAATGGGGAGCTTTATCTCTTTCTAGATCACCTAGATGCCTACTTCCTGGGTGGCTGGGGGCTAAGGCTCAGAGCTCAGCTTTATTTATGAGGCTCATTCTTTCTTGTGTGTTTTGTAACTTTGTGTCGTGAGCTCATTTTTCATGAGGCTTCACGTTCGGAAGCCATATTGAGATTGGCCTGTGTATACATGCTCTCAGCATCCTTGATGGTGTCTGTCAGGTTTTCCTTCCACTGGAGATGTTCCCAGTTTGAGATCACTAGGCTGGATGATTCCAGGATGAACCTCAAATTAAGAGAATCAGATTTATAGCTATGGATTCTCACAGTAGATACAATTTCCCCCTGCCAGGCTGGGGCCTTAGTCAGATAGAGAGTCAAGCTCCTAAATCCTTCTGGGCTGGAGAGATTTCCCAGTTTATTCTGTCATTGAAGAGGTAGCTCTTGGAGCATCCATCATGACTGTAGGTGTTCACAAAGCTCTGGCTTCTGCCCTTGCTTGCTTGCCAAAGCCTTAGCTCTCATTTTGCCCACCTGGGCAGTCAGGAGCCCCATCCTCAGTCAGCTAGGGCATCGGTTCTCATACAACCTTCAAGTTATCAAATGTTTCTTTGTTTGAATCCTCTGGGAATTCCTCCTTACTTTTTTATTTTCAAGTTCAGCTTTGCATTTAAAATGATGCTCACTCCATGTCATTCATTATTATCCCTAGAGGCTTCGTAACCAGAGAATCTGGAGGTTGTCTCCAACAAAGCATCTCCAGAAATGAAGGTTACAGAGGAAATTGTCGTATTCACTAGCTATGCCAACCTTGCATGCTTGGTGGCTTGCTTTCCTCATGAAGTCGACATGGTGGTGGGGTGAGGAGTGGTTTCAAAAGAGTGAGGGACAAAGGGCAAGAACAAGAGAAAGTCTTCCACTGAGATGAAAATCAAAAGTCCTCCAGGCAACTGAGTGCATGAGGGAGCAATGGTGTTAGTAGTGGGCACCTAACTATATGACATATAGCTTTTTTCCCCGTTAAATTACAGAAGAGTCATGCAGTAGAGAGAAGGATATTTCATTTTAATCTTTTACATCTGTTTGCCAGGTACAGAAGGATAAAATAAGATAAAGAGGTGCTCTCTTGAGAAGTCCATATTTTCAAAGGCTTTTGGCATTAATGCTCTTATTAATTGTCATAGATGGCTGCTGTCATCAAAAGAGTATTACATAATGTATAGTGGTCTTTATAGACATGGGGAGAGAATTTCAAGTTTCTAGCTCAACCTGGACCACTCAAAATGAAAAACAAAGACCATTAAATCCTTTTCATCTCTAGTAGGTCCTAAATATTGTTTATTGGGGCTCTTAATTCACCCTGAAAAATGCTGTAATTATTGAAAGTGTCCAAGCTGTTAACTGGAAAACAACATATGCCACATTTACATAATGATTTGCATATAATTTCCATGTAATTCATTTAATGTCAAAATGTACAGTTATGTTTCTAGCCCCTCTGCCTTTCCTCTCGTGCCCTTCCCTGGTCCTACTGAGTGAGACAGAATTCTCAACATGCTGAAAGTTAACTGTGAGCTGGACATTAGGATCCAGTGTGTCATCCTAGCCAGAAAGGTTGGACCAAACATTTTTATTTTTCCTGACTGGATTGACCAATGCACTCGAACAACATGGGTACCAGGTACTAATTCTGCTTGAGCCACATGGGCTTGTTTTGCAGAAGAAGAACCAGGGTCAGGGAAATTCTGTTTGCTATGTGTTCACCCTAACTTGCTTCCTTGGTCCCAGAAAGTCAAAGACTGCCACCTTCCTAAGGCTTGATGGCTTTAGGGTGAATTCCCGTGTCACCTGCTTGGTCTGGTTTTCCTGACAGTGAAAGTCTGAGATGAGTACTTAGGTGTAGATTTTTTTTTGCTATAGGAATGAGCCTGGGGTACAGGGGTGAGGATATGATGTGGAAAAACCCTGCTAATTAAGATCACAGTCTACCATATCCGGATAGTTCCTCTGAGCTCAGTGAGAAATGGAGGACTCTTTACCAGCAGGCTTCCTCCTTCTCTGACCTTGTCTGACAAGCTCTACCTGGAGAAGGTCGGGTAGTCCTTGGCAAACCTACAAGTTCAACTTCCGCTTTTCCCATGAGAACTTGCCCAGCAAGTACCTGGGATTCTTGGAATACTTCTCCGTACAAATGAGGCATTCACAGTACTTTAAACTCCAGCCAACGGTTTCATTCACCCTGAAAACTCCTTCCCACTCTCCAAGGTTTACATCTAGCCCTGGTTCACCCCGAATAAAATGTGTGTGTTCAAGCTCACCCTGAGTAAAGCATATGTGCACGAGGTAAGATCGTCTGAGAGAGCTGTTTCACAGAAGACTCCATCCTACCAGAGCAGCTGCTTCTGGACACCCTGAAAAGGAGGAAGGGGAAAATTTGGAACCATAGCTGGACCCCAACACATGAGGGGGTGCCGAGGAGGCAACTCAGGGATCAATGATCCAGGGCATTATGGAGGTGACTGTTCAGGCTCTCAGCTCTACTGGATGCTCCTACAAAGGTCTGGAGTGCCTCTCTCTGGAATGCCCAGCTGGAGGATGAGAGGCTGGGGCATTCCTTGGCTGGCTGAGCATGTCCTTACAGTGAGTTTCCCAGCAAAAGATATATATATATATATATATATATATATATATATATATATATATATATATTTAACTTGCTTTGGGTATGTACAGACTTGTGTGCCATGGTGTCCAAATAGCAAAGGAACTTTCAGAAATTGGTTCTCTTCTTCCAACACATGGGCCTCAGGGAGAGAACGCAGGTGGGCAGCCTTCACCAACTGAGCCATCTTCTGGCCCTTCCTTCAGTGTCTAGTCCTGCAAGTTCACGGACTCAACAAGCTCTCTAGGTGTTTGAACAAATGGACTGGAAGTGTGTCAGTGTGACACTGGGACTGAGTGAATTGACACCACCTGACTGTTCTGCCCTCGCTCAGGTCAAAGGTCAGGCTGAGCTAATACAAGGTGGCTTACAGACATTCTAGCCCTGTACACATCAAACTCTACTGTTTTCCCTCTGTCTTCAAGACTGCACTCTGCTTCAGGACAGGGCCTGGGTGACCGCGGGGTCTGCAGAAAGTCAGCACCCCTCAGTTCAGAGACAGATGCATCAGGGATCAAATCTAGCTCGTGTTCTGCTTCAGACGAGCTGGCTGCTCTGAGCTCAGGGAGATGCTGAGGCCTGTGTTCTCTAACTTAGTCCCCTTTCTCTTTGGTTCTGCACAGTCTAAGAAAAACTATAGAGAAGAAAGGAAATGACTCAAAGGCAAAGCTCACATACGCATCCATTGTAAAGCTGCCAAAGGCTAACAGAGAACCAGCTTACTGGAGACTCATCCTTTGAGACAAAAGCCTAGCTGTTAATAGGCTTCTTTTGGTGGAAGAGCCTCCAATAGGCCAGCTCAGCATGTAATGTCATGGAGATACCACCACATGTCTTGTGTGGGAATTGCACTCTCTTATGTCTTCACTTTCTCTTTGACTGTCTCTTTACATTCTTCCCTTTCCTCTGTTTCTCTCTTCTCTTGCTTACTGGTTTGTTCACACTAGTATTTGCCAGGTAGGTCTCTAGCACACTCCCTAAGTACTGGGCCCCATCCACACATCACCCTTCATACATCCCTGACAGCAGAGACAGGAGCTGTGTCCACTCTGGCTCACAGTGAAGGAGAGGAGCCAACTGTCCACTGCTTGTCCCCCAAGCAACCCAAAGGCATAACGGCCATGGGCTAAAAGAAGGCCCTGCACTCGGAACAGCTTTGAATGCAGTCAATGGGTCTGCAGAGGAGGGTGGCAACCCCCTGCCACTCCTGTTCTTCTGCATCTCTGTGGCCCCGATGTTGAAGCTGGCTGCTGAAATCTGCCAGTAGAGTTCCCTCAGAGCTGCTCGTGCACCAAGGGGCAGGAACTGTTGAGGTAGGGACAGGGAGAGGTGAGTGGGCCAGAGGAACAGCTGGTATAAGGCAGGTTCGTATCAACCTCTCCTTTTTCCTCTTTGTATAATTGTCAGATGCTCAGAGGGAATCCCTGTTGGCACACAGAGGTCTGCCTGGTACATCTGCTTTTAGACAGGGCTGTGCCAGACCTTCCAGAGATTGGCCCTGAGCCCTTCCGTGTGAACGAATGATCTCTCTCTCTCTCTCTCTCTCTCTCTCTCTCTCTCTCTCTCTCCTTGTTTCTTCCCCTGTGTGTGTGCACACACATGCAAGTAGTTTACAGGCATGAGAGAGACAGAAGCACAGATAGCAATGCATAAGAAGAGGGAGTCTCTTGATAGACAATGCATATGTGTTTATGGTAAATATTGACAATTTTGTTAAAAGTTCAATCCCATTTCGGGCTCAGTAGTAAACATTGTACATGTATTCAGACTATAAAACAACACTTTGACAAGCAGGTTCTATGGCTTGTCCCCACTGCACAGATCAAGGAGCAAGTCCCAGAGTACATAAGTGACAGACTGGTCATGCTGAGTAAATGAACTTTCTGGGCTTCCTCTCAGGTAGAGAGACTGCAGGAACCTATCTGTCGTCCTGGTAGACAGTTAGTTAGTGGACTGTGGGATTGATTCTTGACTGTGCATGTACCTTTGTGTATGCAATGTATGCACATGTATTGAGAACTCTGTTGCATGCTGTGTGATAGTACATGTATCTCCTCTGTGCACATCTGTGCAGACAGTAGTGATTGCAATTACAGACGGTCTGGCTCTGGGTTCCAGCACTGGTATTTCCTGCCTGGGTGATCCCGGCCAAATCAATAAGATACCCCTGGGCTTAGTTATCATCTGTATAAAACTGCCTAGCACAGAGGATGAGAAGCATTGAAATGGCTACTCCAAGTGGCTTCCATAGGCCAGCATATACACATACACATGCGCGGGCGCGCGCGAGCGCACACATACACACACACACACACACACACACACACACACACAGAGAGAGAGAGAGAGAGAGAGAGAGAGAGAGAGAGAGAGAGAGGAGAAAGAGAGTTAGAGAGAGAGAGGGAGAGAGTTGCCAGTAACCGAGTGTTGTTAAGTAATCTCACATACTATAGGAAAGCAACGGGAGAAGACATTCTGATACGGCACTAGAACCTCCCTCCTTGGTTTGGCCCAACTCTGTGTAGAAGTAGGTGTGGTTACTTCTCTGTTGTAGATGAGGGCTGGCCTCTTAGTGACATCAAACATTCCTCTCACAGACAAATCTGTAGTTGAGGTCAAGCACCCCTTTGCCTCACACTCTGGGGGACCTGGGTCTTTTGTTCATTCACCACTAGGCTCAATGCTTTCCACGGGGACTTCCAATTTTACTTTTTCCAAATCGGGGGAACTGTGTCCTCGTGCCTGCCTGAGACAAGTTTGCCACCAAGCTGCTTTTCAACGGGACCCCTTGTGGCTTTGTAATTGCCGCTATCTCTTTGAACATTTGGAATTTGTAATGAAGTCACTTTCCAGCCCTGATTCATCCCAAATTCAATATTCTGTTTCCTTTCGGTTTTTTTCCCCCCAGCAATGAAAAAGATCGGTAACTTTATAAAACATCTGAAAGCGTGGTGGAAGTTTCCTGGGGCTTAAAGTGTTGTGTTATGTTATCTTTGGAATAACTTTGAAGTCCCACCGGTGTAATGGAAGCCGTTATTATGTCATGAAGCTGATTAACATGCCTATGGGAAACATTAATTGATGCTGACATCATAGCTGGCTTTGCAATCAGTCAGTTTGTTTTTGCTTCTTTTTGTCCCGCTCCGCCCCCCCAGTGCTCTTAGTGTAAAGGTGGTGGACCACTTTCCAAGGAGGGTAATGGGACGTGTATGGACAAGGCCAGGTTCAACAGGCAGCCGCAGCCTCCAGACAGCACTGGGAGCAAATGGTGAAACAAAGCCTTTGGCAGAAGCTTGGAGGGGGGGCTGATGGCCCTTTGATTTGCCTGGAAAGGTTTTGATTTAGCTGGCATTCAGACTCTTGATATATAAAACTTTCAAACTCAGTAGTCAGCATGGCTGCCTGAATCCATTTGGTTCCAGTCGTTTATGATTAACTTGATTGCTGGAGGCTCAGGGACCACGGGGAGCCTCTCTGGCCTTTGCTGAGAAAGACGATCACATTCCAAACTATCTTTCCCTTCTGTACAGAAGCACATTTCATTGACGAAGAAAGCTTCAGAGAGGAGACACAGTGGACTCCTCTTGTCTCGAGTTGTTAATATTTAACACACACCAAGTGATATCTTTCTGTTTGCCTTGAACAATTAATAGATCCATCAATGCACTGCGTGAATTTTTTTCATGATGTATTAATCTGGTCATGTCTTTCTTTTTACCTTTAGACTTTGGGGTACTATTTTCTGTCGAGAGCGAGTTCTCTTGGAAGGAAGGGGAAATCACAGGAAGTATATACAGCCCATTTGATGGGAAGTGGGAAAGTTCTAGATGGTTCTAGGTTCAGGACAATTTGGTCTTCTTGCTCCATTTAGGGTACACGTGTGGCCTGTGCCCCTCCCTCACTAGTCCCACCACACTTCCATGCCACCTGCTGGGGGCTCCTAGAGAATGCTCAGGGAACGGCCATGATCATCCCACTGGGTCCAGCTTTGGCTGGGAAGACAAAGACTTGGTGTCTGTAGTGAACCAAGGCAGGGAAGACAGGGAAGGGAAGCACTGCCACTGTTGCAGTTTATACACCATTTTATTAGAGTATATTCATTGCGGGAATGATGGTTTCATCTTGACATTCTCATACAGACGAGTACTTCGTGTGCTCTCCTGGTGTTGTTCCCGCCTGCCTCCATTCTCCTACTGTTCTTCCCAAATGCTCCCCTTTATTTTCATATCTGTACTTTAAATCTAGATTCTGCCTATGAGAGCAAGCACTTTCGAAGTTAGAGCTTTTTTTTTTTTTTTTGCTACATCCATAAGACGGCTGTGGTTTCTCACCTGGAAGCCACCTGCCCAGATTCACAAGCCCCCAAAGCATTCTCTTCAAGATGCCCATTACACAGATGCCCAGTGCTCATTGCCTTGTACCCACTGGATGTGGGCTATGTGAAAACAAGAGCCTTATCTGCCTTGCTCACTCCTTTCCTGAAGACACTGGGCACATAGTAGGGACTCAATAAATATCTCTTGATTGAGTGAGGGATTCGGTCAGTCAGACAGAAAACAGATTTCTGGTCAAGGAACTATAATGGAGAAATATGGGCACAGTTAAAGGAATGAAGAGAGGGGGGAACATTCAGATCCAAGCAAGAGCTGGAGGCTGTCACCACTCCAAAATGGGAAGGGACGAGGGAAGACCAGGCATGGGCGCATGCCTATAAATCAACACTTAGGAGGTAGAGGGAGACAGCTAGAAGTTCAAGGTCACCCTAGGCTGGCAAGTTCAAAGATCCACCTGGCTATATGAAGCTCAGTCTCAAAAGGAAGGAGAGGAAGGAGAGGAAGAGGAGGGAGAGGGAGATGGAGCGGAGAAAAGAAATAAACTGAGACAACCCAAAGGAAGAACATGAAAGTGACTGGTTAGAGTCCGTGAGATCTGAAATTCTGGAGGATGGGCCATCTGCAAGGAACTTTGGTCACGGAAGGTGGCTTCCTAAGGAATGTGACCCAGAACACTGAAAGAGTGAAAACTGGGACCCTCTCATATCGGGAACCCTCCTAAATCAGAAACAGTTCGAACCATCCTGAAGAAGGTTTGTAAATGCTCCTGCCGGCAGATAGGCAAGCAGAAGCAAGGTTTCACCGCATAGGTAGGCAGCACAAGCCCCTGCTGGAAGTGGAGCCCACAGACAATGAGGATCCTACCTATTCTCGCTCTGTGACATCACTAACAACCTGTGGGGTGCTGTTTCTTAAGCAAGATGGAAGTGAGACCTTCAGGAACCCATGGTGAGGGCTCAGTAGAAGCTGACATAGTCACAGCAGGCTGAAAGGTCTGGGACAATTGGGAGGAATACAACCATCCTCCCTTACATCCTCAGTTACCATGGGGCACCAAGCCACTGCCTCTGAGGCTAGTTAGGTGGTCCACACACTCTAACACTATGCACAGGGAAACACGATCTCAGACATGTGCTGATGAAAGTCACACAAATTAAAGACTGCAAATGAACAGGGAGCGTGTTTGGATGTTCTGAAGACCGGCTGACTCTCCCGTCCCCAGAGGGCTCCAGGAACGTCTTTTACTTGACTGCTTAGACTACAGAGGGCCAAATGGAAGGTGGAAATTGTAGCTAGCCTACATCCAGGGAATTCCTGTATCACCTTCCACAAGCCAGCAGGGACAGACATCGTAATTCCTGCTTCCTCAATTCAGAATTGCCAAAGATAGAGCCAGAGGCATGTAGTTCAACTGAGTGGTAACCCAAACAACCCTTGGGATTCCTTTCTACAAATTCATTTTCTTACCCTCCCTTCCTCCTTCCCTCCCTCCCTCCCCCCCCATCTACCTTCCTCTCTTCCTCTCTTCCTCTCTTCCTCTCTTCCTCTCTTTCTTTCTTTCTCTTTCTTTCTTTCTTTCTCTTTCTTTCTTTCTTTCTTTCTTTCTTTCTTTCTTTCTTTCTTTCTCTCTCTCCTCTTTCTAATGCTTGGTTTTGTTATAAACAGCCCTGGCTGGCCTCAAACTCAAAATCCTTCCCTGACCCCCTGAGTGTTCTCAGGGTATTCCACTCTCCCACTTTGAAGTTCTACATTTTCATGTTTTTATTCAGTTTTTACAACCGCTCAGTGGTATAGTCTTTAGCCCATGTTACGTATGAAGAAACAAGTTCTAAGAAGGCACCTGACACACGGAGAGGATGTGAGTGACAGTCAACATTTCCCAGGGACTCTTAAAGTTTTGACTTATTTTTACTCATGGACACGTGCGTATGTCTGAGTACATGTGTTTGCACATTCAGATGTCCAGGAAGGCTAGAAGAGTGTGTCATATTCTCTGAGATGGATTTACAGGTGGTTGGATAACACCTGATATGGATGTTGGGAGCTGAACTCCCGTCATCTGCAAGAAGAGAAAATGTTCTTAACTGATGGCCATTTCTCCATTCCCTAATGGGGACTTCTCTATGCTTAGTATTGTATGGAACTTTGGGAAGAAAATTATGCGTAAAATACAGCCCCTGTGTGAAAAACAACCACATTTTTAAATAATTAGAAGAGCGCGTAGGAACTATTCTAAGTGAGATCGGCCTCGATGCAGATCTAGTAACAGAGGAGTCAGACTCGCAGTGACAGTGATCACTGAGCTGGTCTAAGGATGACCGTGGATTTTCCTGGCAGATTAAGTGGGTGGGCGGGGGGGGGGGGGACACTTCACAGAGGAAGACTGCAGAAACGTGGAGGTGTCAGAAGACAGTGTGTTCTTGGTCAATGACAGCAAATTCTGAATGGCTCCAGCACAGGGATGAATAGAAAGAAAAATCAGGGAGCAGGCATCTGGTGCTACAGCCTAGGGCATTGGTTCCCAACCTTCCTATCCCTTTACATATAGTCCCACAGGCTGTGATGACCCCCAAACCATAAAATTATTTCATTGCTACTTCACAACTGTAGTCTTGCTACGGTTGTGAATCATGTTGTAAATCCTACATACAGAATATCTGGTATGGGACCCCTGTAAAAGGATCACTGGAGCCCCAAAGGGGTTGAGACCCACGGGTTGAGAAGCGCTGGCCAAGAGGAAAGATAAACAGGACAAAGTGGCTTGCCTGAGATGACATATGGGCTGGGGGTTTAAGCCAGGCCTGTTCACAAACCCAGTACTCTTTTGTCTGGATGAGAGTCAAGGCAGAAGTAATGGGGGCTGGGAAACACATCTTGCTTTGAGGGAAGAGGGAGACATCCGCCCAGATGTCCCTGTTCAGCCCCGTCAACCTGAACCCGCAATGACAGAATAGTTTTCAAGTCAAGTGCTGAGCACCGAACTCAAAGGGGCATGCAGGTTTGGGACGTCTGTGAATCGTCTCTGCAGTGAGGAATGAGACCTGAAAAAATTAAAAGCAACAGAGCCGGGCATGGTGGTGCATGCATTTAACACCAGCACTCAGAAAGCAGAGGCAGGGGGATCTCTCCATGAGTTGAAGTCAGCCTGATCTTTATAGCGTGTTTCAGAACAGCCAGAGCAATATTACAGAAGGACCCTGCTTCAAAAACAAGCAAGCAAGCAAGCAAGCAAACAAACAAATAAACAATAACGATGATTGATTGATTGATTGATTGATTAGTAATAAAATAAAGACAGCAGGCTTAGTGTCTGGAAACTGCAACGCTCCCTTCTTGATGGAGGCTGCTTTGTTTTCTTTCTCCAGTCTGTGCTATGCCTGCTTTGTTATTTCTTTTGCATTTAATATATTTACAATTCCCAGGCCACCCAGGCCTCATCCTGTCTCCCCACATGGTAGAGATATGCCCCAGGGTATCATTCATGAAGATTTTTTTAGTCTAGCTATATGTGCATCTTGAACGTATTTTATGTACTTTTAGATGCCATAATTAGGTAATTTGGGCTCTAGGCCTCACTCTGCAAGCTCCAGGTAGCACCCATATTCAAATAAGTATCATTCCTGCATCCAGATGAGCTAATATTCACACTAACTGGGTCACAGATGCTAACTAGCCTCAGGTTGACTTCTATCACCAGAGAAGCCTGGACCAAAAGCTTTGCACTTTGGAACCATGAACTGGACCCTGTAGACCTCAGCATACTTTTCTGCTCCATTTTTGAGGACACCTGCGCATGTCCATCTCCACCAGGTCAGATGCTGTTCCTGGAGAGGGTCACTTGTACTCCCCTGTGCCCAGAGGGAAGACGCGTCTTCCAGTGATCATATGAAATGGGGCAGGGATTATATAAAATGGGGTGTCTGGGACCAAGGACTTGTTTGCCTCGTCTTGGTTCACGGATTGCTGCTATATTCCTTGCTGGGGCAGCTTCAGTGTGCAAACTCTCATAAACTCAGAGAGGAGGAGTCCTGCTTCCTCTTTCTCACACTTCTCCTCACCAACAGCGTTATCACATTGTCTAATCCCCCTTTCGAATTTTGATTCACATAAAGTTATCACCACAGTCTTCTCTTAGTTGGCGCCCTCCCGCTTGTTGCTAATAATATCACATAAGACAGCTATCTTTATTCCTCCATTGGGGGTGATATGCCTACATCTTCTTTTGGTTCTCCCGTCCCCTCCCCCTCCCCCACCTTCCACTATAATATAATATGTTATTTGGATTCTGACTAAGGAACCATTCTTTGCCCCAAGGTCGTAGATACATTTATGCCAAAGGAGCACGGATTAACGTGTAAATGACACTTCACACTTCTAACTATTACAATTTGGTTTTCATTCACTTGTCTCATCTTCCTATTTTTGTATACTGTCTGATGCTATGATGCAATTTTCCCTTCCACATTGTGGGTCAGTTTCTCTACTCATCAAACAATTATGTGTATTTTCCCACTCATTGGAGATGCTAATTCTATTTCTTTTGGATAGTGATAAAAATTTTATGAAATAGTCAGATTTATTTGGGGATATTTCATAACTGTATAGTGTTAAGATGCTTCATCCATAAACACGGTACACTTCACCCCGATTTAACTTTTCTTTTGTGGTGGTATTTTCCTCTTTCTTCTTAGAAGGCTTAGTGTTCTTTCTGTAGACCAGCTTATGGGGTTATAGTCTTGTGTCTGTCAACGCCACTTTCCAGCCTGTCATTAATGTGAGGTTCTGTTGACTTACATATCCTTAAAAACGAGCACAGTCAAAGTTTCTGATTTAGAAAGCTTTTTGTTTTAGAATTCTTTGCCAGATCATGACATCTCTCTGATATTACATTTGCCCTTAAGAATAAGTTTTAAGTATTAACGTTACAAAAACCACGTGTCTATACTAAAGAAGTCATGTAGTTGCCGGGTGCCTCGGTGCAACTAAGCACACTGACTTCTCTAGTTTGCGCATTTACATTGCTCAGATATGTTGTAATTCATCACTTGTGCTAGTTTTCAAGTGCGCTATTGAATCCACTATTTTCCTTAGGATAATCACACCCCTATTCTAAAGTAAACTCATTTTTTTTCTTTGTCTTATATTCAGTTTTTCAAGACTTTCTGCTAAGTGGTTCAAAGAGGCATTGACTATCTGTCTGTCTGTTTGTCTGTCTGACTGTGAGAGAGAGAGAGGGAGGGAGAGGGGAGAGAAGGAGAGAGAAGGGGAGGGAGGGAGAGAGGAAGAGAGAGAGGGGGAGGGAGGGAGAGAGGAAGAGAGAGAGAAGGAGAGAGAGAGAGAGAGAGAGAGAGAGAGAGAGGCTGAGGATCTAGTGCAGAATGTACCCCAAGGTTTCTTGGTTTGACTCTTGGTGGTTGACACTGCTTTCATTTATCCTAGCCTGGGATATGGTAAACGAGGAAAGAAGATAGCTCTGGCTTCAGACATTAGGAGTGGACACTGATCGTCTGACATACCTTGGAAGAACTAAAATCTTAAACCATCAGAGAGAAAAGAGAGAAAACTTCTTGTCTCTGTACTATGCATCTGAGGCTATGCCCAGTTTCCGCTATCACATCTTATTGAGTACTCACAACTTACATCAAACAAACAAACAAACAAACAAACAAACAGAAGTTTGAAGAAGCCCATTAAAGCATAAGTGACTGTAGAGCAAACGTCCAGATTGTATCTGTCCAACCCTGAGAGGTTTTGGTTCCTTCACACTGTGACTCTCTGATAGTTCTAACAGGTTCCTCTCCTAGCTCAATGGTTATCGCTTTGCTTATTTATGTATAACCAACCAACCTTCCTGATCTTTCCTTGTGCTTTGGAAGTCCTATGGCTAGGAACTGCCAAAGAGCCCAAGTTTGCTTGAAAAGAGTCCTTCCCCCTAACCCTGGGAGAATCTTCAGGAGAATCCACAGGAATGGAGGATAACAGCCTCAAGACACTGTGTGCCCTGGAATCAGACAGGGGGCTTGGAAAAGTGACTGTTTTCACAAACAAAGCATGAAAACCAGACTCTATGTTTGCTGCTTTTGCATTCAGTTTTCAACTCTTATGAAGAATGAAATGACCCTTGGTTGACACAGGAGAGGTTTGAAATGGGTAGAAAGTCTCAATCTAAGTCTGGAAAAATGTCATAAATTTGTTATTGTATAAAAGTACGTAGAAAATAATAAATAAATAATAATAATAATAATAATAATAATAACCAGTAGTAGTTATACACACTATCCTTAGCAGCTGGCAAAACACTTTCATATTCTTTATTTTTGTTATATTCTCTATCATTTCATTAAGCAGGCAGGGAGAACTTCTCGTCTACTTTTAATGGTTTTTTTTTTTTTTTGTAATGAAAATTAAATCATTGCCAACTTTCCACCTTTCTTTTCTTCCCTTCAACTTCTCCTACGTACCTTCTCCTTGCTTGTTGTTGAATTCATGACCTCTTTCTTTTTGCTCTGTGTGTGTGTGTGTGTGTGTGTGTGTGTGTGTGTGTGTGTGTATTTGTGTGCCTTCCGTTTTGACAGACAGAGACACTGAGATGTAGAACTTCAGCCAGGTACAACTGTTTGCACAGCTGTCTCCATCCTCCATCAGTCTTGTTACCTTTGTCAAGTAGCTGGGATGTCAATCTTTTGGAGAAGTACAGTGTGTGCTTCTTTGACTCTTGCTTCTATGTTCGGCCTTTTTGGTTGTCCTTAGCCAATGGGTGTCAGCAGACAGGACTGATGCTGAGCCTTGAAACCCTTGGTGCTCGTGCGTGCCTGCATTCATATATGTACTGCTGCTCTCCTCTTCCTCCTCCAAGGTTATCAAGAGAAAGACAACCCTAGTGGGCCAAGAAGGGAGATGATGAGACCAGACTCATCCAGCTGCGCTGCCCAGCCAAGTCCACCCGTAGCAGAGACTGTCACCTAATGTGCAGTTCTGTGTGTGCTTTCTCATTTGAGCCAAGGGTTCAGGCGGTCATCACGCAACAGTACCTGACATCTCCAAAAAGACAGAAAGAGATACTGCTGAAATTAAAAGCCAGATCTTCAGCTTACAGTTTTATACTTTCAGCAATCTAAGTGTTTTTCATGCTGAAATACGTTTACTCAGATGTGAAAGTACCTTAGGACCAAGCTGTAGTGTATTTGATGATCCCCAGAGTCTAATTTAGCATCTTGTACAAGGCAGGCACTAAGGAAATATTTATTAAATAAAGACAACAAAACAAACAAAAAGCCAACAACAATCCTTACCAAGAATCATCCTCTCTCTCTCTCTCTCTCTCTCTCTCTCTCTCTCTCTCCTCTCTCTCTCTCTCTCTGTCTCTCCCTCTCATCTTGCCTTTCTGTTTTAATTAATAAGACTAAAGTAAAACCGGAAGGCATATGTTATATGCTAACTAAAAACCAATTTCTAAAAATAGGTCCCATCAACTGCACAAAGAGGGCACGCTCGTCATTTTCTCTGCTGACATCTGTCCATATGTGGTGCATTTCCTTTCTGAAGAAAGCTCCAACCCCGTGAAATGCATCGTTTATGTGCCCTGTCCCCATTAAGAAACAGCATGGAAACTGCTAATGAGAAGCCACGGCTAAGGCAGGAGTTCCCTGAGTCAGTCTAGGCAGACAGTGGTGAAATGGTCCACCTCTTGGGAACTGTACACAGGGCCACAGTAAACATCAGGCCTGACCCCCAACCCCAACCCCACCCCGGGACTCACCCCTGTCCCCACTCCCAGACTCCACAACAGCTTGGGGCAGAGAATTTCTTGCCTCTATTTTTTTTTTTTTTTTGCGTTTGTTTGTTTGTTTGTTAATATCCAAAGTCCAAGTGCTTTGGTAGAGGTTGCTGTGACATTTGCAATTCTCCATGCCCGAGTCCACCCCATTTTCTTTCCTGGGGCTTCCTCCATGGTACAGTAAGCCTCCAGCCTGACAATAATTATAGCCAGAATAAAGGGACGTGGGTAATGGGAATGAAGCAGCAGTGTGATTGCCTCTGCGTTGTTTGTAACCAGCTATTTATTCAGTCACAGGCAAAAATCACACAGTAATTGGCTGACAATGGGGAAGCGAATGCCAAATCCCACAATGCTGATGCTTTTGCTTGTTGAGGTTTTTAGACCTTTTATCCATATTTTGATTAAACAGCTGGAGCATTAAACTGACACAGGAACGTATCCTTGGTCAAATTCTGAGGCATTTGTTTCTTGCCCCATTCAAAATGTCGAATTTCAACCAGAAACACAGTAGAGCTGTGAATACTGTTGGTCTATTGACTTTCAAATGTGTTTCTTCTCTTTAGCCCAGTTCATAAACACAGCACCATGGGGAGACAACACAGGCACCTTTTAACAAATCAGTTTTCAATAGGATGTTTTAAAAAGAAAAAACAAACAAACAAACAAACAAACATTAAACCACATGGTGTAATTCACCCCCCTGCATTTAGATTTTTCTCTCCTTTAACTTCCCAACACATTTAGAAGTGGACTCTTTGTTAGAAACCATCTGCTTTTACTGTTTCTTCCAGGAAAGGAAACTGAGGAAGAAAGGTGAACAGAGATGCTCAGAGTTATCAGCTCTGGTCTAATGAATCAGAAGTTAAGACCTGGTTCTCTGTATGCATTAAAACTGCCCAGACCCCCACTCCCCATTAGAGGAAGACTATAAAAAACAGGTGAGATGTGTGTGTGCCTGTGAGCAGAGCCCCTGAAAGCACACAGACATGACATGCACAAGCATGGATTTGACATGCTGCATGCTTGTGGAATTCAGTTGAGGTGTTTCTGACTCTTTGGGTGTGATCTTCTCTTGGGATGTTCAAGGGTCAAGCCTAGGGTAACTGGTATTGTAATGCCCTCAAGAAATGCCCAGTGGTGATAACAGGGTGAGAAGACCTAAGTTCAGGGAACTTTCTGCTCTGCCTTGCATAACATTTCTCTTGGTTTAAGAAGTGGGAGCACCACGTGACAATTGTAGAAAGATATATCGGGGGAAAAAAAGAGTATTGTAGATACTATGGCTAGTCCTTTGTGTGTGTACATGTGTCTCTGAGGAGAAAAGATGAAATCACCACAAAATCTTACTTCATATACCAATGCACATCTTTCACTCAGAAGACATAGAGTAGCAGATCATCTATCTATCTATCTATCTATCTATCTATCTATCTATCTATCTATCTATCTACACATGGCCTCCAACCTATTCCAATAAAATTTCCAAGACATTCAGACAGTAACTTTGAGAAACCGGTTATGGCCAGACTAAGGGAAGGAAGTCGGACATGGAGAAAGTTCCACCATGATTAATGTAGACCAGGGATGATGTCCTCACTTTACATGCATAAGTCCTCAGTGATAGACGTCTACAGATAAATGTATTGCTACTGTTCCACGTACCTAGAGACTCTGCACATACTAGAGACACTCCACATACCTACAGACACTTCAAACACTGCAGATACTCCACACACCTACAGATACTCCACATACCTACAGACACTTCAGACACTGCAGATACTCCACACACCTACAGATACTCCACATACCTACAGACACTTCACATGAACGCAGACATTCTACACATCTACAGATACTCCACACATCTACAGACACATCACACATCTACAGACACTTTACACACATGCACTCTGCACACCCACAGAAATTACACACACCTACAAACACTTCACACACACAGATATATCTATAGATGTTCCACATACCTACAGATACTCCACACACCTACAGATACTCCACACCTGTAGATACTACACAAATTTACAGATACTCCGCACACCCACAGACACTCCACATACCTACAGACACTTCACATACATGCAGATATTCCACAT
>JANHMN010000018.1:18200468-18215346 GCA_030674055.1 Rhabdomys pumilio | reverse complement strand
ACTCCACATACCTACAGACACTTCACATACATGCAGATATTCCACATATCTACAGATACTCCACATACCTACAGATACTCCATACACCTACTGACACTCCACACACCTACAGAGACTCCACACACTTAGGGATACTCCACAAACTCATAGATATGCCTCATACCCAGAGATGTTCTATACCTAGATGTCAAATTTTAGAAAGCTGAGATGACTTGCTTAAGATTGTCAGACTAGTAAGAGAGCCAAACCTTTACCCTCTAAAATCACTGGTGACATAACACTGACAAATGTTTGGAACTTAACGAATTTCCCAAGTTAATCCATAAAGCCTCTCTGATGCCTAGCCTCTGCTATCCACTATAAAGATTCAGAAGGGAGGAAAAGTGTTCCATCCTCAGCTGAACATGAAGGTGCTTTCTTCCTTGTAAGCCCAGGAATAAGTAATAAGGCTATATAATAATAGTAATAATATATAATAATATACAGTATATAATAATATACAATATATATAATATATAATAATAGCGGTAAGGCTGAGGCAGAAAGTTCTCAAGTTTGAGGCCAGCCAGTGTTACAAGGTGAGGCCCCGACTCAGTCAAAAACAAAAGCCAGACAAATTAAAGTCACAAACTTCACCATTGAGGATCTTTGCATCTTCCAAAGGGAATCAAGAACCAGGGCGTGGGTGGATCGGTCCGAGGCAGAGACTATTCATCTCACTAACATGGCCGTTTAGGGATTCAACCCCAAAGCAGATACCAAGTCAAGGTTTCAAGATTGATTTGGAAGGTGATCCCAGGACACATGGACATGTAGTAAAGAAAAGGACAGAAAGAGCAGGAAGTCACCACAGGATGTATCACAATGTTACTGCTGAGATCTTGCATTGTCTACAAGAGAACTTCTAAACCTGTGGAGGACATGGCTTGTTGTCATCCCAGCCAGTGGGGAAAGAGATAGGGTAATGGTTCCCATGTCCGTCTCCTACCCAGGGCTGCTTCGGACCTTAGGTCTTTGCATTTGTAGCTCATAATGGTCCAGCACATGCTAGCATCCGAATGCTCTAAGAAGACATAAACACATTTTCTTGAGAATCTCCTTGCTTACAGGTGAGTACTGGGCAACTGTTGAACCACCTGCTCTGGTTACAAGTGACAGGCGAAGTGTGCCACAGAGGAGGGAGGTATTGCTATGCCAGAACCCCTGTGTGAAGACTAGGCATTGGACAACAATGCCTACTGAAGACGTTCAGCTCACCATCTCTCTCCAAAGGGCCTGGCAGGCTCCATCCCAGAGGCAGAACTTGCCAGAGATGCTAAGGTCAATCCCAATGACGTCAGTCTCTGGGATCCCGTAGGACACACATATTCCTGTGCTGAGTTCTTTATAACTCAGTCCCATTTGTGTCTTTAAAAGCTCAGAGCCACTCGCCTAATGCTGCTTTTCCTGTCCATTGTCATGGTTTCATACTGCTGGCCTGCATCCTGGCTTTGAGACTTGTCTATCTCGAGAGCTCCAGCTGTAAATTCCCTCTGTGCAACACCCTTCTTGACAATCTGAGCTGAAGGACTTTGCTGGGTCCCTTGTCATTGGCCCAGCACTTTTCCACAGATTAAGCATGCCAGTGATAAAATGCTATAATCCAGTGTATTTCTTTTTCAAATCCGCAAAGCTTCGGAAACTCTATGGGTTTTGCTTCTGTCTTCATTGGTTTGTTTGTTTTGCTTTTTTTTTTTTTTTTTTTTTTGATCTTGTATGGTAACAGAACCAGACCTAAATTGGTGCAAAGCTATTTATAGATTTTATTTGATCTAAATATTCATACATCTCACTGCATAAATATTCATGCCTTTGCTTACAGAATGCAGCCTCAAGCTCTGCTGAGATTTTATATAATGAGTGATCTGTGGACCATATTCCTTCTCTAAAAGCTGAATGATTCTAAGTTATATAACGCATCTGGCCTGGGGGGACTCTGTTATGGAGTGAGAGTCTGAGAGAGCAATAACGACAGTGGACACTTCTACAGACCATTGACTACTTCTACGGACCACCCTCCTTCACGGTGGCCACCATTATAGACCACGCTCCTTCACGCTGCCCACTGCTACAGACCACGCCCCTTCATGCCTACAGACCATGCCCCTTCACGCTGACCACTGCTACAGACCACGCCTTTTCACACTGGCCACTGCTACAGACCACATTCCTTCACACATTCTGTGCTTTAAATTTAAATGAGGACATGATGAGAAAAGTTGTGTCATTGTGCAATTGTCCTACTAGCACTTAGGAAAGGAAGGTTCAGAGATGTTTTGTAATTTGCCCAAGATCACACAGCTAATAATGATTATCACAGCCAGGGATTGAAGAACAAGCAGTCTGGGCACTTCTACCCTTTGAAAGAATGAATGTTCATTCAGGAGGCTGTTCACAGCTCAGCCTTGAGTCACCATCTGCCTATCCCTAGATGCTCCCTTGGGGACCTTACTTCTTCTGACACTGAATTCTGGCCTCTGCCCTCTAAGCCCTATTCCTACAATGTCCAGTTCAGTTTAAATAGACTTTAGGTCTACCTGGGAAGCAGCTTTCACCAGCTGCTTGCCTCTTTAGTAGTCCTTGGCCTGTCTTGGTCTACACTCTCAGAAGGGGTGACTTGTCTCTGGCAGCCCAACCCCTCACTCCTGTCTCTCTGTGTCTATCTAGCAGCGATTCTTTTTGCCTGCCTGCTCCTCTAAGGTTAAAAACCATGTAAGTCTGTGCTCTAAACGTTATTACAGGCCCTTGTGTGTGGCCAGGCCTTAGTGACAAGAGGTGGCAGTCATTAATGTCTGAATGAGCAGGCCCAGGTCTAGGCTTCTTGGCTAGAGTTGCCGAGAGCCTGTTTGTGAAATGACTCCCACACCCGACTCTGCAGCAGCACGTAGCAAATATTTTCTTAGTACCAGAGTTAGAAGGGAGTCTAAGAGGAAAATGCTGGGCCTGGGGTCAGTCTCTTTACTGTGAAAATGACAAGGACATGTCAGCTGCTTGGTCAGTGTCCATCTCTGTGAGAGCACATGTGCCGTTGATCCTCACAACAGCCCAGTGAGGAATGGATTGCTCCCTAACCTTCCTTCCATGTGACAAAACCGAGGGAAAGGGAGTGGCTAACCCAAGGTCTTACACCTACTCTACCGGCCGACTGTCACCAGAAGACCCACATAACCATTCCAAAAGTCAAGTGTAGAAGGATACACATGCGTGTTCTTGTCCACACAGGTGCAGGGCAGGAGTGAAGTCTTAATTTTCCTGATGGTGTGGCTCTGAGCTGTAGGCAGGTCAGGAGAGGTGGTTGGCCTACCTGTGTTCTTTCCGTGTGATGATAAAAGGGGCCACAGTACTAATTACCCAAGCAGTTTCAACTCTGGCCACATTGCACCCATAAACATCCATTAGCCTGTGGAAGTCAAATGATCAAACCCAACATTCCAGATAGGAGTTCCACCTGACTCCTCCAATTAGCTAAGGCAGGTAAGCTCCATATCCGCAGAGGAGGGACATTTCAATCCCAATTTTACACAGGAAAGGGAAACAGTGGGCTCCTGACGAGAGCCATCTACTCTTCCACACCAGCTAGAGTAATGCTAGCAATGCCCAGGCCTTCCTGGCACTAAAGCTTGTTTTCTTGAGCCTTCTCCTTGGATATAACAAACGCATAAGGCAGCAGATCTTTTGGTCACACAGCAATTAGTGTCTATGAAGTCTGTGAAGGTTTTTTCCCCCCGTTTCTGTGAGAGGCCATAAAACTCTTCTTACTCCGTGTAAGTAAGTAGCTGAGCATGTCTGTGACTTACACACAGAGCCCTCCATCTCCTTCCCTCTGTGACTCAAAGTTATCATCAAGGGACTTGCTCTCTCATCCTTTCCTTATACATCCATCACCCAGGTACACACGCAAAGTCTGTGCACCACAGACCGGCTCTCAAGTGTCCTGGAAGGGAGAGTTAGAAATCCCCGAGACCTGATCTTGTTTGCAGTGGGAGAAGTCCAGGTAGGACAGAGTCCCGCTGGACTCTATAGAGTCTCTATTTTGTTCCAGCTCTTGACATTTGGAAAAGGCTTGAGCTTCTTATTAATGTTTGCTATTTTGATCTTCTCTGTGAGACGACAGATTAAACCGCAGAGTCCTGGAAAATAGACTTGCTATTTTCCTTTCCAGAGGTATAAAATCTGAAATTATTTTCTTAAGTGCCGGGAGGGTTGGTGTTCACAGTCAAGGTGTCACTCCAGAAAACACTGTGGATATAGAGATCCCTCGCAGGAATCCACTCCAACTTAGAAATGACCTCAGGGCATCCAGGAAACCACTCCCAAGGGATGGGTATCCCTCAGCCTGGCGGCCCTCCTTGCTCTAAAGCTTCACCGTTCCGCTGTCCCAGTGAACTAACTGGAGAGTTGCTGATCACACATCAACAATTTCTGCATCAGTTCTTAGGATACCTCGGAAATCCTCAGTGGAGCCTCTACCACCTAACACCTTCACACCCTGTGAATGGATATTCCTCAGATCCTTTTGTGATCCCTGGCCGTAGGTGGAACTCTCAGTGGGCTCTAAAATTCCTGCCTCTGGTGTGCACACACCCACGCTGTCCCCTCTCCATGAGTGTAGGAGGAAACTATGCAAGGGGTGAGGCACAAATCAGTTGTTTGGAAATCAGTCACTGATGTCATCCTGGCTAAGTCTGCATAAAGGATTCTCTTCTTGGAGTTAGGTTTCAACCTCTTGCTAGAAGAAATGAGCTGACACTCTGCAGGAACATTTGTGGATGGAAGAAAGAAGTATTTGTGGCAGGCAGAGCAGTGTCAATAGAGAGGAACACAAAAGCACCTCAGTGGAGGAATGGTAAGGAGCCATGACCACCTTCCCTTGGTGACAGCAGGCACACAGCCCAAGGGACCCTTCAACATCGTAAGGACCTAAACAGAGGGGCTGGAGAGATGGTTCAGTGGTTAAGAGCACTGTCTGTTCTTCCAGAGGTCCTGAGTTCAATTCCCAGCCTCTACATGGTGGCTCACAACTGTATGTAACTCCAGTTCCAAGAGATCAGATACCCTCACATCAATGCTTGTAAAATAAAATTAAATACATTATTAAAAACTAATTAACCCAAGCAAAGGCCATTTAGGCAAAATCTCACTGTCTGGCCCATAGCAACACTGAGAAAAGAGGACTGTTAGTCACTTACCCACTGGTCACACAGCAATAGAAGACTACAGTGTTCTATTATAGTATATTCAAATAAAATATATTGATGACTCATCTCCCCCTAGTCTCCTCAGAAGTACAAAATTTCAGGACCTCAAAGCAACTTTTGAGACCGATTTTACAACAAGAATAGGAAGATATTGAGTTAAGAGATTTGCCTTGTGCTTTTCTTTTCTCCTGTTTTTTGTTTGTTTGTGAGGTTTTTTGTTGTTGTTGTTGTTTTTGTTCTTGTTGTTTTTTTCTCTTTAAAGTGTGATAAGAATAGTAAAGGACAATTATCCATTTTAACATTTTGAGAATCTGCTGCTATCTTCTGCCCCAAGGTCAGTCAAGAAATCTAAGACCTTGTTCATAGAACTAGAAAAGTCGAGAAGGTTCAGGAAATCCTCTTTAGTATGTTTCCTAGTATGTTTCCATTTTGAAATAAGCCCCTTGGTGCTGCATGCCATGTAATCTTAAACTCTTTTCTTCAACACTTTCCAGGTTACGTGTAGTCCAATGCACACAAAGCCACATAATAAAACCTCATACAGTCTTCTTCTTCATTCCTATTGGTGGAAATAACCTCAACCATGGATCAGCATGTGTTCCAGGGCTGACCTGAGTGATGCCTTGACCCATATTTTTATCCCTTCTTGGATGGAGACAGCATATTCCAGATGCATAGAGAAAGTACCACAAACTGAACCTTTAAAATTATATGTACATTAAGAGATTATTATGCTCTGTACGTGTTAATGCTTGAATTACTACAGTCGCAATTATGCCTTAACTAGCATTTTCCCAAATAACCACACAGAGACCTTTTAATATTCCGAAGCCTTAGCTGGGCAGACTCTCAACTAGCTCAGTTAAATTAACCTGACCACTTAGCCCCATCCAGCCACATGGCTAGTCAGACCTACTGGGCCTGTGATAACGTCCATCTCCTCCTATGTCTCCTGGGCAAAAGGGCCTTCCTTTTTCTTCCCAGAAGTCCTTTCTCCTTCCCAGGAAGTCCCACATTCCACTTCCTGCCCAGCTGATTGGCCATCAGGTTTGCATTAAAGCCAATCAGAGAATGCCTTAGGTAGGTAAGGAAGAATAGAAACACAATTTCACACAGCAAACACCAACAACTGTAAGCCCACCTCCTCCAAAAAAAAAATCCTGCTCCTTCAGGTTGTTTCTGTCTGGTTGTTTCAGTGACAAAAAGAGTTACTACCACAAGCTCTTAAGACACCTTGTTATTATGATGGAAATAAAAGAGGAATATAACATGAGGGGAGCATGCAGTCAAATCTGACCACACTTTGGTGTTACAGCTTTGGTCCCTTTGTGTAAGGTTACAGAGCAGTGTGTGTGTGTGTGTGTGTGTGTGTGTGTGTGTGTGTGAGAGAGAGAGAGAGAGAGAGAGAGAGAGAGAGAGAGAGAGACAGAGACAGAGAGAGAGAGACAGAGAGAAAGAGATGTCAGTTGTGGAGCCCACAAATCAGCCATCTTAGAGATATATTTTAATTATTTATTGTTGCTAGACAATAGCTTTTCCTGTTGTAGTTCTATCTCAGTCAAGCCATACCCCTTTGTTTGGGTATCACCAGCAATCTCCCTTACATACCCCTGTGGCACCATTTCACTGAAGAAATTACAACTAGCACTGTCATGTATGCCTGTCTGCCTAGCCACCCTCAGACACACCATCATGGGCCACATTCGGATGTTTCTATCAATGATGACTTACATGCTTGACAATCATCCCTTAAGGTTATAAAGCTGTAGAACTCATAACACCTACAATGCAGTGCTCACTCTGCTATAAATAGACTTGTTTGTATTTGCTTAAGTACATATGTATCTTTGCTTAAAAAGATACATTTGCTTAAAAAGATACATATGTATCTTTGCTTAAGTACATATGTATCTCCCACAGTGCTACACTGCCTACCTGATTCAGTGAAGCAACATGTTGTGGGGTTGTAGGACCAGTGGGCTACAGATACACTGTAGCCTATATGAGTAGGTTGCTAGAACATCTAGGTTCACAGTAAGTACATCTATGGCTTTTGAACAATGAAAGAGCTACTTAATAGCACATTGCACAGAAGGCATGTGCATTGTGGAGTGATGCCTGTCCATGTGTACATGTGCACAGGTCTAGTGGACATCTGTATAAGCACTTACCTGGGCTGTTACCTTGAGTTGTGTTTCAAAGTGATGTACACAGGTCTATTTATATATAATATAAATATAAATATATATATAAATATATATATATATATATGTATAATACATATATTATGATAAATGAAATGTTTTCTATTTAAAACACTTTCCACATTTCTCCCCGGTCTTGTTACAATGTGATTTTTGTATCATTGCTCTTAGAACTTTTTTTTTTCTTGCAGCTAGATCTTTATTAAAACAGGCTGTGCCGTTCATGTTATGAATAGGCGTCATAATTATCTAATGCAACCACTCCAAAAAATCAGATTCATAATTAGCTGGGCCAGCTGATTGGTGAGGCTTCCTGGATGCTGCTCTTTAATGTTGGACATTTTCTTTGTGCTTGAAGGATTTGTTTGTGTGTTTCCTATGTGTGATGAGAGCTTCTCCATAATTGGCTCCTGAGGGACGTCGGATTCCAATAGTTAAAGAATAATTACCGCCTATGAAAAGCAGAATGGCCTCAGCTTCCCTTTGTTGTGGTTTAATTGTATGCAACAAGTCCAGGAGGTGTCTCGTCTTGAATTGTGATAGTGAAGATGTAGCTTGCATTTTTTTTTTAAAGAAATGTGAATTTGGCAAAATGGCAAATTGGCATAATTTTTAAAGCAAGCAAGCAAATCATCCCATTAAAACAGACTGTGCGTTGTTTCATTAGTTTGTAATTTTGATTACAAATTAAACTGTGCCAGAGTGAGAAGTCTCAAGGTTAAAAACGGCAGGGAGATGGCATGGGATGAAAAAGCTTCACCCAGAGCCTGTCGGTAGTGGAATGCGACTGTAACAGACTGCTAATTAGTGCCAGCCACAAGAGAAGAGGGGAGTGACAGGCCAGTTCTGGAACACTGTACAGACTGGGATGGAACTGAGAATAAAACAACAGAAAGAATGTATTTCTGTCCGTGTGCTTTCTTAGTTTTAAAAAATTAGGTTTTGTTGGGATAAAGTTTTGAAGATGTGTTTATTTTCTGTACATGAGTGCTCTGTCTGTATGTACACCTGCATGGCCATCAGATCCTATTATAGGTGCCTCTGGGCTGCCATGTGGTTATTGGGAATTGAACTCAGGACCTCTGGAAGAGCAGCCAGTGATCTTAACCACTGAGCCATCTCTCCAGTCCTTGGGTAAAGTTTTAAATCAAATTATCAAGATTTTGTTTTCTCCTAGAAAATGTGAATGATAAAAGATGTCATTTCTCAGCATGAAGTAAGATCTTAATGCTGCGAGGTGATAAGTATGATGTGGCCAACGAGTCTTTCCCAACTCAGGTACTGATCTGTCACACACAGCGTTACCTGGATTGGCTGCAACTTGCTTTGTGGGATCATGGCCTCCCATGTGCTCTCTGGATGATGAATGAAGAAGCAAAGGCCAGGCTGAGCCACAGGAAGAAACAGGTTTCTTCAAGTCTCCAGTAAACCAAATTTTCCCACATCCCAAAGGTTGCATAGCCTGACCTCATATCAATGAGGTCAGCATTCTATGCATCTGGAATATGCTGTCTCCATCCAAGAAGGGATAAAAATATGGGTCAAGGCATCACTCAGGTCAGCCCTGGAACACATGCTGATCCATGGTTGAGGTTATTTCCACCAACAGGAATGAAGAAGAAGACTGTATGAGGTTTTATTATGTGGCTTTGTGTGCATTGGACTACACGTAACCTGGAAAGTGTTGAAGAAAAGAGTTTAAGATTACATAGCATGCAGCACTAAGGGGCTTATTCTGAAATGGAAACATACTAAAGAGGATTTCCTGAACCTTCTCGACTTTTCTAGTTCTATGAACAAGGTCTTAGATTTTCTTGACTGACCTTGGGGCAGAAGATAGCAGCAGATTCTCAAAATGTTAAAATAGATAATTGTCTTTTACACCATTCTTATCGCACTTTAAAGAGGAAAAACAACAAGAACAAAAACAGAAAAATAAAAAAAAAACCCACAAACAAAAAACAGGAGAAAAGAAAACACAAGGTAAACCTCTTAACTCAATATCTTCCTATCCTTGTTGTGAAAGCAGTCTCAAAAGTTGCTTTGAGGCCCTGAAATTTTGTACTTCTAAGGAGACTAGGGGGAGATGAGTCACCAATATTTTTTTATTTGAATATACAGTCTACTATAATAGTTGCCTCATTTTAGATTATCATCCAGTGAGATGAAGGATACTGGGCCCAACAGTAATAATTTTCACCTGCAGGAACTTCCACACACGGCTCTAGAGTGGAAGAGTCATCCACTCATCAATAATGAGGGCTTCATGGTACAGATTCATGTCTATTTGAGATGGGTGAGCACCTAGACAGGAGAGAGGGGCTATCTTCCTCTGTACAGAGAGTCTCTAAGATGACCTGGGTGGTCTGTGCCTCAGAGCCAACAAGGCCAAACCTTTTACAAAGTCTCAGATGGACAGAGGTACCCAGTCAAGGAATCACTGAGCATCTTGGTGAACCCAGGGGCTTCTCTGCCATGCCTTATTGTTCTTAGAACAAAGGAAGAATGAGGCAGACGGCTGACAGTGCCAGGATTGTTTGCCACGTGGAAGGCAGTTGGCATCCAATCCAAACCAAAACCTCTTTCGTTAGACAGCGGTTCCTAAGCAGAATTAGAGTTGACTTGTTTGTTGCTATTGAGATAAGGTCTTACACAGACCATGCTGGGCGGACAGGAATGTGCCATCACACTAGCTTAAAGTTTTTTTTTAATATAATTTGCTAAATCTATATTGAGTTTCTTTTGTAGAGGGAAAAGGCAGCATTCAAAAAAATATCTCCTACATTTATTTATTGTGTGTTTGTGTGTGTGTGTGTGTGTGTGTGTGTGTGTGTGTGCTCATTTCAACAGGTGGGTCTCCAAGGGATTGTACTCAGAGCATCATGCTTGGTGGGTGAGTGTGTAACCAACTGAGCCAACTCTAGGGCCAATATTTAGTTTGAGGTCAGGAGACAGGCAGAGGCAGGAGGATGTCAAGTTTGGGGCTAGTTTGGGTTATATAGTGAGTTCCAGGTCCACTGAGGCTTTGTGGAGAGGCTCTGGGTTTCAAAAACCAAAACAAAGGGTCAAAGATAAAATTATTATGGAGATAAATCTAAATATCAAACTACACAATGAGAATATTTGTCCCATGTAATGAATGAGATAAAGGTACAGACAGTTAGCACATATGTGTACATTTTTCAAAAATCCATAAACTCCTTTAGACTTTCAAATGTAGTCACAGCCTCTCGTTTACTTCTGTGTGAATATCATGATTGCTTTAACCAAGCTTCTTCGGAGTCAGATTTGCTGATAGGGTAATCAGTCTGAAGCCATTTTGGAAGTTGGATTGTATGAAAGATGGGGTTCCCTATCTTTATTGATTTTGATAATCACTATAATGTTCGCCCCCCTCCTCCTCTAATGGGAGGGGTCCCACTGTTTGTCCAATCACAAGTACACATGGTAAACTCAGTTTAATGAGGTTCCACCTCCAGTGCCTCTTGCCGATCCTTCTGGGTTAACCTCAATTATAGCCTGGGTCTTTGGAAACAGTGGGTAATCTTGCAGGAATGCGCTGTCCCCCTTCACCACCACCTCGGGGAAGATTTGCCTTTTTGGTGCTCAAAGCTGTTCCTCACCCACGCCAGCCTTAAAGTCTTCACATAGTTTGCCTCCTGCAGAACCTATATAAATGCGCCCTCCTTTGTAATGCTAAGATATAAGCTTTGTTTTTTCAGGCGCTTAGGAGGGACACTTACCTTAATCCTCTTAGTCTGTGTGCCTTGAAGTGATAGCGCTCTGGCAGTTTCAAGTTTCAAGGAACCAGCTCTCCCTCCAAGGGGCTTGAATGACCTCTTCTGGGATTCCTACCCTATGGCCCTTGTGGAAGGCACTTAAAAAGATTTTTAGCTCTCATTATTGCTCTGGGCTTGGAGGGCTAGGAAAAGGACTTTCATCAAAATGAAAAATAGGAGAGGACAGGAGAGGACAGGAGAGGAGAGGAGAGGAGAGGAGAGGAGAGGAGAGGAGAGGAGAGGAGAGAGAATGAAAGAGAAGGGACTTACATGAGGATACCTTATTTTGAACTCTTCTCCTCCACCCCACTCCTCACGAGCACAAGCATCTTTTAAACACAGTATCTTTGCAGCTTTGGGGGGCGGGGGCAGGGGAGGGTGTTCTGACTTTTACAATCCTGTGATCCTGATTATTTTGGTAAACTGTCCTGTGGTGGGATGTGTGCATTTCCTAACTACAGGGTGTTGGATCTTTCAAAGCAGTTTGCAAGACTCAAACATCTTGATACTGGTCCACAAAGCGCCAACCCTTTGCAAGCTACCCTTACTAAAGATTCTCTTCTTCCAGAAGCATCTATTAAGTACCAGGCACCACCCAGAAGGTAGAGAAAGGTACAGAGACGTGGAGAGGAAATCAGAGACCAATGTCAACGTGCCCGTGTTTGATTTAAAGGCCCCTTCTGGCTATAATTTGGGATTTAATGAAACTCTTTTAATAATCACTGAAGTATCTTCCTGCAATCTAATGTGATTTCTCCTGAAACCCTCATCATAGGCTTATACCTGCACCATCATCCCTCAGATAAATTTGTGGAAAAGGTAGAAAATAGGTCTCTCTTTTTAAAATGATCCCCAGATTACTACAGCCAATGGACTAAAATACTGGCTCTGCCTATTTGTGGCTTTTCTCAGTAGAGTCTAGTCCCAGCGGCCCCTAGTGTCTGAGAGAAATGATGTGAGGCTAGACTTGCTGGTCTGTGGGGCATTTTCCAGTCACAGGCCCTGGATCTTTTAATCTTGAGACTAGCAGGATAGCAGGATAGCGCTCATCCAACTGGGTGGACATCCTACCCTGAGCTGGCCAGACATTCCATTTCATTCCTCTGGCCCACAATGATTTGTGGGCACTTGACTAATGTGATCCTAGAAGGACAGTGTCTGTCTTTTCTTGGAGATAGAATCTTTGCTCAGATTCTGTCTAGTGAAAATAACCATATTCAACGTTGGTTGGAGTGTTGGGGGCAGGGCGGGGATCTATACCCAGGGCTACTCAACCAAAACACAGTGGCTTGAGAGGCCTAGAAACACACAAAAGTGAGCAACTCTCAGGCAGCCTCCAAGAGGCTCAGACCAATCCTAGCCCGGTCGAGTAATCTAAAAACTATCTTGTAAAATAGCTCTGACTACACACCAAGTTAGGACAAGAAGACCCTCCTATCAACAACCTAGTGCAACTCATTTGGGTAGATATTAGAAGAGGAACTAATTGGGAAGAGACATGGGATTAGTTAATTAGTGGGGTGGTGGGAGCAGTAAGAGAGGGTGACGTGGTGACTAGGCTCAAAATATCTTTTGCGCATATATGAAAATGTCATAATGAAATCCATTGCTATGTGTTAGAATTAGGAGGATAATAAGGGAGCTTGTGCAGATGAGAGGTTAGAACTGTGAAGTTTTATGGAAAATGCTAGACCTCTGTCTGGACCCTCCAACTGATCATCCTTGGGAATTCCCAATCTGTGATGATGCTCGCTTGAATCCAAACAACAGGCTTGCTCTTATCAGAAACACCGAAAGGAGGCCCACTCTAGCGCCAAGAAGAGGGATCTTGAGGGTGTGCAGATAGACCTCAAGCCTGAGTCTGTTAATTGCGAGCTGTTGGATGTCAACAAGCTCTTTAGAGATTTAATCTACAGTATGCTAATAAGAGTAACTGCATAGGTAGCTACAGCAATAAATGAGATGATACATGTAAAGCACTTGGCATAATAATTGCACACAGTAATTATCCGCTTAACCTTCCTTCCACTTCCTGACCTCACTCTGCCTGGTAGACGCTATCTCCTGCTGTCTCCCGCTTTCACCTCACACGGAAGGTGTTTCAAAAGTTCCTTCCCGTCACCCACCCTTCTAAAGTCTCTGTAGTAAGTACGTCTATTGATCACTGAGCTAAGGTCTCTGAGCCTCAGTTTACCTGACCGAAGGGAAGGACTGTCTGAGGGGAAGAGCATGATTGAGATAAATTGGGATGTAAAATGTTCTGTGAGTCTGTAAATCCAGGCACTTAACAATAATATCATTAAAAATTCTCAGAAAATGCCTCATGTTTGCATTGTTCCATCAATAGCTTTCTTTGTTACAGATTTATTTTTTATGTGCACGTGCATTTGTGTGTGCTTGCACAAGTGTGCACAAGCACTTAAGTGTGCATGTGGATACTGAGAAGGCTAGAAGAGGTCGTAAGATCTCCTGTAGCTGAAGTTACGGGTGCTTGTGAGCCATCTGATAGGGGTGCTGGGAACCAAATTTAGGTCCTGTGCAAGAACAACAGAGACTTTAAAATGCTGAGTTATATCTCCCCAACCCCTACAACGCTAGTGTTATCCGTGTGTTTCATACTGTTTTCCTGCATACGTCCGTCCGTGAGGAATTTGAGGTGTGACTCTCTACAGATTAATTTGGCCATGAATCAGACTGACTTCTACTGGACACGTTTGCAATTTTACTGTAAGTGCCATCAACCGGTAAGAATGTTCTTTTGAAGTTTGTAACCTACAAGATAAATTGCATTTTTAAAATACCCAAAGAGTCCTTCCATTCCCCTCCCCGCCCCGACTCCCAGTTCTTTGATGCACGCAATTCTTTAGACTTTGGCCCAATTCTCATCTCTTGGCAAATGACCAACTCACAGATTCCGAGCAATATTACAAATGTGTTCAGCTAAAACAAATCAAGTCCGACAGTTGTCACAGAAGCATTTAGCCAAAATTACTCCAACATTTTAACAACGGTTGACGTTTGCAGGGATGTCTTTGAAGTCCAGCGCTCCCAAAATATTTAGTGTTAACAGTTCTAGACAGGTGTTTTGCCGAAGACATGTAAAGATGTGTTGAATGAGGATTATTATTTTGCAGGGAGTTTAGCCTCTGGAAAAATATTTATGTCTTAATTGGATGGAATTCCACCTGTCATTTTATCAAACACGTTGCTTAGGGTCCGTTTTGCTTAGAGTCCAAGAAAAATGAAAATGTCTTAGCTGAGAGAGTTAATGCGACACATGTTTGGGCTTTTTCGGGATTGCTGCATTTGTTTGGTGATAATTATGAGAGGGTGTTTTAGCAATTTGAATGAGACTTTGCAATTAGAAGATACAGGATTGGATCTGAAAGAGTGGCTTCGAGGAAGAAAAGTGAGCATCATACGCATGCGCACCGCGTTTTAAAGCCCCTACGCATGCGCACCGCGTTTCAAAGCCCCTTTAGGAAATCAAAGTCACAGACCTCAAAAATGGCTTCATTGCAGAGTGAATGGAAAGAGAGTTAATCTGCTGGCTAGAAGCGGCTATCCAATTTAGGAATGATTTGCCTTTATATATGTATTTCTAATATATATATATATATATATATATATATATATATATATATATATATATATATAT
>JANHMN010000018.1:18126963-18200458 GCA_030674055.1 Rhabdomys pumilio | reverse complement strand
TATATATATATATATATATATATATATATATATATATATATATATATGCAAGGTGCCGGGGAAGACGTACCCTCCCTTCAGTTTCCTTCACTTGACTTCATCATCATCATCATCATCCCCTTCTTTCCATCCATAAGCTTCTGACTTGATGTTCTTTCTCAACAGAGAAAACTGAGGTTAGGAAACTAACCCAAACAGCTTCTGATTCCATCTTAGGTCAGAGCAAGGAATCCTCCCGCCTTGCTCAAATAAGTTCTCCACTTGGGAGTGAAGGAAAACTGTCCAAGTGTTGACTTTGCCTTGCGTTTGGCCCATTCCTGAGGGCAGAGAGGACTCTGTCCATGCCCAACATGTGTTTCTTACTTGTGTCACTGTGTCCTCTCTTGACGGTTTGATTTCAGGCTTGCTGTCATTCTAACAACAGGGCCCTAATGAGAGAAGTGAACCCAGGCGTTTGGAGGAGGGGAGGACAGACTGTTAGGGACAGTTTGGGAACCTTCAGTTTTGAGTGGTGGTCTTAGTAAGAAGAAACTGTAATTAAATCACAGATGCCGTGATTTGATGAAGAGATTTACTATGCTTTGAAACTGCAATGTTCCCCACAGGCTTGTGATTGAATGCTTGGCCTCAGGACAATGGTGCTGTTTTGGGGGTGCTGTGCAGCCTTTAGGAAGTGGAGCCTCATTGCTGGCAGTGAGGCCCCACACTCCTGTGCTCTCTCTGCTTCTTGGCTCACAATGATATGGGGGAGGGTCTCACCATAGTCCCCCCATTATGAACTCCACTGTGACTTCCACATCACCGTGATTGACTAAAGCACTCAGAAAGAGTGGAAATCCTCCTTTCAATTGCTCCTGTCCGGTATTCTGGTCAGAGTAATGCCAAAGCAATCAACGAAAGGTTTTAAAGAAACAGAGGAAAATACAAACTGCCTTAGACTTTCCCCTTCCTGATGTTTTCTGTCTCACTGATTCCCTCTCCAACCCTACTCCTTTGCACAAAGCAAACACCCCCCACACTGGCCCCCATTTGCCAAGTGGAGAAAACACTAAGACACAAGGTTTCATTTGATGGTGAAACAGTCCTCTTGTGGAAACAATATGTGGAGTGTACTTGGGCAGAAAGACGGGCCCCAGGGCACCCTGGAAGGAGGCAGAGGACATCTAGGTGTGGTTAGGAGGTATGGGCAGCATGAGAAGTGAGGAGAAGTAGAGCCACGGAGCTGGCATGTTTAGTTCTACAACACTTGGGGAAGGCACTGGTGGTCTCTGCTGGGTTGGCTGAGAAACAGTATGGAGACGGAGAGGCTTGGTCTTGGCTTGGCTGTGGTTTTTCTTCATCCATTTTGCTCCTGGTCTCCCATGCTCTGAGGTTCCCTGTTGTCCTGGGCTCAATTTCTACAGCAGCATCTCAGGTACTTGTTTTGTCAAGGGAACAGTCCAGTATTTGTTTTACCTGATATTCCAAGCAGGCCTTGTGCCCACTGTTAGCACTGTTCACAGTCCCATTTGGACCGGCTATGCAGGGTCATTTTGTTATTTTCTCAAATAAAAACTATTCCTTAGGTAAACCAAGTCATAGCTAGGAATGCTAGTTAACTTTGCAATGTACACATTGCACACAGGGCCTATGCCAAACTTCTGTTTGATCTCCATGGTTTTCATATACCAGAGCTACTGGTCGTGGGTCTTACCATGTGACACGGGAAGGGACTGAGATAAGAGGTGTGTGAATGAAGGTGAGCAGGGCTCACACAACCCGCCTGATCAGCTTCTTGCTGTGGCTGATCGTGACAGATGGAAACATGTTTATAAAGCTCAGAAGTACTAAAGGGTGACCTGCCTTAATGGGACCCAACTTACCTGCACTGGCCATCCAGACATATCAGATCTTGGTGAGTAGTGTGGGCAGGAGAGGCCCACTGGCTGTGAATATGCTCTAGCTTCCTCACTATAGACTCTAAATTCTGGGGAGATCCCTAGTCTTTTGAAGTTTCATCGTCTTCATGTAGAAGACTGGAAAAGTAACGGCACTTGGTTCTAAGGCTCGTTGTGAATATGGCTTAAGATCTATAAAGCAGACTGAGTGATCAGAATGTTGTTAGACACTTAGCTAGCGTTCAGAGGTGCTGGCATTTCTGAGCCTCTCTACTCAAACTCTGATTTTTTTTCCTTTCTGAAATAAGGTCTTACTCTGGATTATACGATGGTCTCAGATTCTTGGTTCTTCTACCTCAGTGTCAAGGGTGCTGGGATTACAGGCACGGGTTATCACACCCAGCTTAAAATCTGAAATGTTTGAGTGTTGGGTGATCTCACAAGCAGAAAATTCCATTCCTGACCTCATGTGATAAATTAGAGTCAAAACACAGATACGTTAAACATATTGCATAAAATCTGTGTATAAGTTGTGTATGAAATATCAGCAGATTGCCTGTTTGGACTTGGGGCTTATCTCCAAAATACTTATCTCCCCTCTTTCCCATTCCTCTATTCCTCCTTCTCCCTCTTCTTCCCCCTCCCTTCTTGTCCCCCTTCCCTTCTCCCCTTCTCCCTTTCCCCCTTTCTGAGCATCACACACACACACACACACACACACACACACTCACACACACACACACACACACACACACACACACACACTACTGTAAAACCTTCTGGATTAGAATTTTTGAGTACTTTTGGTTCCAAGTACACTGGACACAATTTATTATATCTGGGGAGGAACAAAAGGGGCCTAGAACTTATTCTGTTGTCACACATGAAGCATGACCCAGACATACACCCTAACCCAGGAGCCAGTGGCAATGCAAACCTTGCTCTTGAGTTCTATGGCAGACCAAGTGTCTTCCCATCCTCTCTGCATCCCAGGTGGAAGGTGAAGCTGAGGAGTTGTCAAGGTCACTGCTGGAAACACTGCCAAGTGACCTCTGCCCAAAGCACAGCCAGCTTCAGATCACACTGGAGGCTGTTATTACCTATGGTTAGCAGTGTTAGGTGGACAACGTAAGCCTTCCCCTCATCACAAGGCATTTTAAGGAGCAGTATTTCTAATGACTGGCTTCCTGGTACATTCTCTTCTCAGTCTGGGGTGCAGCCAAGCACTCAACACATTCAGAATGCTAAACAATACAAATCTAGTAAGGTCAGGCCCGAAGATGGTTTTGCTGACATAAGACTTTTGGGCTTTGTTCAACAGACAAATTGTTTTTCTGGACAAGCCATACTGTGTGGTACATTTATTTAGAAAGAATATTTTCAGAGAAAAATGTGCTGAGAGGCGGAGTTCTCTTCTTCAAATGATAGTCTCACAACTAAAATTGTTAGGCTATTATTGTTTAACTGTTTGAGAAGGGACTTTATCGGAATGTTAGTGTTGGAAGAATCCAGATGCATCGACACCCCCCTCCAATTGTGGCTTTTTACTCTCACCCAGATGTTAGCTGAGGAATCTTGTCTCTTGGGAGCAAATCCCATGCCTGGGGAGAGGCCAGGGCCCTTCTAATCTTTCGTGGGATTCTGGAGGGAGCGGAGCGGCTGCTGGCTTGTTTGCTTGGCTTTGCTTGGTTTTCATCCCGTTTCTTTCTGGGTTTTGGTCGATTCCTTTTGGTCTATGGATTTTCTCAACATACTTCTCTCCTGGCTCCATCTCTCACCCTCAGTTCAGCAATGGAGCTTGAACTTCCAGGTTGCCACACTGAAATGCGTACACTGATACATGTTTACTTAATAATGCCTGTATGAGGCATGGAGATCAGGTAGTTGTGTGACCAGGAGTGTTTGTCACAGAGTGGTGATCTTGCTTAGAAGTCAGCCTCTCTCTTGTCCCTTCTATATTTCTGTGAGGACAGGAAAGCGAGCTGGATCATTTTGACTCCAGTGGAAATACGATGGCCTCCTCTTGACCACTGGGATGGTTGATTGTGTGGGTAATTATAAAAGTAATTATATAGGTAAAGACTATTTCTAGTAGGTAAACCAAGGTCCAGAAACAAAATGTCAGCTGTGCAGACAAACGTCATTACAAGGCCCCAGCTACACTGCCGGGATGTGAAAACAGGCTCACTGAAGACTGCCATTTAGCATGTGCTGTTTCTCCATTGTGTCATGGCGAACATCATTTGAGAGTACAGTCGTTCTCAGCCCAGTGTGTGCGCTCAGCACTAGAAACGGAATGAAGAAAGCCAGATCTTTCTTGGTAAATCTTGACACTTGAAGACTGTGTTATGCCTACAGGATATCAGTGCAAACTCTAATCACACGGACCTCGGAGGACCTATGGAGGACCAGAAGTCATGCTGGAGACGGACACTGAAGATGCACCAGGCACTTCTCTCTCTGTTCACAGGGAACTTTATTGCAGGGCAGGTAACTCCACTCCACAGATACACACTACACTTCCACAGGCTCTAGAGAGAGAAAATGGATTTGTCACGGAACAGGACCCTATGTGAGACAGGTAGCCACACTGTTCCGCTTGTCTGGCAGCCATCACTGTCTGGCAGTGAGTAGTGGAGTCTTAGCCCTGACACAATCTATTCCTCCCCAAGATCCCACGCTGTACCTGGTGCTCCAGATCCTTCCTCTTTCTTCTGTATTTTTGGCTTCCACCCCTTCTCAGCTCTAGTGTCTGAGTTTGAGGAACCTGCTGTCTGCTTCTATGTTTCCACTTCCAGGTCATTCCTGCTCACATAGTCCCTCGGGAATCTCTTCCTCAGTCTCCGGATTAGGTTACAATGCCCTCCACTCTGAATCTTTTCTCCCACCTGCCAAAGCCTACCACCTGCCTGTCATTTGCTGCCACACAGCGGTATCATTTCTAGTACTTCATGGTGTGGTTTGCAAAGAAATGTTCCTATAGCTCAGGAAAAAAAAAATCACAGGTTGCCTGTCTTCTGATGGCTGGCACCAGATAGAAGAAGGGCCTAGTTTGTGATAAATAATGAACAGTTGTTAAATGAAAAAACACGTTTGGATCAATTAAGAGAAGGGAGAGACGTGTTCTAAGTGGGATATTCTTTTAATTTTTTATGGGGCTTCAAGAGTGTGCTGTGCCTTGGAAGACTGTGTATCCTGGGCGTTCCGGGTGGCAAGTGACAGAGTAAGCACTTGCTAACTTTAGAGAAAAAAGAATTTGTTGGAAACAGTGTACAGACTACAGCTTCCACACCGAGCTTGAGAACTGTGAGTGCAAACTGGAGGCAAGCATCTGGCAAAGGGGCACACGATCTGGGGCATGGCAGTGTACAACCTCGGGACAGTCATCTGCAAGGCTCTGCTGGGCTATCCCAGGTGACCCTTCCTTGCGCTTCACTGCTGCTCGGCTTTCAGTCGTCCTCTATATTGAATTCCCTCTTGTTGAAAGCCAGGTCCAGATGGTGGGACTTGAATGGCTGGTCTGGATTCCATGCCTACACAAGGCATTTCTGGGAGGAAAAGGTGACCGTTCTTTCCATTGGTTTTCGCCATGGCTGGTTTCTTCCTTCCACCAATGGCTCAGAAAGCCTCACTTTCCACAAAAGCGGGTTTTGAGGAAGCTGAGAAGATGACCTTAAAGCAAGTGAAGAGAGATGACAGCGGAGACAGCCAGGAGCTGGGAAGAAGGGCATGCCGGGAAGGCATCCTGGCCGCATTTAACAGCCGGTGAGGGCACGCAGGGAGAGTGGAGAGGGCTGAGGTGCGGAGGTGGAAGAAAGAGCAGTAAGACAAGAAAGGTGACCAGTGACAATGAATTCTAGTCCCCAGGTCTGACCCACCCAGCTGTTCTTCGGGCTGTCAGTTTGTAAGGAGAATTCAAAATGTGTTTTAAATTGAGGCCAGGCAGGAAAGCCCGGCACTTCCTCTTGGCTTTCGTTCCTGTGCATCTATTCCTTTCCAAGTTGAAGGCAACGCTGGGGCGTAACAGATGCCTATAAATTACACAAGGGGTTGAACTAGGGTTTGAATCTGCTTTGTTCTTACTTGAGATGAGAATTGTTGCTGGCTTATGAAAGTAGAGACATTACAACGGCCATTTATTTGAGTGTATTTGAGCGTAATTCTTCAAGATGAGATACGGTTATCAGCAAGGGAGTGAGGAAATCAGTGGGTCCCCTGAGTGGATCAGAAATGACTTTGAGTCCTTTGACTAAGGGACTGGATTTTGGGAGGGTCACTTTCGTTGCTGCGACCTAACCTCCCCCCTACCCCGCAGCCTAGTGGAGGGTGGGAGCTGCTGATGGCTATCAACTAGGGGGCTTCTCATCTCTTGACAAGGCAGTCTTTTGTGTCCTAGAGGAGAGGGAGCTTGAAGCACAGGGACAAGGTGTGGCTGATGGGGCCCGATAAACGCCAGACAAAAAGCCCACTGTAGTACTGAAAGGCTCTCCAATGTAGTTCTTTAATTTCCTCCCTTGGAAATGGTCCTCGTCTTTTCATCCCGGCCTTTATCTTAACTTCTGATCGGAGCAAAGCAGCAGCCTTTCAAATTGAACAAATAGGCTCCTCGGCTGGTGACAAGTGTACCTCATTTTCTCGCAAGCCTTCAGCAAGGTCACACCTTTTTAATTTATTTTCTGTAAGAAAAATCTAGCGGCAGGATGGAACAAGGGCCTGATCTCACTAGAGGTCATTCCTTCGGCTAGTCATAAAACAGAGCTGAATTAAAAGCTGCATGATGTTTGCCTCACTTGCCGCACAAACCCCGGGGCAGGCAAGGAGAAGACCCTGGCCAGCCTCAGGTGCTCCCCAACCTGGTTCTGAGTGCCACTGTGCCAGGCTGTCCCCTACCTTCTCCTCTGCTCATACCCTGCCTGCTCAAACTCCCCAACACAGGCGCCATGTTTTCCATGCCAATCAAGATGGCCAGTGGGAGTGTGGTCAACGTTTCTCATGTAAACAGATGGGAACACTCTTCCTTTAATTTGTTTGAGCTTCTCATTCCTTCTTCCTTTTTCTTGCCCATCCCTGATATTTTCCTCTGCAAGATTTTTTTTGGGGGAAGAGGGGACGGGGAGGTCATTTAAAGGATGAGGTGAGTAGTTTCACACTGAAATAAAGAAAAGGGCTTTGTTCTGAGTTTCAGTTATTGGAAGTGTGTTGAATGTCTCTGCCAGCTCACAACGGATTCCCTAAGCTCTTGTGGTAACTTTCTCATTCTGCCAACAAAATAACTGTCTCGTGCATTTGCAAATGTAAAATACATGCATTTCCGGCATGAATGCATACACACTTTTTCTTGCAGACAGGAGAGAAAGGAGGATGATGGGTGCATGCCTTCAATTAGGTCATTTTACGAGGATTATACATTTATGTCAAAGTTTTTTTTTTTAATTAAAAATATAAAACCACCTTTCTTTTGGTAGATGATAAAGAATGCGCTAGCTAGAACAGATAGTGAATGAAATCCCTGTCCACTTACCTCCCAGACAAGATTGAGGATACACTGTGTTACTTCCTGTCTCCTTGTGTTGTCTGATCCCCTGGCCCCGTCTTGCACTGTGTCTTGAGCATTTCTCTGCTGTGTGAATACTCACAGAGCACTGTTATTCTGTCGTGAGTGGGCACGTACTAATTGCATGTTGGCATTTAAACCCTGCTTATTTTCAGCTTGTATCTGTTAAAAGGAAACTTGTGTGTGTGTCTGTGTGTGTCTGTGTGTGTGTGTGTGTGTGTGTAGCTGTGCAAGTGAGCACAGGTACCTGCAGAGGCTAAAAGTGTTGGATCCCTCTGAAGCTGGAGCTGGAGGCAACTGTGACTTCCTCAGTATGGAATCTGAACTCCAGATCTCTGCAAAAGCAGTTTGTGCTTTTAACCCTTGGGTCATCTCTTCCCAAAATTGTGTTTTTTATGAGTGATATCAAAATTCACTCTTAGTTGTGTTGATTATCAGTAATTTTTTTATTGTTGCTTGGAGACAAGCTATGAAGGTAAAGCTGGCCTTCATCTCTCAATCCTCCATTTCTGCCTGCATTGTGAGGGGTTTGGGGCAATGCACCGCCATACCGTTTCTTCTCTTGTGCACAGTCGCATATTTTTTTTTTTTGGCTGTTCGTGAGAGTTTGTTTTGCATATTGATCTGTAAGCCATTCTTCATAGTTGAAGACAGTAATGCTTTTGGGGTTGCTATCCCGTACCCTGCCTACTTTGACGAGCACCTTTTGGGTTCTGTTGCTTTTGAAGACGCCACAGTGCATCTGTGTGTTTAGCTTTCCCGCCTGACCCTCCGGTCAGCCTTGTAGTCTCATTTGCATATGCTCTTGGAAATATGGCTATTTAGTATTCTCATCGGTTTTTTTTATCCTCTTTTTTATGTGTAATTCTTGATTTTGAATTTATAATACTTTATGTGTTATAAGATAGGTATCAGTATTTCTTTCTGAATAGCTCAATGATTTCTCTAAAGCTGACTTCCTGGAGGAGGTGTATTTCTTTTAGCAAAGATGTAAAATCGGAGTCCTCTTCCACTGCCTCTTTATTCTAGTACCAGTCTGCAGTGACGTATTAACAAGTGTGGTTTATGTTTTCCCAGTAGTCCACCATTGTTATTTTTTTTTTAAAAAAAAAATCTTCAATAGTCTTGATTATTTGTTAAACAGATAACTTTTTTTTTAATTCCTGAAAGTTAATGTTTAGCAAAAAAAAAAAAAAAAAAAAAGTAGTATTTTGACCAGTGAACTTTTATTCAATCCAATAATATTTTTTTTTGATTGTACAAAAACAAAGATGGTTTGGTTGGAACTGATTCAGACTGAACTTGGAAGCGTCGGCTCTGCTCCATAGCTTTCCCGCCCGACCACACAGTAAGCCACTTGGTTCATTGCTTGCAAAAAGCTATGATCCTCATTATTGGATTTTGCAGTTTTTTATTTGTAAGGATTAAAATTTTCCTATTAGTTTATCCCTGTGTTTCTAATTTTTTATTTCTATAATATACTGAATGGTTAACTTGCTTTAGAGAAGATGTTTGTGTGACACTGATCTCACTCTCACTGTAGCGTGGCTAATGTGATGTTACTTTGAGTTCATCTCAATCATTAAATCAAAAACAAACACAAAACAAAACAAAACAAAAAAACAGAAAAGGTGTCTTAAGGGGAAGAAGACTGAACACATGGTACATTTTAATGTTTCCCATATCCAGAAGCTGATGCAAGAGTTTCAGCCGTCTGAGGTTAGCCTCAGACTAACTTTTGATAAGTAGATAGATAGATAGATAGATAGATACATAGATACATAGATACATAGATACATAGATGATAGGTAGGTACATCAAGATAGATAATTAGACACATACATATAGATACATAGATACAATGATACATATAGATGATACATAGACATATAGATGATACATAGATGAAACATACGTATATAAATACATACATAAAAAGATACATAGATGAAAGGTAGATAGTAGAATGAAAAAAAACAGATAAACAAATAAAAACACTAACAAATAAGAACACTAGGGCAAGCGGGAGGATGGTAGCAGTCAGCATCACTCCCCACCCATGAAAAATTAGAGGAGTCAACTATGCAGGGCACCCACAATCTGCAGTAGCAGGATCTCACTCATTTGGCCACTTCAGTGCTGGTGATTTTGATGGACTGAGAAGCAGAGGTCAGCCTGAAGCATGTGGGTGAGGGACTTCGAGGTGAAGGCGTTGTGCACACTTGATCAAAAGGGGGAATACTAGAGGGGGAGGGGGCACATGGCTGGACCAGGAGGCACATGGACCATGTTCTTACAGTTCAAGCCAGAGGAGGGACAGACGTGTCTATGGTGTAGAGTATTAGATTCTCTTCTGTGCCATAAAACACCAAAAGGAAGTTGAGAGAGTGTTGATTTTTGGCTTATGATTCCAGAGGTATAGTCCTCAATGAATTTGAGGCCAATCTTATCTACCTAGTGAATTCCAGGACAGCCAGGCAATATAAAGAGACATTATTTTAAAATAACAAGATGCCACCCCCCAACCCAACACCCCCCCACACACACACAAATTACAGCCTCTCTTCCAGTAGACAGTCTTATCTGCAGCATTTAAGATTCCCAGTGGGTTTTTTTTCCTGCTAAACTAATATTTTGTATTTCTCTCTGCCTTGCTTGCTCTTTTTAGATGTTTAAGTGTTATCAGTAGCAGTATTTTGTTATCTTGGAGCAGAATCAACATCAGGTTGTCGTGAAATCTCTGCCAAAGAAGTCAGTTGGTTCCTTGTTAATTCAGCCTCAGGCAAGTTCTCAGGATAAGGTAAAAGGCAGCTCTATGGACTCTAACATCACAGGAACTGCCTCTAGCCGCAATGCTATTAAAGTCCCTGATGCTCTCTAAATCCTTTTGAGGCAGGCCTCTACAGCCCATGTGCTCCCAGCACCACTGTCTTCCCAACCCCTGCTAAGATGGTCTATTAAGACCTGCTCACATTTCTAGCACATTTTTAGTCTAAAGTCTGAAAGTCCTCATTTCTCCAAAACCCAACATGCTCGGGTTTTTCCACGGCTACTCTTTGGTACCAATGCCTATATTTGCTTGCTTTGTTTTTTTTTTTACTTTGTTTGTGTTTTGAGACAGGATTTCTTTGCATAGCCCTGGCAGTCCTAGAACTCACTCTTTAGACCACGATGGCTTCAGAATCACAGAGATCCATCTGCCTCTGCCTCCCGAGTGTTGGGATTAAAGGTGTGTACCAGCACGCCAAGGTTCCAGTTCCTTTTTTCTTATTACTGTGATAACACCATGACCAAAAGCTACTTGAGTTTATGTTGGCTTCAGGTTCCAAAAGAATAAGAGTCCATATCAATGAAAGGAAAGGCAGGAGCTGGAAGCTGGGAGCTCACATCTCAAACACAAGCAGGAAGCAGAGAGCACAAATTAAAGTGAGGTGAAGCTTTGAAATATTAAATATGCCCCTAGTGGTGTCACATACCCCCTCAAGAAGGGTTCAACTACCTCCCCAAACAGTGCCACCAATTGGGAACCAAGTGTTTAAATATCTGAGCCTATAGGACATTTCTTTCTTTTTCTTTTTCTTTTTCTCTTTCTTTTTCTTTTTCCTTTTCTTTTTCTTTTTCTTTTTTTTTCTTTTTCTTTTTCTTTTTCTAAGATTTATTTATTTTATGTATGTGGCTACACTGCCACTGTCCTCAGACACACCTGAAGAGGGCATCAGATTCCATTACAAATAGTTGTGAGCCACCCTGTGGTTGCTGGGAATTGAACTCAGGATCTCTGAAAGAGCAGTCAGTGCTCTTAACTATGATTTCTGGGGTGCCGTGTGGCACGAGTGGCTTCTCAGATGACGAGATCATATGAGTCATTAGTTCTAGTGAGTTTTTCAAACAAGATACTTCTGTGGGGTTACTGACAGGGTTGACTGATGGAACAGAGGTATTGGAGGAAGGGCCCAGCAGTTAATAATTGCACCCCGAGAACACCGCCCCTAACTCTGAATTCTAGTTTTATCTTTTTATATGCAGAGATCACTTCCACTTTCTGGGGTTTGGGTGGTCGGGGTTGGGGGATGTGGTAACAGTGCATACTCCTTCCTGCTGCTCATGAGGGCAGAGATGCTGCTTCCTTGGCTCAGCACACTGACCCACGAAACAGGTACTCAAGCAAATGTGGGTCCATGAAAAACTGTGATAGATCCCAAGAGGTAGACAATTGATGAATGACGAAGGCTGACACTACATCTAGGTGGACAGGACAAGAGTTATTAAATGATGGATGGATGGTAAATAATGGGTAGAGAGATATGACTTTTAGATACTGTTTTAGTTTGTGCTCACTAGAAGAACAGAGTGTAGAGCTAGCCCAACAGTGGCTGTCTACCAATGAAAGGTCTGAGTATCTATCCTGTAGTTCAGTTTACAAGGCTTGATCTCAGCTGGTCTTTAGTATACTCCAGAATTCTGACAAAGTCGGACCTAATTCCAGCAAAGGAATGGCCTTGCCAGATGTAAGAGCAAGCAGGTAGAGTGAAACCTTCCTTCTTCCATGTCCTTCAGAAAGGCCACCAGCAGAAGGCATGGCCTAGATTAAAGGTGGCTCTTCTCACCCCAAAAGATCCAGATTAAAAGTGGTTCTTCCCACTTCAAGTGTTTTAATTAAGAGAGAAAAACCCTCCCAAATGTAGCCGGCTGCTTGGATTTTAGTTGATTCCAGATGTAGTCAAGCGAGCAACCAAGAACAGCTGTCAGAGGTCCACCTCCTGTCAGTTTGACCCACAATCAGACCTTCTTAGATCATGCTTAATTTCCAAGTGAAGATAATTCGGTCATAATTATGCCTAACATGATAGAACTGTCTCTCATACAACCATGAACACCTATGTTTTAGAATGGGAAGAAATTTCTCAAAGGATATTCTTTTGGTAGCTTAAAACTTAAATATATTAACACTAGTGTTCTCTTAATTGATGTTACATTACATGATAAAGAAATGGAGGGGGTGCCGGGCGGTGGTGGCGCACGCCTTTAATCCCAGCACTTGGGAGGCAGAGGCAGGCGGATTTCTGAGTTCGAGGCCATCCTGGTCTACAGAGTGAGTTCCAGGACAGCCAGGAAACACAGAGAAACCCTGTCTCGAAAAACCAAAAAAAGAAAAAAGAAAAAAAAAAAGAAAAAAAATGGAGGGGGACCTGGAGACATGGCTCAGTGGTTAAGGACACTGGCTGGTCCTGAGTCCAATTCCCAGAAACCACGTGGTGGCTCACAACCATTTATAATGCGATCTTATTACTTCTACTAACTTTCAGCTGTTCATGTAAACAAAGCATTCTTATAAATAAATTTAAAAATACTAAAATGAAAAAATTTAGGAGACACAAATATATTCTGACAAAATATGACAAACATTCAAGTCAATTATAATCCTCATTTCTGAAACGGGACACCTGGGCTTCAGCTGGTATTTATAGCTACCTTCCTCTACGACCCATTCTGCATTTCCTCCACCTTTGGCAAGCACCTCAGTAGGTCTTGGCTCTTTTCCTGGAGGAGTGGCACATACTTTCATTCCTGAAGGGTCTGTGCTCTTTGTCATCTTGCCTGGATTAGGCTGTTGTAGTTTCCCATTGTCTTTAATCACAAGACTTGGTCACACCAAGAGACACCCCTAAAAGAATTTACTACAATATTATGCAAAATTATGCAAACATAATCTTTCTTACCTTCAATGTGAAGAAGCAGTCCAATTTTCCTCTTTGTAATCTGGATGGATGACCCCATTCCAAAACTGTTATTCCTTCCTTGGCTTCTTGGCTTAAGGGCATCAAAAGTCCAAAATGGTCAGGGTGTCTGAACTTCCAGTTTAATGAAATGTGTGTTGTGTCTCATGCACCCCACTTCTGGGGCCAAATGTTTGTCTTAGTTAGGGTTACGATTGCTATGATCAAACACCATGAACAAAAGCAAGTTGTGAGTGGGGAGGGTTTATTTGGTTTATACTCTCACACCATAGTCCACCACTATTGAAGAAAGTCAGGGTAGGAACCCAAATAGGGAAGGAACCTGGAAGCAGGAGCTGATGCTAAGGCCATGGAGAAGTGCGCTTATTGGTGTGTTCGTCATGGTTTGTTCAGTCGGCTTCCTTACAGAATCCAGGGCCACCAGCCAAGGGATGGCACCACCCACTGCCCCCTATCAATCTACAGGCTTGCTTACAGCTCGATCTCACAGAGACATTTTTAAAATCAAGAGGGCCTCTCTGGTGGGTATAGCTTGTGTCAAGGTGACACAAAAAACTAAAGGTGACACATAAAACTAGTCAGGACAGACACCACATACAAATGGCAGACTCTTCTTGAATTCGGAGATTATTTTTCAGGTCTGTATGGTCATTCAGTCTTGGCTTCTGTGAAAATCAGACTTCTGAGATCAGTGGGCCTCAGTCTGTGGGTCTTGACCCCTTTGGGGACCTGAACAACTCTTTCATGGGGGTGGGGGGAGTTATATCAGATGTTTACATTATGCCTTTATAACAGTAGCAAAATTAGTTTTGAAGTAGCAACTAAATAATGTTCTGGTTGTGGCTCACCATACACCGTGAGGGGCTGTATTCAAGGATCCCAGCATGAGGAAGGTTGAGAACCACTGTCTTAAATGAAGTCTTTGGAATTTACTGAGAGTCAAAGGTTAGGAGTGGATTGGAACAAGCATTTGAACCATAATGAGTGGACTTAGCAAGTGTGTGTCTCAGTGGCTGCTTCTCCCTCAGCCCATTTCTATATCCCTTATGTATAACACACACACACACACACACACACACACACACACACACACACTTTCAATGTCCTTCCTCTTCTGTCTTTCTCTGCTTCTCTTTCTTAGCACATGACCAGCTAAAGCTCCTGAGTTTATGTAAGTCAATTTCCACCCTGGAGTGGGGAGGGGGGACCTTCACATCATTTTGAAAATCCTAAGAAAAGGCTATCATTGGCCAACACCGGATCTGCTGCTCTCACTCAGACTGGTCCTATGCTTCCTTTACTATGAGCGCAGTGTCCACCTGACTGTGTGCAGGGAAAAGAGAAGTAGCAAAAAAAAAAAAAAAAGTCATTCCCAGGTTCTAAATCCAGCAGAAAGTGGCCAGTATTCACACACAAGGGCCATTTTGAGACATGATGGAGCTATTGGCTTCCAGCATTTTCTACTGAGTGTTGCCCTGGGGGTCTATTTCAGACTGGTCCCTGGTGGCCACACTTCTTTCTCCAAGCAGGAGGAATCTGTGGAATGGCTTGTCTGGGTGAATTGGGGATAGTACCGCTGTGGTGGTTGTCTGTGAGGCCCTGACACAGTGAGAATACAGAGCTCAGATCTGACGAATAGCCGCAGAGGTGTGTGTGCCGCAGAGGTGTGTGTGTTTACGGTTTAGTCTCCTGACAATGGTGCTATTTTGGAAGAATGTGGAAACTATGGAATGTGAAGTCTCAGTGGAGGGTCACTGGGAGCTGGTGGTTTTCGAGGGTCTAATATCTCTGGCCACTTCCTGTCACTTTCTCAGCTTCCCAAACAGGGATGACATATTCAGTTCTTCTCCACCATCCACCCCACCACCCTCATGATGACCTGTTTGAGTACATAGGAAAACACACCCTCAGTAAATCCTCGGAAACCATGAGTTCAAAACCAACCCTTTCTTACCTATGCTGTAACCGGGTCACAGTGACAAAGTGTAATGAACACATTTTGTCATCAGAGAACGTTTCTTGACTCATGGTGCACAGAGTTCCAAGATGACTACCGGGGGTTTCCAAAGCCAAATTGGTGCCTTCATGATGCCCAACCATTTAAAATGCTAAGTGTATTTGACAAGACCAAAAATAAGAACGTGACCATATTAGCCATTGCCTTGGCCTTGAGGACAGCCTCTGATACACCAGCTGTGGCAGCTGTGTTTAGGAAAGTAAGGGAAAGGAGGACAGGAGTCCTGACTAGCTGAGCCAGCAAACGTGTGGTGCTGGTTTCTCTAAACCCCACCCACCATTCACTTACTTCCTGTTTCTGGAACTTAGTTTTGAACTTGCTAAGCTCTGAGCAAGGAAGACTGGGAAATGGAGTTTGGGGCGCAGGGGTCATACTGGCGGGTTTTTTTGTTTGTTTTTTGTTTGTTTTTGTTTTGTTTTGTTTTGTTTGTTCCATAGGGAAAAACAAGAGCGAATTATGGGCCTCAGAGTAGAGTTGGCAAGTGACACTCTGCCTTGATACTCCTCAGTTTCCACCGGCACGGCAATAGTCCTCTCTCTGGCCCAAAACAGCATGTTTCAATGCGGATCATTTGACTATTTATTATTAAGCACCTACTTCATGGCAACACTGGACAAGATAGAAAAATATCCTTGCTTTTGCTGAGATTCAAATTGGTGGGTGAGTAGGCAAAATAATAATAATAAAATAATAATAATAATAATATAATAATAATAATAATAATAATAATAATAATCTTGGCTTGCGAAGCGGACCAGAGGGTTTTGAAACAAAGCTAAGGGACCAATGAAGACCTGAGAAATGAGGAACCCAGGCACCAGTACGAGGAGTAGTAGAGATCAGGGAGATGACACCTAAGAGCAGAGCCTGCAAGTACAAAGGTCAAGGAATGGAAGTGGTCTCAGTGTATCTCTCTGACCTCTAAGTCAGGGCGTAATGGACAGCAGGAAGGGTGAGACTCCAGGAGAGCAGCCTTTGGCTTACACTCTGACTTCCATACACTGTGGGAATGTCTGCCAAACAAGCTACATTTAAGCTTTACTTCCCTATTTACCTAATGGGTAGGCAGGTTTGTGGTCTATTGGCATAGAGGTGTGGGTGTCAGGTCTCAGAAACCTGGGACAAATGGCTCACTGAGGTGCCTATTAACATATCAAAGCGATGCAAGCGATTTCTCCCAGCAGCCATTGTACCTGTGGCTCCTCCCACCTCTCCCCCATCAGTACCCGTGGCTCCTCCCACCTCTCCCTCATCACTCAGTTCCCAGCACTTCTCACCCCACCCCCTCTTCTCAATCTCTCTCAGAGACTGGAACCTTAGAGACTGGGTTTCCACTTCCCCTGACCCCCAGTCTGACCCCTATGTAATTCAGCCATTTGGGCTATCCCAGTTTCTTGGCCACCTCTTAGGTTTGCCTCTCCTCTCTTGCTCTCTTTTCCCCTCTCTCTTCTCAAGGTCTGGTTTAGTCTGCCAGCCATGTTCAGCCTGGACCCTTCCCTTTGCCTGCCTTCTCCCTTACGTCTACAATAAAAAAAAAAAATCTCTGTATTTTAGGAGTAGTCCAGCACCTTCCATTTCACTTTTTTCATTCGGTTGGGAATCTAATAACCAACTTAGATTCACACCTTGATCCTTCTCAGTGACACACACACAACAGAGACATCACACATCCATGTCAGACAGGTCACACAAATCACGCACATACATCTTACTTCCATCAAACACGTCACAAGCATCAAACACGCGTCATACATGCCACATATGTCATACACTGCATTTGCAAAAGACTTTTTTATTCTTTCTTTTAAAAGCCCCAGCACTGCGACCCGCGGGCTGGCTGTGCTGGTGCACATTTTAAAAGCCTCATCTCCTCGGTGGCGCCTGCCTCACGCAGCCAACGTGAGCAGAGATCTCGACTGGCCCGTTAGAAACGTATTGAATGTGAAAGCATCTTCAAAGCATGCTTGAGGTGCGCCTTCAACAAAGGGATTGTTGCCAGTGGGTTTAAAGATGGGGCCCGGACCCAGATGCAGATGGAATTACTTAGAGGCAGTTAGGGAAGGAATTCAAAGTGCAAGCCGAGACACAAACCTGGATTAAACCTACTGACTCTGAGGAAACTTGCACTGTGAAGTTTGCCTGTCTTTCCCCCGCCCCCACCTCTTCCAATCCAAGCCCCAAACTGCTAAGTCTCAGATGAACAGGGGAAAGTGTAATTAACTGAACTGAGTAGCAGAAAGAGAATTGTGGGAAGTGGGAAGCAGTTAAGTAGGATTCATGGGATGGAGCCGCTGAAGCCCATGCTAGGTGCTGGGAAAGAGGCTGTCTGAGACATTGTGCTGGGGGCAGTTAGAGATATGGCTACAGCATGTGCCAGAATCTCAGCTGATCCTATAATTAAAGGAGTAAATATTTTATGAAGACAACACAAGTAAGATCTTACCAGCACCACACTCTGTGCCAGAAGTCATTACAGAAACCAAGCACTCGCTTGCTGTCTCCGGGAACCTGAAAGGCTGACCCAGCTGCTCCCCTGACTAGTGGAAGATGGCTGATGAGGGATTAGAAATCAAAGAGCCACCAGGTCCTTGACCATGGGAGAAACAGACCCAGGATGAAGTCTTTTTAAAGCAAAAGCCACTACTAGACTTTCACCTCAAAATACCTTTGGTATCTCCACAACACAAACAGGAATGCCCACCATGCAAAGCTTAACCAATTGACCTCCTCAAAGAAGACACAGACATTATCTTGAAATCTTTGGGGAGGTCAAGGTTTACTGGGACATAAAAAGAGCCACAGAACCAACTGAATTAACAGATTCAAATAGCTCAAGTTAAAAAAAAAAAAAAAAAAAAAAAAAAAAAAAAAAAACCTTAGATAATGTGGTACATGTGTTCATAGAATGGAACACTATTCAGCAGTGAAAAAGAAAGAAATCCTGTCATTTGGGACAACACAGATGGCCCCAAAGGACAGTATATTAAGTAAGTATGCCAGACACAGAAAGACAAGTACCATATTGTCTCTCTCCTCTGTGGCATCTAAGACTTTGCTTTCATAAAAGCACTGTGGCTTCCCAGAGGACGGGAGGTGAGGTTGACAATGGGGATGACCCACCATAGAACAAATGGCATCTCTTGCCATTGCTCCTGAGAACAAAGTACTGTATCGACAGAAACGTGCTGATGGTAGTCTTCTTAGCTACAACTATGTGCCCGTTAACTAGCGTCCTGCCCTCCTCCTTTAAGAAGAGTATCTGTGTATCAACAATTCAAAAAGGAGCAAACAAAACACAACCCCCAAAGTGGCTCCAACAGCTTAAACTGGTCATTCACAGAAGCCGTGGGAGTCACTGGAAGGTTATGGAAAGCACCTAGCTTTGCTATTCATCAGGGAATCACAAGTCAGATCCACAGTGGGATTCCACAAATACCTATCAACAGTTGCACCTGCTTCTTCTAAAACACCAGCCCAGTGGGCTTCCCACAGCCACTTTGCTTCATCTGCCCTTCCTTCCATCCTATGGCAGCCACCCCATCTCTCTCCTGTTTCCTCTACCTTGTCTCCATCCTGATCCACTGCATTCACAGCTGACCAAGTCTGCCAGTTTCCCAAACTTTTGGGAGTTTCCCAAGCCAGCGGAACAGAGACCCTTCCCTTAGCTACATTGAGCCTATATTCTTCTGCCTCTTCTTGCAAACCAGCTGAGCCTTGATTTTCTCTGAGAATTCCTAGACCCAAATGGTTCTCTGTTTTCTCCGGGTGGGTTCGTTCAGTAAGAAGTCCCAAGTGTGCTTCTCGGTCCTCCAGAGCCCATCTCCTGTTTCTTTTCTCCACTTCAACCACACAAATGCACGACTACCCTACTTCCTTCCTCGGGGTGGGGTGGGGTGGGGGATGGGTCTTTGCACAAACCTGTGGTACTCTATTCCCATCCTCACTGAGGTAACTGCTTAATCCAACCTCCTCATCTTGGCTCTGTTGTCACTGAGGTTGTCCTCACTTTCACAATTCACACACCTTGGTTCTTATTCTCAGATCACCACGGATCCCAGTGTTTCTGTGCTTGTCACAGCTGTAATACTGTGTGTGTCATGTGAGTGGTCCTTCCAATGCCTCTCTACAGGACAGGGAAGTCATGTTTCCCTGAAAGAAAACCCTTCACAGCAGCACCCAGCAAAGTGTGTGAGGAACCTTCGGGGAGAGGAACAGGATGATCGGGTGGCAAGCTCAGACCTCCCATTCCCAGCTCTGCCCTTCCTAGCTGTGAGACCTCCGGCCAAGTTTCCCAGCATCTACCCCAATGCATGGCAGGGCTTAAGGGGACATGTGGTGGGAGGGTAAAGCCTAAAGACTAATTACTCAAGGCCTTAACTTTGTGGCCTCAGGTTCCCTCACAGGAATAACATTATGCAGAATGAACAATTCCCTGTTGGCTGAGTGGCTGCTTCCCCAGCATGTGTGTCATCTTCATTTCCCACGGGACTCAGGGCCTCAAACGTGAGAGTGACTAGCCTAAGGAGGGGCAGGACCCTCAGTCGTGGTTCTCTTCAAGGAATGAGGCTGTGGGTTCCATCAGTGGTTCCTGTGTATGAAGAGCACACATGGAAGGCAAGGCAAGGAACCCATGTCACAAAGAGGAAGAAATAGGGTCTCTGAGTTTGAGGCAGACAGGATGGTGTCCTGTGCATTCGCTGCATAGCTCAAGCCATGGGGTTGGGAGGAGGACCAGCATCTACCTTTCCCAGCGCATGGCAGCCATCTTGCTCCTTTCCTGTTCGTCATCGTCACTTCTGACTGAAGACAAACCCTACAGTGAACCAGGGCTTCCTGAATCCACACATGGATGTTGCTCAGATTTCTGTCTTCTCTCTTCCACCTCCTGTAACTAGCATCAGATCCCAAAGCTCAAAGAGAGGGATCTCATGCCCTCAGAAGATGCACAAGGTCTTCTGGGCCTGACCTTGAACAAGGAAAGCATGAAGTCTTTGCTCCACCGGTTCTGGGAAGTTCCTCTCTAGGCTAGGTCCAGCCCAAGGCAAGAGATACTGAAGAAGCTGGTGACAACTGCGCAGTTGGTGGATACACACCAAGGTACTGCCCCCGTGCTGTCTTTTTTCCCCCATAAGGAAACTTACAATGGAAGTAAAAGGTTGGGAAATGGAGGCCTGAGCCAAACAAGGAAAAGTGGTCAAAGAGAAGGCAAACTTCTCACAGCCTGTGGGGGCTAGTCATGAGGAGCCGCAGTCAGGAGAGCGGAGTTTCCAAGTCTGGGAAACACATGCCTGGACTCGTGGCTCCCCAGCAGCCATGGTTTTGAGAAGTGAACAGTGCGTGCCTTTGTTTGGTAGGGAATGCGTCTGTCAGAAGACCTGGCTCTGAGCTGAAGGCTGGTGACTCATCCCTCAGTGCTGTCTGTCCGGAGCTCTGTGGGAAACTGATTCACCAATTATTTTCAGAGTGGATGGCAAGCTCCCCACTCTGTTCTTTCTCCACTGCCTCTTTTCTTTAACAGAGGAAATTGATCATAACCGGCCTCATGTCCACAGACACTGGACAAGAAGTCCTTGTAGGTTGAATGTAACGTATCAAGTATTCCCCCATAGACTCATGTGTTTGAATACTTGGTCCCTGGCAGATGCTCTGCGTAGGGAGGCTTTGGAACTCTTAGATGAGGCCTGTGGTGACTGAGGTCACCAGAGGCAGGAATTTCCAGGCTATTAGACACTTCTGGTTCTGGCCATTCTCTACTTCCTGATCAGCCCAAATGGACTCCGACTGACTCTCTGACCATGATGAATCAGGTGAAATCACGAGCCAACATTAGCCCTTCCTGGCTTTTCTGTTTCAGGTGCCTTGGTTACAGAGGTGAAACAGAAACAGTTACAACTGTTTATGAGTAAACCGGATGTGCTACACAGTGCTAAGTACTCTGCAAGCAAAGTTCGATAGCCCCCAGCCTCTGACCTCACAGGTTTTCCAACTACAAACAAGGGCTATCCTGGTCTCCTTCAGGCATCTGCTAGGGGAGAAAGTCAAGCAATCCAGAAAATTCTCAGCCAGCTGGAAACAGGAAAGTAAATACAGTCCACAGGCCATAAAATACATTCAGGGTTGTGCCGCAGATCTGGGGATACCGTAAATTTGAGGGATGCCAGTACTAGTTATGTTAGACTGACTTGTGTTGGAAATTTGCTTATGTCTCTGTAAATAAAGATGGAGACAACCAGCACATGCCTGGTAGGTTGGAGCGCCATCGCCGTTAAGTATGCAGTGTTCCTCCATGCAGTCTGTTGCTCTAGTGAAGTCAGCATCGATCTCTGAGAGACTGGCCGGCGTCTGCTGCATGTAGATTGGCAATTTGTCAGTGTGCAAGCAACAAGAGTTGAATTCAAAAAGGCTTTGAGTTCCGCTGCATGCTAATCCAGAGAACTCTTAAATCTGCTTGATTCTTTGGCACTGGAAGAACACAAATCTGTTCGTGAACTATGCTGATCCTGGAAACCTCTCCCACATTGCCCTAGCTCTGGTACCCTTTCTTTTTCTAGTCTACAGCCCCAATAGTCTTAGCTTGTTCTCCAAGGTCTTGTCTCTGATGCTCTCCCACAGTTCTCAAGCGTTAACTGCCTCTGGTCAACTAACGTTCCCCAACTCTGCCCGCCCCCGTTTCGGCCTGACCAATCAGATAATCACATTCCTCTAGCCACATGGTTGGTTCAGAGGTGAACATGTGATCCTATTTGAACCAATGAAGGACAAGCATAGATCTGCAGGCCTCAGAGCGAAGATGACTGAGTGTGGGGCTTCCATAGATGAGCATCTGCATGGAGAAAGCAAATCTGAGAAGAATTTCAGCCCCAAAGATCAAAATCAAAGAATTTTGAGAATCTGAGTCCAGAAGATAGCAGACAAGCCACTGGATCAAGCCATACCTGAAGGCAGTCATCTTAGCATCTTAGCGCTTTACAAGTTCTTCATCCCCCCCCCCCTTTTTTTTTTTTACTTTTGTCTGTGGTAGGAATTGATCTATAACCTCAATTTTCTAGAGATTATAGGTCAGTTCTTGATCTGGAGGTTTCTGGAGGTTGAAGCAGAAAGACTGCAGTTTCAAAGCTAGCCTGTGAAAGTCTATCTGAAAAGAAGAGGAAGAGGAGGAGATAAGAAAAAGAAATGACTTAGCAGCTTGAATTGTTTCCTGTCTCTCATAATTGATAAACTTTTCACATTTGCTAATTTACACCTCAGAAATGTGCTTGCTGTTTCATTTCTTGTGTCTTTAAGACAAAATCCCTAACAAAAGAAACTCCGGGGTGGGGGGGAGATGTTTCTGTTGATTGACAGTTTAGAATGGGGGAGGGTTCAGTGCGTCATGGTGGGAGGTGAGAGGAGAGGAGGAAGGTTGAAGACACTGGTCATGCTCTGTGCGCAGTCAGGAAGCAGAGATGAATGTTCCTGTTGAGCAGTCTCTCTCTCTCTCTCTCTCTCTCTCTCTCTCTCTCTCTCTCTCTCTCTCCCCCCCCCCCCCCCCCCCCCCCGTCTCCCTCTCCCCCTCCTCCTCTCCCTCTCCCTCTCCTTCCCTCTCGCTCTCCTTTTCTTTTATATTCCTTTTATTTGTTCCAGGACTCTGGTCCTTGACATGCAGGGTGGGTCTTCCCAGTTCAGTTAACCATACCTACCTAGAAACTTCTAACACCGGCATACTCAGCGTTGTGTCTCCTAGGTAGTTTCAGATTCTATCAAGTTGACATCAATATTAACCATCATGTCTGGATTTTGATTCTACTCCAGTATGTTGTTCACTTCCAGAACTTTCTGCAGGAGAAGACTTGCTTTTCCCAACACCTTGGTGTAATTAATTCTACAGTGCTTCCCCACTGGCTCTGTCCATTAGTTTTGTTTTTGCAAGGAGGCAGATGGGGACGGGGGGGTTGGGGGGTGGAGGGGCAGCACTGAGGTGTTGTATGTCACCAAAACTTACGCAGCCACAGAATAGCTGATACACTCCTGTGCCATATCCACCTCTGTGTGGGACTCAGGATACAGTTAAAATCACAGTAAATAATCACTTTTCTATTGGCTCTGTGCATGACCTCCCGCTTTAGCTCTGAGCTCTCAGGTTCCTGTTTCCAGACAATGCCATCCCACCAACACACTGGGTTCAACAACACCAGGCAAAGATCTTGAAGGGTTGTCTCTGCTGTTGTAGCAGATGTAACACGTGTCAGATCACATGTGTGCCCCTTCTATAGCTCTGTGTCTGCAGCCTGAAAGGACAGGTTAAGCCACATCGAACTGTGAGGGAGAATGTTTTCTCTGCTAAATGGCTTCCACCGAAACAATCATAACTGTGAGTCTAGATCCCAGACACTGGCAGGGAGGATCACAAGACTTGCTCATCAATCTGTTTTATGTTACAGTCAGTTTAGGTAGGCATGTATTTCTGAAAATGCCTAGACAGATCCCAGCATTTAGTGAGCTGTGAGGCAGAGCCAGGCCAAAGTGAACCGGAAGCCCAGAGTCATCCATCTGTATCATGGTCATGTAATGTTTCCATCCCAGGTAGACCAGGTGTCACCTGGCCCAGGATGAGGTAACTTCCACAGGGGCAGAGACTACAGTTTACTGTCCCTCTGGTCATGTCTAGAGAGTACTTGCCATGTCAGAGATGCATGAACATCCTTAGTGAGTGAAAGTCACTCCGGGAACAGGCATATCTTTAAAGAAAGTCCCAACAGGCCCCTGGTTCAGGTGGAGATGTCCAAACTGTAATGTTATGGTCACCAACATGTGACAACCTGTGTTCTTTAGCAGCACAGTTGCAGTGGTTTGAATGGACATGGCCTCCAAAGACCCACAGGGAGTGGAACTATTAGGAGATGTGGCCTTATTGGAGGGAATATGTCACCGGGTTAGGTTTTGAAGTTTCAGAAGCTCAAGCCAGGCCCAGTGTCCAGCTCTCTGCTGCCTGCTGATCCATATGTAGAACTCTCAGCTGTCTCCCTAGGACCACACAACCATGCTTCTCTCCATGATAATAATGGTCTAAGTCTCTAAACTGTAAGCCAGCCCCAGTTAAATGTTTTTCTTTATCAGAGTTGTCATGGTCATGGTGTCACTTCATAGCAATAAACCCTAAGACACAATGAAATGGCTGCCCTCACCCTGAAAATCAAGGTCCTTAATCTGGTGGCCAGAGGGCTAGCTTCTTTTAGCTCTTATGTGTGTGAATTTAACTTGTTTTGTACTTGAAATAAAATTGATCACAGGACTAGGGAGATGGTGTAGTGAGTAAGATAACCTGATAACCTGAGTTTCATCTCCATAAGGAAGCCACATAAAAAGCCAGATGTTATGGTGAACATCTGTATTCCTAGCACCTCTATAGCAAGATGGAAGGAAAAGACAGAATTGGCAGAAGGCTCTCAGGCCAGCTAGCCTGGAGTACCCAGCATGGCAGAAAGAAAAGAGGTGAGAAGCAACTCCTGAAAGTTGTCCACACGAGCACAGGCAAATAAAGACAGAAAAAGGCACTCATGTGGGGAAAGGACTCCCTTGTAGGGAGAAGAGAGGATGGCAGAGGTGGGAGGGATATATAAGAGTAGATTTGAAAATAATTAAAATGTATAATACATGTGTATGAAACTGTCAAAGAACAAATTTAATCTATAAAAGTAAAAAGCTGTTTTGCAAAAATATTTACATGCATTTCATCTGTGATATATAATTATGCACATTATATATAACCGAATGGAAACTGTGGGGATATGTGGTATTGTTAAAATAGGAGTTTCTGGCTTTCCTCCATAATAGAAAAGCATCCAGGTGGTGGCACATGCCTTTAATCCCAGCAAAGGCAGGCAGATCTCTATGAGTTGAAGGCCAGCCTGATCTACAGAATGAGTACCAGGACAGCCAGGGATACACAGAGAAACCCTGTCTCAAAAAACAAACAAACAAACAAACACAAAAAAAACCAAAACAAAAACAAAAAACAATAAAAAAAAAACCAATCCACCCACCCCAAAAAAACCCAACCCCCCCAAAACAAAAACAAAACAAAAAAACCAACCCAAAAAACAAAAAAACCCAACCCCCCCAAAAAAACAAAACAAAACAACCCCAAAAAACAAAATAAAAAACTCCCAAAAGCCAAAAAACAAAGCCAACAACAAAAATCGGTAAAAGACACCCTCCTTCCTGAAGGGCTGCAGTTGGCTAGAGCTGAGGAGCCTGTGGGCCCAGGGAATAAAGCTGCAATGTTTGGTTTTCTTAGTCTCAGCCTGGCTCCCTTGTTCTTATGGCTTTTCTGTGGCTGAAGACTTAAGAGATTTCGGGGTATAGGAGGGGGTGACATGTTAACATGTCCCTTAAATTCTATCCGGGGGCTGAGACAATCTGTCACGTGTATCCTTAGCAACACTGAACATTAATGAAAAAGGCCATATTTCTTGTAAGCTAACGAGGAGGAGAAGGTGTGTGATATTGGTCAGGGTGACATGGTGACATTAAAGTTTCTAGTCACTATCAATGATCCTGAAGAGTGTATAGGAGAATCCAGAGGTGCAAAATTTAATAGCAGATTCCCCATGAAGAACCCTGAGTTACAATGAGAACACCTCCCAACCCCCAGAAGTTTCTTAACACAGCAGAACTGATCTGTTTCCGGCGGATGACACCTCTTAAGATTTTGACTTGAATCTTTTGTAAAGATGCACTGAACGATGCAGAGATGCAGGGAAGCCCGAGACTGAAGTGGGCCAGAGTGCTGTAGGAGTCTTCATGAAGCAAGGAAGCTGTGTCTTTTGTGGCCAAGACAGGTGAGTAACTGCAGGGCAGGGACTGGAGCAGCAGTTGGGTCCTGGTGCTGTGCCTGGCCAATGTGTGAAAGGATTGCGGCCACATTGTTAGAGAGCTCATCCCCAGAACCAGATGATCTATGTTCGAATCCCACCTTGCTGTGTTACCATGGGCAGTTCATTAAAATTGCCGAGCATCAAGTTCCTTAGGTTGGGATTCTCGAGAGTTACTCTCAACTTATAGAATGAATTCTCTCTCTCTCTCTCTCTCTCTCTCTCTCTCTCTCTCTCTCTCTCTCTCTCTCTCCACACACACACACACACACACACACACACACACACACACACACACACAATTTATTATAATGACTTACAGGATGTGGTCCAGCTAATCCAACAATGGCTGACTGTGGACATAAAGCCCAAGAATCCAGTAGCTGTTCAGTCCACCCAACGCTGGATGTCTCGGGTGGTCTTCAGTGTGCACTGGAATCCTGAAGAAGTAGGCTCCAATGCCAGGGAAGAAATGGATCTTTTAGGAAGGGAAGAGCAAACAGACAAAGAGGGAAAATTTTCCTTCTTCTGCGTCCTAATATGGGTAGGCTTTCAGCAAGTGTAGCCCAGATTCTATCTGGATTAAAGGAATGTCTTCCCACCTCAAGATCCAGATTAGAAATCTATGTCTTCCTAACTCAGAGATACAGATTATAAATGGATCTTTCTACATCACATAAGCATGCATAAATAAATAAATAAATAAATAAATAAATAAATAAATCCCTCACAGGTTTGCTCTCTATTTCTGTGTTTTAGTTTCTAAAATATAATCAAATTGACAATCCAGAATAGCCGTCCCGGTTGGAAGTGATTCCTCGGTTGTTTGGGAACTGAGGAGTGCACCGTGCATGCTGTGATGAGCATACTAAGAATTCACTATCATGGCTATGCTGGATTGTGGAATTGTGGAGGAGAGCTAGCCAGCATAGAGCAGAGAATGAAACATCACTCACACTGGGCTCAGAGTTGAGGGCCTCATGACGCAGCCTGGCTCTAAGCTTTGGGGAGACCTGCAGGAGATAACCCAGTGCCAACTAGATTAACTAGGATAGACTAGTTAAGAGTCTAGGTCTTTTTCCCTTAAGGGAATACCACTATGCCTAACTCACTCACCAAGCATGGTTTTCAACAATGAACAACATATATGGTTAGTCTCTCAGCACAGGCAATCTCACGACATTCATGATGGGTGCACAGGTATTTACCACTATGTTGCAGTTGCCTGCCATACTTGGTATAATAGCATGCTGTGCAGTTTTGTAGTCTGTGAACCCCTGAGTAAGCCATAAGGTCCAGTGTGAAGCAGGCTAGACCATCTATGTTTACATGACCTAGGAAATTATCTGTTTCAGATCATTTCAGAGCTTGTCCTGGCACTAAGAAACACATGACTTTAATTTCTGATTGTTTCCCTTTAAAGATTCTAACTCCAAGTAGGTATCAGGAAAGTAGAATGTAGTCTGGGTATACAGTGAGCTCAAAGCTAGCCCAGGCAGCTTCTTAGCCTGTGTCAAAACAAATCTACAATAAAGATCTGAAGATACAGGTCAATAGTAGAAAGATTCACTATAATACTGTAAAAAGTATTTTTCTTTGTATTTAACTTATTTGTGGGTGCAAGTGTACACAGCACAGCTTTGGTATGTCCAAAGCCTTCAAAGGATAACTCCCAGGCATTCTCTCCTTTCACCACGGGTCCCAGGGATTGTACTCAGGTCATCAGGCTTAGCAGCTGATCCCATTACCTCCTGAGCTACCTTCAAAGCCCTTGGTTAAATCTCCAAAACTATAACTACACCACGAATATACACATCCATAAACACACACATATACACGTACACACACAAACACATACACACGCATTTATACAGACATACACAAACACACACATACATGAACATATATATACATACATACACGCACAAACACATACATACACATGCATATATACAGACATACATACACACATACACGCACAAACATACACATTAATGCACATATATATACATACATACACATACAAACACATACATATACACGCATATATACAGACATACACAAACACACATGTACACGCACATATATACACATACACACACAAACACATACATACACACACATATATGCATACATACATTAATATATACACACAGACATACATACCCCCATACACACAAACACATACATATACACACAAACATACATACACACATATAAACATACACATACAAACACATGCATACACACACATAAAAGCAGACATATATACATACACACATATACACACGTACACACGAATGCATACATATACACACATATATACATACATACATACATACATACACGCACATACACAAATACATACACACATGTATACACCCATGTACACATTTATACAGATATACATACACACACATAAATAGACACACATACACACAAACACCTAAATTGGAGGGTTACCTCAGTCTTCAGTAGCAACCTCCATCTCCCTCCCTCCCTCCCTCCCTCCCTCCCCAGTCACAGCCTCTGTGTTGCGCCCTCTTGACATCCTTGTGTGAAGGGCTGTTTCTCTGGGAACCCAAACTAAAACCAATTCTCTTGAATAGCTGTTCTCTGGCCAGACACAGTGAAATTGGACAAATTTAGTCCCCACTGGCCTCTGAGGTACCAAAAGGAGCCTCCAGGACCACTTTAGATCTCTATTTAGTTATTTCTGAGCTAGAGTTTTAGTGCGTAACCCAGACTGGCTTCAACTTGCAATCCTCCTGCCTCGGTCTCCCTAGTGCAGGACTGTAGGTACGTTCAGACCTGGATTTTAGATATTCCCTCTTTGGAAGGATTTTGGAGACCTTGGGTGGGGGAGGGAGATGTGGTTTACAGTGCCCTCATTTGCATTTAAATTTGTGGCTGAAATTAAGGCTTTTAGAAACTTTTAATTTCTATTTAATTATAAGAATTCCACTGCAGGGTATCTATCCGATTTAAAAGAATAATTAAAATTAAGTGCAGCTACAGTGATTTGCCATGGCGGACGGCTGGCTGTCCTTAGGACTCAGTAACAGCACAGGACTGGAAGCTGGAGGGGTTCTGTATGCAAATTCGCACCGCACCGCAATAGGATTTGGCGCTAGAGAAATTCAGACGATGGAAATCACATCTCGAGTTTGAACATCAGAGCCGAGGAACTGTTACTTGTTACCATCACTTCTCTTAATATCCTCAATTAAATGATTAAAAATAGAACAATAGATAAGCCAGATCAATTAATCTTCTGAGATGATCAAAGGGACTCGTTGGATATTGTGAATGCTCTAACGTGATCACAGTTTTATCAGGCAGGAGAAATAACTCAAAGTGGCTCAAACAGCGTTCATTTACGCTCAGAGGGTTTTTATTTGCAATTAATCAGATTGTCTTTTTGTAATATGGAGAGTTTTAGGATGTTGCCCATTAAGTTTAGAAAAGAATATAATTCACACATTTAAATAGATGCCGTTCTCGGCTGGTTTGTGTGTCAGGATTAATAGGAAATAATAACTGTCAGACTGTCTTGATCCTTTAACCTGTTGGGAGGCAGCTTCAGGAGGGGCTGGGGACTCTCCAGTAGCAGTGACAGTAGTCTCTCGGAACTCTCATGGAGGCAACCTATTTTGGTTCTGTGTTTGGGTCCTTGTGAAAGGGACCAAGTCAGGCAGCAGCTTGGAGAGAACAAGGAGGGGTGTGACATTAGAAATTTGAAAATGGCAGAGAAAAGGGAAAGATTATTCTGAGAGACTCCAGTCAGCTAGAGAGAGCATTGGGATTAAGAAGGATTTGATTATAGCCTTGTCTTCCCCGAAAGGAATTAAGATAGCTTTTGGAAAAGAAAACAGAAACAGTCGAAAAAAATACGTAAAGTAAATAAATAAAAGGATGTTTCATAAGGTTGCTCAAACTAAGTCAAAGGGCAGCTTACAGTTAAAAGCAAAGCTGGAGCAGGTAAGTTGGATCGGCAGTTTGGGTCGCTGTTGCCAAGCCTGATTTTCTTGAGTCCAGTCTGTAGGAGGTTGCTCTGGTGCTGGTTGTATTCAAATGCTAATTGGTACCCCAAGATCCAGTTGCCCCCACTTGTCGTGACCCAGGAGGAAGTCCTCAGGTACACCAAGTGACCTCTGTAACCCTGCTCCCCAAGCTAATTGGTCAACAAAGGTTAAAACCTGTGATTGGGCAATCAATAGAGGTAGGCGGGTTTTCAGTAACCAGCTGAGACTCACAAGTAAAGACACGGGTTGCAGAGAACGAAGAAAGGACCTGTAGAAAGGAGGAAGCCGCCAGGGGAGGAGATGAACCATGAGCAAGTGGCCAGGAGAAACAGCAAGTAACAAGGGACCTATGACTGGGATGTAAGTTAGAACAGCTCAAAACCTGCCCAATCTAGGCTTTCCTGATTGTAAATAAAACACCTGGATTGTGTGTCTTTTATACAGGGTAGCTAGAATTTATAATCACATTTACACCAGTCCCTTGGTTTCATATGGAGGGAAGAAGGGACTGACTTCTGCAAGTTGTCCTCTGACTCCCGCACGTTCACTGTGGGACATGCAAGTTCACACAGACACAGACACACATAGAGAGTAAATAAACCGTTTTAATAATGATAACACTAATGGTGGTGGTGGTGAAGATGAAGATGATGATGAAGAAGATGATGACGACGATGATGATGATGGATTAAAAGAATGGCTCCCAAGTTTCATAGCATCAGGGTAAAAAAGGAAATGAGAAGGGTCTTTACCGCTTCTTGTCTTATTTAAAGTACTATAACTATAACGCTTATTTTTGTAAGGGTAAGAGAGCGAATGCATTCAGAGATTGAATGAAACGGGCATGGTAGTATCATCTGAGAGCTTCCTTGGTTCCCTTGGAATTGAAGTTTTGCACCCAACGGCATCAAATCCAGAAGCTTTAAGAAGACAGCTGTCTCGATGTCAATGTCTGAGGTCAGATTTCATTTTTCACAGACAGTGTTAGTTGGTGTCACCAATGACCAGTGAGATTGACAGATCCGATACCAGTTTCCCAACTTCCCGGGGCAGGTCAGTGATTCGAAGCTAATGAGTACTATGGCAAAGAGCTGGTATTCCGTGACTATCACGGGGACTTTTGGCAGGCGACAGCCAAGGTTGGACTCTCCTCGCTACTGAAGGGGAGTAGCTTTGCTGAGTGCCTCTGCTGTCCTGGCTCAGAACACACAGCACCTGGGCTTATTGCAGGAATTTTGCTTGGCACGTCTTACAGTTAAACTCAGGTCAAGCCGTATATTCAAGTGCGAAACAGGCCAGGCTATCTAGACTGTGATACTCACACAGCAGTGTAATTGCCAAAGGAGACAGCATTAAGAATTTGTTCCGGGCAACAAGCAGCATGTGACTTTATTTGCTGATTGCTTAACTTTTCCTAGCAGAGCTTGCAAGTTGGATGCCTAAAAGTTAGTATAGGTTATACAGTGAGTTGTAGGCTAGCCTGGGCCACTTCTTGAGATCCCGTGTCAAAACAAAAATAAAGATCTGAGTATATGGTTAAATCTTAGAGGGCTTCTTTTGAAAAAGGCAGTGTTCCTTTCCTCCGCTGGGGAACTTGTTCACACAATCAGTAGTAACTTTTTGAGCGGATAGAGTCACGTGTGGCTAAGCCACAGACTCATGAGAAATGTAGACTACTTGGAGGTGACTGTCATTTGAGATTCCTGTACATCTGTGCATTACCCAAAGGCTTGTTTGTTTGTTTGTTTGATGAATCTGAGTCCAGGCCCTATTTTTTTTGCCATGTCCTGGATGTAAGATCCAGGACAGATGACCAAACTTTATGGACGTGCTATTTGCTCACCTGAATAAGATCACCAGGAGCAAGCAAGGGACATCCATATGCCGGAAGAACTATGTACAGGGACTTCTTGGGTACAGTCTCATCTGTAAACTAGTGACACACACTGTTCTATGTTTGTCGTGCCTTCAAGAATCCCAGTCGACAGGGAAAGTCAAGACATGTCGACACAGATGTGTCAATGGAACCCTGGAAGAAAGAAACAACTTGTCAATCCTCTTGCTGGGCTACAACACTGACAGTAACCTAGGCCTCCTGCCCACCTCCCTGGGCTCTGACCCACAGTCAGAGGTACTCATCCATGTTCTTTGGCTGGTTCCCTTAGGATAGAAGGAGGAAGTTCGAAGGACCGCTAGGACCTCCGTGGTACATCAGTGGAAACAGAGCATCCTCGAGAGTTACAAAGCCCATGTAGCATCCCTCCAGTTCTGCCCACCCGGGGTCCAGCCTGGAGTTCCCTTCTCTCCAGCACTCCAAGCATTTCTATTACCACAGGGCCAAGAAGTAAGTAGAGAAACTGAGTGCAGGCTGCCTCCCTGTAAACCAGCGATTAGCCGTGCATTACAATCATGTTTACAAGGTGCCTGTGATGCCATTAATAGGCAGAGGCCTAGCCTCTGTGATTTAGTTCAGGCAAGCCTCAGAGGTGCCCTGGGCTGTTTGAAAGCCAAGAGCACCATGGCCCGGCTGCTCTGGCAGCCTGGTGGGTGTGTGCTGGGGCTTAAGTACCAAACTTCATCAGCAATGTAATTCCATTTATGCTCTTACATAATTAAATTGAGGCTTGAATTGTGCTTTTTAAAAGATTATGTGACCATATGTAGCCTGAACGCTTGCCAGGCTGCAGAAAAGGGGCTTTCCACAATTCCTTTCAAATAGGTTCAGTCTCTCTTATTTCTTGCTTCTTCCTTTCTCTCTCTCTCCCCAAATTGAATCCAATCCAGTCAGTAGTTAATAAATTCATTGTAGATTAAATGTTTGTATTGCAAAATATGTTTTCAATATACTTTGAAACAAAAATAAAAGCTGGTGGGATGCAGGCCGTGTATCAGACACGTCCCTATCTGTGTCCCCACATCATCAGAACAATGGCCACCTAAGTCTTAGATGGCTCTTGTAGCACAAGCAGAAAGCTTTAGCCTCAATATGACGCAATTCAATTAATAAACTGAATTCTGAACGTAAGGGTGCCGAAGGAAATGAACGCAGTCTTCTGTCTAGCGTGAAGCTACCACTTCGGATGAAAATTCTTCAGCCTTATAGGGAAGGTGCATCTCTTGGACTCAACGACATTGAGGAATTCAAGAGAGAGATACAAATTTAACCAGAAGGGAACTTTTATAGCAATTAATTTTATAGACAAACAAAAATGCTAATGGTTTCTAATGAAAGCCAGCCTTTGGTTTATAGTACAATCACATCGTCTTGGGAAAAAAAAAAAGAAATGAAAAACAAAAAAGAAAAGCGAGTGGATGCCAAGTCTGAGAATGTTGCCACAGCTATTTCTGTGTGGTAGGGCGAGGTGGGGCCAGAGTACGGGGAGGCGCTAACCAACCAGGCCTGGGTCTTGAGCATGCGCTGAACCCGTGGCCCTGGTTCCGTTTTTTGTTAATCGGCATGAACCGTTCCTCATAAAAATCAAGACTACTCTATGCATATGCATCAGCTCCTATTAAGATGCACTCAGCAAACCTGAGTGCCATTAGATAATGAAACCGAAGGGATGTGTTTCGTCATTTCAGTTAACACCCCGGTGGGTAAACGGCTACGGCCGAGCCCACCTGGAGCCAAAGGCAGACTGTGTGTTCTGAGGACCTAAGACTTGCTTCTTAACAGATTGATATTCAAATACAAAGCACTAAATTAAAGTGGTCGTTTTGTCTGAATTTTTTTTTTCCCTGTTCAAGGATAATGGCTGGATGGGTGCTTCCTCTGAACTGATGCACGGCTGTCGGAAGGTACAACCAACTCTGTCTGGTAACAAGGTTTACTAAGCCTACTCAGCGTGGTGTCTCCTCATACTGCCCCCAACCTACCCTGGCCACAATATTCTGGATGATTCCAGATCCACCTAGATTACAGTGTTCGTTCCTTGCTTAGCTTAGTGCCAGCTCTTTGCTCTGGACTTGGAGATTCTCAAAAGTCAATCTTGATTTTGACTAAAGAATCTGAAGATCTGGCAAAGCCTTCAGCCAAGCTTAGGAGCTGAGTTTGAACTCCAGGTCCCCTCGTGGTGGAAGGAAAGAACCAACTACCAAAAGTTGACTTTTTTTTTTTTTTTTTTTTTGGAGACGGGGTTTCTCTGTGTACCCCTGGCTATCCTGGAACTCACTCTGTAGACCAGGCTGGCCTCGAACTCAGAAATCTGCCTGCCTCTACCTCTCAAGTTCTGAGATTAAAGGCGTGTGCCACCACCGCTTGGCTCCAAAAGCTGACTTCTGACCAACAGGCCTGTCGTGCCAAGTGTGGGTACATTTACAACATAACAAAATGTAATTTAAATTTTTTTTTAAATTGAGAAAGCCAGGCCTGGAGGCACATGCCTATAATTCTAGCTATTCAAAGACTGAGACAAGAGGATTTCAAGTTCAGGGCCAGCCCATGGTATGGATTTGAGGTTTTCTTTTAAAAATTTAATTTAGCCGGGCTGCCTTTAATCCCAGCACTTGGGAGGCAGAGACAGGCAGATTTCTGAGTTCAAGGCCAGCCTGGTCTACAGAGTGAGTTCCAGGACAGCCAAGGCTAGACAGAGAAACCCTGTCTCGGAAAAAAAAAAGTTTAAAAAAATTAAATTTAAAGAAACAAGTATTAAGAAAGGGCTGAGAAGGTAGCTCAATGCTGGAGTGTTTGCCTAGCACATGCAAGGTTCTGGGTTGTACCCTGAGCACCAGAATCAGATTCAGAAAACAAACAAACAAACAAAAGCAAAGAGTAAGGAAATCAAAGAGAATGACTTGGGAGATGCAGTACAATACTTTATATTTTGTGCATTTCTACATACCATCTACTCATGTATTTAACACATTTTATTTAGCAACAAAACACGGTACCAATTTTACATGAACTAACAAGCTTAAATAACAACTGGGGGTGCCAGCCCGGAGCAGCCTTGATCTTGAAGCCTGTCTCAGCCTCATCATCTAGGAGCCATGGTCCACAGGTCAATGGCAGCCTCTGCTTGCAGTGATACCGGAATGCAGCCCACCCCTCATTTGAGTGAGTGTGACTCTCTGCTGTAGGCTGGGGCTATTGAGCACTTACTAGTAGCCTAGTGACCTGAGTGCCTGAGTGTGTGTAAATTGAGCCTCTAGGCAGAAGCATGCTGGCCCTTCTCTCTGTTCCTTGCAGGAGAATAAAGAGGGATAAGTATGAAAGCTCACACAGTGTGCTGGAATCCCTTTCAAGGTGGGTGGCAGCTAAGAAGATCGGAAGCCTTGAGGCCAGGGGAGCTGTCTGTGGGCTCTCCATAAAGAGGACAAGCAAGTGGTACCTCTTAGGAGTCCATCCATAGCATCAAGGTGTTGAGACAACTGGTGATGAATTCAATGCTTTGAGGAGTTAAGATAGTGTGTGAGCCCCGGCTTGTGCTATCATACTTCAGCCTGTAATGATGTTGTCTCAGGTCACCTCTCCTGGCTTCCCCGTCTGCCTTGAGTCACTGTCCCTATCTTATCCTGAGCTCTCCTTGCCTGCGTCTCTTCTCTTTTGCATTTGCCCCCATGGCAGGCTATGTATCTTCACCTTGCTCTAATGCTTCCATCTGTATCCTCTATAAAGAGGACAAGGTGTTCCTGCCAGTTTTGTTCACTGCGGCATCTCCGACCTTAGGGCCATGCCTGGAACACAGTACGTGTGGAGGAAATATTTTATGGAGTGAATGAATGTGGCTAAACTTACAGGCATAGGTCTTGAAGTGGCTGCTTCAGTCCACATCCTTGGAAAGACATTCCTGGATAGACATGAGAGTACCACAAACCCCAAACAGAAATAGTGGGAAGTCTCTGAGTTCTGAGAAAACGGAAGGGTTCTGTCCATCCGCACAGGAGGCTTTGTTTTAAGGATCTGCTTTCATCTCTACTCAATGTTGTCTATTGTTCCCAGCATCGCCCTGACAGGTGAGCATCCTCAGCAAGCAGGAGGCAGTCTCTTTTTAGCCCTGCTTCCTTCTCCTGTCTCCAGTCAAAAGCATTCCACGGTGCTCTATCAAGTCAGCGCGCTCAGCTCCCATCAAGACTACCCACTCCTGTGAGGTCTCACTGTTCTTTCTCCATGACGTCTTTCAGGATCAAGAGGTTCTGAGTCATAGCTCGCCCCAGCAGGGAACTCTTTGTATTTCGAAATTACTTTTCTTCAAATGCTTGGAGCTTGGAGTCTACTGTTCACTAACATGGATTGCTTCTGAAAACCTGTGGTCATCTTGACTGTGTTTCTTTTCCTGGGCCTGCTTATAGTTTTTCATTGTCTTTTTGGTCTGTGTTTGCCTTGCCCGCACACATGTGTTTGAATACTTAGTCCCATGTTGTTAGAATTGTTTGGCGAGGGTTAGGAGATGTGGCCTTGCTTTAGGCCAGTCCTCTAATGGACTTCTCTGGGTCTCTTCACTTTATTCTCAGTAACTTTCTCCATCTTATCTATGTCGTACACTAAATCTCTCCTGTGTTCTACTTAACAAGTCATTTGAGTTTTAAATGTCAACGAGCATATTCTTCAGAAATGGGAGGTTATTAAACAAGGTATTCATAATCTCAAATTTTAGAAGCACCTAAACATTCAACAAGTGTACACTAAATGAGTAATGAATGAAATTATAGTGTGCCCATCAATAAACATTTGTCTAACCATTGAACTTAAAATTCCAAACAACAAAGTAAAACTTATTAAAATAGAATGGGTCCAGTGCATGGCCCAGAGGTTCAGTGTGTGCTAAGCATACTAGACCCTGGCTTCAAACCCTAGCACCAAATTTAAATAATAATAATAATAATAATAATAATAATAATAATAATAATACAATAAGAAGTACAAATATTACAAACGTGATTATGTTCTTATGAACATTTGTAAAATCAAATACGTAAAAAATAGAATGGTTATATTAGGATGCTGTTTAGGTTTAATGGTGAGACATCTGTCATAGGCTCCTGGTTTGAATGTGTGGCCTGCAGCTGGTGGCAGTGTACCTTTGAAGGTTATGCTTGGCCCTCATCCCTGTCCCCATCATCTGCAGTGCTGAATAGCTCTCCTCCTGCACTCCTTCCTGCCACCCTGATATTCACCCAAGTATACAGAACTGAGCAGTTGTGGCGCAAGCGGCCTGCAGCTAGCAGCCAAACAAAGCTTTCTTCCTTAGGTGGTTCCTGTCAGGGATTTGAGGACAGCAGCAAAAAGTCTGAGTGCTACAAATGGTTTCACACAGACGACCTTTCTTTCCCCTTCCAACCTTTCTAGAACTTTGCTGTGCTATGATTTCCTATGAAAACCTCTCTCTTCTGGGCTAGAGAGTTGGCTTAGTGCTAGCTGCTCTTCCAGAGGAACTGGGTTCAGTCCTCAGCACCACGAGGATGGCTAACAACGATCTGTAGCCCCAGTTCCAGAAAAGCTGACTTTCTGTTCTGGCCTACATTAGTAAATTGTGTATGTGTGTGTGTGTGTGTGTGTGTGTGTGTGTGTGTGTGCGCGCGCGCCTGTGGACACGCGTGCGGAGCTCACATCCCCTTCCTTCAGATACATTTGTTTTCTGAGTATTTGAGTACAGTTTAGATTAACAAGATCAGGACCTATATACCACTGAGAAGTACTTGCAAAGAGAAATCCAAATCATAGTCCTTCTAAAACCTGACATGTCCTTTCTGTGCCAGAGTAGAGTGTAACAAAGTGACATTTATATGTTTGCAAGTGTTGACATGGTTAGGATATTCTTGAATGGGTTTTTCTGATTTTTCTCTCAAACCTAAGTGAAGGTCACAGCTTGCTCTGAAAGCCATTGTTTGGAAAGTGGGAACATGCGATTCCATTCTATACGCTACAACATAAAGAAAACAACAGAGATAGATAATCGTGTCACCAACTGTGGGCCACTGCTCAGAACATGAAAGTTTTCTTTTTCTAAAATTTAAGTCACTTTTATTTGCTAAATGAAAGAGAGTTTTTGTTGGATGCATGCTTAAGGACCGGAAGTCAGTATCAGGTGTCTTGCTCAGTCCCTTGGCTTCTTCCTCCCTCTCCAGTCCCTCCCTTCCTGCCCTCCTTCCTTCTAGAGCCTCAGTGAGGTTTGCTCCACAGACTTCAAGGTGCCCTTTCCAGCTCTGTGTTATGCCAGCATCTTGTTGTCTTAAAGAACAGGGTGTGGGGGACAGTAAAAACCCAGAGAAAGGGCTGGGATTTTTTGACTCTCGGTTACCCTGTTTATTCTCTTGTTTCCGAGGTGTTCCTTGGGTCTGTGTAATTTCTGGTCAGACTGTCTTCCTCACACACAGTGATCAACACGAATGCTTCTCTGTTTCCATTTACTCTGCAGAGGTCACATGCCACGGCTGGTTTATGAGTTTATTCTGCCATGTATCACTACAGGCGGGTCAGAGGGCCAGCGGATGGATGGGCAGCGCTAACCTGCCCATTTATTACTCTTGTCAACTCTGGAAAGGAATTTTTTTTCTTACCTTATGAAAGGCCCATCAGCAATGAATCAGTGAAGTGAAGACGACAGTTGATTTGTGAATTTAGATTCTGTAAAGTGACTCCGCTTTGGTGGGCTGTGCAGATAAAGCCACCGCCTCGATAAGCTGGCAAGTGCAATTCCACAAAACCAAATTTATTGCGCATTTGAGGAAATCATCCTATTTTAAAATACCATAAATTCTAAATTGAATATTACTTATTCCCATGAATTTTGATTTATATTTTGAATATTTTTAATGGGATGCTAAATAGCCTGGGCTGGAAGTTATGAGCTTATGCATTCCTTCTTGAGGGCTATTGTGACTGCACAGAATATATTGGCCATTCTTAGGATTTTATTTGTGTGGACCGGGTGGGGGTGGGGGAGCAGATCCGCGCACCTGCCTAGGACGCCCTTTGGGGAATAGTGCAGAGACTAGTTATAAAGAAATTGCTGGCTGCAGCTTTCCTACCTCCAAGCTGGGATCTCACAAGGCTGCCATGGAGCTCAAAAGGGAGCCTTTTGCACCCGCTCAGACCAGTTTACAATGGCTGAGAAAAGCATAGGGGAATCCAGACTCCCAGGTCAGCGATATCCCTGGCCAATGCTCAAGTCCTCTGAGTAGCTATGCATGGATGTTGCGGTGCTTTGGTTACAGTTAGCTCTGTCTTTAACTAGAGCTTTCCTTAGCCCCTTACTTCACAGACTGGAACCAGGCAGAGCCCAAGGAAAATAGAGAGAGAGAGAAAGAAAGAGAGAGAGAGAGAGAGAGAGAGAGGGAGAGAGAGAGAGGATCTCTTTCCCAGCATGCTTCAGGCCACTGCATTCCCTGGTCAATCCAGCTTTCTCTTTGACTGATAGTTAAAAAGAACCCCTTTTAATTTCAGATTATTATTTCAGGATCATCCAATTACCTTTCACGGAGAAGGAAAAACAAGGAAGAGCCTTACAGTTTGTAATTAAAAAACGGACAGCTTTCCAGGGTCCCTACCAGGCAGAGAGGGCCTAGGCATGGAGTCTACAGAGCAAAAGGCCAATTCTTCCCTGGCCTGGTGTCCCTGCCTTGTCCTGCATCCTGGTGCCATGCACAGCAGGGAACTGTCAGGTGCTCAGGGGTGATCTGTGTTTCCTGACCACACCAGAACTGGTCCAGTATTCTTGAATCAAAAGAAACAGCTTTAATACAGGTGACAAGGCCCAAAATTGCTTTGAGTTCAAGGCCAGCCTGGGCTACAAAATGAGACCTTGTCTCAAGCAAACAAAGATGGAAGATGGGAAGAAGGTCTTGGTCTCCTAACAGTTCAGCAAGGTGGGGTTTGTGCTCGGGAAGAGTCTGGAAGGGCCAGGCGACCCTCCAGTTCCACCAAATGCTTTCAGTTAGAATGTTGAGAACACTGGTGCTTTAGAGATGGCGAAGTTGGCCAGGAAAACCTTTTTAAATTTCTGTTGGCTTTCCCCACAACTTCCAGGATCTGATGCTCTCAAGCCCAGAATCCCCAAATGAGCAACAAGTCCTTGTTATATTTGTTCTGCATTTTCTCTTCCCATAGGGTAAAGAAAAAAAATACATACAAAAGAGATTTAAAAGAGGTGGAGGTTCCGCTAGCCCACTCCTCTCTCTCTAACCCCTACTCCTTAAGAGCTAAAGTGGAATATTCAAATTACAAACGTGACTCACAGGGGGCTCTTGGCTGAGAACTCAGCTGGGGCTTTTAAGAACACCTCTGGCAGCCCCTCTGGGTAACTGACCACCCTCTCAGCCTCTCAACTGAGTACCCTCTCAAGTGGGGGTACTCCAAAGGAAGTATCCATAGTAAGGCTGGAGCAGGGAAGAGAGATGGAGAGCCGAAGAGACAAAGGCTGACAGGAGGGAAAGGGAGTCAGGAAAGAAAGACTGGGAGAGGGACCTGGGCAGATGTTGTCCTTTGTGTATGGTAGCTCCAAAGACAGTCCTGTCTGTTCATTAAAACCGAGTCACTAAGTGAACCTACACTCAACTGGAAGATTAGACTCTACCTTTTGAAAAGAGAAGCATCAAGGAATCAGCAGGCTCATTCTCAGACTGCCACACGGGGTCAGAATGGGAGTAACCTTGACTGAGTGGCAAACGAGATCCTGTCTGGATGGTGACTCAGACCCTTCTAAAGCTTCCGTGAGCACCCTCTGTGAGTAGTCAAGGACAACTGGGCATGGCTAGCTACCTCCCAATGGGATCAATATTCAGCATCTCCACAGTGATACCATTTGCTCGGTCAGAGAATCTTAGGAGGAGAGTTCAAAGACAAGTCTCCCGTTGCTCTGAGGAAGGGTAGGGGAAGCATGCGGACATTTCTTCTGATTGAAATTCCTTGTTTCATGTTTATGATTGGCTGTCTCTGCTCACACTCTAAGGCCTACACTTCAAACCCATCTCCTAACTGGCTCCTCCACCCTTTTCTTTGCTTGTAGCCTACGTTCTTACATCCATCACATGGGGCTGAGGAGACTCAAGGGACTGGGCAATTGTCTTAGGCTAGCGTTCTCCAACACGGGATTTGTACAAGCTTAGCTTGATGGACCCTTATAAAAGAAGGGTTTTGTAACAGGCAGGTTTGAAAAGGGACCCTTTCTCATTTCCCTGCAATGGGAACACCCAAATGGGGCTAGTGTGGTGTACAGCCTCACAGTGTGAGCCCTGGTTCGAAGTCTGAGTTTGAAATCTGCTCTACCCTCCATCAAGCCACAAATACTCGTGCCTCGATTTCTCAGCCTGTGAAAGTGCAGCAGAAGTTTTTCTATTGCCCATCTCTCTGCTAACACTGGGATAGTCACGACTGGAATATTCACGAAAGGCATGGGGTATTAGAAATCTGTAACTATAATGAAAGCCCTTGAGAAGACATGAAACAAATGTTCACACTATTCATCCTACTCGGACCATGGGTTTGTCTTTCACAATTTAATTACTATTGTAGAAAACTCAAGAATATTATGAAGTAGTGGCTCACACCTTTGATTCCAGCACTTAGGAGGCAGAGACAGGCAGGTTTCTGTTATTTCCAAGACAGTCTTTTCTCCATAGTGAGTTCCAGGACAACCAGATGAGACTTGTGTCAAGATGAAGAGGGGAGGAGAGGAGGAGGAGAAAGATAAGGAGGAGGAGGAAGAAGAGGAGGAAGACAAGGAGGAGGACAGTGATGATGATGAGGAAGAGAAAAATAAAGAACAAGTTTAATTATTTTCAGAAAATTAGAAAATTAAACTGGGAGAGGGGGGAGCCACAGTCATTCTCCAAGGGTTGAGTGTGGGAGCCAGAATGAGTGGTCAATGGCCTAGTAGCTGGCACAGAGCCCTCACTGACATCTCCAACTGGCAGTGTTGACCTTGGAGAAAAGTTTCAAGCTCTGTGGAAGGCGCAGGTAAATTTGTCTACATTCCTCAGTGTCTAGAATCAGGAAGATGGGAGACAAACATGATGGATAACTATCCTGAATCTGAGACAATGGTCTCAAGTGAATAACCCACCTGGAACTTGCAGGCCTCAAAGTCTTTACCTGTCAGTCCAAAGAGAGGTGCATTCTTGCATCTAGTTAGGACCTGGGTTCTCCGTGGGAAAGCCCCTGCTTCCACACTGTAGGCTGTCAAAGTACCGTAGGATGTGGGCATGGGACTAGAGCTGGTCATTCCAACCAAACTAATGTACTTCAGAAATGGATATGTAACCTAAACCAAGCCAAAGAGTCCTCAGTGGACATATACCGGGGACTGAGAGACTGGGACAGGAATGGTGCTTGTCTATGGAAATCCAGACATCCAGACATCCAGACATCCAGACATCCAGTGCTGAGACATCTCTAAGTGATAAGTGGAAAGGAGGATAGAGTGGAAAGGGGGAAAATCTGCACTGTAGCCCTCTTAGGAATGATGTCCAGTGTGAACATAGCTTTAGCCGAGCATCTATTATGTGCTGAGCACCTGTGTCCTCTCCGTTCTAAGCAACACCACTTCCCATGTGAACATTCCTGAAACAATACATCTTTTACATGGGAGCCTCTCACCGTAGCTGGTCATGATCTGGCTGTCGTTGCCTTATCCAATATACCCCATTTTCATTCTCTCTCTTTTTTTTTTACATTTATTTAATGTATGCACATGAAGACATGTGCACAGGTACAGTGTGTGTGTGTGTGTGTGTGTGTGTGTGTGTGTGTGTGTGTGTGTTTAGGTAGGTAAAGGAACTTGCAGAGTCAATTCTCTCCTTCTACCACCTTGATCCTAGTGACTGAACACTCGGGTCACCAAGCTTGGTGGCAAGTGCCTTTATCTGCTGAGCCACGTTGCCAGCCCACTTTTTAGTCTTTAAATGAATGCTAAAGGATGTTCCTGTGCCGGACAGTGGTGGCGAATGCCTTTAATCCCAGCACTTGGGAGGCAGAGGCAAGCAGACTTCTGAGTTTGAGGCCAGCTTGGTCTACAGAGTGAGTTTCAGGACAACCAGGGCTACACAGAGAAACCCTGTCTCAAAACAACAACAACAACAAAGAAAACAAACAAACAAAAAAAGGATGTTTGTGCTTAAAATTTATGTTTAATCTTATTTTTAAACTTTCAACAAACATTTTTACAATTTTATGAAAAAACTCTAAGATATGCTTTAGCCATGTCCTTTCTTGGGGAGTCACGTTTGAGTTAAAAGACCTAGAGGTTGTCAATATCCACGTGTGTGAGGCTGGGGAGTACCAAGATTGCAGTAGGGGTGGAAACAGTACTGGTTTGAACTTGGGAAGTTCCTGATTGCTCAAATCTACCGCCAGACTCCAGGTGCTTAGCCAAATCATGATGAAGATCACAGGTCAGATGAGATCTGTCCAGGATTCAGTCTCAGACACACTTTATCCCTTCAGGTGGGAGGTGGCAGACAGAGCCCGGCTTTGCTTCTTCCTCTGTTACTTAAGAGAAAACCTTTCACAAACCCTTTTCTATCTTCCCTTCTAATCCAGAACCTCCTTCCAGTGCTGCCCCCTTGGGGACCAAGCTCCCTGGTGTAGCATTATTAAAAAGTGACTTGTAATCTGCAGAATTAAGTAAAAGCCAAGTTTCCAGACCTGCTGTTTGTCTGCCACAAAATTGATACCAGGGACTCTCCCAGCTGAAAGAGAAAATTGTTGGCTTTAACTAACCATGGCCCCTGCTGTAGCAATGTGCCTACAAATAGAATGAGATCTCCTTCCTTGGCTTAGCCACACATCTAGTGGGTCTGTCCTGCTCGCTGTCTTCCACGTCCCTCCAAATTTTTGTAAGCGTGAACTATCCAATTTGGATTCCAATGTACAATGCAGCCTGAGTTTATTTCTGAAATAAACTGCCCTCCTTGGTAGAAGGGTCCTTGTGCAGAGGTGAGCAGGCTGCCGAAGGCATGAAGGCAAATGGGACACCAGCAGGCTTTTGTTCGGGGAACTGCCTTGAAAAGTGGCTTCCATGTGAATATCAGATGTTTTATTGCTGTGACGGGGGTGACCTCATCTAGCCAAATGAAGTCATCCATCCCACCAGGGAAGACAAACCTTCCTTCCACAGAATCAATCAGGTCCATCAAGGGCCCTCCCCACCCCCTTATCTCCAGCCATCCAGCAAGTGAGCAGTTAAAAATCTGACAGGCTCTAGAGAGCCCCAGACTTTACATTCCACTAAATCAGGAGGGAGCCAGGACTCTGAACTCACAGAGAACTGCTAGCAAGGTATGGCCTGACATCATCTCTGACATGGGGGATTGTTTTGAACCAGGATGTTTCTGGAGAACAAAACATGGCACACTGCTGTAGACTTGGGGGCTTTCTCCTTCTGGTTATTAAACTCCTAACTTCTGCCAGATAGCGATGCCAGGCACAATAATTGCTTGCTGGGCCTTTTCATCCCAAGCCATTGCACAACCCATAAACAGTCCAATTAGGAAACCAATTAAGATGAGAAAGAGGCTTCCTGAATTCTTCAACAGTTGAGGTAGCGCTGACTTTTTCTTGTCAACGGTGAAAGATTTTTATTGCAGCCGGTGAAGAGGTGAAGAAAATCGGGGGTGGGGTGGGGGGGGGAGAGGTGGAAGGGGGAGGAGGAGGGGAGGGAGGGAGTTTGCTGAGTACCTCATGGGGCAGGGCAGCAGCAAGACCATTCTCCCACCCCAACCAACCCCCGAATGTGGCCAGAAGTTTCTGAAGACTAGACAAGCAGGTGGGTGGAAGACTTAAGAATGATTATTGACACCAAAGTGAATATTACAAACAATAAATAAATACATAAATAAATATATACATAAATACAACATACAAGCTCTTTTTGGATTGCAGTGCAGTCCTCGTACACTTGCGAGTTCTAAGCAAATGGCCCTTTTGTTTGTGCTGCATCCTGGGAGACCCTGTGTGGGCATTTAGTCATTCCACATTTCCACAGGGCAGCAGCATTGTTTTGAGAGATTATGGGGTCTCCTTACCAACAAGGAGGAAACTGACCCTTGTCAAGGTCACATACACACACACACACACACACACACACACACACACACACGTGCATGTGTGTGCACACACACACAGAGGCTGAAATGACCATGGCAGTCACTGCTCATCTATTAATGTACTCAGTGTCACAGGCAGTCTGACCACTGGGGAGCAGGAAAGCAAACACTGCCTCTGCTGTCACCAGACATGCAGCTCTGAAGCACTCTAGACACATATCAGAGCATCTCAGACATGCCTGCAGTTTACAGTCAAATAAATACATTACAGAAGGGTCCAGACGGATGGGCCTCTGCTTGTTTCACCAGACCAGAAGCACTCTACAGAGTGGCTCTGAAAGACAGTGGGTAGTTCCATCACAGGGAGAATGGAGGCAGAAAGATTAGGAATTCAAAGCCATGCTGGACTATATAGTTAGTTCCTGTCTCTAAAAAATAAAATAAGTCCTAATGGAGAAAAAAGCCACTCCTTCCCTGACACCAAGCAGAATGTACGTGTTTATATGTCGTGAGTATATATATATATATATATATATATATATATATATATATATATGATATATATATGGTGTATATATAGGTATATAGGTGTATATATATATTTATATGGTGTATATATATGTATATATATACATATATATGTATATATATGTATATATATATCTATGTCTGTGCATATATACACCTGTGTTGGTGCATTTATAAACTTGTGTGTGCATATATACAGTTTTGTGTGTACATATATACACCTGTGTGTGCATGTAATCTGTATGCATATGTACACCTATGTGTACATTTATACACCGGTGTGTGAATATGCACAGTTGTATGTACATATATGTTCACCTATATCTGTACATATACACATATATGTGCATATATACATATATATCTGCATGTGCATACATATATCTATGTGTAGATATATACAGCTTGGTATGTGCATATATACAGCTGTATGAGAACATACACACATGTGTGTGCATACACCTATGTATGCATGGGGTGAGGGTACAACAGTCGAGTGCTCCTTATTCTCCAGGCCATCAAGACTAAATGGTGGCTACTCGGAGCTCATCATCAAAGGTCAGCTTTGCTCCCTGCTGCTGTGGAGCTATTGGAAGAGAATCTAATTGCTCAGCACTTTTGGTGGGCCTCAGTTTGACCACAACACACCCCATGCTGTCAGGTGTGGGGCTCTCCACCAGCAGCATCTCACTGGTGCTCAGAGAGGTTAGATTTGGGAACATTTTGAACACTCAGTCTGCAGTGCATGAACCACGGCTAGCTGCAGGACTAAATGAACTGGTGTATACAGTGTTCTCAGAGCACACTCGAGGGTATGGCAGGTGCCAGAGACCCCGATCATCTTTGTCACTGTGCCATGGTGCCTGTTGTCACTTGCTGCTTTCTCCTAGCGAGAATGAACCTTAACCATATGAGCGCCTGCTTTTCCCTTCCTGGATGCAGACACCATCAATGGAAAGACTCCAGGAGATTTCAGGGATACCTGTGTCAGTGTTGGAAACATCTAAGAGGCTGAGCCACTGGCTAAGTGTATGGTGCATGGCAAATATCCTGCTTCATTTTTCCCCCTGTGCCTTGTACCATTTGGGAATGTGGCCTGCAGTGCCCATGATACAACAGTGACTTGAAACGAGTGATATCATAAGATTGTAGGATTGCGAAAGTAGCCTCGTTCCTGGTTGAGCTAAGGCTTGAAACCCCAGAAACCCTGAAGGGACAGTAGGCGCTTTGCCTGTTCCCAGACACCAGGCCCCTGTCACTAGCCACAGCCCCCTATAGATTTATGGCCATCAGTCACGTAAGAGCAATGCCCCAAGCCCCTCCACTTGTAGAGATGTGACCTATAGTCATGTAGGCCCAAGATAGATTTCCACACTAATGAGGAACCTGAAGACCTGGAGGGCTTAGCCAATACTCTTTTTTTCCCCAGACACTCCTCCCTGAAAAAGGTATTTAATCTCAGGCCCACCCTGAAGTGGGGTATGGTTTTGCTCATCCACTTTTCACCATGATAATAAATACCTTAAAACCGTGGACTGCCTCTTTTCATCGGGATCCACCGTGCGGAGCCATGGAGAAGGCCTTCGTCTACAGAGTTGCCATCCAATCTCCCGTAGAAGGCCTCTCTGTGCTCCCAGAGAGAACTCAATTATCTCAGGATTTTATATATATTTCCTTACACAAGCCTCATAAAATCTTGTTTAGGTGGACTCGTCACTGTCCCCATTGAACAGACAAAGAGAATGAGGCAGTTTAAGTGACCCAAGGATACACAGTTTATAAGCTGCAGAATGGCAGTCAAGGTGATTAGTCTGTGCTCACTCCACCATGCTTGGTTAGCAGAAACAGCTCTGTCTTATGTAGGGTTGTGGGGTCTCATGTCTGCTCCACCACAGGGCATGTCCACTTGGAGATGCAGGATGCAGCTAGTTGATCGTGCTTAACCCATGCTCTTGCTGGGCAGGTGCTGGGCCATAGGGAAGCCCTGGGACACAGCTCTAGAGGTGGGAAAGCACAGTCTGAGGTCTGGGACATCCAGAGCTGGTTTGGGGATCCTGGTTCTCAGGCTCTTGGACATCTAGGAGCTGCTGGAAGCCCTGGAAGATTTGAGAACAGAATAGGGGCCTGCAGGATGGATTTAGCCTGGGGCCAGGCAAGGAGCAGGGGCTCTGGCTGGTCCCTTGGGGAGAGTCCTTGACTTGGTGGTGACTGTCTGCATGCTGCCATGCTTCCCCTCCATGATGATAAAGGACTAAACCTTTGAAACTGTAAATCAGCCCCAATTAAATGCTTTCCATTATAAGGGTTGCTATGGTCATGGTATCTCTTCACAACAATAGAAACCCTAATTAAGATAATTATCTTACAGGAAGAGTCTGAAGCCCAAGTAATGATGGGTCAATGGTGGACGAGGCCACAACTTGACTAGGTCTACCTGCAAGTCGTTGACCTTCTATTTAAAGTTTAATCTCACTTCAGGACACCTCCCATCACGAAGCCAGAAGCCAGATGGGTGGTGGGAACTGATTTGGGGCACAAATTTTGACCCTTTAGTTCATTAACACATTTTCTGGTACCATGCAAGGGCCCTGAATTTGGAGAGTGTTGGTTCCATGATGGCTGTGGTCTGGACCCATCCTCTGAACTTGGCTTCCTCAACCCATAAAACAAAGTGTTCAGACTCTTTCCTTTACCTCATGTGTGTTTACTCTTGCCGTCTGATACCTTCCTCTTCACGTGACAAAGCAGCATAGAGGTGTTCACCGGAAGCATTGCATTACAGGGCTTCTCAAACAGCGTGGCTATTCTCCAGGGGACTTTCATTGTCTAGAGACATTTGGGTTGTAACTTGGAAAGAGTTTGCTTTTGGCTCAAGGGAGTTGAAACCTAAAATGTCAATAGTGTTAAGACTGAGAAACTCTGAGACTCCACACCCTTTGTAAGAGAGTCTTTCTTATACTAGTTCACTTATAGGTCACTCACATGTGACCTGCCTCAGCCAGGACAGACTAGGTTATAGAGGGGTGACACGTGTTGCTGTATTTTAGAAACTGAGTTCTATGAGGGTTTGTTCTGCCTAAGGCTCAGTGTCTGGTTTAGATTGAGTTGGGGGGAACATCTTAGGCCTTCTATTGCTGTGATAAAATACCATGCCAAAAACTTGGGGAATAAAGGGTTTGTTTCAGCTAATACTCTTACATTTCAGTTTGTCATTAAAGGAAATCAAGGTAGTAACCTGGAGGCAGGAACTGATGCAGAAACCATGGAGGGATGCTGCCATTGGCTTGCTCCTTGTGGCTTGCTCAGCCTGCTTTCTTAAAGCACCCAGAACCATCAGCCCAAGGGTAGCACCACCTCCAGTGAGCTAAGCCCTCCCACATCCATCATAGATCAAGAAAATGCACCCAATGCTTTCCCACAGGCGAAACTTGTGGAAACATTTTCTCAACTAAGGTCCCTTCTTCCAAAATGAATTTAGTTTGTGTCAGACTTGCATAAAACTATCCAATGCAGGAGACAGCAGTTCATCTTGTCCTCACTCTGAGTATCAGACTGAGACAACTCACTTCTTTGGGATGTGTCAGGTTGTAGTGGATGAGGGGATGAGCCTAAGGAATGGTTTGCCTGTTTTGCTTTTGTTTATATTCTTGGCCACTCCAGCCACATTGCCGTAATGAACTTCAAAGAGAGTGAGCAAGTGAGATCTGAAAAGAGAGAAATTGACTTTGAGGAGTCTGTCTGATCCCAACACATTCCAGTCCTGTCTTTAGAGCCTCATATGGAATATACGGAACAGTCTCCCCAACCCCCTCTTCGTAGTAAAGATGACCTTGTTTTGAGTTCTCACCTGAGCTCGCGCTATCCTAACATGCTACACTGTGACTGCCAGTCTGAAGGATGCATATTGATAGGACTCTTGTTTACCATGTTCCAGGCAACTAACCCACTGTTGACTAGGAACGGAGTCTAGGAATGACTTTCTGAATTAGGGAGACTCTCTAGTTCAGTTTTTACCTTAGATGAGAACTTGAGAAGTGGACTCTGGACAAACACTCAGGTTTCTGGTCCAAAACGCTGCTGTCATTTTGTAATGTCGATACAGTGCCTCTGAGTGCAGGGTTGATACTCTATAGTCTCACTCTCTGAACTTCTCCATTCTGTCGCCTTATCTCACTGTCGCCCAAGTCCATGCCTCCTGATGGGGAGATATTAAAAGTCTTTACCTTAAAAACTCAAAACAAACAAGCAAACAAACAAACAATAAAAACAGGTCATCAAAATAGTTTCTGTAGACTCTGGCATTGTCTGGGCACAAGGAAGAGATGCATTATGGGTTGGAGCATGAAATAATGGCCAGGTGTCAGTTTTGACACAAAGACATCAGATTTGTTTTATTTTCTCTGATCTTAAAAATGCCTCAGAATTTTTATCATGAATCAGAATGGTGTAGCAGGAAGCAGAACTAGTGTCCTAATTCCATTTCTGCTTCTGTGACTTATCACAAAACTTGACAAAAAAGCAATTATGGAAGAGGGAGTTTAACAAGCTCACAATTTCAGATTATACAGTTCATCGCCACAGGAAAGTCAGAATGGCAGAAACTTAATGTAGCTGGTCTCAAGATACCCACTGTGAAGAGCAGAGAGAATCGAGTATCTTTGTGCTCATTTGCTTGAGTCCTTCAGTGTCACATCTCCACTCTTATTCAGGGCAGAATCTCCTGCATAGGGAATGGTACTGCCCACAGTGGGCGTGTCTTCCCACATCAATTTACTTTATTAAGACAATCCTCCAAAGACATGCCCATAGGCCAACCCAACGTAGACAGTGTCTCATTGAGAGTCTCTTCCCAGGTGATTCTAGGTATGTCAAAGTCATTCGTTAGAGCCAATCATCACAGTTAACAATGGAGAAGAAGTCTGAGAAGACAGGCTGATAAGATAACATTCAATTCTGGGTGATAAAAGGCCGAGCACAGGAGGATCCCAAGCAGGTGTGTTCCAGGCATGGGAAACAGCAAGCACACAGTCACCAGATTACTTGGTGCTGTGTGAGAAATAACCTTGTAAACCCTGTAAAATACCACTTGTATATTCTCCAAATTACATGATCAGTCAGGAGAAGAGGCCTAATTAGCAACTGTAAATCTTGCTGCTTTGAAAGTGATGCTAATTTCCATTGGATTTCCTCCCTGAAAATGGAAATGTATGTACAAACCTTATGCTTAGGATTAAAATTTCAAGTGTTGCTAAGATTTTGATTAAAATTAGTTTAATTAAAAAAATGTTAATTGCCTTATTGTCTTTCGCTGCCTGCAGTCTGATTCCACCATGGGGCTCCATCTCAGCACCTGCTAGAGTCATGCAAGCTGCCAGTTCAAACAGCCACATGTCAGCAAAGAAAAGGAAAATAAAGATTTTTGTATTTGTGAAATACTGCACCAGTGCTCATAGTATAAAATAGCCCAGTGTGGTCCCAGCTGAATAGTAAGAGGGTGATTTATTCCCCAGGCTCTGTTTCCATTTTGGCTGGTTATGATAGCATATCAAGTGAGCTTTTTGATTGAATTACCACCTTGTATTCAGTCTGGGACCATGCATTATTACATATGTAAGTATAAACGTTGATGCAGATGAATTTTCCTAATGAAACGAGAGGCAGTTTATTTTCTTCTGCATAATGGGTGGTGCCGGGGACCAGATTTATTTTTCTCAAAGTGGCTACATGCTTATTTTCCAATTTGTCACTCACTCTTAGCATGAGCACCCCAATAATTCAGCTCTGCCAGTCTTTGAGCATGCACATTCTAATGTAGAGGGTTTTTTATTTTATTTTATTTTTGGTTTAAACCGAAATCAATTTCAATGTGATTTATCATCAGAGAATTACCTTATGTAAAATGCTTAAGTGAATGAAGTAATAACTTTAGGCCTATTAGTTAGGGAGGGCAATTTTCAGCTGCTCAGTTCTAAATAAATGCTAGGCTCCAGGGTCACATTTTCATTTTGTTCGTGACACTGTGTGCTTTAGTTATTACTGAGTTTTTGGAATGTCTAGAAGCTTCAGATGAACTGAATTACTTTTAAATATGGCTGAATTTCATTTGATACCGAGTTGAGCTACTTGGCTTGGACCGGCTTGGTTTCCTATTATCCCTCTACTTAAACCAGCTGGCCCGACCTGGAGTTTATTCAGCGCTCTGTAATTTAAGATACTAATGTGGAGCTCTGAGCTTTCTCTTGCATATGAAATCAAGTGCAGCTTCCATGTTTTGAGAGTCCACTGATGCTTAGAGAAGGCTTGGCCAAAGAGGGCCCTGGGAGAAGCCACTGAAGGAAAGGTACCGTGGAAACAACTGTCTCCCTTGGAGGAGAAAAGGCCCTGGCTGAGTAGTTTCAGAGATGGAAGTTTGGCCCTCAAATTTTCTAGGACAAATTGGGCAAGGGTCCTTTAAGAGTAACTCAAAGTATGTGTTTCAGGACATGGCAGCTTTCTATTCACAAAACAGAATTAGCTAATAATAACAATAACAAATAACAGTAAACATGCCTGTTTACTGTAGCGACAAAATAGACAATGAACTCTATCATAATGCATAGAATGGACATGTTCTCTGGTGTGCATGTGATTTGAGTGTGTGCCCCAAAATCATATGTGTTGGAAGCTTAGTGCCCTGTGGAACAGCACTGAGAACCAGTTGAACCTTGGTGAAAAGCCCGGTAGATAGCGAGGCCATGGAAATGCTGTTCTTGGAAGGCTTCAGGGAAGGGAGGCAGAGGCAGGTGGATTTCTGAGTTCGAGGCCAGTCTGGTCTACAGAGTGAGTTCCAGGACAGCCAAGGCTACACAGAGAAACCCTGTCTTGAAAAACAAACAAACAACAACAAAAAAAAATGTGTCACTTATGTCAACGGGCCCAGTGTCAGTGATCTCCTTCCGTTTCCCTGCAGGTGGAAGGTGCTAATGACAATATTTCCACTGTGAGGGATGAATGACCGTATATAATGCCCCATGGGTCAGAAACTCTTGTGCATGGTTAAACTAGAACCCTACCCACCTGGCATAAACTATCCTTAAACTAAAATCCTACCCAGGTTTATTCAGGTGAAGGCCCCTCTGGGAGCTGGCTTTAAAGTCTCAATCTGCATTTCTAATTACCTCCTGCTTGCCAGGCCTCTGAGGACTTGCCTGGCGATTGATGTGATACCGCTAAGAAATGTCTTTTGAGTTCCTCAGAAGAAAGGTTTTCTGTACAATCCAGCTGCTGGTGTTGCCATTTAGAGAAATCTGGAAACCCAAGCGCTCCGCTGATATGCTCACAGGGAGTTGAAAGGGGGGATTATCTTTTAAGACTTGAGAATGTTGATGTTTGCAAATATTTTCTTGCCGCCTCTCCTAATACTGCAAATTGACTGCTGAGATAATGGGCCGAAGGTGACGTCACACAAACAGCGGCTTTTAAGTGCACCGGACTGGCGGAACCACTTAGTGTAATTAGGAAATCCTTAAGCAAGAGTTTGCAAAGCATTGGCTAACCCTCAGGGTTTGCATCCTCCCCCATCCTCCCCCATTTTCTGGCACCCAACCCTAAAAGTCAGACCTTGAATAATTATCTACCACAGGCTTCCAGGCGGCAGCAGCGAGGCTTCCTTGCCTCTGAGTGTGGGGACAGTTCTCTGGTGCTCTGAATGCCTGTGACAAGAGAGTGCTGGGATCTGATGGGATGCTTCAGGGCAAAGGGGAGGCTTGCTTTCTTTTGATTGCATTTCTAAAATGACTGTCTGGCTTTCTGGAAAGCCTGGTAATGTATCTCCTCCTTCTTCAGCCGGCTCTTATGGGTGATTGTAAGCATCTAGATAAGAGCTGGCTCTATTCAAAGAAGCTTGGACTATTCGGGAGACTGGACAGGATGGTCGGGGTTGTTTTCTTTTTTCTTCATTCTTTTCTTTCTTTCTTTCTTTCTTTCTTTCTTTCTTTCTTTCCTTTTTCTCTTTGGAGCACAGAACTGCATTGAGAGCAGGAAACAGTGGGGAAGGTGACCCCAGGCCAACAGAAAGTCTTTGTAATCTAGTGTGATGCTTGGGATAACTGGTAAACCAATTTTCTTCCCCTAACACCGTAAGTAGATAGATGAAAGGTAGAGAGATAGAAAAGACAGATGGTAGTCAGGCATGGAAGGTATGAGAGAGAGAGAGCAGGTAGAGATGACAGTTGACAGGTTTTTAGAGACTGTCCAAACAAAACCACACCTCTTGCCTCACAGGGAAAAGAGGGTGGTTCATTCTGGGGCCAAATATGAGTGACCATGAGGCGGGAACACAAATCTAGGTTACCTCAAATTTTATATTCCAACGTGGTAACGGTTTCATGAAGTTTTTATAGTCACAGGACAAAGGAAGCTGTAAATCAGAACACTTTTCAAATATGCTGTAGAAACACCAAAGAGGCAGGCTATATAGCAAAATGGGATGACCTGCTGTAGGCGTCGGGTACTCTCTGATGAGACTCTTGAGTTCAAGAAAGCCAGTGGTCTGCTGAATTAATGCATTTGACTGCTGAATTAATGCATTCCAAGGAAGCAAATGCTCTTGTTTCTTCATTCCAACCGGTTTGCCCAATGAGCACAAGCACTTAGGTCAGGTACAAAGAAGGCCGGTAAACTGATATTAAATCAACAGCTGTTAAGAGGGCTAAAGATGGCTCAAGAGAATTTGCCTCTGAACTGGAAACATTGCTGCCTCTCCGTAGTCATTATTGACATTCAGATAACCAGTTAATCAGACTTGAAGAAGGTTCGATTTGAAGGCAGAGCTTCTTTCTGGAAACTTCCATTCACAATATGCTAGATATGGTACATGGGTGAATAGACAGATGATTACAGGTAGGTGATAAAAGACAGAAGCTGGAAGACGTATGGGAGGAGATGGTTGGATAGACGATTGAATATAGGTAGATATATGGCAGGTAGATGATCGATAATAACTAGGTGAATGATGGATGACATATTATAGATATTAGATAGGTAAATGACAGATTATAAATAGGTAGATGCTAGATAGATTATAAGTAGGTAGATGATAGATTATAAATAGGTAGATGGTAGATTATAGATACATGCTAAACGGATGGGAAACTCTTAACTATTTATAAAAGCAACACATTTCATTTTGTAGAAAATTTAGAAAGGGCAAAAACAACACCAGAAAGCGACTGTCACTGGTCCTTCCTCCCACTGGAAACCTCTGACTTCCAAGCATTTCCCTCCAGCTGGGATGATAGTACACAGCTCACTTTGCTTCTAGAAATTTCTGTAGCATTCTCTACCAGCACTGTCTGATGGCCCCACAGACGCTCTTCAGGACTCTGCCATCAGATCAGATATGTAACGAAGTCCCTGATCAAGTTGTTCTCGGCCTTTGTTTTCTACTTGATACTGAGAGGAACATATTCCACCAAACTCTCTCTTTTATGCCAAGTGCAAGGCCGGACTCGCCTGAGACCCTTTCTGAGCCACAGCCTTAGTGGGGAACAGTAAGGACTATAAGGACCCTTTTACCCTCCAGAACGGAAAAAGAAAGCCGAAAGCCACCTGTCTTTTGACTTTATAAGAATGACTTATATAGCTATATATCTTGTGACTCTGCTGGACAGTCATCAGATTAGAGGGAAAGGGGGTAGAGTCACCGACCCAGAGCAGGGAGTATCACTCTGACAAGCTGGCACCCCAGTCTTCCCAGCCTTGTGCCCAATGCATGCTTGGTGCTGGCTGTGAACCCTCAGTAGAGACTCGGAAAGTTTCCACACAGCATGCCCATTGGGCTGTCTCTTAAGGGAGGAGATGACAAGGAGCCTTCTTATTGAGTCTTGAGGCTCTGTGTATACAAATGGGGTATTTTGTTGGTGCCCCCTCACCTCTGCAGCTTCCTGCTGCCATCAGGGCTTCTAGCACATAGTACTGAAGGAATCACAGCCCCGCCTGAGCCCAGAGGACTGTGCTGATGAGAACCCAAGGCCTGCACTCACAGATTGCTGGACCCACACAGACTGCTGAGGAGGCACAGGGCTGAGGCTTGTCCTCTTCCTTCTCACTCCTGCAAGTTGCCAGGGCTCTCTGTGTTGGGCTCCAGGACCATGGTGTGTGTTGGGAAAGCTGTCAGAGACCCTGGAGCATCTGTGGAGAATTCCCTGGTCCTCACTGTAACCACACTTTCCTTTCTCTCCTTCCTGGTATTCAGTTGTATTGCTCCACGGCCACGAGTTTGCTTGATGATCTTGACCCATCTCTGGCTCTGACTGAGAACGGTAGTCCTTAATCACACAGGCTCTTTTCTAATTCTTAAAGAGCAATAATAGGTTTAAGGGCGTTTAACAGAGAGAACCACCCTCATGCATTGCTGCTACAAACATAAAACTATTTAAATTCCAAAGGCAGACAAACAAAGCGTAGGGGAGCACGGTCCCAGACAGATCAGAGCACAGGAATTCACTTTTTTTTTTTTTTTTTTTTTTGCTGTGGTGTTTTTTGTTTTTGTTTTTGTTTTTTAAGTTGTGTTCGAGTTTACATGGTAATTTCTTGGTACAGTATCTCAGTTGTGCATGTATTCTCTAAACTCCTTGTGGAATGCCCTGTGGAGATTAAGTTGCTTTATTCTGTGGTTTTTCCACAGAAAAACTTTATTGAGCAACTACTATGTGCCAAGTATTGTGTTAGGTAGTGGGGTCTAAGAAATGGCAAAATGATTATGATCTGTACAGCTATTAGACAAATAGTCACGTGTGTGTGAATTCACATGTCCATGAGCGCACAGTAAGTGCAAAGAAGGTGGGTGTTGGGTCTGCCCAGAAAAGTGGTTCAGGTTCTGATGAGGTTTGCAGGGTATAAGGAGTGGTACCAAGGGGTTCTTTGAAAAGGAAGTGCCAGCTGGGCAGTGCTGGTGCATTCCTTTAATCCCAGCACTAAGGAGGCAGAGGAAAGCAAATCTCTGTGGGTTCAAGGCTACCATGGTCTACAGAGCAAGTTCTGAGATAGCTAGGCCTACACAGAGAAACTCTGTGCTGAAATACCACCACTCCTCTCACCCAAAGAGAGAGAGAGAGAGAGAGCTCATAAAAGAAGTGCCAGCTCTTGTCTGGAAAGTTTTGTGTAGACTCCAGGCAGAGAAAGGGAAGGAGAGAAGTTTTCCAGGCAGCAACACCGTGTGAGGACTCATAGAAGATAAGCCATGGACAGGAGACAGTCCCATTAGTACGATGCCTGCTACACAAGCAAGAGGATCTGAGTTCGGATCCCCAGTACCCACATGCAAAAAACTGGGCATGGTTGTACCCCTGTAACCATAACACAGGGGTTTGGAGATGGGAATTTCCAGCTCTTGTTGTCTAGAATCTAGCCAATTGGTGAATACCTGGTTCAAACAATAAGACACATAGCAACTGAGGAAAACACCCAAAAACATCCAACATCATACTCTGGCCTCAACACACATGGGTAAACACATGCAAGTATATATATAACTGCACACATGTACACACACACACACACACACACACACACACACACACACACACACGCACGCACACACCACTAGGAGAAGCCCAACACCTGCTCGTCTCAAGTGATGGAGGCAGGGACAGATAATTGGGCAGAACCAGAATGAGCAAGCCTGAGGCAGGCCATGACAAGGCCGTGGAATGTTATCCTATGAACAAAGAGGACATTTTCTTGTTTCTTTAAAAAATAATTTTTTGGGGGGCATGAGAGATGGCTCAGTGGTTAAGAGCACTGACTGTTCTTCCAGAGGTCCAGAGTTCAATTCCCAACAACCACATGGTGGCTCACAACCATCTGTAATGGGATCCAATGCCCTCTTCTGGTGTGTCTGAAGAGAGTGACAGTGTACTCACATACATTAAATAAATAAATAAATAAATAAATAAATAAATAAATAAATTTTTTTAAAAATGAAAATTTGGTCATACTTGTATTTTAAGGCTTTTGTCTCCTGCACTGTGAAAAAAGGGACAAAGATGGAGATCAGCTTTGCTGGGTCCATGGCGAGGTAGGGGTGTCTCAGCCCCAGATGTTGACGATATCCGTGGTCAGTAGGTGGGAAGACTGAATGACATGGAGCATGAAGAGATCCTGGCCACACTGCATAGGGATGAAGGCCACTGAGAGAAAGATGACATCGAGGACATCCAGATGTCTGAGCCCAAGTAGCCCCTGACACAGAGGTAAGATTCTGAAGATCTTGGAGACTCATAGCCAACAAGGCATTGCAACAACGACTTTAGTGTGTGTGTATGGCCTCTGGCTTGCTAGGCATCTGGGGTGCCAAAAGAGCAGACCTCAGATAGATGGTCAGTCTTGTCCTTCAGCATTTGAATGGTGTGAAACACGAGTATTATTTATAAGACACTAGGATCAGTACCATTGAGAAGGCTTGCATTTCCAGACAAGTGATTCTCTAAGCCTCGAATAATTCCCCGACATTTGGTGGTACCCGACAATGGACAAGCCAGGCAAGCTTGCCCTGCGTGGATGTGTTTGCCTGTTTTCCATCCCAATTTGAGCTGTTAATTCATACAGCTCCGAGTGCAAATTCAGGATATGTAATTGGTAAGAGACTGTATCAAGGTTTCTAACTCATTTCAATAAGTCTTTGAAAAGAAACAGCGAGTGTTTCACTTTTTTTTTTCCAGGAAGTAAATGATGGCATTTGAGCCATTATAAATCATGATGGATTTCCATATTCTTACACATAATCTTTTTTTTTCTCCTCTCTTAGAAAGGAAAATTAAGATTGCTGCACCATGGGATCACTTTCATTATCTTTAGCATACAAATGATCTTTTAAGAAGATTTCTTCCGTCTACATATGTACAGTATCAATGATGTAATTTACATTGCATCTTTCATATTAACGCTCTGATCCATCATCGCTAACAATGCGGGGTCTTTGTGTGAGGGGCTGTCGGACAAATGTTTTAGCTTGTGAGAAGAAAATTGTTAGCATTTGAATAGAGAATGGTACAGGAAGGATTAATAGCCTGCTTTGATGGATTAGAATGTAGGGAAATTGCCCAATATTAATATGAAAATGTTTGTGAATTGGTTGCAAGGTGCTGTCAATGGAAAATGATTATGTCTCTGAGGCCTTATCAGTTGAGACTTGACTCTTAGCAAAGACTTGCACACAAAAGGTGGATGGGGGGGTGAAAGATGGCTGGCTTGGGGAGCTGGGACAAACACTCATGGTTCATCTGGCGGTCCTCCGATCACTGTGCCTGGCCTTCCTATAACATGATACGTCTTGACGTTAACGTGTCTGGATGCATCTTTATATTAAAAGAGACAAGAAAGTGTGGGTTGTGTGTTGTTACTGTATCTCTGAGCAGTTCCTTCTTTAAGGCCCCATCAGAAACAACAGGGCATCATGGTGTATACAAATTGAACTCAGAATTGGTTTCCTTGGTGCACAATGGCTTCTAAGATGATAATTCACAAGAATGGTTGATACCTAAATATTGTAAAATAAGGGGTCACAAAAGTGGCTCAGTGTATAGAAGCGCTTGCTACACCGGATTGATGGTCTGAGTCCTAGATCCCAAACCCAGGTGAAAAGCCAGATGTGGGGGTGTGCATCTGTGTGATAGCACATGTTCTAGGAGCTGAGAGGCAGAGACAGAAGAACCAGCCAGCTGCTTAAGGACTGAATACTAAAACAACACCAGAAAGACCTTTTGCCTATTAAATCCCAATAGCTGCAATTTCAAACTGTAGTGTTTTAAACATATTAATTGACCTTTTAAAATGCATTTTCTGAGTTGACTGCAGCGATACAACCTGGTAATAGCAGCATCCAAGCAGACAGGAGGCCCTGAGTATGAGGCCAGTCTCAGCAACATAGGAAGATCCAATCCAAAAAGATAAATAAGACAAAATAAAATTCTTAAAAGTTCAAAGTATGAAAAAATTAAATATATATGTGTATACACACCTATTATATGTATATATGTTTGACCAACCTTGATGGTATACAGTTTTAATCACAGCATTTGGGAGTCAGAGGCAGGTGAATCTCTGAGTTTGAGACCACATTGGTCTACAGAGCAAGTTTCAAAGCAGCCAGGGCTATACAAAGAAACCCTGTCTCAAAACACAGACACACAGACACACAGACACACAGACACACACACACACACACACACACACACAAAAGAGAAAAAGAGAAAGAGACAGAGAGAAAGAGACACACACACACAGAGAGAGAGAGAGAGAGAGAGAGAGAGAGAGAGAGAGAGAGAGAAAGGGGCTTTCCATGTCTTCTCATCTGTTAGGATGAGAAAATACAGATCCGTTTATCCTGACTTAAACATTTTGCTATTGAAATGTGTTACCTCATAAATAAATATATTTACAACTTTTCTTTTAAAGACAGGGTCTTTCTACATAGTCCTGGTTGTCAATAAAGTTGTTATATTGGCCAGATTGGCCACAAACTCATAGAGACATACCTGCCTGCGCCTCCTGAGTGCTGGGATTAAAGGTTTGTGCCACTTTGCCAGACAACAGGTGCAGTTTTTTATGGTTTGTGTTTTTCTCTCTGTTTGTTTCTATTTTGTTTTTTACTTGCTTACATTTTCCATACTGGGGATTAAACCTAGAACCTTGGACATGCCAGAAAACACAGTTAGTGAGCTGTGTCTCAAAAACAGTCAAAAAAAAAGCAAAACAGAACAAAACAAAACATTTATCTTTGATTTTGGTACTAGGGTTAAACCCGGGACCCAACTCGTGGTGCATAAGTGGTATACTACTGAGCTATAGCCCCAGACAATTTTATTCATCAGTTTTTAAAAACCAATCTAAATTTTAAAAGAGTAGATGCTAAAATTACTTTTTCCTTGAAGTAATAGTAGAGACTTTATGTTGTCTTTATACATCTTTTAAAAAGCAATAATCATAGCTGCCTTCTTTTGAAAAGTTCTTTGGAGAGCATATATCACTAGATAGTCCTTGGGGAAAAAAATCTGATGCATTGGATAAAAATAATTCCCATTGAATAAACAGGAATCTGAAGCTTAGAGACATTAAAGGCCTGCCCAGTCAATCCCCAAGTGTGGTAGACACAGACAGCCCAGTGGCTCTGATGGTACCCAGTATCCTTGGCAGTGTGGTCTTCATGAAAACATCTTCATTGCATACCACTAGTTCCCTGAGCTTGCTTAATCTCCCCATCCTTACAACCCAAAGTAGTCCTGTCTCTGCCTGCCCCTTGGGTTGTTGTGGTGTCACTAGCCACTCAGCAGAGTGAGTGAGGTATACACAAGAGCCAGCCATTTAATCCAGGGTCCTGCCTAAAGAGAAGCACACCTGTTGCCCCTGTCACACCTGTCCTGCTATGGAATGCCCATGTTCCCCAACTTGTATGTGCATCTGCTGTAGGCCAGAAATGGAAGCATCCATGCCAGAGCACACCCATGAGTCCATGAATCCTGGAATGTCTACCCTGTACCAGTCATCTCTGAGGTTGAACTACGACATCATATTATCCTGGCATGGTTGCCAGGACTTTAAGTCACAAGTCTCCTCCTTTTCAACAGCCATGCACTGAGCCTTCCTTCACAAAATAAATGCATTTTGGCACATTTCACAAATGCAGAATTTCAAAGTTTTGTGGGGTTCGCAGAACTCACATGAGCTCCCTCATTATTCTCCAGAGCAAGAAAGTATGTGCAAACTAGGAAGTTGACTCAATCTTGGCATAATTGAATAATTCCTTTCTCAGGAAATGGGGCTACAGGGAGGGAAAAAAGGAAGAGGAAGGAAGGAAGGGAAGGGGGGAAAGAAAGAAAGAAAAAGAGAGAGAAAGAGAGAGAAGAGGGAGAGAGAGAGAGAGAGAGAGAGAGAGAGAGAGAGAGAGAGAGAGAGAGAGAAAGGAGGGCGCAAGGGAGGGAGGGAGGAAGGAAAGTTCAAAGAAAAGGAAAGAGAAAAAGAATGGAGAAAATAAATCCTTCCTTATAAGTGAACAGTTATAGTGACTAGCAAGTAGACACCAGGGACAGTTAGTGACAGCTTCCTGGGGCCCAGCAATCTGCATTTGAGAACACTGGCAGTTCACAAGACCAGCTTGTGGCAGCTGTGTCCCTTATGTGCCTCTGGGATTGGCAGCTTCATTATTGCTCTTGTCAGTGTTTGTGGAGAGCTGAGCCTCGTGCCAGCCAGGCCTTTCCCAGGTAGACATGTTCATTGTAACCTATTAATTCCCCAGTGAAGACAGAGTCAAGATAGCTCGCTGGTGGCTCTTAATCCCGAGGCTACACATCCTGCTTTAACTCCTCCTTGTTTGTGGTTCAAGAGGGATTTCTGCATGCTGTGTGGTTGCTACCTTGGCCCAGCTTCTCTCTCTTTCTTATGAGTTAAAATTTGTTCTGGAAGTTGCACGTGTGTTTACAGCTCTAAAGGAATTTGCTAACACTTCCCCGGCCTCTCCAACCATCTGAATTCACTCTCCAAGTGACTTGGTGTTCCCTGGGACATGTTTCTGTAGAAACCGACTTTTCTAGACCTTAAAATTTAGGTATCGTGTGCTAACTTCCTGCGGAAGAATATGAGCTTTTGGCTCTTTAAAAAATTGTCTTCGGTGGGGTGGTGGTGCATGCCTTTGATTCCAGGACTTGGGAGGCAGAGACAGGCAGATCTCTGTGAGTTTGAGGCCTGCCTGGTCTACAGAGAGAGTTCCTGGATAGCTCAGGCTACATAGATAAACCTTGTTTCAAAAAAAAAATAAGAGAGAAAGAGAGAAAGAAAGAAAGAAAGAAAGAAAGAAAGAAAGAAAGAAAGAGAAGAAAGAAAGAAAGAGAGAAGGAAGGAAAGAAAATAAAGGAAAGGAAAAGGAAAGGAAAGAAAAGGAGTTGTCTTTCCCACTCCAACACATACCTATCGCTGGCAACACAGACTCACTTCTCACCATCCCCTCCACACAGTTCTGTGAGAGTTTGCATTTTACCCTCACTCCATGTTCAGATCACATACCTATCCCCACAGTTGGGCTGTTGTTTGTATAATGCTTACGTTCATGTCTAGTATACCTTTCTGCTTTCCCTGGAGTTGTCAACAGTCATTTTTTCCCCCTGGGTATCTCTCAGTAACTAGCCTAGAGGTAACTGAAACTGTGATTCTCCTCTCAGCATTTCTTAGTTGATCTGTTCTGATTCTTCCAGGCAGCAGCACAATGAGGGTTAATCTTGATTGTCAACTCGACTGCATCTGGAATCCACTAAGAGAAAAGTTGCTGGGCCACACCTGTGAGGAATTTTCTTGATCATTTTGTTTGAAGTGGGAAGAGTCATTCTCAACATGGCTGGCACCTTCCAGATTAAAGGAAGTCTGAAGGAGGAGCTTCTCTTCCGGCCTGCTGGCCTCATGTCTGGCTTACTTGTTTGTACCATACCACCTCTCGTGCTGCCATCCTTCCCTGGTAAGAGAGCTACCTTCTCTGAGCTTCCAACATGGACTAAAGACTAATGGCTCCCCTGGAATCCTCCAGACTTCCAGTGCCACTGGGATTACTAAGGTGGCCAGAGGGGAGGATGGGGTGGGGTCTGTCTTAAGGTCAACCTGCATGGAATTAAGTACACGTGGAAGAAGAATGTTTTGATCAGAACTGTGGGTTGCCTGCAAGTGTTACCTTACGCAGAACAAGCAATTCTCTATAGTTTCAGAAATAAAAGTGTTACCGAAGACGGTTAACACACAGGGCGATGGTGTTGTCCAATCAGAAGGGAGTCAGAGCGGGTTCCTGGGGACCCCTGCAATCTGGGGAGATAATCATTAGGTTTTTTGGAAGACAGGGAAAGCTGAACAGGTCCAGGAGTGAGGCAAGGGATGAGACAGAAGAGAGACATGGCTGGGCACAGGGAACAGAAAAACTTCACCCTCTTACTCAAAGACATGGGCTCTATAGAACGGGTCAAAGGAACATCAGCCATGGTGGAGAGAAAGGCCAAGAGCTCAGGCTGGAAGAACACTCAGAACCCCAGACAGTAGCAATACCATCTCTGTGTAGCCCTGGGTGTCCTGAACCTTGCTCTGTAAACCAGATAGCCTCAAACTCACAGAGATCTGCTTGCCTCTGCCTCCACCTCCTGGTTTCCATGATCCTTAATGGGGCCTTCTTGGAAGGTACTATCACTGATTCCAAACACTAGTGCTGTAAGGAAATTCTTACCCATGCCTGCAGTCTTGTAGCATGGGAGTGGGGACAGGCTAAAGCCAAGTCTGCACCCTGCCTCTCCTGCCACCAAGGAACCAGAAGACACCAGCTATGATGCCGCAATAGGGATTTCTTCTAAGATGGGGTTGGGTACTGGAACACCAGTGTTGCTGGACCAAGCAAGGAAAAATGTTGGGACAAGGACACTTTCTATAAGGTCCCCTGGAAATCTCTTCTAGAAAACAGCTGTGCCCAGGATGTTCCATCAACAACATCTCCCTCTTCATGGAAGACTTAAAGAGCCGTCAAGTATCTGAAATGCACTGCCCAGAGAAAGGTCACCTTGGGTATGCATCCTGGCTGCCAGCTTTTCTTCTCATTAAAATATTTGACAAGACTTCTTTGCATGGATGAGCAGCTCCAAGCACCAGCCCCACGCTCTTCTCCCCAAGACATTGTGGTGTCATAGTAAATAATTGTGCTGCCAGCTGTGGATCAATAGCTGTGTTCTACACACGTTAACATGGAAAACCGGTGTTCTTCAGGGAGAATACTTCCTCAAGACATCAAGGGACTCCTGGGTGAAATAACATGGATTTTCATTCTTTTGGCATTACTTAGGAGTGGCCCAAAAGGTAAAATTGACATCTCTGTTTCTGTTGCCTACTGCAAAGGGCACAGAGTTCTGTGAGAACGTGTGTTGAATGGGGCTGGAGCTGCAAGTTCCTGATGGTGTTCTGAGTCTAAGAAGTTGTGTATGCAAGAGGTCACCAAAAGGGCAGATGCTTTGCCCAGGAGAGGGGACTGAGTGGTACCCAGGGTGTAGGACTTCTAAACAGAATTTCCTAACAGAATTTTGTAACATGACTGGTATGGAGAATCCCAGGTAGAAATCTCTTTGTACATGCACAGCCTATTTATAATGTGACCTGCTCTGAGGTTTGTTGTGGTGGAAGAAAGAGTATCCTGAGATCCAGAGAGTGGTTGCACTTTCAAAACGGCCATTGTACTGTGGTTCTTCCCTCCAAATGTATCACACACATGCACGCACGCACACATGTACGCACGCATGCACATGCACACAGACATCCAATCTCCAGCGCAGTGTCAGTTGTTTTTGGATCGAGAGTCTGAGTATTTCCTGAAATGTCTCATAGAAAAACAAAACTTTTGAACCAGACAATGAACAAGAAATGTCTCACCTACCTACGCAAACACTGTTGAAACGTCACCAGGCTCTGGTGTCTCTGACTTTCTCTTGCTCTCTGGTGGAAATTTTTCTTAGCCCAGATCTCATGGACAAGCTTAAATCAACAGGTAAATGTTTTGCCCTCCCTAGGACCCGATTTCTTCTACGCATTCGGAAACCTTGAGCTCACATGTGAAAGAACATAGAGACCTTATCGTCTTACATGGAAACAGGGCCATGTGCTAAAAGCTAAGCTGATGGAAAGATTGTGGTCTGAAAGGCAAAGACTGTCAGGTGCTCTGAGCTGGTGTTGACTCCCCTGAGCCCACAGTCCAGCCTTGCTTCTAGCTGGGTCTCAGCAATGGAGTGTGGAGGACTCACTCAGACCCTTAGGACACAAGAAAAAAAGGTGAGTGATCGTGATTGGCGTGCCTGTAGCTCAGTTCATCACTTTCTCTTAGATATCCTGAATCCCTTTTCTCTTCACTTAAATTGGAAATTCCACTATGAAGATGGATTAAACTTTGAGAACTATAACACGACTGCTGGATTTCTCTGTTTCCTCCTGGTTTTAGAATTTAAAAAAAAATCAAAGTAAGATAAAGCAAGTAATTATATATTTAATTAAAAAGAAGCCTGCAAGGCTGGAAAAGATGGCTCAATGGTTAGGAACACTGGCTTCTCTTCCAGGGGTTTAGGGTGCTCACATCCAGTGCCTGCATCCGGACAAGTTTCACTTAGGCATTGCTGAGTCATTCATGCCTCCACAGAAATTGTATGCCTGCCAACAATCAGGGGTCCATGTAGGGTTTACGGCCCAGAACCCCCCACAGGCCATAGGACCTTGCCTGGAATTCATGACACTCTTTTGCTTTTTGTTTCATCTCTCTGATTGTTTATGCTCTCACTATTGCAGTGCACAGGGTTCCTCTTGTCCAATTCAAATCTGCCTGTTTGAGGGCTGGAGGGTGTAGCTCAATGGTAGAGCACTTGTCTAGGATGCCTAAGGACCTTCTTCCAGAAGGGAAAAGAAACAGAAAGGAGAGGAGTGTGTGTTACCTGCAGAGAACTGCTAATTACTGTGACATGTTGCTTAACAATGATGCATTCTAAGTTTGGTATTGTGCAAACACCAGGGTGTTCACATCTATCTGACTTTCTTCATTGTGACCAGAGTGAAACAATTCGAGTTGTTACTGTCTTTTGGCTCCTTTGTGGGGGTCTTCTTTCTTCCACTCTTTCCCACTCCTTTTCTTCCACCCTCTCAACCCCTAACACTAGATAAGAGAGAAAAAGGATAGAGGGGGAAGGAAAGAGATCCCTGAATAAAGTCAAGGGTCAGAAAGGGGGCGATGTTATCGTTAGACTTCTTCCTGCTGACGAGGGGCATCAAGTTCCTTTGGGCAAGTTTGATCTTTGCTGTCAGGATATCTAATTTCTTTCTATTATTTCTTCTTTGTGCATGACTACTTAACAAAATGCAACCAACAGCAACCAGCAACCTACCAGCATCCCCTGCAACAACCAACCAACAACCCACCACCCCTCTTGGGGTCCTGGCATTTAAATAACCTCTGAAATGACCTCAGAATTCCAAATGTCACACAATCACAGAAACTATCTGCAGCTGGCAAATTCATGCCCTTGTTAGAGCACGAGGCAAATCATAGTCAGCTGCTATCAACATTCTGAAGCAGCTCTATTTCCCACAGCTTGGATTAAAATGAAAACGGATTCCTATAATATTTCTGTTTTTTTTTTTTTTTTTTTTAGAACTCAAGACTCCAAGATTGTCACTGCATTTGGGTATGAGGAGGACAAGGGCAAGATCTCACACTGTAGTTCAGAAATTCACAGAGAAAGTGCAGGTTGCCCTTGAAATCATGGCAATCCTCCTGCCTCAGACTCCCATATGCTAGAATTATTGGCATGAGCCACCTCCCCGCCCCCCCACCGTAAGAGAAACAATTCAGTAAAGGAGGAATTTGCTTTCTTCCATGATTCCATGATAGGGAAAGTGTGGCCAAGTAGTTGACCTCATGGTGACTAGGAAGCAAAGACAAGACATCTATGCTCTGGGTTTCTTTGTTCCTCCCCTTTTAATCATCCTCATACCCAGCCTGTAGGTGGTACCACCCACATTCAGGTCAGGTGTTTAGTTAACTCTATCTGAACACATCCCAGTGTGTGCTATAGTAACCTTCTCTGTGCTTTGCAGGTCAATCAAGTTGACAATTAAGATTAATATGATACAATCGTACAGGATTGCCATTGGTCTATCATGTGACAGTTCACTGAGTGTCTGGGATGTCAGTGATCAAGGCAAGCCATGAATACAAGGCCAACTTCCAGGACCATTGACCATTTTTTTTACCATGAAGGGACAATGTAATGTTTCACCATCCATCCCCCAGCATTGACCCACTATCCCTCCATCAGCATCTATTCTTCCACTCACCTCATCTTTCTACTCACCATTTGTCTCTCCATTGACCATCCATCTTTCCACTGATCCATCTGGCCTTCTATTGGCCATCCAGTCCTTCATTGCCCACTCATACCTCTAGCAATCCATTACTGGTCATCTAGCATACTGTGTTATACCTTGTGGATGAGGCGTGAAGTGTCAAAGAGGGGTAGGCTAGTTTAATAGCAGACAAAGATGTTGTAATATAATGTCTGAAGTTGAACAAAGATAAATAAAGCAATTTAAGGAATTACCAAGTGACTGACATGAAAATTTTATTTGACGGAGTGTGGTGGTTTGAATAAAAATGGCCCCCATAGGCCCATAGGGAGTAGTACTATTTGAGATGTGGCCTTGTTGGAGTAGTGTGTCTTTGTTAGAGAAACCATGTCACTGGGGATGGGTTTTGAGGTCTCAGATGGTCAAGCCAGGTCCAGTGTGTCAGTCTCTCTTCCTGCTGTCTGCAGATTTGGATGTAGAACTCTCAGCTCCTTCTCCAGCACCATGTCTGCCTACATGCCACCATCCTTCCTTCCATATGATAATGGACTAAACCTCTGAACCCAATTAAATGCTTTCCTATATAAGAGTTACTGTGGTCATGGTGACTCTTCACAGCAATCAAAACCCCAACTAAGACACAGAGTGAGGAGGGCAGGACCCTCTGACAAGCAGCTATGTGAGCCAAGCTAGGCTGACAGATGTGTGAACTGTATATACCTAAAGGAAAAACATTTGAGAGAAATGGAACAGCCAACAGAGTGTGCTGATGCAGGAGCATTCCTGGTGGAGTTGAAGAACAATCAGAAACTCTTAGAGTGGATGGAGTAGGGGGACAGGGCACAACAATGATACTGAAGAGCTGGGTTTCACTTTATTGCCATGGTAACAGTCACACTTGTAGTGAGATGAAAGCTACTAGAATACTTTGGGCAGAGAAATAATATGATCTAATTTATGGTTCTTTCCTTCCTTGCTTCCTTGATTGCTTTTTTCTTTGTTTGTTTCTTCCCTCCTCTCTCTCTCTCTCTCTCTCTCTCTCTCTCTCTCTCTCTCTTTCTCTTTCTTCTTCCTTTCAGGCACATGCCCTACCACTGAGCTATATTCCCAATCCTTTTAGTCTATGTTTTTCAAGTCCCTCGAGCCACAATGTTAGGAGACGAGAGGAAGATGGAGTATGATAGCAGTGAGCTATGTGAGGAGCCTTCTCCAAGCTGCTGTAGACTATTCTAGCTTGTTACAAGCTATTGCAGCCTGCTCCAGGTCATTCCAGGGTGTGACTTTTATGCCTAAACCCCAGGAAGCTGAGGAAACTTCTACTGTCCCTGTCCAAGGAAAGTAAGCACTACATAAATCTAACCAGTGATTATGGAAAACTACTGTGATTAGCAAGAGGCACCATGATACATTTTTTGGGGCGTGAAAGGTTTTAGAATGTGACATTGCTTATTCAGAGGACTCTTCCTACAGGATCTCCTGTAGGAAATAGCTCAAGAAAAATGCTGCAATCAAGATCTGGTGGGTGAGAGGCACACATAGCCCCATGCCAGAGAGCATGATCTTGGGAGAACAGAGGTTGAGTCCTTAAACTGTTAAGCTGAAGCCAAGTGTAGTGGTTCATGCCTTTAGTCTCAGCACTCAGGAGGCAGAGGCAAAGGCAGACAGATCTCTGGGAGTTCGAGGCCAGCCTGATCTACAGAGTGAGTTCCAGGAGAGTCAGTACTATGTAAAGAAACCTTATCTCAAATAAATAATAAATAAACCTTCAAACTGTGCTAGTCAAAGTGAACAATAACTCTCTTATAAAATTTTCAAGAAGGCTACAGTAAAAAGGACCTCTTCTAAAACCGTATTGCATCTATAAGACTGTGGTCCTATAAGTTGGCCGCATGTGAGAGGAACTCTGGAGTCTCCTTTTGCTCATTTAGATCTTGGAGATTCAAGCCAGGAAACACACATGCTCAACAAGTATTTCATTGCCTATGCTGTATCTCCACCCGCTTCCCCCAGGATGGATTGGCCACTGTTCTGGTTACATCCTGAACCCATTCAGCTGTGTTGTTTGAATGTGAGATCCAGGTCATAGCCTATCGGCAGGCAATTGCTAAGTACAACATGGTTTGAGAGCTACAGGCCAGGGGTGCCTCTGGTACTTTGGCTGACAGTGTCCTCACTCTGAGGGATGTTGATGAGGGGTTACCTCTCATGTATAAGACTGTGGTAAGCCTTGGTGCTGTGTTTCCAACATGCCCCTAGTGAGATATCTGCCTAGCTTCCCTTACTCAGAGTCCCACACCTCAGAACACTCACCCACTCGCTGCTGGGCTTATCTCTTTGTCCCATCTGCCAGTTCATAGGTCTCTGAATGACAGAAGGAGCAAGCTAAGTGTTAATGCGGCTGGATCACTCAAATGCACTGTCAGGCTGAAATCAGAAGCCGTTTCCACTTTAATAAGTTGTCATCGTGCTAGGGGGCTCAAAGCCCTTCTTTCCCTGGTGGGATCCCTAGGGCTCCTGATGACTGTCGGCTTAGATCCGAAAGGTCCCTTTGGTGGGAGTCCTATGTATCTGATCTATTAAGAACATACCATTTTCAGGGTCTTGTCACCATGGAAGCCCTGGAAGACAAAATGGGACACACCCTCAATTTGGGTGCATCTTGTCCTTTAATACAAACAGGACAGACCAGGACTGTTTGTTCTGGCATGTGGGCCATGAACTCAGCCAAGCTCTCCTCTCTTCTGTTGATGATTGGGCAGATAACCCTCAGGGTTGCAAGAGCTGCTGTGTTTTGGACCCAGCAGCCACCATCACCTCCACACCAAGCAAGTCTCATCAGGCTGCAGTTCCTCCAAACCCACTAGCAGCCCCTAGATTTCACAAGAAGGAGGCTCTCCAGGGCTGGCCTGGCTGGTAGGGGGCTATCTAAGCTCACTATGGCCATGGACCACTATGTCCTTGTTTTCTGGGCTCCAGACTCTCTGTTGCCTCGAAGCTCCTTAGATACTGGAGCCCTGCACAAGCATCTGCACTGGTTGACTGACTACTCAGCTCCTGAATCCTTGACTCATGGTCACCATTTCAGACGTCCTACTCTGGAGACCCCGTACTTCTCTTCTGATGCTCAGCTTCCTTCTTCTACTCCTCAACATTGCTCTCAGGGGTTTTGCCCTGTAGCAGCCGTTCTCAACCTGTGGGTTGCAACCCCTTCGGCAAACCTCCATCTCCTCAAATACTTGCATTACAGTTCATAACAGTAGCAAAATTCTGTTTATGAAATAGCAACAAAAATAATGTGATGGCTGGGGGTCGCCACGATATGTGGCACTTCATCAAAGGCTCACAGCACTAAGGAGGCTGAGAACCACTGCTCTATGGTTTCTTATAACTCTGCTTATTGCTTGTTCTCTCTGGACTAAAGTGGTGGTTCTACCAGGTCAAGAAATTCGGTGTTTGTCGTGACGTTTGTTTGCCGCTGGCCTGAGTGCCTGACCCACTAGGTCTGATACACTGCTCTAGTTCAGCCTGCTAACAGACGACATGCATTTGGCTTTTGTGCTGAATGCTTTATATGAATACATGCAACACTCAGCAATCCACAGGGAAAGTGCTACTACTAAGCACGTTAGCAAAGGAAGACAGAGTCATAGATTCACCTATGAAGGCCCACACAGGCCGAAAACAATGGCGCCAAGGCTTCACCCAAGTGATCAGATCCTAGTTCTTGATCATGACCTCTAAATTGAAATAGGCAACACCAGGAAGAAGTTATCCATTCCATGGGTAAGCTTTGTCTGTGATAAACATTAGCTCAATGTCTCTGTATCCATTTCTTGCCTAGCAGCCACACTCTGGGCTCCCTCCTGAGGGTCATGCCTTGCTCTGCTTTCCATCAGTGGGTTCTGGGACAGGGGATTCCATTCCTGAGCCAGACGGGACACATGTGATAAGACAATGCCGTTTGGCATCTGACATTCTTCTTGAATTAGTGATTGGTTCAGAGGTCGTTGTATGACCTGATGAAAGCTGAGAATTCTGGGACAAGATGGCATCCTTTTCTCCCACAGACCTAGAAGCCAGGAAGCTGTGGCAGCATCTTGGGAGGCTGTGGTGTGTGAGCTGTTTGGAACAAAGTTGACACCAAGGAAATGGACCTGGGTTTAGTTCCCAGCATCTCCATGGCAACTCACCACTTTTTTTACCTTCAGTTCCAGGCAATCTGTTGCCCTCTTCTGGCCTCCTAGGGTACCATGACCACAAACATACATGCAGGCCAAAAAAAAAAAAAAAAAAAAAAAAGGACACCAGGCAGTGGTGGCACACGCCTTTAATCCCAGTACTTGGGAGGCAGAGGCAGGCAGGTCTCTGAGTTCAAGGCCATCCTGGCCTACACAGCCAGGGCTACATAGAGAAACCCTGTCTCCAAATCAAAAATAAATAAACAAATAAATAAATAAATAAATAAAATAATATGCCCTTTGTTTGAGTGAGGGCACTGACTGGGAACTCTGAACAAGGTCGTCTAACCATAGGTCACAGAACCGGGCAATGCCTCCTGCCCTCAATCATTGGGCAGGCCAGTGCTGACAGACGCATAGTGTTTACCAACACAGCAAGTGTGGATACATGCTGTGTCCCAGAAGGACTGCTGTAATAATTAAGGAACAAGCTAGTCTGGACCATACTATCTCAGACAAAAATAACAAGAGAAAGGGACAGAGCTCAGAGCCCAGGCCAGTCCGACTTAAACTCTATGTCTTGTGTTCTCTAGCTTCACACAGCCTGAGTGACTGTAGCAAGGAGTGACTGACCTCTCTGATCTCTTAAAGGCTCATCTGAACATGCAGATTCTAGGACTGGTCTGGAAAGGACTCCGCCTGGTTTTACCAGAAAATGAACACAAGTAGTAGCCCATCATCAGACGGGAGTGAAAGATGGCAAGAATACTATCAATGTTACTTTTCTTATTAGTGTCCCTCGGAATTTCCAGTCCCAGCAGCCCTATACTCCAAGATAAAGATCTAGGTTCCAGGTTTATTTCTTCTTCACCAATTTAGCCTCCAGCCTCCTTTCCAGCCTTTCCCTTCCACCCAAAGCCTATTCATCAACTCAGAGAAACCATATATAAACAGCGCCAATCTGATTGTATTATCACTAGTCGGAAAACTGTGGGATGTGGAGCCTGCAGGATATATACCTGCCATTCTTAGAGATGCTCACATGCACCAGGGAGAGCCAGATGAGTGTGAGTCCCACCCCAGGAGATGCTGTGCTGTGTCACTAAGCACAAGCTCAGGTCCCTGCACTTACAGGCAGCATCTCTCCCATTTCTGGTTAACGTTGCTGTGGAAAACAGCATTTTAATAAGCCTGTTCTCCAAGCAGGGTTCTTTCATGGTGGTCCAGTTTACTCTCTGTTGCTACAATAAAGACCATGACCAAAGGTAAGTTAGGGAGAAAAGTATTTGTTTGACTTCCATGTCCCAATCACAGGTCTTCTCCATGGGAAGCCAAGGCAGGAACTTAAGGCAGAAACTTGGAGGTGGGAGCTGATCCAGATGCCATGGAGAAATGCTGTTTACTAGCTTACTCCACATGATTTGCTCAGCCTGCTTTTTTATAGCACACAAGACCATCAGCCCAGGCATGACACTGTCATAAAAACCAGAGCCCTCCCACATATATCATCAAACAAACACAAACAAACAAGCAAGCAAACAAAACCCTACAGATTTGTCAGCAAGCCAATTTGATGGAAGTTTTTTTCTTTTTCTTTTTTTCTAATTGAGATTTACCTTCCCAGGTAACTCTGGCTTGTGTCAAGTTGACAAAAAGCCCAACGAGGACACACAGCAAAGCCTTTCTTCTCCATGCTTGGATGGAGTATTTGGGAAGTGTCTTTTAAACACGAGTGTTTTCTGCATGTCAGGTTGTGTTCTGTGGACACTTCTGAGCCATCTTGGGCTAAAACTCCCAAAGTTCTGCACCTTGAGCCCCTACAAACACACACACACACACACACACACACACACACACACACACACACACA
>JANHMN010000018.1:18098023-18119625 GCA_030674055.1 Rhabdomys pumilio | reverse complement strand
ATATATATATATATATATATATATATATATATATATATATATATATATATATAATGAGAGCCCCAAGGAACCTATTCTCTGGTGGAGTGTGACTGGGCACTAGGTCAATTACCTTCTCTCCACCTTAATCCAAAGGTAGCCAGCAACCTTCGGGCAGATCAACTGGGGGTCCTCTTGTAGGGGTTTTCTAACTGGGAAGAGAAAGAAGCATTGTCTTCCCCGCCTTTCATGCTGATGTAGGGCCAGAAGCCGAGTGAACAAAGGTTCCAGATTCATATCAGCAGACACAGGATGGGAGATGCCTTGACAAGAAGTAGTAATAGAGACAGAGAGCTAAAGAAAGCCTGAGGTCTGGATCATCTCCATGTTTCTCTGAACCACAGTCACGTGACACTTAATCCCTTCCAGCCTAAAGTAGCTCAAGTTAGGTTTGTTTTACCAACCAAACGTTTTACTTCAACTAGTTAGATAATTATTATAAAATAAACACACAAATTTAATTTCAAAGCTCAAACACTCTAGGAGATTGTAAAATGAAGAGGTCTCCCTTGCTGACCCCACTCCCCCCTCTGACTTCCCTCTCCCCCTCATTCCTGGAGGTAACCCACAACCACTTGTTAAGCGTATTATCCTTCCAACTGTCATGTCGGCGACTTCTGGCAAGCATTCCGAAAGGCAGCAGAGAAAGCTTTGTAATTGTGATTTATCTGATTGTAATATATATTACTCTTGTAGGTTTTCAAACAATGGGTTATTCAAGCATTTATTTCAGTCAGCTTTGTCTGCATTAGTAAATGTTTTGACACTAGCCATTTATTTCCGAGATGAATGATTCTTTTGGGTATTTCTCAACAACATAAAATAATACTCTGGGTGAAGGCAGTGCCGGCTTTTTGGCAAAGCCCGGCCTATTCATCTGCACATTCTTCATTCTGCTGGGTGTGTTTGCACAGAGTAGGGGCACACTGTGCTCTGGAATGGATGAAGAATTCAAGGGAGGGGAAAGGCCAAGGTAGAGAGAATCCAAATGAAACCTCACAGGGCTGCATCTCAGAACTGAGGACTCGGCAGAATTTCTTCTTTCAGCCATTCCTGTAGTCCTGATCATCTCTCACCCTTAACAGAGCGACTCCAGGTCTCTCAGGTGGATTCGTTTTGCTCAATTTAGTTGGCATTGCTCTTGGCTGCTTGCTACTCAAGAACTCTTACCTGCGTTCAAAGAGGTGAGAAACGGACAAAGGGAAGAGAGGCCCAGACCCTCTAAGTCCTGTGCTTCGGGCCAGAAAGCTGGGGACTGGCCAAGAGGAACCCAATCAGGGCTGCCAAGACAAAGCACTTGGCCTTTTCCATCCTTTGTGGCCAGGTGCTGAGAGTCTGGCATGGGGACAAGTCATTTCCAGAAGCCAAAGCATGTCAGAACTTGCCTGGCTCTCACGGAGAAGTTGGTCTGCATGGATTTCGCCTAAGAGGCTCTTTCAGAAGTCTGTAGAATTGCATGTAGAGAATCCCTTGGGTCTTTGCTAATACAATAGATATCTATCCACTTATGGGGGGAGTAATATTAGAAGAGACAGAACAGGGCAGTAGCAGAAGGCAGCTTTTTCTGTCTTCTCCTGTGTAGGGTTCATGTGGGACTCATTGCTCCCCTGTTGTCGTCTCCACACAGGGAAAATAAAAAGCCCATCCTCTGTGACAAACAGCCATTGTTTGTTTGTTTATGACGAAGTATTAATTTTACATTAACGGTCAAAAATTCTTACGTCTGAATTCCCATCTTGCCACTTGCTGTGTGACAAGTTACTTACTTTCTCAGCCTCTTTTCTGACCTAAAAACCCCTGCCTCCTAAGGCTAATTTAAGAATAAATTAAGGGTTGAAGAGGTGGCTCAGCAGTTAAGGGCACTTGCTGGTGTTCAAATCTCAACACTTACAATGGCTGACACAACTGCCTGTAACTCCAGCTTCCCGGGTTGGGAGGGGCAGATCCAGCACTCTCTTTTGGCCTCTCAGGGCATCTGTGCTTGCGTGTGTGCACGCGCGCGCGCGCGCGCGCGCGCGCGCGCACACACACACACACACACACAAATCAATAAAAATAAAAACATCTTTAAAAATCAGCAAGTTAGACATTAGTAAGTATAAAGCACTTAGCGCTGGGTCTGGCAGGCAGTAGGTGCTGCATTTGTTATTAGTATTATTCTTTGATCGATTTTTAGAAAGTGTTCCTCAAGTGATTAACTAGACTTCTGAATTCTGCGAGGTCATGCCAGGAGTCCTGCTGGTCAGTGTAGTGGTCACGAATAAGGCACAGGTCTCAAAGTAACAAATGACTGGGTGCAAGCAATGGTAGTATAAATAGAACCCTGATTGTAGATATTCTAATTATCTCTTGCTCTTTGACAAGATTCATGTTTGGCTGAATAGCATTAAGCTATACTTACACAGTTCTGAAAAGGGCAGTCTGGAAAGATGAGACCCACTGATCTTAAAGCTGTGACGTGTGGTTCAGTGGAAATGTGAGCAGGCCAAATTATCTCTAACACTGAATTAGCTGAAATTATGCAAGCTTTTATATTGGCTAGTAAGATTTGAACATTTTGTGTAAACTGCAGTAACGCACACTGGTCTTTATGGGATGACTCCAGACTTAAAACTAATTCTGGCGAATTAAGAATTGTATTTTCCAGGAATTAACTACCCCAATTTGACTGCGGCTGTAAAAATTTTATTAGGCAATACATCCCAGCTCCAAGTGGAAATGTGTGTTGGAACCTGCTTAGGAAATAATTATAATGGTGTTGTTAATTTTATATTTGCCTAATAAAACATCCTCCCACAACACGGTAACAGCACAGTTGGGTGGATACACCAAAAGAGACCCTTGATGTGCTTTCACTGGGGGTTTTTGACCAAGTTGAAATGAGGAATGTGTACTCTGATGAGCACAGTAGCCGCTGACATTATGAAATAAATAGTTCACGATTATCACAGTGTGAAAGAGAAACACCAGCCAACATGCAGCTTCTCTGTGCCTCTCAGTCATTTCCTTTGAGACAGTTTCACTTTCTTCACCTACTTAGGAGCACCCAGGAGCCTGTGCCTCTCTGCATTCACGCTGATGCCCACAGGCCTACTTACCCATTCTTGTTCATCCTGTTTGCAGCACGAAGAGAAGTCGGCTTCCCTTGGAATCCAAAACCGTGTGTTTCTATTCTTCAAGGCAGACGTTGCTAATTGTCTCTGGCAGACATGGGCGGATGTTAGGCCTCCTCATGCTATTCTCTTCCTCTAGTCTCTGCTCTGTCAACTAGCATGTTCTAGAGTCTCCGAGTCTCATCTGAAGACATAGTTCAAGGCTATAAACTAAGTTGTGTAATGATTTGCTTTTGGGATTGGATGTGGAATAACACCAGTTCACACCACCAGAAAGTCCTTCGGTGGGAGGGTGTCCTCAACACCTTAGTAATTTGTTCATCTCTGATTTTACCCAATATCAGATAGAACTTGGGCTCAGATCAATGACATTGAGTTGTCTACCGAACTTTTTAAAAAAAAATGGTTGCTTTCAATTTAAGGTAGATGAACACTGGTATTCATTTGCTTCTTAATGGAATTGAATGCCTACATTAAAAATAGTTAAACATGAAACAAGTGAATGTAATTGAAGAAAAGGTTCTTTATCCAACAACAATATAGGTAATCCTTGAATAGGACAAAAATCACGATGACTCTTACCAGGAGACAGTTCTGCGGCCAGGCAAGGTGACACACGCAGAGGTTAGTAGACACACGCAGAGCTTAGTGGACACATGTAGAGGTTACTGGGGGAAAGCAACAAGATGAGGAACAGCAAAGATAAGGTGGGATAACAGAACCTGGAGGAAGGCCAGTGGCAGAGGAAGCCACTGGCCTGGTGACTCTGACTAGTTAGGGAAGGGACTGGGGTTCCCAAAGCCTGGTGGGACTCCAGGCAAGGCAACAGCTGCCTGTCTTAGTTTTATTTGTTTGGTTGGTTTGTGTGTGTGTGTGTGTGTGTGTGTGTGTGTGTGTGTGTGTGTGTTTTAACTAAAAGAAGGCAGGAAGAGGAGGAGGAGGAAGATATGAGACAAGGAGAAGAGCAGAGCAATAGTAAAGCATGTTCTTGGGTGCCTGGAACTGGAGAGTTGATGCAGACACACACAGAAAAAGGTAAATAGCAACTCAGAGAGAGGACAATTCTTTTGAGGAACAGTGTTTGCCATGGTCCAAATATGTTTTTCCTGATATACTTCACTAGAACACATCAGACGAAGAAAAGGCTTTGCAGAGAGCCCATGTTGTGCAAGGATGGAACCATGTGACACAGAAGAAGATGTTTCCAAATCCCTACTGCACACAATCCAACTCACCATCCAGCTCTGGGGGAAAGGATATAGCTACTTGTGATTTGAATGAAATCTGTCTCCATAGACTGACATTTTAGAATACTTGGTCCCCCATTTGTGGCACAGTTTGTGAAGATTACAAAACCTTTAAGAAGCCCAGCTTGGAGGAGTTTGTTGGCAGGGGTGGGGAGTAGGGGGTGAGGGTGGGGCAGGATTTTTGAGGATTTTTTTATGCCTATGAATACACCACCATTGCTCTCTTTAGACACACCAGAAGAGGGCAACGGACCCCACTACAGATGGCTATGAGCCACCATGTGGTTGCTGGGAATTGAACTGAGGACCTCCGGAAGAGCAATCAGTGCTCTCAACCACTGAGCACTCTCTCCAGCTCCCCCACCCTCCATCTTTGAGGACTTATAGCCTGCTTCCTTTCTCTCTCTCTCTCTCTCTCCTTCCAGAGTGTGCATGAAAATGTGTTCAGCTAACTTCCGGTTCCTGCTGTCATGACATGCCTTCCAGGCCACTATGAACTTTACCTTGCTGGAACCTTGACCTAAAACATTCTCTCTTTCTTGAGCAGGTTTTAGCCACAGTATTTCATCAGAGTAACAGCAACTGATACAATGTTTTCCTTCACCTTTCTGACTGCAGGAATTGAATTGAAGGCCTTAAGGCTTGACAGTCTCCTAGCTGGACGCTATTTTGTGTGGTACAAATCCTTTCTGTAATGCAGGGGTCTGGGGTGGCAGGGGCAGGGGGAAGGTGTTCTCTGGACAAGGCACCGATTTTAATATAGACATTGTGATTTTAATGTAGGTGAGAGAAGAAAATCCAAACCAGACCATCCTGACTGCTTTAAGGTCAGTGGGTTTGGGGGCTGGAGAGATGGCTCAGTAGTTAAGAGTACTGGCTGCTCTTCTAGAGGTTCCAAGTTCAATTCCCAGCAACCACAACCACATCTCTAATGGAATCGGATTCCTTCTTCTGGTATGCATGAAAACAGAGTGCTTATATACATAAAATAAATAAATAAATTTTTTAAAAAACAAAGATCAGTGGGTTTAAGGTAAAAGGAGGGTCTGGAAAGACAACTTTAGTGTCTGCTAAATGCTTCCGTTTCCACACAATGAGTTGAAAGGACCTAAGATGACCCTGGAAAGCAACATGTTTCTGAGAGAGACTTTGAGGGAGAAGCAGGATTTTGAGAATTAGAACTGAATTAAGGAAACATTTAGTACAGAAATAATTCTATAAGCACCAGCTTAAAATTAGTATATAGGGTTCAAATATAGGAAATTTCTAGTTTGGTAACCATACATTTTGCACATCAGAAGTAGGTGTGTGTGTGTGTGAGAGAGAGAGAGAGAGAGAAAGAGAGAGAGAGAGAGAGAGAGAGAGAGAGAGAGAAAGACAGAGACAGAGACAGAGACAGAGACAGAGACAGAGACAGAGAGAGACAGAGTGTGCGTATGCTCGCACGCTCTTGCGTATGCATGCATACAGGCCTTTCTATGTGTAGCATAGGCTGGCCTTAAAGTCACAATTCTCCTGCTTTTACCTCTAGTGTGCCTGGATTCCAGGCATGAGCTACATTGCCCAGCTTATAGAATATGGAGTTAATGATGGAAAACACTTCAGAATATGTGATTGCAGACACACTAGGATGGTTAAGAATGCGTATGAAAAGTTTTCTTGGTTGTTCGACTTGGGGCTTTACGAAGATGAAAAGCTATGGTCTTGCTTCCTTACAGAGCCCACATTCATACGTTTGAGGTGCCGCTCACTACAATACCTGGCAAAGACCACTGCATAGAGGCTGCTGTTCCTGACATTCATCCCCTGGAACCAGAGTAGGGGTACCTGTGTGAGACAGGAGACATGAGCTATCACTGACTTATCAAAGAGTGTCAGGGAAAAACTGCTCCAAAATGTTCAAAGACCCAGAAGAGAGAGAGGAGAGATGGCAGTGAAGACAGTCAGTGTGAGTCTTCAAAGGATACCCTGGCCATGGAGATTTTGCTTCTGAGGTTTCAAAACCTGATTATGCTAGTGTAATGCAAAGTGTGTGCTTATGGGAAGGATGCCGAGGACTTCTGGCATCCATGGACCACACAGCTTGGGATGGCCATAAGGACCAGAGTCGGTAGCTTCATCACCCCTCTCTATTCCTTACTCAATTTCTTATCTCTTCGTTTTCTTGCTTTACTTGATCATGTGTGTGTGATTGGCCCAACCCCATGTAACCCCAATCTCCTCACCGTTTGCCTAGGACAGGACTCTGCCTCTGCTCTCTTCATTTACACAGAGGTCCTGGCGTCAGACCATGCCATATTCTTGTCTAAAGATATGCTGTCTTGGAGTTAGGACTCCAGTTCAATCAGCTATGGCTGACTTGGGGCAATGGGTGTTAACGTCCACATCCCCATGGGCTTTAGGGTGTCGCTGCAGTGATAGCTATGGAGAAACCCAGAAATGAGCTGGTTGGTAATAATGCACAGGCTCTGAGAACACCTGCCTGCATCTGGGTGTAGTGAGCTGGGAGCCGCTGGCATTCTGGGAAGAGCCTCTGTTTTTGTCTTTTTATTTTTTTTTTCTTTTAAGATCTGCTCATTTTGAACCTTGGCTTTTGGAATAGCAAAAACTAAATAATTCAATTAGAGATTTTTTTTTCCCTATGCACCTATGAAGAGGACTCGGTGATAGGAATCTGCCCATCACCTTGTCAGTTTTATCTTAAATGCTCAGGGACAGAAAGTGGTGGCAAATAACAATGTGAGGCTGAGGAAATGCATGAAGCAACAGCCCTCTGGTCAGAATGTTAATTCCTGGAAATTCATGTTTATCTAGATGGTTAGGCTTCATTTTATTAAAAGGCTCAAGACTCCTCTGATCAAAAATACAGTAATTTTGTAATACAATTTTACAGTATAATTTGATGGGAAATAAAAAAAAAAAACCCTTCTCCCCAAATAATGTTAAATTTTATTTCCCAGGAGAGAAAATAAATTTCCATGGAATGAGAGAAAGAACAAATAGATGATTGTTTCCCGCATAGCCCCTTTTCAATGGCCTTTCAGGCAAGTATGGTTGCGTGCCTCCTGAGGCAGGGGGTGTCTGCTGCTCTGAGACAATAGTGATTAAAGAACTAAACAATTAAAATGGGAAAGAGTTTGTCATCAATTTTAATTTTATGTTGTGTGAATTAATATTTCCTTTTATAATGCAATAGTCTGCCATTTCTCATGCAGACCCAGTCCTTGCCTCCACGGTGTACGTAATTAGTTTACATTACTCTACAGAAATGAATTGTCGCTGGTGATCTCGTCTCTTGCTAACAAATCACTCCTGGTGGGGATTCATTGAGATTCCGCTGAAGTTTTAACTACAGCAATCTATGATACTGTCCTTAATGATATGTATCAGGCTAATTAATAAAATAAATATGCATACATACATTATATGTATATACATAGACATATATGTTATATTCATATATGTCTACATAATATATATTTGTATATACACACATATATATATTATATATATGCATATATATTATATATTATATATAATATATGTATATATATTATATATAATATATATATGTATATATATACACACACACACACATATATATTACTTCCTACTCTACAAAGCATAGTATAAAAACCTAATGTTAGAATGGTTCCTGAGTTCTACTTCATAAAAGGCATTAATGTTCTCAGGTACAATTCTTATTACCTACATTCCCACCTACCCAACTAGGCCATCAAACAATATTAGAAAGACAGTGAGAGGAAACCTGAGGCTCCTCCAGGTAGCTAACAAGATAAATCTACTCACCATAATGTGTACCTTCTCTTCTGAATCTTGATATCAACATGAAATATGCACAAAAGAGAACATTTATGTCAAGATCTAATCTAGAATTCCAGTGAGTTAGGCTGACTGGCTGTCGCTGTGATAAAACATTGGACAACTTAGGAGGAAACCTTGCTTATTTTGGTTTATAGAGTTGCAGAGGCTATGTTGTTTCTGAGCTGTGGGAAAGCAGAGCATCATGGGTACACATGGAGTACAGCAAAACTGCTCACCTCACAGCATCAAGGAGCATCAACGGCATCAGTCAGAAAGCCAGGACAAAACAGAGCCTTCCAGCAGGGCATCCCATGATCGACTTCCTCCAGTATCCCTACCTGGTAGACTTGGGACTGCCTCTGAAGAGAGACAACCATAGGAACAAAGCCTTAAACAGAGACACTTAAGATCCAGGCCACAGGGCTGGAGAGATGGCTCAGCAGCTAAGAGTACCTAACTGTTCTTCCAAAGGTCCTGAGTTCAATTCCCAGCAACCACATGGTGGCTCATAACCATCTGTAATGGGATCCAATGCCCTCTTGTGGTGTGTCTGAAGACAGCTACAGTGTACTCGCCATTTATATAAAATAAATAAAAATCTTAAAAAAAAAAAAAAAAAAAAGATCCAGGCCACCTATCAACACACTTTCATCACGGTAAAGTAGCTGGATTAAGTGTCTCCTTAGGTTTGACTCATGGAACCTCTAAAGAGAAGTAGAAAGAATTGTGCCTGAGGACACCGAGGCCTGGCCAGGACCTGAGACCTTTTCCAGAAGCATGTTGTTCTCTGATGTTTAGAGAGAGGTTGCTCATTTCTGATGAGTTAGATTTGCTGTCATCTATCATTTTATTGAAAATACAGGGTTTTTTTTCCAAACAGTATATTCTGATCACAGTTTCCCCTCTGCTGTTCTCCTCCTAGATCCTCCCCTTCTTCCTCCCTATCCCAGTCCAGACCTGCTTTCTCTCTCTTCAGAAAAACAAACAGGCAAACAAACAAATGAAGAAAAATAAAACCAAAGAAAAAAGCGAGAAGCACATACACTTGTAGAAACACAGGCACACACATGCACATGTGCATACACGCATGCACACACATGCAGACAGACACACACATACAGAAAATCCATAAAACACAGAATCAGAAACCATAACAAATAAGCAAAAGACCAGTAAAATAAAAAATATCCAGAAAAAAGCAGTGACAATGAGACAAAACAAAACAAAAAACCTCCAGGAACTGGAGAGATGACTAAGTGGTTAAGAGCACTGGCTACTCTTCCAGAGGACCTGGGTTGAATTCCTAGCACCCACATGGCAGCTCACAACTGTCTGTAACTTAAGTTCCAGTAACTCCAATTCCAGTGGCTCCAATACCCATAATCAGACATGCAGGCAAAACACCAATACACATGAAGTAAAAATAAAATAAATAATTAAAAAAAAACCCTCAAAAATGCCATTGAGTTCATTCTGAGTTGGTCATCCATCTACTGTTGGGCATAGGGCCTGCCATTAATTGTGGTTAATATACTCAGTGAGACTCCATTGGAGAAACCTGATGTTGCCTTTTTGAGGGGTTATCTATTAGAGATAGCTTCTTGGTTAAAGATGGAAGCGTATGTCTACTTCCCCTCTCAGCTCTGAGACCTCTCATCTACTTGAACTTGGATAGGCCCTGTGCATGCTGCCACACTCTCTGAGTTCCTAAGTGCACCAGTCGTGTGGTGTCTGGAAAGCACATATAAATTCCTTGGTGTCTTCATTCCCTCTAGATCTTACTATCTCTCAGTATCCTCAGCAAATTTCCCTGAGTCCTGAGGGGAAGATTTGATGGAGACATTCCATTTAGAATTGGGTGTTCCAAGATCTCTCATTCTCTCCACGTTGTCCAGTTGCAGGTCTCTATTTACATCATCTTTTGTATTCAAAGCTTCTCTGATACCAGCATCCAATAACGCTTAAGGACAAAGTAACAGTCTAAAGGGCTCTAGAGACAGGTCATTAGCACAGCCTGCCGAGAGAGTCCTAAAGCTGAGCTGTAAGCAGAGTTGAGCTGATCACGTGGACTTACAGAGACCTGGGGCAGGGAGGTGGGGGTGGAGCTACCGCCTAGTAGGAGGAGCTCAAGCCTGATTCTCCACAACTGAAGGGAGTACAGACGAGTTAGGCAAGAAAGATGGGTGCAGGACAGGAGCAAATTAAACATAAAAACATAACTATACATAAGGATATAACTATCAGTTATTGATTAGTGTCACATCTCTGATTTTAGGTGGAACATGGGCAGCACATTCATCAGTGGGCCAACAAAAAACAGTACTTTCCAATTGTCAAGAAGTCAAGATTTGTTATTAATATATCTTTAATATTTTGTCAGAGCACAGCCTTAGTGACTGCTGATGAGAACCCCACTTGTTATTGTCAGGATTTTGTCTGTTTGTTTGTTTTTTGTTGTTTTTTAATCTTACTTACATGCTATTTCTGCTACAGACCATGTATTTGAACCAAAAGTTCCAGTGTAAGGTTCTCTTTTAAAATAAAATAGTTAAATAGTGAATTTACTCAAATAAACACATTAATTAACTACAAGATCAGCATGGAAGTTTTATAGTAGTTTAAGAAAAAAAATAAGTGTCTGGATATAGTGTGCCCACCTGCAATGCCAGCAGAAGGGAGGCTGATACAGGATGGATACATAGTTAGGGAAGTGTCCCATAAACAGACAAACCATCAAGGGCACCATGCTCATGAAAGAAAGGCAGGGATTGAAAGCCACTTGAAGCTCAAGGCAAGGGGGATAAGAACATTGAACAATAGGATGTCGGGCAGAAGACTGGCAGAACCCTGCCTGGGGGGAGAGGGTGGGTGCGGAAGTCATAAGCGATGAGTTTGAAGACAGGAAAGCATCCCGGGTGCTACACGCTGTCACATCACACGTGCTCAGACACTTGCCTCATGCTCACACGTGCTCACAGGCCTGAGTACTGACATCCAAAAGCTAGAGTTCAGAGGCAAGGACATGCTTTAGCAGAAACTGGAGTTTGTATTTCATGGGCAATCAGAGTGGCTAAGAGAATGTCTGATTCAGTGGTTGTACCTCCATTCCCCAACACATTAAGGTAAGTGATTAGGGCAGCCTTAGTTGGAACATGAGAGGGTTTTTGAAGTAAAAAAAAATGCTATGCACAAAGCAATAGGTGTGTACTACACATGGGTAAGATTTCAAGATGGGAACAGAAAGAGAGTCAAAAAACAAAACAAACAAACAAAAAACAAAGCCAAACTCCCAAAGTGGGAGCTTGCATCTCAGTCTGGTGCCTTCCCTAGATCTCCCACTTAAGGTTCAAAGCCTCCTACTCCCTAGATTCATGAAAGTTCCCCCAAACTTGCTTCAACTATGTTTGTAGATCAACTGAGTATTTAGGAAACACGTGAGCTATAGCAGCCTGGTACCACATGGGGCATCATGGAGCCATTACAACCCCTAACTTCTGGGGACCACTCCTGACCAGAGAGCTGTTCTTCAAGGAGAAAGAATCTTACTAAGAAGGTCTCTGGCTAAGCATGTTGGTAGCTTTGGACTGTCTGTGGTTAATCTGTTGCATTTAAGGGGGATCAGGAACTGGGGTGGGTGAATTTGCCACTCCCCAAGAAAAGGAGGAAAGTCTTGGCTGTACAGAAGGACTTTGTTGTTGAAAATGATCTACTTTCCCTTTTCTGTCATCTCAGACCTAAGCAAAGTCTACCTTAATAAAGCTGTGTGTGTGTGTGTGTGTGTGTGTGTGTGTGTGTGTGTGTGTGTGTTGGGGTGGGCCTGGGAATTACAACAGGCTGGTTCTACCTCTGAGTCCGGCAGTATGGAGTAGAAGAAGAACCCATGTGATTATGAAAGCAGACAATCTCAGAAGCTTTGGTGAGAGAACACTATTCTGTGGAGTGAGCAGGTAGAGAGGTAGAGCCATCTTGTGTTTTATAAGATGGTGGTATAACTGGATGAGAGGGAGCTCGTCAGGGGGCCGGCCACAGTGCTCCCCTGAGGAACCACTACCAAGCCTAGTACAAAAGGAGGTTTACTGGGGGAAGGGAAAGGGACGTGGAAAAGTCTGGCGCAGTAGAGAAAGGAGGGGGACAGAGAAAGACAGAAAGAGAGTGGAGCGAGAAGAGGCTGGCCAGAAACACATGAAGAAGAGAGAGAGAATAGGAGATGGAGAGAGAGTCGGGGTAGCCAAGCAGCCTCTCATCTATGCCTGGCTATGCCACAAGCTGTTGCTAGGTAGCGGTTGGGCAGAGCCTAGTGGAATTGTCTATAAGCCAACACATCCTTTCTAGTTCTTTGGGGCTTCAAGACTTGAGTCAACATCTACTAGAGTTTCAGAAAACTGTGAAGATAACCAAAAAGGACCAAGTTTCTAATTGTCTTAGGACAAGAAGTAGAGGCTTTCAGATACCCATAGTCCAAACTACTCTTGGGATTCAGACTTGAAACTAAGAGATACAAGAGAAAGCTGGGTTTGAGCCCCCATTGACCTGAAAATTATAGATCTCAGTTGCTGACATGAAGTGGTTAAACTGGAAATGTAATGACTGTTAGATATCCCAAATCCACTGTGTGTGTGTGTGTGGTGTATGTGCGGTGTGTGTGTGTGTGTGTGTGTGTGTGTGTGTGTGTGTGTGTGTGGTGTGTGTATGTGGTGTATATGTATGCGGTGTATGTGCGAGGTGTGTGTGTGTGGTGTGTATGTATGTGGTGTATGTGTGGTGTGTGTGTGTGGTGTGTGTATATATGTGGTGTATGTGCAGTGTGTGTGTGTGTGGTGTGTATGTATGTGGTGTATGTGTGGTGTGTGTGTGTGTGTGTGTGGTGTATATATGTGGTGTATGTGCAGTGTGTGTGTGTGTGTGGTGTATGTATGTGGTGTATGTATGTGGTGTATGTGCGCGGTGTGTGTGTGTGTGTGTGTGTGTGTGTGTGTGTGTGTGGTGTGTGTGTGGTGTGTGTCTATGTGTGTGTGTGTGTGTGTGTAAAGAGGGTGGGCAAGAACATCACTTATTGACAGTACAATTTCCCTTTGTTTGACAATGCAAAGTTATGGGAAGATCAAAACTCAGCCTTTGGCTCACCAGAGCAAAAACAGTACTCCATGTCAACCCAGAGCCTATCTCCTTATATTCTATGTTCATAAGTCCTTCAAGTATAGTGGCCCTGGGAATTCACCCTCCCTATTCTGTTTCCCCAGTTCTGGATGATGGGATTTCTCTTACGGGGGTCGGGTCATTCTCACCTCAGGCTCTAAGTCTCACTAGCTCGGTAGCATTTTCAAAGATAAGGCCTACATGACTAAAAGGACAGCAGGCACTATGCCCACCCATAAGGATGCTTCTCTAGGCCCAGGGTTGCTCCCACCTTTCCCATAGCATCTCTGGCCATCTCCTACCCCACTGGCAGTAAAATGCTTGAGACCCAAGACCCCTGGCTGTCTTCTCTAGAATTCAAACTGATCCAGCTTTACTAGACAGACTCTCAAAGTTTCATCTTTAGTGTCTTGGTTGACCTTTTAGGAAACCATCTCTCCTGTGGTGTTTCAGTCTTACCAGCTTTCCCTGGAGGCTGCAAGTCAAACCTGCTGGGAAGAGAAAAAAGGAAGGGAATGTAAGCTTGCTACAGGGAGAGGGGAGATGTCAAACAGAAAAGCCATCTTCCAGCTATCACAGGCTCAGTAATTCTCCATCAAGGCTTTCATAGTATTTCACCTTCAAGGAACCGTCCCAGTTATCTCTTTCCAAACACTTCCCTACTTTTCTACCCTCCTCACCTCCAATGATAACACACACACACACACACACACACACACACACACACACACACACCATATATATTGTTTTATGTAAAAGTTGGTAAATACACCATATATGTGAATGAATATATATATATATATATATATATATATATATATATATGTATATATGTATATATTCCACTGATCTGACTTGATTGCCTGTTGCCCACTAAAACATGTGCTCCATAAGACTTGTGTGTACTTTGTGTACTACTGTCTCCCTGGCGCCATGATTACAAGCATAGAAAGACTTGTGTCACATTGGGCAGAGGTATCAAAGCCTCAGTTAGAAAACATAAGCAAAAACTATATGAGTAGAAGCAGACAGGAATATCTTGGTTTTACAAAGATCTGAGATGAGCCAGGATTATAGCTTGAGCTTAACCATCTACAGCTTACCAGCCCACAGTACTTTGTCAACTTTCTTGTCACAGATTCTGCCTTTTGGGACTTCTATTTCTTCCCCCTTCCCCAAAGAGACTGAAAAAAGTATTTAGTCCTGAGTTAGGTTCACTTCTTCCTAGGAACAAGCATCTGGATCTTGTGAATGATGAGTTCCAGATGCCCAAGTATCTTGGGGCTTTAAGAACATTGTGGGTGGAATGGCATTTGGGGATCGTTGAGCACAGTTGTCATTAGACTTTCTATGGGAATCTTGCCTGGCTTCCCTTAGTGTCCCTCTGCTGTCTATCTGCAGAGTGGAATGAGGGAGCTGCTGGAGGCCAGGATGCACTGTTCAGAAACCTCACTCCCATGTTCCCACTGGTAGAAGCTAATCTTTTGCTTCACATGGGTTAAGAGGGCAAAGTTGACCCGCCCTCCCCCTTCCACCCCCACATAGGCTCAATTCAATCTTGTTTTCTTCTCCCTTTGATTTCTCCATTTCCTATTTTACTTCCTCTGACAAATTTCTCTTTCCATTCCCAGGGCAAACAACTCTCAACATGGCATTTGGCCATTTTCAATCATTTCCCTGGAGGTTGGGCTCATTTGGTCACCATTCACCATCTTCATAGATGTTCTAATACAGAGCCAGGGCTGAGAATACTTGGCCTGTGTCAACTGGACCCCCGTGCATGGAAACTTGGGAGTACCCAGAATATCAATCTATAAAGTTCCTGGATCCACCAAAGGGATGTAGCTTGACAATAAAATGGATGTAACACACAGTGAACAATGGGAGCTTCCTCTCAAATGTCTCTTGAGCTGTCCAAGTCCTGCTTTTAGCCCTTTACGTTATCTACTTTTTGTGGTTTTGAAACAGGGTTTCTCTTTGTACCCCAATCTGTTCTAGAACTCACTCTGTAGACCAGGCTGGCCTCGAACTTAGGGCTCAGCAATCTGCCTGCCTCTGCCTCCCAAGTTCTGAGATTAAAGGTGTTTGCCACCATGTCCAGTCATCTTTTATTCCTGTTTTGTTGGGCTTTAATTTTTCCTTAATGAGCTCAAAGCCGGCATCCAAATCTTCCATTGAAAAGAAATGAAGTGACAAAATGTTCTGGAAAGTTCCGTGTTCTGTTTTGACATCCAAGTCTCCATGTGAAATGGTTCCTGACCTAATCATATTAGTAAAACTGGCAAGATTAAAAGAGCCATAAACACCAGGCTCAGTGTTTCAACATCCATTAAAATCTATACAGCAGCTCCCAGAATATTTAATAGGCTTAGATGATGACTGACTGTGAATCCATCCATCTCAGTCAAGTCGGGTTATTAAGACACACATGCTAAGTGATTTGTCCTGTGTTTACTCGGTGCTGAAAAATGGTATCTCACTTTGGAAAAAAAAGAGGAGAGTGTAGACTGGTCCTTTGTTGGATGAAATGGGAGTCAGGATCCTGCCCCACCTCCAGTTCCATACAAGCTTCATCCTTCATCACAAGCAAACTGTTTAATCCTCAGAGACTCCACCACCCGTTTAAAAACTTAACAATGTTGTTCAAGTGATCTCTAGGGTCTGCTGCTCTCCAACTCCTTTCAGAGACAGGTGGAGGGAGTTAGGAATTAAGAGTGTACAGGGCTCATGGTACGAGCCTGGCTCTACCACTAAGTAGACACACAGTAAGCACACCTCTTCTCCATCTGTAACTTGGGGGGTGGGGGATGGCATTAGTTGAAGGCTACAGTAAGGTAATCCACGTCAATCATGTATACGGTGAACATGCTGGCTAATTTTAAACTTTGGTGTAACCTATGCACAGGTCTCCCTCTTGTAGCTAAGAAGGTTATGCTTCACATGCATTCTTTAATCTAGTCTTCATCACTGTCTTAAAGGGCTGAAGGAATCACTCTGTATTTAATGACGAGAAAGTGAGACACCAAGACTCTGGTTTACCCAGAGTCACACAGCCTTGGTTCTGGAATTCTTTTCCCAACCTGATGGTGTTGATGCCCATAACCTCTTAGGGATTCTAAATACAGAAGCAAGTATTCATTCTTTAGCCTGCTTTTCCTTGTATAGATGAAAGAATTTGGGGCATCTTACCAGTTTCCCTGGAGGTTAGAACTCAAACGTTGAAGCCTTGTATATAGCTGTTTCCTCTCTTTGATTTATTTAGTCAGCCAAGAAAAGGCTTTGCTTATCATTACTGTTATTTTTATTTTATTTGCTGAGACTTTGACCCAACAACATCCCCACTGTGTGACATTCCCTAGGGAGAAGTGGACAAACATGTTTATGCATCCAAAGAGAGCATGGGCAACAGACGAAAGACATTTTTTTTTAAATCCAAGTCTAATCATTAAGCCAGTGAATAGCTCCTTAGGTACAAGGGACTCAAAGGTAGCTATATCACCAAAAAGCCAGGGTATGTATGACCAAGTACAAAGGTAAGTCTCTGAGCCTCCTACACAGCCTGCAGGCAGCTCCACTACAGAGCCTTCTCTTGATGGTTAGTGTTTGCTGCTTATGAGACTTGTGAATCTTGTCCCTTTCTAAACTTCCTGAGTCATCTTCTATTGACATTTGGTCCAGACAATGCTTTGTTATAGAGCTGACTCAAACATCTTTGCTTCTGGTTGAATGTGTAACAGCATCCCAGGAGACACCAGTGCCAAGCTCTACTCTCTATATCCCTGTCACAATTATCACATTTATATATATATATATATATATATATATATATATATATATATATATATACACACACACACACACACACACACACACACACACACACACATAATATCTCCAGAAAACCAAGGGTCCCCCTGGTATTATCACCACCACCACCACCACCACCACCACCACCACCACCACCATCATCACAACAAACCATAATAACAACAATGATTAAAAGCAACAATAATAATAATTTTAAAAATTGAGAACCATTGGACAACAAGCTTGAGGCAAAGCTCTCCCCTCCCATCCACCATTTCTTACTTTAGCTCAGAGATTCTGGAGTTATTTTGGTTCCCCTAAATAAATATTTGACTTAGCAACAAACTAGTAGAAAAAACACTTGCCATTTTGAGATGCTTTTAGTCTGAAGACAAATTTTCCTGGACAGAAATCAATGCTTTTACCTCAGTCGTTAGGATTAGTTGTTTTCTTTGAGATGCGTAGGCAGCCATTTTCAAAATGGCTTCCCAGCTTCCAATGGGACCAGTGCCCTCTGCTGGAGAGTTTGCCTGCATTGCCTCACTCAGAGCAAGTTGGGTGAAATGGCATGAAAATATAATGAACAGCAGAAGCAGTTTAGAATAAAGGTCAATGAAACAATCCAATTAGTAAGAAATCGGCAATGGCTTCCGTACTCAGGAGCTGTTTCCACAAGCTTTCTGGTTTCTTACAGGAATGTGCTGCTGCTCATGTTCCTTTCACACCTTCTCTCTGTAAGTCAGCTTCTTATTTAGATACCTGTAATACCCACATCAGCAAACCCTTGTGCAGTGCTTTCTCTGTGTTACTCACGTAGCAATTACTCTACCCTGTCTATGGTGCCTCCTTGCGTTTCTGCAGTTGGTCTAAGACACAGAGCTCCTTATTACTTACACATGAGGAAACTCACAGGGGACCGCTTGGAGAAGCCAACTGACCCAGCAGGGCCAGCCGCCAGCAGGAGAGGAAAGCCTCCAAATTCTGTGCCCTGTGCTTCCTTGGGCTGCCCTTGGATTTCAATGAGGAAGCTCCTGTATGGCTCATATCGATCTAAGGAGGCAGTATGCAGACATGCAGTGACAGTTTGAATTTCCCCTCATTTTATTTCAACCCTATTTTTCATCAAAGTATCTTTTTTTTTTCTCCCGAAACTCCAGGAAGATTAAGTTGCTTTTCGCCAAATGTGGGCTCTCTCTCTCTCTAGACTGCGGAATTCTAAACATGGCCCATATGCCTAAGCTGTCTCTTACCCGTGAACATGAAGCTCTCTAAAAATATTATATCCAAACAACATTCATGTGCATCAGACTCTATCACGATCTACCCGAGACACTGTAATTTATGGCCTTTCTTATTACTTTAAAAGCCTGGGATTCTTGTAGAATATGGTTTAGTGGGTCAAACATTCCCTCTCCTCTCATTTATCAGGCTTTTGATCTTAGTCAGTCCTGATGGTTGGCATGCCTGGCCCACAGCCCTGTGCTGGGAGATCACACACAACAGGCCTCCTTCCGTTTTAAAATCTTGAGGGGACGCTGCCGCTCCAGCCCTGCCTGGGTTAGCAGAGGATGTATTGAGTTCCCGCGGTCCCCGCTGCCCCTTTGTCTATTATTATTTTATAGTTTTGTTCTGCATTCCTTCCACTCAACCTCCAGTCCATAGAAGCCTGTTTCTTTATTGGTTGCATATGTCTGCACCCTTTTACCCCAGCAGGGAAAGACAAAATATTCTGGAGGGCTTGGAGGCCTGGGATGGACAGCTAATCCACCCCCAGCTTGAACTAATCGTCGGCCGACGTGCTATTGTAGCGGGCCCTGTTCTGGGCAGCTGAGCGGTGGGGTTTCAATTTGTAGGAGCATAAACAGATACTAAAGTTAGAAGAACGGGCTGGGTCATTTGTTAGCAGAGTTCAGATCAAATTATCACAGCGGTCCCCTGCTGACAGGCTGAACAATTACCTCCTTTTTTCTTGATCTTTAAATGTTTTCTGTTTCACTTAAGCCTCAGTAAACAGTTTACTTCTCGTGGGCTTCATTTATTGACACAGAGGGGCCTGATTTATTTAATTTTGTTTCTCTGCCGCCTTCCCAGAAAGAAGTTGTAATGTTTTGTTGAAATCTCTCCCCAATGATAGGTTTATCATGGCAGCCGAGGAAGCGGGTTAATGACGTGACTATAAATTATCTGGCTTTTTAATGAGAGGTTGAGATGCCCAGATTCTAAAGCCAATTTTGAAAGCTTTAAACCAGAAAGGCAGCCTCTGAAGCTGGGAAAGGTTGACATCTCTGGTCAGAAACTGGTCTTAAAAAGATCGCTGAGCACTGAGGATCTGAATCAGTAATTGGATTATTCCCGATCCAAGAATGGGATTCTCCTTTGAAGAGGACATGGAATATATTGTGTCTGTGATGTTTGTCCTCGCCGCCGTGGATGCATTGCTGTTGAGGACCTCACCGGAATTAACACCAACATTTGTTTTCACTCTCGCCCCTCCCCCAGCTTCAACCCTTGACTTTCTCTCTCCCATAGTTACATTCGTCTGCTTCTTACAGTCCTACTGGGACGGATTTATCATCATTTGCTAACATATCTGTCTCAAAATCTCAGCTTTGATCAGCTTGTATTTTATAACTTACATCTGTTCTACATTTAACCTTTTGTAATGCTGTTTTTCAAAAATATTACCTGATCTAACAGAAGTGTACTGGAGAAGGAGCTCTGGAGTGTACATTTCCTTTTAAAATCTCACCAAGCATACCTGGCTCCCTGAGTACAGTTTTATTACTCTTCCAGAGTCGCCCTTTCATTAAATATATAAATCCATCGCTTCCCCGCTTTGTGGCGGGACCTCGAGAGATCCACGGCTTCACACCCCGTATCTGCTCCTGGGCTGCCATTCTGACCCTCGCTCTGCCTGGAATGCTGCTAGGCCAGGCTGTGGTCACAGGTCTCCTGAGGCCCATGGCTAGAACCAGTGCTGGCTCTCCTGTCCCTTTGGCCTGTCTCAGAGGGGACCAAAGGTGCTTTCTACAGGTTCCAACTTCCAGCACATTTGGATTCAATTTCATTGCTTATTTTATTTTAATAAAGTTAATTTATTTTAACCAATGAATCATGAATTTTTGAGACACCCAAAAAGGTATTAAAATTATATAATAAATACTCATTTCATCTGTCACCCAGTTCAAGAAATAAAATATTACAAGCCACAGCAGGAGGCCCCTTTGATAAAGCCCCTTCCCTCCTTCACTCAGAAAAGGTCCCTGAACTGAGTTGCCCGATTCCAAATATTTTGCTATACTCTACTAATGAATACAAGTTGACTCTGAGAAGCTGAGGTTTTGCATTTGCAGACTTAATGAAAAATAGTCAGATAAAAATGCCTGTACTAAGTAGGTACAGACATTTATCTTCTTATAGTTATTTAAGCAACGTGGCCATAGAGTATCAGCATGACTTAGATATCCCGGGTGATGGGTGTGAGGACTTGCACAGGATCCATTGCAGATACTGGACCACTTTATCTGAGCATACACAGATTGGGATATCCTCTGAAGATCCTGAAACCAATCTCTCACGGAGTCAGAGGGATGACTGTCCCATCAAGTGATCAACATTATATTATTTCCAATTTGATGTTTTCATAGCAACGCTTCATGAGAACTCCTGTGGGTCTCTTGGGACACGTGTGTGTGTGTGAGAGAGGTATTCTAGGGTGCTTTATGGAGAGGAGTGCTTTATTTCCCAGGAGGTGCATGTCTCATTCTTACTGGATACCCCTCCCCAGTCTGTTTGTTTCTTTCAGAAGTGACTGCCCAATTTTACACTCTCACCAATATTTGATATGACTGTTGCCAACTGGCGGGAATGTAATGATGTCTCGTAGCAATGCCCATTTGCATTTATTTGCTTACTAACAAGGTTGAAAGAGATGATATAAAGCAATATTGCCTATCACAGTGTCTGGTACATGGTAATAGTGGTTATTATGATGGTTATTTTAGACAGCAATCTGGCTTGATAATCAAAGCGGGAGCTGCCTCTGTTTTATAGATGAGAGATCCACAACTGAAATGAGCTAGTGCACAATCAAGAGCCGCTGTAGCAGTGGCAGTGGACAAGAGCCCATAGCTCATAACTCCCCTGTAGCCATCCTTGTTGTAGAAAGAGACAGACACCAAAGTTGGGACCGCCATCTTGAATATTGTTTCCCATCTATTCCAGTTACATTCACAACAGCTCTGGGTCTTGACACAACACAGGAATATGAAAATCGAAGATCAGGCTCTCCGTTTTGGAAAAGGCTTTTGTAAAGAGCAGCTTGTCATGGGTGCCCTGACCTGCAGAAGGTTCTCTACAGAGCCAATTTTGAATAGAGCTGGGTGTTCCTCCCTTTCTACCTCTTCTGTCTCCTATAGAGTATGTCTGGGGGGGG
>JANHMN010000018.1:18060425-18098013 GCA_030674055.1 Rhabdomys pumilio | reverse complement strand
GGGGGAGGCGTTATACTAGCAAAGGCCTGCTGAGAAAATCGAGGATGCACTCTTACCTCTTTGGCTGCTGAAGACACTACTCCCTCACCTCAGAGTAGGAAAGGGCAGTGCTGCAGCTCAGACCCCAGAGTCCTGGTCACTCCTGCACCGTCTCGTGGCTTCTGCCAGCCTCGGCTGCTGTCATGTTATTATCCAGGAGGATGAGGAGGGAAGAGCCAGTTAGTGTCTCTATGTTCATCGCACGATTAACTAGCACTTAATAACGCGCACCTACTATGTGTCATGTGCTCTGCAAATGTTTCATGTCCACTGTCCTATATAACCCTTGCAGTTCACGTGATGTCAAAACTGTTGTGCATTCATTTTATAGACAAGGACATCTGGGTGTCTGAATAACATGACTCACTCAAGGTCACACACAGCTGGCAAATGACAGTGACAGCAAGGACCTGTTTAGCTTCTCAGATCTACTGTCTTCCTTGTTCTCTTTCCCTTTTGCTTGCACCCACCCCTCCCCATTTTTAAAAAATGTGGTGTCCTAGTGACTGAACTCAGAGTTTCACGCACACCCGAGAAGTGCTACAGCAACCCTCTTTCTACCTTTTCTCTGGAGACAGGGTCTCGCTAAGTTGTTCCAGCTACCCTTGAACTCATGATCTTCCTGCCTCAGCTTCCAAAGTAGCCCAGGGTTCCAGGCTCGAGTACTGAGTACTGCTTACCCTCTCCTACTTTCACATCAGCTTCTTTCCTTTTCCACCCACTGAGACACTGACAGGCGTGGGGGTGGGGTCGTAACACTAAAGAACACATTCTTCCTTGCTCATGTCTTATTTGTTCCATGAGCACTACTCACTGGCTACCTACTATGTGTCAGATGCATCGCTGAGTTCTAGAGAGCCCCAGATAAGATAAGAGCTCCAGCATCCTGACCTTCCAGAAGTGTAGAACAGGGTCACTAAAGAAAAAAACTAAGACATTAAAACATGAGGCGAGACATAGCGTGACCAGTGCCCTCCATACATATGGGCACACGTATGAGCAAATAGAAATGCTGCAAGAAAGCTGACATTTGACCTGAGTCTGGGAAGGCTGAGGACTGATGAAGGCTAGCGAAGCCTGTGTGCTGGTTCCTGGGAGGACCAACAACCGAGGCGGCTGCGGTCCTTGAATGATGACGCACACTAGTGTGTTTAATGCTAACTAAATGTGTTTGTCTTTTACAGTACTGGGATTGAACCCATGGCCTCTTGTACTCCAGGAAAAGCACCACCACTGAACTCTACCCTCAGCCACCGATTCCAATCTAGCAAGTTGTTTTCCTTGTTTGGGCCTCAGTCTCCTTATTTATACAGCATAGCCATTGACCTTTGACTGATACCTGGACAACTGGCAGGAGTTGGCTTGTTGAGTGTGCTTTCTCTGCACTAACTAGGGCAGGGAGTGACCACACAAGGCCTCACTGTAAACTCCAGCTGTCTCTGAATCTGCTCAGCCTCCCAAGCGCTGGGATTCTAGATGTGTGCTCACTCAGATGTCTAGCTCAGAACACAAAGCTATTGCAGATGGTACTTTCAAGTCCAGCCAGCCAGGGATGGCGGATGCTGACGGGCAGGTCCATGGTCAAGAAAGACTGATTGTGATCCAGTTCCCCAAACTGTGTGTTACCCACTATGACCACATGCCCACCACTCTGGCTGAGCACACATTGTCACTTTTCTAGGTTTTGTGGCTGGCTCGTGGTGTGTGTGTGTGTGTGTGTTGCTGTTGTTGTTATTGGTGGTGGTGGTGGTGATGGTGACAATGATGATGATGATGATGATGATGATGATGGCATATACTTCTACCCACAATCCTAACATGGGTGAGAAAACAAAATCTAGACCAAGAAATATGATACAGACTGATTTCATGCTAAATTGAGGAACGTCTTTATATTTTGTAGGTGAGAGGAAGTGCGTACATCCTGAAAGAAGTCAGCTTCACTTATTCAGTGTTCATGTTAGCATCTGAGTTTGCCTCCTGGGCTTTGTGTCTCTATAGTTTGGCCTTGAATTCTAAGCAATTGCATTACCATATCCTGGAGCTAGGGGCTGGAGAGATGGTTCAGCGGTTATGAGCACTAGTCGCTCTTCCAGAGGCCCTGCATTCAATTCCACATGACAGCTCACAATGGTCTGTAACTCCAACTGTAGGAAATCTGAAGTCTTCCTTATCTGACCTCCAAAGGCTCCAGGCACTGGTGCACTTCCAAACATTCACCAAAAAGCCCAGGTCTGACAGTATCTCAGGATTACAGGAAGATTTCTAGTTCCCAAGACCACCTCCAAAGGTTACCCTTTAACTTGTCCCTTCTGTGGCTTTCACAGCCTCCAGATACCAAATGGCCTTCCTACAGTGCTCATTGGAATAGGCCCCTGTCCCTGCTCCTCAGGAGTCCGAGAAGAAAGATCCTGGTCAGGCTTCAGGATGGCATCTGGTGGCATGGGTGCTTTGGGGAAGCAGGTCATAGGGAATTGTATCCTATTGCCAGGTGGGAGACATGCCCTTATGATAGATTCCCTACCTTTGATGGGTATGTTGGTATAGCCAACTCTTGACTCTTGGCCCAGTCACGTGACTTTGGCCAAGAAAATGTCAGCAAGCCATCAGGTGAGCAGAGGCTCACACAGCTCACTTCCTCTCTTGAGTTTCTACCTTCTGCATGCAAATACCTGGTCCAGCCTGTGCTAAGATGAGGTTTATGGAGCAGAACTAAGCTGACCTAACTGTCCTAGCCAAGGCTGTTCTAGAGAAGCAACAACCACTGATCCAAAACACAGAGAGAGCCAGCCAAGATGGGTGAAGTTCTAGAAGACCTGTATCTGACCCCAGACTCCAGCTGAGGACCAGCCAAGACTAGAGGAAGAGGCAGGGCAACCTATAGAATTCAGAAGCTCAAGAGATGCTCATTGCTCAGACTTGGGAATGGCTCATGATGCAGAAGTGTGCTGGTCACAGATGCTGACACAACTGCCTCTAGAGGCTCATCCCCAGAGCAGTGTGGTGTTTGATGTAGTTTAGACATGGATCTTGGGTTGGCTTCCTAACTTTCACCATCACTTTACTTCTTGAGGCCTCAGTTTCTTCTGCTGTAATAGCAACAATAATGAACCAGTGTAGAGTTTCTGTGGCGAGTGAGAAGGGAGCGCCATGCCTGTCTCATATTAATGTTTAATTGTAGCGACTTATGTGAGCCTCATCTTTTACCTTCTTTCTATCAAATTTTCAACATCTCGGGAGAGGTGTTCTTCTTTTCCCATAGCAGTGAGCAATCCCTTTAACATATACTATGCTCTGCGAAGCTAGAACACATACTTGCCCAATTTCTCTCTGGCAAGATTCGTGGTCAACACCTGGCTCCTCTGAGCCTGGCCACTCTCCTCACCTTCACATTCCTGTGTACTGGACATTGTGCTTAGAGAGCATCACCTACAACATCCCAGAAGACAACCGTTAATCTTCAGAGGAGCTAATTACCCTGGTGTTGTGAGTACCAACCTCTCCCGAAGTGTGTACTAAGATTCTTCAAAACACTCCCTAGATGAATAATTAAACAAATACATACAAGTCAACAGGTAGGATGATCTACAGATGAGTAAACTTGACAAATTCTAAGCTCATACCAAACTTCTGACAAGTCCAGTAACGGGCATTGCTTTTCTCTGAAGAGGAGACAGAGCATTTGTTCTTGAGAGTCGTTTAACCGTAAACCTCTCATTATTGGAGGCAGTGTTTTACAGACCTACTAGGCCACAGAAGATCCCTTCAGGAAATAAGATTTTGGTGCTATGTTGGAAATAAGGCTGAAAGTCAAATGAAACAGCCCCCTTGGCAGGAATTGCTCTCTGCAACCCATGAGGGTGGGGGTGGGCACAGGTGGTACCCCCTCCCCCTTTCCTCCGTTCTCTTAGCTCTTTTGTCCAGGTCCCTCTTCACGTTTCTGTTTATCTTGCTGGCCATAAGAGCCAAGAGTTAGAACTGTCTTGCTTTGTTTTATTTTCTGTCTGTGGAGCACATTGTACAGCCTGTAGTGGACAATTCCTTATTCCTTCATCGTAGTGCGAACACACAGGAGGGGAGTAACATCCTCTTTGTGCCTGAGTAAGGAAGGCTACGGTGCTGGAGACATTATTACCCCTTCATCGCCACTCCAATCAGATGAGGTTTAAATGGAATTCTGTCAGGGTCACAGACAAGATTTTTTTTTTAAACAGGCACACAAGATACCATTACATTTCATCTTGGGACAATTGTTCTCTAGCAAAGTGTGTTATTTTCCAGCAGGTAATCCCCTACCCAGCTGTGGATTTTCCATGTTCAACATCAGCCACTACAACTAGAGAGCAACCAACTGTGTTATTGACAATGTTTTAATTACAATACAGAAAAGATACAAGGCTACAAAGACAAGGACATTATCTGGCTGTCGGGCATTTGTATATATTTAAGAGAACTCTGCAGAGTTCATTCCAGCACCCAGCATCTATATGTTCTGCTAATTCTGAAGATTCCAGTGGTATCTCTGGGATTGGCTGAGATGAAAAAAAATAACATTCATAGAAATGACAGTCTCGGGCAGCACAAGGAATGAAATTCGAAGCTCTTAGAATTGTGGGCTTGCACCAATGTTAGCGTGAAACCTAATCGTTGCATGGCTTTGTTCTTTTTCTATCGAGCGTTGTTACCAGGCAAGCTAATCTAGGCTTCGGGACAGCACAGTCCTGTGCATCTGAACAGGCAGCCGCTTTTGAAGTCCCACGATTCCTTCTGCTTGCTAATTCTTCCATTTGTTTGATTTTTGGTACAAAGAAAATGAAAGAATATGATGAGATTATGGCATTTTAAGTCAATATTTATTAAAAAATCAATCTAGATGAAAATCTGCCCATCCCTCTAATTAGACGAGGCAACTTGAGGTTGATTTTTAATTGCAAAAGTAATTACACGGAGCAGATAGCCAGTGACATTTGATTATGTAGGTGATTGATTAAAAAGCCGAGCTCACCGAGCAGATTGTCAGCCAGGGGATCCAGACAAAAGAGCAAATTAAAAAAGTTGTCCTGTTAGTAATCACCAAATTCAAGGATGAAATTACAGAGCCAAACACCTCCGTGGCCCCACTCTCATCCCTCACCCCACGAATCCACCCCAATGCCTGATAACGAAATGGATTAGTGTGAAATTAATTGAAGGATGGAAAACTGGGGTTTAGATTCATGGCTGTGAATAAGGCTTTTAACAAGTTGAAACAAATTTCTCCAGTTTTATAATATAGTGTGTGTGTGTGTGTGTGTGTGTGTGTGTGTGTGTGTGTGTGTGTGTAAGAGGGATGTTCCCATAAAGGATCTTTTCAGAATGTTTGATGATATTAATTTACCTATTAAGAGAGAGAACGAGGGGGGAAAAAATCCCACTTTCTATCAGAATAGGATATTAAGATGTCTTGCTTGTTATTCATTTCATTATAACATGAAAGCCTAGGGAACAGGCTGTACACTTGGCAAGAGGACCCCTGGATTTGTAAACAGCCCTGCATGACATATTGGGTGGAATAATGAAGGGCTTTTCCCCATCTTACAGGACTCTAGTGGAGTCCATTTGAGGATATTGTGGATAACAGTAGAATGGGTCTATATTGATATAGTCCTCAAGAGAACAAAGTCTGGCTTCTAGCACTTCCAGGGAAACTGAGGCAAGCCCACCCAATGCAACTTCAGCAACGCTGAGTGAGAGTCCTCACTGAGCCACTCAAGCTGGCATGGATGGACAGGCTGTAATGAAGTAAAGAGATAAGACCCGAATTACCGCCTCCATCCAGTCCCTGCTTAGTCAGCAGATGCCGTCCACAGAAGGCTCTGGATGGGTGTGTGCTCCTCACTGCCCTCCAGGGCAGCTGATTTCAGCTCTTTTTAGGTTCAGAGTCTGTGTGTGCCCGGGAGATGTGTATTCCAACAAACTGGTGTTTGAATGCCTGTGCCTGGTCTGGGTTACCTAGTCCTTTCCTTGAGCTTGGTAATTTGCAAAGAACAAAAAAAAAAAAAAAAAAAAAAAGAACAGAAAACAAGAAAAGAACAAAAAAGAAAAGGAGGAAGGGAGAGAGAGTGAGTGAGTGAGAGAGAAAGGAAGGAAGGAAGGAAGGAAGGAAGGAAGGAAGGAAGGAAGGAAGAAAGAAAGAAAGAAAATCCCTTCCTTCCTCCAGCACACATTTTTTTTGCCAAGCAAAGCAATTTGGTCAAGAGTTTTCATCAAGTGCAATTGGAGCTGTATCTGTAACCTAGGCAACTTTGCTCTAAGTTGTGCATCTTAGAAACTGTGTACCATGTACATTAGCAACCATGGATGAGGACCTCGAGAGCAAGGCATTTGTAAACGCCCCACTGTAGGAAAATATGGACCAGCCTCCACCTGAGAAGTGAGGTAAAGTCAGGGCATCATTCAATGACCAGTGTATGCTCATCAACACAGTCACATTGTGCAGTCGGACACAAAAGTATGAACTGACATTTCCATGCCAATAAAGTCCAAATTCAAGAAAAGGAAACCTTACTATTTTGGAATCTATAGGTAGTGCATGGGTTGGATCAGGGTCAAGGAGGAAGTTTAGAGACGCCAGGGTGTTTAGAATGTTCCGGGCTTTGTCTCCCATGATAGTCATCAAGTTTCTGTTCGACCATCTATGTTTTGTGTTCTTTCTTGTTTTTATTTCCAGTACTGGGAATTGAACCCAGGGCTTCCGACATGAAACCAGATGTTCTATTACTGAACTGCATCCTCAGCCCTCATGTGTTTTTCTGATCTTCAGAATGTAGGCTTCTGCTCTCTCTCTCTCTCTCTCTCTCTCTCTCTCTCTCTCTCTCTCTCTCTCTCTGTCTCTCTCTCTCTCTCTCTGTCTCTCTTTCTGTCTGTCTCTGTCTCTTTCTCTGTCTCTCTCTGTCTCTCTGTCTCTCTCTGTCTCTCTCTCTCTGTGTCTCTCTCTCTCTCTCTCTCTCTCTCTCTCTCTCTTATACACACAGATACAGACACACACAAAACATGGATGTATACATGGACACAGGATTCACAGCAAAGACATGCCAACGAATAGGGCTGAGTTTCAGTTTCACTACACATATCTGTGTTTCCTCCTGTTCCTTCTTCTTCTCCTCTTCTTCCTCCCTTCTTCCCTCCCTCCCTCCCTCCCTTCTTTTCTTCTTTTCTTGCCTCTTCTGTTTTGAGACAGTCTCTCTATATTGCCCAGGCTGGATTTGAATTTCTGGGTCATGACCCTTCCATCTCCGTCTGTTAAACAGCTGAGACTACAGGAACACACTATCGTACCCAATTTATCTCCGTTACTTGATCAAAAGGAAATTTCCAACTGTTCGCTATGTGTTTTTTATTCCTTTTAAGTCTGGCAATAGTAATAAGCAAAATTAGGTTCATGGAAACATGTTTGTCTTTATCAATGTAATTTTCTTTTTTAAAAACCCAAGAAATAAAAACTGTATTGCACATGAAAAATACATGTTGAGGTTTGAACACTCGACGTCTTCCATTGGTTTGTGTGCTTGAACATCTGGCTCCCAGATAAGGACAGGCCCTGGGATTTCTTAGCTTCCTGAGAGCAAACACAAGGGAACTAGTTGCCTTAAGCTCCTGTCTTCAGTCTCTTCTTGCCATGGTGGACTGTATCCCTAAAACTGTGAGCCCAAATAGGCTGTTCTCCCCTTACGCTGCTTTGTGTCTGGTCTTTTAGTGACAGCACTGAAAAAAGTAACTAATACACTGCTCTAGCAAGGATGGGTGAGTGCTATAGGAGTCCAGGAGGGGAGATGAGCATGTAAGCTTCCAGAGGAGGCAACATTTGACCAAATGCCTAGCAGGAAATGGGATTTCACCAATGTGCACAAAAACAGATGAATCGTCCAAGTGGAAGAGAATGTAACACTGAGCAGAAGTCCTCTCACCCTCCAATCCTTCAGTTTCTCATCTGTAAAGTGAGCCACTTTGTCATATATTTCTATTACCCAACAGACTTCAGAAAATGTGGTGACCTTAGATAGCAGTTAAAGTGCGGGCCTAGGCCAGAAGCTCAGTGAAAGACCTGTGAGAAGGGGAGGGGGTGGGGGTTGGGTGAGAGGGACAAGGGGGCAGAAGCTACTCTGTCTATGCTTCTAATTCTGTAACAGTGACAGTGCCAGCATGTCCCTTGTGGCCATCCAAGGTCCTCCACTATAAGACGGAAGAGGGCATCTCTTGGCTAGACACCGCTGGAGGTCTCCCTTTCTCTCTGTGGCATCAGAAGGTCTCACCTCATGTCTTTTCATCTGACACTGATTTCTTCACGAACACTCCACATTCAGGTGCTATTAACATGTGAATTCGGGGTCCTATCGAGATGACTCGGTCAGTAAAGAGGGTTGCCATCAACTCTGATGACCTGAGCTTGACCCCTGGAATCTGAGAAAAGGTAGAGATAACACAAAATTATCTCTGAACTTCATGTATGTCCATCCCCCATACATGCTTGGGGCATTAAGAGTCCCACATAGGAACTTTGGAGGGACATGTGCAAATTACAGTCACCTGTCACATCGGACTTCATGAAGAATCCTGGAATTTATATACTGAAGATACATGCAAGTCAATGCTGGCAGAGACACAGTGATTAATAACTCCAGAAACTCTTACTATGATAAGTATTATTGTTGTTGCTGCTGCTGTTAATTACTTTATACAAGAATGATTGCATCTGTGATGTTCTTTTAGTGAATTTTTAGAAGCTAAGCTAGGACTCTGGTTCTGATGTACCCCATGAGTGAGCAAAGTTTCTGGAGACCTCTGAAAGAGTAGTCCCCGAGACCAGGAAAAAATCAATGCATGTTTTTTGCTTGTATGGAGAGCTTAGGAGCAGAGCTGCTTGTCTCTGGTAGGCACAGTGAGGTGACCCTGTCCTATCCACACTCCCTGTCCTTCAGTCAGAAGGAATATGGTGAGACTGAGCCCGCTGGGCAAGTTGGAAGCATCTTCCCAGCAGCCCTTCACCAGTGTCAGATTGGCTTTCAGGTGTGATGGCTGGATGGCTATTCCTGGCTGTCAACTTGACTACATCTAGAATGACCCATAATCCAGAAATGGAGGGCACACCTGGAATCCAAACCTTTGAGACTGGAAGACACAGGTTTCTGACCTGGATCTTGACATGGGATGACACGTGCTTTTGATTGAAGTCTTAAGGTCTAATGACCATGAAAAGCTTAGGCTCACGTAAAGTAGTATACACTTTTAATCCCAGGAGACTCAGGCAAGCAGATCTCTGAGTTCAAGGCTAACCTAGGACAGAGCAAATTCCTAATCCAGGCACAGTGGTACCCATCTTTAATCTGAGCCACCCCTTCTGCTGGAGGCCTACATAAGGACTATGACATCTGTTAAAACCTACTTCCTCAGGATTCCAGCTTATACGGAAGACCAGCTGAGATGACTAGCATTGTGGGACTGAGCAACTACTAGATTCTTGGACTTCCTGTTCACAGGTGCCTATTGTTGGGGTAGTTAGAATACAGACTCTAAGTAACTACAATAAATTCTCTTAATATATAGAGATATTCTATAAGATTTGTGACCCCAGAAAACCCTGACTAATACACCAAGCAACAGGTGGAAAATAAAACCCAGAGAAGACCAGGCTAGAGCACAGCCATGCCTCCAGCTCACCCCTGTTTGCCACAAGACAATACTTCAGCCCCTCACCACCAACCCCAAGTGTGGTAAGTTGGTGGTAAAATGTCTCCATTTTTCAATTCTTCTCTGGGATCAGCTCATTTGGGATGGAATTGCCATTTCATGAACCTAGAGGTGGAAACCAATTTTGTTTCCCCTCTCAAAAATCAGTGTGAGCTTGCTTGACAAAGTACCATACAGTGGGCAACTTAAACAATAGAAATTTATTTTAGCATGCTGTCAGAGGAGGCTAGAGATCTGCCATCAAGGTCTCGGCAGGTTTTCCCTTTGGATTGTAGGTGGCCATCTTCCCATGTCGTCCATGGTAATCCCTCTGTACTTACTGTGTCCTGATTTCCTCTCCTTTGAAAGACATCAGCCATATGGGATTGGAGCCACACTTGTGACCTTGTCTTACCTTGCTTACCCCCTTTAAAGCCCCCATCTGCCCCATTCTGATGACCTAGGGGTTTGGGCTTCATTATATGAAGATTAGCTTTGGCCAGCAGAGGCCTAAGAGGTGGTGCCAACTCTGAGCTTGGGTCTCATGAAACTCCCATGCTCCTGTTCTCAGACCCTTCCTGGGACAAGCCTAGCTCAGCCTTCTGCCCACACAGAGTAGAGAGGAGGGATCCTACTTGCCCAGTAGCTGACTTCTTCCGGAAGAGCCTTCCGTAGTTTTAATGTTTGTGCCTTTTGAAAGAGCTAGGTTTTGTTTTGATTGATTTTTCTCTATTTTTTTTATGGTCCTAACTTGTTGAGTTTTATTTTTATTCTTTCAGATCCCTATTTTCTTTTGTTTTATCCGACACTCACACTGTCACCTTCAAACTTAACCGCATCCCTACCCACAACCCCATCCCAGATGCTGGGGAGCAAAACCAGGACTTCATGCTTGCTGGGTAAGAACTCTACCATTTAACTAAAGCCTTAGGTTTCTGGTTTCTTTTTTTATAATTTAAAAACAAATTTCTCTAAATTTAACTATATGTGTTTATTTGCATGAATGTAGGCTCCCATAGATGCCAGAAGAAGATGTTGGATCTCCTGGAGCTAAAGATTCAGGAGTTGTGAGTCACCTGCTGTAGGTGCCTAGAAATCACTCAGCACTGTGGTTCTCTGAAAGGGTATCAAATGCCCTTAACCACTGAGCTACCCTGTCTCCTGCTCAGTCTCTGTTTTTATTCATTCATTCACTCATTCATTCATTCATTCATTCATTCTTTGGTTGGTTGGTTTGTAGAGACAGGGTTTCTTTGTGTAACAGCCCTAGCTATCCTGGAGCTAGCTCTGTAGACCAGGTTGGCCTTGGATTCACAGAGATCCACCAGCCTTGTCTCTTGAGTACTGGGATTAAAGGTGTGCACCATCACCACCTGACACAGTCTCTGTTTTCTTAAGTACACATTTAGATTCCCTTCTTCTTTTTTCATTATGAACATCTAATACTGTACATTCCCTCTCTAATTGTAGCTGCATTGTCTTATAAAATAATAATAATAATAATAATAATAATAATAATAATAATAATAAATAAAAACACCAACCAACCAAAACAAAATAAAATTATTTTCCAGTTTGCCCAGAGATTTCTTTCACACATGGATCAATTAGGGCTTTTTTCATTTGATATTTAAGATTCAACTAAGAACACAGTTTGCATTTAGTTCTTTTATATTTGTTAAGATGTGTTTTATGTACAGTGATATGGCGTATTTTGACAAATGTTCCATGGGTAAAGTCAGTTGGTCATTGATGTTCTTTAGTTTGTTTATAACTTGCCATATTTCTGTCTACAATTTTTTATTATTATAATAATAGAAAAGTAATGCTAAAATTCTATTTGCTTTGTATGTGCAAGGTCCTGGGTTTGATCCAGTGCTACAGGAAGAAAGGACAGAAGGGGGAAGCAAGGAGAGAGGGAAGGCAGATGGAAGTAGGGCAGAAATCCCTTTCAGTTTAAATGATGCTCACTCTGTGAGAGGGGGCTCTACTGTCTGTGCACAGATGCTAAGAATCATACGGTGATTCATTGATCATCATGCTATGCCCTTCTCTCTGTGTCCTTTTTGTCTTGTTTTGTTTTCTTGTGGTGCTCTCTGCCAAACCAGGGATATGAGCATGCTAGGCAAGCACTCCACTGAGCCACATACTCAGTCCTTAATTTTCATTCTCTGCTTTACTTCTAAGCCTTCCACCTGGTTACCTTTCCAGTGAGTTTCTTGTGGGCATCACACAGTTGGGTCGTACCTATTCTGCCATCTGCCATTTGACTGGTGATTTCAGATGGTGTGCATTTGATGTGATTGTCAATATGTTTGAATTTAGGTACACAGCTTCATCTCATCTTTCTTATTTATCTTTGTTCTTGTTCTTTCAGTTCCATCTTTTCTGCTCTTTTGAGTTGTTTGAGCATTTTCAGTATTTTATCGTACTTTTTTCTAATTTTTAACAACATCAATTTAGTTGAGCTATAGATTTTGTGTGTGTGTGTGTGTGTGTGTGTGTGTGTGTGTGTGTAACTTTTATGGATTCTTAGCATCTATATTTTGACACTAAAAGGGGAAAGTAGAAAGAAACCTCACTTACCTTCTTCATTATCTGTGCTTGTTTCAGTACATGTTATATCAACATGCACCAAAATTTCCATCAAATAATCTCATCCTTTTTCTTCTCAACAATTGAGCTCACTACATTTTAATTTTCTTTCATTTTGCCAATGATGGGGATCAAACCCAGGACTTACTGAATACGAGGCACCTACTCTACCACTCAGCTACAGCCACTCTTGCCCATGGAACATACTTTTAAACAAGTTAAAGGGAGAAGAGTTATCGACTGTGGTTTTGTTCTGCTTACATTTCTCTTTCTTCATTTCTGTCATTACAGTTTTCTTTCTGGACCCTTCAATGATTTCATGCCGTTTGTCTTTCTCTAAGAACATATCAACAGTTAACTCTTGCTTCTGAAGGGTATCTTTGTGAGTGTATGATTTGGGATATTTCCAACTTTCTATTGTATTTCCATTGTTTCTGGTGGAAAATTTGGAGTCACTCAAATCGCTAACTTCTAACTTTCTAGGCAATGGACCATTATGATCTGACTCACACAAAGATGTTCCCTTTTGATCTAGCTTTCAGTAGTGTGCAATTCTTTTTGTTTTACTTGAGATTTTTTGTTTTTTAAGGGTGTGTCTTTTTATCCTCTTTTCTCTGTCATCCATATTCCCCTTTGAGACATGGCTCCTGAGATTTCCATTTAAGTGATTGTATTTTCAATTCTAAATTTGCTGAACCATTCCTTGTTTACTTGTTACTAAGTGTTTTGACTTTCTCATTTATAATGGGGGTGTTCACAATTACTGACTAGAGTATTTATATTGTTGCTACTTTGTTAGACAGTTTCCACATATTTATTCATATTTCTCTGCATTATGGATGATTAAACATTGGGCCTTGTGCATTCCAGACAAGTGCTTAACCACTGAGCCCCCCACAGTCCTCCAATATCTTTTTGTCTCCATGTGGGTATCTGCATTATTAGCTATCAAGTTGAGATTTCCCTGATTATTCATATGCTAGGTAATTCCGGTTGCTGTTATGGCTGTTTTGAATATTACATTGTAAAACAGCAGGTTCTCTGGAAGCTCTGTGTAGAAGGTTACTATTTTTGCCTTATCACATGACTGGACATTGTCTTGCTCAGACTGTAGGTCCCAGCCTGCCTTCTGTGGACTAGGGGTCTAATGCTAGCTTACTTTTAAGAGACCTCTCAGTGCTAGTTGAGTCTGGACTACATGTACACCATCTAGGGGTCAGTTTGTGGCTTTGAGCAGTGTTCTCTGGGTTATAGCATGCTTTAAAATCTTTGGTATGCTAATTCAGATCAGATCTAAGTGGGCAGGCAAGTTTTTGAAGTTGCTTTCCTAAATTCTCCTGTCCTTGCCATCTTATCTCTCCGGTACTTTTGAGTACCCTGGGAAGTTCTTTACCAGTTTTCTATCCAGAAAGTGGCAGCTTGGTCACCTCCAATCATCCACATATTCCCATGACTATATTTGTACAGAAAGTCAAACAATGGGCAGATTAGAGAGAAATTGATCAATTCACCCCAGTTCAATGACATTTCTATGTCTGGGATTTCCCCCCCCCCCAATCTTCCTACTTCTCTAAGTTCTCAGAGTCCCTGAATATTTGCTCTCCATATTATTCTTAAGTTTCGCATATGCACTCAGAGGAGCAAGAGAGGAAGTGAGCCATCTCCATCTTTCTCACTCGGAAGCAGAAGCAGTCTGTTTAACATCTTAGAGCTAGCCTGGCATCAGTTGTACCTTTACTGTCTTGTCAAGGCAGCCACAGTGGTCCATGCTCCTACAGAGAGGAAAGTGGATGGAATATAACACTTGAAATTATTGTATTCGATGTCAAGAACTAAAACCTGCTATAAATGTCAAGAAAGAAGAAGGAAGCTAAGTCATATGGAAAATAAGGTGTACTGCCATCTTCCTGAGACCAGCTGGGGTTGCTCTCGAAAGCTCCCAGCTGGGCTTACTTGACTGTTGACATTCTCCTTTGGAGGGGATGGGGAGGGACACTGGGCCCTCATCTGATTATGCAACTAGCAGCTCCTCCCAGCCATGTGTATGCAATTCTGCCCTAATTGCACATGACCTCTTGCTGTGACCCTAGAGGCTTGGCCCCTGGAGCCCTGCCTAGGGGCAACAATGAAATGAAGAAAGGACAGACACATACATGTATAGGAAAGCAAGGATCAGATAGGGGTCTTCTACCTCTGATGGAAGGCAGCTACCATTGCTGAAACCCAGAAACTCGGCCTGTTTATTAGGTACAGCGTGTGGGAGAAGCTAGCTAGCCTCAGTAGGCAGTCTCTGTAGGCCAGCATTCTCACGCTGTAAACTTCCAGGAGAAGGAAGCTGAAGTGCTCGGCATGGCACATGCTGATCGATCCTTCAGAAGCACTCATACTTAGACCCTGGAGGAAAGCTAGAGCCTGGCCCATATGGGTACCAGCTTTGCCAGTTTCCCATTTAACTCTGGAACCTCTGATATGGTCATGCTTGTGTGAACAATGCACATCCACCCAGGACTCCGCCCACTCAGGGCTTTCTCCACTTCCTCTAACCTCTAAGTCTCAGGGAGGGATTCTAGTATCTATGTTGAAGACTAGGAGAAGGGGATCCCATCTATCCAGCTGTGAAAAGCCGTCATCTCTGCCAGATGCCGACCTTCCAGTGTGTCAGCTGCAGAGTCACGTACACCTTTGTCCCTTACCCTGCCATCTATGTTCTGTAAGTAACTCAAGTGAGTGCATTTGTTTGCCAGAAGGACTTTAGTTGAACCAAACCTTGGTTTATTATGAGAACCTTAGGAGTATGTGTGTATGGTCTCTCATGAGAACCTTAAGAGTGTGTTTGTGTATGTGTGTGTGTGTGTGTGTGTGTGTGTGTGTGTGTGTGTGTGTGTTGGGGGGTAACTAGTATTTAGTCTTTACCACCCTGTCTTAGGGACTTACTGCTATAAAGAGACACCATGACCAAGGCAACTCTTATAAAGAAAGACATTTAATTAGAGATGGCTTACAGTTCCAGAGGGTTAGTCTATTATCATCATGGAGGGAAACATGCCAGGATGCAGGCAGACATGGTGCTGGAGAAGGAACTGAGAGTTCTATATCTTAATCTGCAGGCAGCAGAAGTAGACTGTGTGCCACAATGGGCATAGCTTGAGCATAGGAGACCTCAAAGCCTACTTCCATAATGACGTACTTTCTCCAACAAGGCCACGCCTCTAACAGTACCACTCCCTATGGCTGATTTTTCAAGAACATGAGTCTATGAGGGCCATACCTATTCAAACCACTACACACCCCCAGTAGAAAACTCCTGCAATCTAAGAGGACACTTGAGGTAATGTGTGCTCCACAGTACCGCTCACTCTCCCAAGGCAGCCTAGCCACTGGGAGAAGTGGAAAGTGAAGTACAAATCTATAAATCTGCTTCTTATGTCAAGAAGTATCTTCCTGAGTGGCAGTGGGAGGTTGGGAAGAGGGGCAGAATGAAGCTTGTGTGGCTCTCCTTAGAGAACTCAAGGTCACTGTGGCAAGATAGAGAGATGCTGAGCTGCAAGATTTGCACAAACTCTACAGTGTAGATCCTTGGAAGCCTCACACATCCCTGTGAAATCCCCTCTGGGACTTGTCTCCAGTAGGAGAGGTTAGTTTCATAAGTTTGTATCTAAACTGGAAGATTAAGTTTATCCCTCTAAGGCCAACTTTACCCTGATCTTCCATGGAGCCTCAGTAAAGCTATGAGTCATAAAAAGAAGCAGACCTCCTGGCATACCTATGGCGATCCAGCACTTGCTCCCATGGGGTGGCAGCCAGGTAAAGCACCACACAGCCACTCTGAGCTCAAGTGTAACTCAGCACAGCATCAGCATTGGATTCTGAGCAACTTGAACCTTTCGAACTTCAGTTTCCTCAAGTCTCAAACACAGGTGGTGACCATATTCACCTCAGAAAATTGTAGTGAAGGCCTAAGAGAGGTCATAGGTAGAAAACATGCATTCTCGGACCTAGCAAGTCCCTTCCTGATGCTAGTAGCTTCTCATATGAGACTCCCTAACCCTTCCAAGCCTCTGAGAGCCAGAAGCCACAGTGATGTCTGTCTTCAAAGTTCTTTTAAGAATCAGGCTCTCCGAGGCCATAATGAAATGAGTAGCCTCTGCAGCCACCCTAGGACATTTTGATGTCCATGGGCCATCAAAATATGCCTCCGGAGTCTATATTGGAATCTTTGGTCCATGTTACCTTGGAGGCCATGTTGATGTCCTTGACCTGTGCTGCTATCAAAGGCTATGATGGTACCTGTGACCTGTGCTTTAGCAGAGGGCCATGTTGATGTCTGAGCTGCCATGGGAGACCAAGCAGAGGTTCTTGGCACAGAGGTCCTCGTGCTGGAGACCACGTGGATGTTCATGGTCTGTGCTATTACCAGAAACCTTGTAGGAGCCCAGGATTTATGCTTTCACTGACTGTAAAGGGAAAGGAAGCTATTTTTGCAGTGATATTAATGACTTCAGATGCACAGTTGAGAAAGAGGGACAGGGGAGGCTTCTGTGACAACTCTTACCCCTTAACCCCTGCTCCCAAAACAGTAACAGCTTTAAAAGGAAGCCATCAAAGAGAACCTTTAAAAATTGTACCAAGGGCCGGGTGGTGGTGGTGCACGCCTTTAATACCAGCACTTGGGAGGCAGAGGCAGGCAGATTTCTGAGTTCGAGGCTAGCCTGGTCTACAGAGTGAGTTCCAGGACAGCCAAGGCTATACAGAGAAACCCTGTCTCAAAAAACCAAAAGAAAAAAAATTGTACCAAGGATGTTGAAGTGTAGCTTTCCACAATTGATGGCTTCTGGCAGGGATGCAGGTGGAGAAGAACTCAGCTTTCTATAGAGAGAATAGGCCACTGGGAGTTTGACCATGCTCCAGTGAGTATATGAAGAACACAAATCGGACTTGTTTTGTATTTTCTTTTTTCCCCTTTTGTGTGTGTGTGTGACTACTAAATATAATTAAATATTATATATATATATATTAAATATTATATATATATATTATTATTAGACTTTTCTATATGTCTCCATAAACTTGAGCAAGTATTGTCCTAAAGCTATGAACTATAAATCTGGGGTACTGGGGTATGTATCCTCCGAGGTTAAATACACATGTGCCAGAGAATGTGGGTAGTTGCTGGCTACACATGACTCATTTTCCTGGACTGTCAATGTCACCAGGTTAAAGAAGAAAATGGACTAGGCTAGACCAATGTGTCCATACCCTACTGTTTTCTACTGACCTATGGTTGACACCCAAGAAGCTACAGAGTCCCAAGCTCTCTCCCAAAGTGGGATTAGAATCCAGGAACCAGGGAAGGCAGGATGACGTGAAGCAGTGGCCTCTGAGAGCTCAGATGTGGGTGAGCCACAGCCTTGGCATCTCTTTCTATCCTGCTGCTGAAGGCAGGGCCGTTTTCCACATTCCCCTTCATTAAACAAGAAACTCAGATGTTGGTAATTAGACTGCCGTCCCCAGCTGCCAAGTCACATTCGGTTCCAAAAAGCCCTGTATACTGCTACTTGTGTGTTTGTTAACAATGTCCCCACAACAGGTCGGCAATTAGAGTCCATCTGTTCATTTTCTCCACTGGTGGCGAACTTGGAGGATTCCAGGTTGTGGATTCCTCCTGACTGGAAACCACGCTCCGCAGGTCATGGGCCCCTTAGTAGGTCTCTTGAGCCAGAGGCTCCTTCTATGAGTTCTAGCAAGCACTCGGTGTGGATCTGGTTTGGTAAGGGATCCCAGAGATATATCCACGCATCTTCTGGAGTATGTGTGCTCACCCCTCCCCCACCCACAGTCTCTTTCTTTCCCCAGTTCACCTGCCCATTGGTCTGAAAAAATAGGTAAATAGGTTTTCGTTGAAATTAAGTATTTTTGCACACCGAAGGATACCATCAAGAAAGCGATAGCACAGGAGAAATTATTTACTAGTATTTTATAAGAAACTAGTTATCTGGGATATATAAAGAATTTTTACAAGTCAACAGAAAATAACAGCCCAATTTAAGAGTGAACAAAGTTGCTAGGTGTGCAAGATGAGGCAGGAAAGACCCCCTAAAATGGGAGCTGGCAGTCAACTTCATTGGAAACACAGGGTGTCTCGTCTACAGCCCTGCTAACCATTTGGCAAGCAATGGAGATCATCCCCTAACTCCGTGATTTCGTTAGAGATTTGAGAAATATAGCTTTCTAGTTCCTTCTGAACGGTTTTGAACAAGCCCTTTTGAACACTAAGTTCATGGCCATCTGGAAGACACCGTAAGGCGCTGTCTCTGAAATAAACACACAAATAAATAAGAAAATGAGCAGAAAAGACAAAGGATATAAAGAACTCAAATAGACAGATCTCAAAAGAAACTACCCAAGTATGCTTTTATTACACGTAGAAAGATTCTGACATAATCAGTCATTAGGAAAATGTAAATAAGCCACAGGGAGTTATGCTAACAGGGATCCCACCTAAAAACTACCGGAGCGTGTATCACTGGTCAGAGTGAAAAAGGTAAAACCACCATGGGAAATGAGTGGATGGCTTTCCAAATGGATAAACACAGAACTGCCAGATAATCAACCTAGCAATTCGACTCCCAAATGGAATATTTAAAAAAAAAAAAAAAAAAAAAAGCTGGGACTTGGAAGCTATCTGTACATTGACACTCATTTTAGCATTGTCTACATAGACTGATGGAAAGCACCCAAGTCTCCATCAACGGATAAGCAGATAAACAAAATGTTGCGTGTCTGTGCAAGGGGATGTTCTTCAACCTTAGAAAAGAACAAAAATGGTATCTGTGCCGCAGAATGCACAGGTATGAAAATAGTACAGCAGTTAGCATCACAAGTCAGATGCAGGAGGATGTGGCGTAGGATTCTGCTTCTGTGATGCACCTAAAGCAGGCAAAATGGAGGAGACAGAAAGTTGGACAGGCAGGACCTAGCAGCCACTAGAGAAGGAACAGAGAATGAGGGAGTTATCACTTAGTTGTTTCTGTTGCTGCTGATGAAAAGGCTTTGGGCAGAAATAGTGGCGATGGTTTGGAGAACAGTGGGGATGTGTCTAATGCCATTAACTTTTACCATTACGAATGGCTAAAATAATAAAGTATTATGATATATATGTGGGTCTGCATATACCACAAAAAGCATAAAAATAAATTAAAAATACTAATACATATGCCTTCTGCAGACCAATCAAATTTGAACCCTGAGGTTAATGTAGATGGAACAGAGATGAAAGACAAATAACACCAAGGTTGTTTGATAAAACCTCAAGGAATCAAATTAATTTAAATTATAAACACCACACACACACACACACACACACACACACACACACACACACACACACCTTAAAGGATTGATCCTCTTGGGCTGATACTGCTCTCCACAAGAACCACATAGACTAACAAAAACTCCTGTATCAGATATGAGAAAACTCTCCTTCTGAACGAATGCTTAGTCCTGGAAGTCTGAGTGACTCCCAAAGCAATATAGATTATTAATGTAACCTTCAGTTGCCGCTCAAGGTTGAGGATGAACCCCTGTTGTTAAAGACGCCATGCACGCATAGGACACAGATAATGTGAGCTGGATCTGACCTGAAAACCTCTTTCCTGAGGTTTAGCTTCCATGGTTCCAAAAGATACTGTGCAAGCTGCCCAGGGAAATAAGCAATTAAGTAGTCCTATCCAGTAGCTACCAGATAAACCATGAGAACGAGCACCATCGCCAGACATGCAGAAAGGTGCCATACGGTGCAATCACATGCTGGTGGCAACCGACAGAAGTCAAAATGGACTTAAGGCCCACTCAACAGAAGGGAAATCATGCCAGGGGCTGGAAAGCTAGCAAGCTGGCCAGAGCTAGTGAAATCATAGACCTTGGAAAAGAATCTACTGCTTCTACTTTGATAGACCGGCATAATTCCATCCTACATTTTAAATCTTACCTTTATGCCCAGGGTCCAAGCCCCAAATGATCATACATCAGAGTTCCTGCAGGTGTGGGCTTAGAAGGATTGTCCGAGCCAAAATAAAACGTGCCCTCCTAGAAATGGCCACATAAGCAAGACTGGAACAATGGCAGTCTCAGTGGGCATGTTAACATGGAAGGGAAAAAAATCTCAAGGTTTCACAACTACACAAAGAACTGTAAGCAACCAATGACTGTGAGGAGAGGGAGAATTAGGTTCTCCCAGAAATAAGCTCCTCATTGGTTATCCAATGCAGAGCGGTCACCTCTGAAATCACATAAAAAACAAAAAAATAAAAACAGCCTCAGTAAGTGGTGTGTGTGTGTGTGTGTGTGTGTGTGTGTGTGTGTGTGTAAGCATATATGTATACATATGCGTACATAAAATATGTATATATGTATGTACATATATATATGTATGTACACATGTATATATACACATGTATGTATGTATATATGTGTGCATTTGGCTATATATGTATATATATTTGTGCACATACATACATACATATGTATGTATATAACAATGATAATCAAAGAAAAAGAAACTATCAACTTGAGCATGGGTGGACACGAAAGGAGCTTGAGGAAAGAGAGCTGGGAGGGGCTTCGGGAAGAAAAAGGAGGGGAAGTAATGTAATTCCATTTCAATTAAAAATGTATTCTTTTAAAGTCACTTGAGATTCTGAAGCTGAATCTCCTCAGTGACTTGACTAATGCTACAGGGAGAGGCAGCAGGGCCAAGATTTGCACCCAGAAACTAACACAGAATAGAATCCCTCAATCACTGCTCCACAGGGGACAGGATGCAGCAGCATTTTTGGAAGTTGGGTGGAGATCCCTGAAGGACCATAGGAGGCAGCTGTGGGGTAATGGAGGACTCTTTCTGGGGAGGAGAGACAGAGTGAAATGCCAGGCCTGGGGACAGCTTGTCAGAGGGTCCATGTGGAGGCTCGTAGAGAAATGTGAGTGGGCACATTTGGATGTGAGCAGATATGGAGTGTGTCGAGAGCTGGGTAATGCAGGCATTACCATCAATAGGTATTTTGAAAGAGTTTCTAGATAAGTTAGTTGAGGCGGGAATTGATAAGTTTCATAACTTTCTTTTATCAAACCCAGGACCTCTAATCCTAGCCCTGTTAGTATACAGGCAATTCCACTGTGCTCAGGGACCTAGAAACTGCTTAGGTCATCACCTGCTGCTGAGCCAGGTCTGTGCTGCAGATAGAACGACTGCCTGTCACCCACATCTCTTTCTATTTTCTGCTCTTTCTGCACTTTCTTCTTCTTCCTCCTCCTCCTCCTCCTCCTCCTCCTCCTCCTCCTCCTCCTTCTTCTTCTTCTCTCTCTCTCTCTCTCTCTCTCTCTCTCTCTCTCTCTCTCAAAAGATTTATTTTATACACTGTTGCTTTCTTCAGACACACCAGAAGATGGCACCAAACCTCATTACAGATGGTTGTGAGCCACGGTGTGTTGCTGGGAATTGAACTCTGGACCTCTGGAAGAGCAGTCAGTTCTCTTGACTGCTGAGCCATAGCTCCAGCCCTAGACTCTACTCTCTTAACCAGTTCTTTTCTACATAAATAGCACCAAATCCAGAGGTGATGACTTTAGGGACTCTGAGAACAGAGAAAGTCAACTGTCCAATTAGACATAGAGAACTCCATCCTGATTCAAACATCAGCCAGGGTGTTGATGGAGAGGGTCAAGGGCTCTTGTCTTAAAGAAAAGAAAGGTTTGAGACAGAGAGCCTGCAGGCACTGGGGCAGGGGCATGCTTGGTGGTCCACTTGCATGTCAACAGAATGACAGGCTAGATGAAAAATAAAACATGGACAAGCAACAGAGAGCTTCTAGAGGATTACAGGGACAGCAGACTTCCCGAGTGCTAGGCTTATGGCACTATCTTGTGTATCTTGTGTCTATCTAGTTGGCCAACACACAACAGTCCTGTGTGATCAGTCCTGGCTCCTGGTTTCGCCTTGACTCTGAAACCTACTTGGCATCACAGCCTGTCTAGATGTATCTGAGGGTTGAAATTATTCACTGGGCACTCATGCACCTTTAACCTCTCCACCGTCCAACCCAGGGTGATCCAGATGTGTATACATCATTTTTCTATAGCTGCAATAAAACTGTGACCAAGAGAACTTAAAGAAGACAGAGTTAGGATTCATAATGGTAGGTCAAAGGCTGAGACCTCACATCGTCAACTACAAGCAGGAAGAAGAGAATAAAATAGAAATTGCATTAGTCTTTAAACTCAAATAGCCTGGACCTCAGTGACACTCCAGCAAGGCTACACCTCCTAAGCCTTCTGAAACAGTATTACCAACCACAGACCAAGTACTCAAATGCCCAAGACTATGAGAGACATCTCATTCAAACCATCAAGATATGTGAATGGTACCAATTCTTCTGGAAACAATGAGACCAATTTGAAAAACCATAAGCTACCGTAAGCCCTGTGACACCTCCCACCTCCCTGTCCTCCCAGCAGTGTCCAGCCAGTCAGAACTTATTCTTAGATGTCATGACTAAAACTAGGGGAGAACATCTAACATCTCTTAGACTGCCCACTTCTCCCTGTCTCTCTGAGTGCCCCAGGAAGCATTGGCCCCTCCAGATATTTCCGTCACTTCCTCTTGCCACTGTCTGTCCAGGGTGAGAGACTTTCTCCCAGAGATGGGGTGTCATAGAAACTTGTAGACCCCAATAGATGAGTATTCAGATACTAAGTAAACAGGAATGCTGCCCTAAAGTGTGTGTGTGTGTGTGTGTGTGTGTGTGTGTGTGTGTGTGTATGTGTGTGTGAGGGGGTGCTTGTTGCCCCCAGATCCAAAGAACCCTACAAGCCTACTTAGAACAGGCTTGATCCAATTACCAAGAGGGTTGAGAACATGCTTAGGCTGTGTTCAGACATGATGGCACATGCCCCCCGATGTGGCTTACCTGCCCATCTTAGCAGAGGGAGCAAAGATCTGCTCCTTAAGCCAGGCAGCTTACCCACCACCAAGGCTGCTTTGAATCCAGTTCTCTTCCCTAAGTAGCAGCCACCTCAAGCACACCCTCAGGCTTCCTGTTGCATGGAAAGGTCTGGAATAAACAGTCCAAGAAGATGCCCCACAGTGGTTTGCCATACTGTGCACCAGTGAACACCTGTGCATGTTCACATTTCTGAGTTTGAGAGCTGAGCAAGGGAAGGAAGAGAGCTGAGCCGCTGAGATCCCGCAAGGACCCAGCAGAGCACCTGGAGGTCCTGCCCATTTGCATTCCCCTCACCAGGCTTCCCACAGCCTCTGTGAGTTAATCTCACAGCGAAGATGAGTTGATTCGATTAACTGCTCCCTGCAGACTCCCCCCACCCCCAGCTCTGAGCCCTCTCTCCCTGAGACAGCTTCACCAACCCTCCACCAGCCAGAAGATTCCACACAATCAGACCTATCGTATGATTGGAAAATAAATTGAAAATGAATTTCAGCCATTGCTTGTGTTTTAAATATGAGATACAGGGAGGGTCCCTATGCCTGCAAGTTCAATCAGTGAAGGGGAAGGAGCTGCCAGCTACCAGCAGCACACTGGTGCTCTTGTAGTGAAACCCCAGTGTCCTACAGGAAATGGCAGCAGCTCACTTAACAATATCTGTGTGATTAGGTAACTGGTTCCCACACCATTCACTGATGGAGTTTGGTGGTTTGCGGAGAAACAGAGGGTACCTCCAAAAAGTGGTACCTAAGGGCCTCACCTGAGGATGTCACTTGAGCACAACCCTAGGAAAACCTTAATTTCTCAGAAATTCTGACTTAGTGGGAAAGCTTGGCCTGGGTGTGGAGAATACTTTTTAAGGTATTTATATTTTCAAAATTATTTTTTAATTATTATTTACTTTAAAAAGAACAATTAGTTATGCCTGCTTAGCAGGAACAAGGCCCCTAGACTTAATTCTAAGTGCTATTCCAGAGTGTGTATTTATGAATGTTAGTTTTAAAGATGATTCTACGGGCAGTCACGTTTGAAACTTTTGTCATCGATATTGTCTCATGTCAGTGATGTCAGATGATCCCAGAGATGTGATGACCTCAGTGCCCTGTTCATCAGGACACTGGCTCTCGAGCATATTAAAACTTGAATGCATATTCTGTAGGGTCGGTGGCTAGTCTGTCCCCAGTGGGTGTGCTGACCAAGTCAGAAAGTGTTGACAGGAACTGTTAGTGTACAGGCTCTCCCAGGCTCCTCCCAGGGAACTACCCACTATCACCAAGTGCCAGCAACATATAAAAGGACTGCTTGTCACCCCAGCTCACAATAAACTTCCTCTCTCTCTCTCTCTCTCTCTCTCTCTCTCTCTCTCTCTCTCTCTCTCTCCATCTGTTCCCTGCCAGTCTCTCTGTCCCCTTTTCCATCCTTCTCTGTCCCCTTTCTCTACCCTCATGCCTCTGCTCTCATCTGTCTGCCTCTACCCCTTCGCCAGGCCCTCCCTCTCCTCCCTCCCCCAACTAAGCCCCCTTTACCCCTTTATTACCAGATCTGTGCATGGCATGATTTATCAGGGAACACCTTGGTGTGTACCCTCCAGGCACACACACCGCCCCCAATGCCATTCTATTTCATACTAAGAATGGTCTTGATGAGTGTGTCCAGCCTGAGTCAGCACTGTCACCAAAGCTAACGCTCTAGTTGAAAAAGGGATGCTAAAGCATGCTTCCCTGAGCGTGCCCTGTGTCTCTCTCTTCTCCCTTGGGGTTAAGGGGTCAAACACTGGCCTGTGAGTGGTTACTGTTGAGATCTCTCAGGTTGGGAATGTTGGCAATGAGATGAGGCTACATTCTGATGTTGGCCAAGAGAGAGGGATGATGAGGAATCTTTGATGGGGAAGTGAAGCTGGAAGGAAAATGTGGAAGTGTAGATGCTGGAGATACAGAGGTGCTTGGTGGTTGATGGGTTCTTCCCACTCTTCCACAGGATCTGAGTAAGGATCCCAGAAACCGTGAAGGACAGCTCAAACCAGGTGTAACTCCAGCTCCAGGGGACCCAACACTTTCTACTGGTTTCCACAGACACACACACACACACACACACACACAATTAAATCTAAAAAATGCTATCTTCCCAGCAGCCCTCCTTTCCAAGGTTGGTCTCTAAACACTGGGTAGTAAAACATGTTCCTGGTACAAGCATCTTCTTTAACCCTGGTCTTGTACCACCTTCCGTGTATGTGTTTCCAAATGCACTGAGTTCTGTCTTCACTACTCCTATGTTCAAAGACCCACCGAAGGCTTACGGCTTACGGACACTGTAGGCTTACAGACAGTTCAACTAGACTCCTCCCAACAGTGACCTAGAAACAGCTTGTCTGTGTCATCTTGTGCTGCCATTCCCTGGCAGGTGTGAGCCTGGTATGGCAGCCTATAAAGAGGATTGTTCACTACCCCAGACCTCCTTCTTTTCTCTATTCCTCTACCCCATCTTCTCTCTTTCTCTCCGTGTCTCTCCCCCTTCTCTCTCCATCTCTCCCTCCCTCCCCCACTCTGTTTCCATGTGTTCCGGGCTGACCTCTCTCTCTCTCTCTCTCTCTCTCTCTCTCTCTCTCTCTCTCTCTCTCTCTCTTTCTGTTCTTCTCTATCCCCTCTTTCTTTGCCCTTGTGACGATGTCTGGCTCTACCCCTTCTCCAGGTCCTCACTCCCTTCCCTCACAATAAACTTCAGGTCTGTCTAATGGTGTGATTTCTCAGGGAGACACCTTGGCACAGGCTGCCAGGTACCTTTTTACTCCAGCCACCGCTGCATTATATTTCAAAACACTCATTTTTAGGACACTTGGCAGATAATGAGTCCTAAACCTAGGTTGGTCACTGTCATATGAAACTGGACATACCTCAATTTTATTAGCTCAGCATTATAATAAATTTAAAAACCATGGTAGTCAAACGCAAATAGTTTTCCAAAAGGGTCCAATTTAGTACTTTCTTTTGAGACAGGATGTTCTTATGTGGCACAGTTGGCTTAGACTTTGCCATCCTCCTGTGTCTCAGCAACCCCAAGCCAGTATTGGTGTGATTACTGGTGTGAGCTACCATTTCTGAAAAACAACCAAACAAACCTTATATTTTGTTAAACAGACACCAAGACTCATCTTGATAACAAGCAGGTTAAACAAACTATTAAATTATACTACTGTTAGGCCAGACTTGGTGGTGCATGCCTTTAATCCCAGCACTGGGGAGGCAGAGGCTGGTGGGTCTTGGGGTTCCTGGCCAGCCTGGTCTCCAGAGCAAGTTCCAGGACAGCGAGAGCTTCACAGAGAAATTCTGTCTTGAAACACACAAGCACACACACACACACACACACACACACACACACACAGACACATAGACACACACGATTATTGTGTACAATAGCTATAGTTACCTTGAACTTTCAACTAAATTCTATTATGACACTAAAACAGTGGATTTCTTTTAAGAAAAAAAAAGCAAAATATTGTAATTACAATTTAATACTCAGTAAGTGATTTCTATCCCACCCAAATTGACAAAATCTACCCCCAACTGGCTATTATCGATTCCTTTAATAAATCCGATCACCAGAACTAGATTTCAAATGACTTCAGGCCCTCCTCCTGGGGGTCTTTGAAGCTATTTAACTCTGGGGCCTTTTAAATACACGTGTTTTCAAGTTCTGCCTGGTTGAGACCTAAGCTGCTCTGCTCAGATTTACACTTCAGGGATGCAGAATCCTGCACCCCAGCCCCCACCCTCCTCACCCCACCCCCACCCCACTTCCTCAAGAGTATTTTGGGGCCAGCCAAAGTCACCCATTTGGGTTCTATGATGTTTAACCTTCCAAATTAGTGATTCTTTTTGTTAGAGTGGTTTAAACCATCTTTCTTTCAAATATTCCCAGTGTTTTTAAGAACATGGTCTAAAGTGCACTCAGCATGGAGAGCCACATGCTCCTGGTAGTGATGTCTAATTGCTCTAGAGGGGAGCAGGAGACTGGAGATGCTTTGCTGTTTTTTCTCAAGACATTTTTTTTTTTCTGTTAGTTTGCTAGTGGAGAGGCTGTGACACTGGGGCATGATGATTTGAACTTTCCATTCACATCGCCTCTGAGGCTCTGTTTAATAGATCGCTCGGCACACAGTAGGCGCTTGATAATCGCTGTTAGCATAGCCATTAGTTTGTCAGTAGTTTGCCTCTACCACCCTCGCAGTAGAAGAAAACCATCAGGGGTGGGCAAACAGTCCTCACTGGAGCAGCATACCCCCACCCTCCCCCATGCTTTCATAAGTGGCTCTTGGGGGTCCTCCGCCTCTACCTTTGGTGAGCCTGCTGGTTCAGCTGCCAGGAGCCACCATGCTGAGTGACACCTCCCCCAGAGCCCAGCAGCCAGGCTGTTGGCTTGTTCCCCATCGTCTTTTTTTTTTTTTTTTCTGACAAAGTGAAGAATATCAATAGTGTTTTGGCTTAGGAAGTTCAAGGGTCAATCTTCAAGGTGCTTAATGCTGGGGCAAACTCTCTAGAGACTTAGAGCCTGCTCTCAACCCCCAGCGGCAGGCTAGTGTCCTCAGGGTGCCCAGTACTCCTATCTCCAAGTAAATAGAGGAACCCAGTGTGAGAGCGGCCAGCAGGCCTCATGCTAATTAAACAAACCAATTATGCTAATTAACTGGCACAAATGTTTAAATGGCTGTGAATCAGAATGAAGGGGCTTACTGCTTAGCTCCCATACAATTACCCAGATGAAAAAAAGAAAGTAAGTTTCTAAACAGGACCATAGTTTAAAATGTAGACAGATCAGGACAATCAAGTTCTTCGAAAATACCTGCCAACTGCTTTGTTCTCAAGCTAAGGACAAGGACGATGAAGAGGATAAAGTGGAGGAGCAGGAAAGACCAAGACAGCCGAAGCTAAACTTTGGGAGCCCCCCCCCCCCCAGGTGATGCTGAGGTGTCTGTCTAAGCTCTTTTTAGCTATGGTGGTTACAGAGACCAAGTTTTCGCAAGTTCACCTTGGCTTTAGGAAGGAAACGGGGCCTGGGTGATGTGTCAATTATGGCTAGTTTCTTGGAAAAGTTTTGGAATGGCTAAATATATATGTGTATATTAGCCACGAGCCTGATTTTGGCATATACAAATAATGACTTTACTATACATATGTAGGTATACATTTTGATATGTACACATAGATATATGTGTATGTGCACATGTATGTGTGTATGTGTATATATGCATGTACGTATGGGGGGGGGGCCTTGACCAAAAAACAAGTTTTTCCTTTTCTTTTCTTTCTCTTCTTTTTGTTCTCTTCCTCAGGAAAGATGCCTGGTCAAGCTGATCCCTTGTTGTTGGAATTCAATCAAGGGCATTAAAGTGTAAACCAGTTGGAAAAACAAAGAGCTTTAGGCAAATTAGTTGCCTCAACAACAACAAACAAGTGCTGGGTAATCTTCTTAGAGAAATTAATGAAAGGAAAGCCCCCTTCAGTTTGGAAAGAGAGTGCTCGCCGCTCCCCAAGCACAGGCCTGCAAGGTTTAGCGAGAAGGTGCGTCTGATGAAAGCCGGATTAAATCGACCTCAATGGGAACACAAAGCAATTGAGGGGGGGGTCTGCGAACACAGCACGCCCATTTTCAGTTGGAAGGGTATTGTAGAGGGCCACTGGGCCCTAATCCTTTATGCAAATCTCCTTAGATTGAAGTTTGCTTAAGTGTTTTATTTCTTTGCATACAATTAACATGTGAAGCCCTGAAACGATGAAGGACTTCAAAGAGACCCCTGTCTAGAAGCACCTAGACACCCGGCAAGCCACGTTTAATAGCCTTCCAAGCGTTCCTGGTGCTGTAGGATGCTTTCTCACCACTGGAACCTTGAGAGTCTTGGAAACAGGAAAACAGGAAAAATACCTACATAAAAAATAATAATAAAATGACAAACAAACAAAAATATACCACCACCTCCAAACAGACGCCAGCTTGCTCCTCCTGTCTGCCAACCTTACAAGTGTCTCCTATTATAGTTTCTGTCCTTTCTTCCAATGTTTCCTTTTTAACTTGATGCAAGAACCGTAATTCTGAATAACAAGTTCTGTCTGTCTGTTTGGAAGTGACTGTAAGCGTACAGAAAAGCGACATAAATTTAAAGTAATTCAAAGCATCCCCTCCCTTGGCCCTTGTTTTTCACATTTTATTCCAACTGCTTTGGTGTTTGTGCATGTAACACACACACACACACACACACACACACACACACACACACACACGGTTGCCCAGAATACAGACACACAGCAGGTGTGCTCTCCAAGCCCCTTGAAGTCACTTGTAGACTTTCAGCTCCCTTGGGTGGTGTCTTTTGTGGGGATTTCCTAGAATGGACTCCCATGTCCCCTCACACTGGCACAATGCAGGTCTGACAGCAGCTACTTTCACCTGATGAGATTTCTTTTATCTAATGGGGGTTGGGGTTTGGATTTGGTTTTGCCACCCAGCCCAACCACACCTGGCCATGTGTCCCTTTCAGTTCCAAGTCAGTGCAGGGGGGAGGGGTGAGACTGGAAAAAAAATGTTTCTAATTTTATATAAATTGCAAACATTTGGGTTTTTAAGTTTGTAGATTTATTTTTGTGATTTTATGTGGATGAGTAGTTTGCCTGCATGTATGCCAGTGTACCACACATGTGCCTGGCAACAGACATGACTCCAGAGACCCCAACAGTTGAGTCTGGAAGATTCAGTCCTTACTTCCTCTAATCAAATTCTTTCATGGTATTTCGTTATTGTTTTGCTGCAGGCTTTGGGTTCTGGGGGACTGCAATCCTCCAGGTAGGATATGTGACCCTGAAGTGATTAGTGTGAGTTCTCGCCCTTTGGTACGTAAAAATGTATCCTCACAAGATTCATGTGTACTAAGCTGAATGGGGTGTGTGTGCTCAAGACTGATGACATCCTTTGTCACTGTGGAGGCGAATGGAGGGCTCCATGTCACCACACTTCTTACCTACCACGACCTTAGGTATATGGTTGACATTTTCTTAGCCTTGGTGTCTTTATCGGTAGAATGGGGAGGGTTGATTAGGCCTACTCACAGAGTCTGGAGTCTGACACACATGGGGACAAGGCATGTCCATGGCATGTAGGGGAGAGAGCACTTCTTGGGGACAGTCCTCTGCCCTAGGGCAACGGCTTAGAAAAGGAAAGTGGACTAAATTGTATTGACCCCCCAGGGCCATCCTGAGTCTTTGTCAAGTGAACAAAGACTTCATGAACCATTCCCACAGGCCCTGGAAACAACTATACCACCTTGGACCTTGGCATGTGCTAATAAGTCTAGCTAGGTCTTACAGAGTACAGATGTAAAGGTGACCCATTCATCTTCAGGGTAGACCATTGGTTCTGGCTCCATCTCTGTCTGACTTCCCATGCCTGAAGCTCCTGGACCTCTCTTCTCTGAATTCAAAGCAAATAGTTCAAAAGGCATGAGCTAGCCTATTAGATACCTTTCTGGTGAAGCCTCAGTTGAGGCCGGGTATTGCCATTATACTGCCATAGAGACCTGGAGGACCTGGGCACAGCTGGTACTTGAACTTGTAGAGAAAGGAAACTAATTTTCTCAGGTTCCAGGGAAAAAAATAACTTGAGTCTTCCTAAGTGCCCCATCCTGACAGGCAGCTGCAGCAGGCTGGGGAGAGCAAGCAGACAGCACAGGCTTCCCAAGGACCATATGGGTAAGGCGCTCACTCCGAGGCTGCTCCCGCCCTGCTTGTCACCCCCAATCACACTTGCTCTAATCTGTGTTTTAATTTACTCTGCTGGTGCGACACCCGTGCTGCCAGGGCGGTCCTTGGGGCCCCCTCATTCCTGCTGCTGATGACAGGATGTATGCAAAAAGCACAATTATTCACCCACCAAGGTGACAGAGAAGGCCTCTGACTGGGAATAGGTTCCCAGCTCCCAGCATTTTTGTGTCTGCCACTAAAGCACTTTGCAGCTTGCAAAGAATCCTATGGAGACCTCCCCCCCCAACCCCTTCTTCTTCGTTTTTTAAATAATCATTTTGATCACGGCCAGTAAAGAGGTGGATGGCAGTCATTGATTCTCCAGGCCAGTGCAGAGAGGGTGGTCACACTCCCTCCCTCTATCAACTGAATTATTGGATTTTTTTTTTAATCAAATAAGATGATCCTCCTCCTCGTCCTCCTCCTCTCCCTAGTCCTCCTCGTCCTCCTTGTCCTCCTCTTCTTCCTCCTCCTCCTCCCACACAGTCAGTCATCGCCTGTTTGGCCTCAGACAAAGAGAAATATGTCAAGCCCGGCCTATTAATTCCTACAGATTCCGCATTGTTTATGTTCTCATGTGGACCACATTCCAAAGCTCCAGAATAAAACAGCTCTCAGCTCCGTGGTGTATTTCATTTGCTACGGTCCGAGCCGTATTAACAATGCCTTTCATTTCCTTATGGCCTAAAATGATTTTCTTTCCGAGAAGATCGTCCTTTTTTTTTTTTTTTTTTTTTTTTTTTTTTTTTTTTGAAGGGGTGGGGGAAGAAATAGAGAGTGGAGGAAGAAAGAGAGCAGGGGAGAGGAAGAGAAGAGAAGAAAAGAACAGAACACAGACACCCCCCCTCTCTCCTTTTCAGGGTATCATTTGCAATTTAAAGCTAACCTGGGGTGTGAGGGAACAATGGTACTCACCATAAAACGGTCCGGCTGGGCTGCAGGCCGAATGCGGGTGATGTCGTGCTATTTAGCTTTCTTCTGCCATAGTATCGACTTAATGCAGTTCAATGGCAGGGGATTGTTAGCAGCATTAAGGATTCTATTAAGTTCAGCAGCGCCTTGCTACTCTCCTCCAGCTGGAGAGAACTTGCAGCTTAGAGCCAAGGCAGGGACGGAACCTTCTGGGAGCACCTCTGGAAAAATGGGTGGACCCCGCCCCCGTGCACACTTGATGTAAGATTCGTGTTGTAGATTGCCTGCTGTGGCCAAAGAGGCGTTTTCAGATTGTATTATTTTACCAGGCCCCAAAGCTTTGGATGTAAGGAGCTCCCGGTCTAGCACTTTATAGAAGGCCCTTCTTCTTAAGTGTCCTTCAGAAGAAATTTACCATCTCTAAGGATACTTCTGGGTTCTGTGTTAGGGAGAAGAAATGATTTAGTTAGTTCTTGTGAGTTGTTCTTTGCTGTTTGGGCCTTGTCAAAAGAATCTAGCCCTTCTCCTCTCTCTTTAGATACGCAATGAGACATTTCCTAAATTCGATCTTGTAGGACTGTTGCTCTGAATTTTGAAGTAGTGGCTTGCCTGAATGCAGGAATTCTTCCCAAAGGCCATACCAAATGGGCCTTGGGCCAAGAGAGGAAATTCTTTCTAACCGATAAAAGGTTCTGACTTGACATTATTTTTGCTGAGTCAGGTACACTCCCAGAGGCAGCCTTTAAAATTTTCTCCTTTCCTCCTCTTCCTCTTCCTCCTCTTCCTCCTCCTCCTTTTCTTCTTCCTCCTTTTCTTCCTCTTCTTCCTCCTCCTCCTCCTCCTTTTCTTCTTCCTCCTCTTCCTCTTCCTCTCCCTCCTCCTCCCCCTCCTCTTCTTCCTCCTTGTTTTCCTCCTCCCTTTCCTCCTTTGCTTTTTCTTTTAGGAGACAAGGTCTCTCCACATAGCTCAGGCCTCAGATTCACGGTCCTCCTGCCTCAGCCTCCCACGTATTAGGGATAGAGGGGTGCATCACTGCAGCAAGCTTTAAATCTTTATTTAACATGCTAGGCTAACTTTGTAGGATTTTTTTTCCAGACCAAACAGAGCCAGGTGGCTGGGTTTAAATTTTCTGCGACTGTGCCTGGGACCCAGGGATTCCCCCATCATGCTCCCTGCAACAATAATTTGTTCATGAGTCTAGAGACAGCCGTGGAGGATTCAAATCTCTTTCCTGGGCCAAGGGTACCCCCAAAAGACACAGGAGCAGAGGGTGTCCTATTGCCTGTCACAGCAGGGAGGAACTGCAAGCGAGCAGTCCTGGCCTGGATAATGTGACCCCCCCCTCCAGGAGGCTACTGCTGTCTCCGTGCTACCAGCCCTGAAAGGCCAGAGAGAGGGAGGTGAGGGGCCCAGGCTGTGGGAGGGATAGGCAGGAGGGGAAGGGGCCACACCAGAATTTCACACAGTTGGCTTGAAGAGGCAAGCACTAAGCTGCCTTTTCAACCATGGTAAACTCCGTCCATCTGGCCACCCTAAAACTCTGTCAGCTCGGTCCCCTGCCCAGGGCTGATTGGACCCCCTGAAGCAGAAGTAAGGACATCAATGGTGTAAACCCTGGTCACAGCCACTTGACGGTATTACATTTCATTTCATGCTTGACTTAATCAAAACTGGGGAAATGAAATGTACACCTTTTTGATGTTCTTTTCCCTGCTGTTTAAAGAGAAGAATCTTAACCCATTTGATCTTCACATGCACCCAGTAAATGACCAAATATGCCAAGCTGTCAAAAGCAGAAGGCAGCCAGTTGCCAGGGGGGTGTTGGGCCGCTGGGAAAGCACGTAAGGCAGCTAGCTTAAGTGTGGAGTCCAGGACTGTGTGCAAATGCAGCCTTCTCGATGTGGCTGCAGTTAGGAACTTTTAAAAGGAAGAAGTGGCTAAGGAAATAAACATGAGAGCCACAGAAAGGAAGCCCAGACTGGCTTGGCTACAAGATTCTCTCTTACTATCCCTTCAGGACTTTGGTGTGTGTTACCTCATCCCTCTTCCTACTGCTGGTTAAGAGGAAGACTCCAGCAACTCTATGCTCTGAGGCAAGTTGCCCAACTTCTCTTGGAGCCTAGTTTACCTCATCTGTACAATGGGCCTGATGATCATTGCTTTAAAGTTGAGCCACATGATATGTTCAGCATGCATAGTGTGCAGCTCAGCCTGTAGAAAGTTCCTTTTCCTTAAGATTTATTTTTAATTGGGGGGGGTGGGGGTGAATGGGGATGGAATTCTGCATGTGACTGCAAGTGCCAAGGAGGCCAGAAGAGGGCACTAGATCCCTGAAAGAGCAGTTAGGGGAGGTTGTGAGCTGCTGAGTGAGAGTGTTGGAAACTGAACCCTGGGTTCTCTGTGTAAGAGCAGTGTTTACTCTTAACCACGGAACCATTTCCCCAACCCCCTGTAAAGTTCTTAATAAATACAGGTTAGTGGTGTTGTGGTTGTTGTTTTATTATGGACTGAGTTGTCTTTCCCTCCAAAATGCATATGCTGAAGTTTAATTCTCACTCTGATTGTCTTTGCAAACAGTGTCTTTAAGGAGGGGAAGGTTAATGAGGGATGAGGATGCACACACCTGTAATCCTAGGACTCTAGGGACTTAGTGAGGAGATAGTGAGTTCCAAGCCAGTCTGAGATATATAGTAAGACTCTAAACCAAAACGATAATATGAGAGACTCAGTAAGTGATGTCACACTGGATAAATGATAGGTCCTATTCTTCTTTGATGTCAGAAGAAGAGGAGGCAGAGGAGGGGCATTCTGGGCAGCTAGTGCCTTGATAGATCCTGGACTTCAGCCTCCAGGGCAAGTGACACTTGTGTCCCCATCTGTGGCTCTGTTCTATAGCAGTTACACTGGCCACCTCACTGACCATTGAGCTTGTTCCTGTGGTACTTTGCTCTTGTTATATGGGCGTTCACTTTCCCCCTGAAATCTTTTGTTTTGCTTTCTTATTTTTGAGACAATGTTTCTCTGTATATCCCTGGCTCTCCTGAAACTCACTCTAGACCAGGCTGACTTGGAACTCAGAGATCCACTTGCCTCTGCATCCCAAGTGCTGGGATTAAAAGAGTGTCCCACCACATCCAGGCTCCATGCCATCTTAAAGTCACTGAAGTAGGTCCTGTGACTTAAGTGACTCTGAAAACAGGGACTTGGTAAATTGGCTGGTATACAGCAGGTACTCAATAGGTACCTTGTTAAACACATAAGAGCATGGGAATCATAATGTACAGCAAGAGTCCCAGATCTTTTTTGCCCCAGTTTGGCCATGTATGTGCTTGGTGTCCCCGGAGAAGTTGCTTACTGTCTCAGTGCCTCAGTTGGACACCTGTAATCCATGAAAATGGATGAGCTGATTTTTCAGGACTATTCAATTCTGTCTCTAGTCAAAGACTGAGGTGGGGACAATGGGGCAATGTGAAGTGAGATGGAGCTACTGTCTCCTCTACTCTATGCAGTACTCTATGCAGCAGGGCAGTGCTTAACCATTGCTCCATTAAACTGGCAAGAAGATGCCATGGTGTGTTCATCCTGTGAGCACACCTAGGGGTCAGAAAGGTGCAGGCTATCAAATGGAGACCTTACCCTGAAGCCCTAGGAGTCCTGACTTGGGGGCTGGGAGAGTACTGGTCTGTCTGTTGGAGTTCATGGGACAGTGGCAAGACAGCCTGTGGGAATGTAAGTCTCCATGCTGCACAGGTGAGCCTTGGCATCTTCTCCAGTTCAGCAAGGAATCTAGTGTGGGCTTGCCACTGGTCCTGGCTTCTAGAAAATGCTTCTGCTTAGCCAGACTTCTGCCTCTAGCTTGCTAGTGACTACATGCAGGTCATGCTGACTCTCTGAGCCTCCATGTCTTCACATTAAAGACTAAAGACAAGGGGGGACAGGGCTGGAAAGATGGCTCAGCACTTAAGAGTGCTTGTTGTCCTTACAAAAGGACCCAGGTTTGATTCCCAGACCTCTAGAACATCCCAGAGATGGCTCACAAAAATCCACAACTCCAGTTCCAGGGAAATCTGTAGGTACCAGGCACATGGATGGTATATACATGTATACATACATGCAAGAAAAACATTCATACCCAAAAAATTAATTTTTTTAAAGAATAGTAAGCACCTGCTCCTTGTCAGTAGAGCAAGGGCTTAGTTTGCTAAGAGAGCCCAGGTCAGTTTATTAATCAATTTCTCACAGTGAGTCTTTCCAAGCAGAGAACTAGAAACAACCTAAACACAGCGGGACTGAAGTAGAGTCCCAACAGAGCGAACGAGCAGTCCCTAAGCTCTGCTTGTATATCCATCCATGTGTTTGTTCACACAACAGGGCTCCAGGAAGTAGACAGAGTTCTTCTGATCTGGACTCCGTCCCTTCCTGGCTTTAATAACGTGCATCGGTTGCACAGACGCACAGCCTGATTTCCTGCCTAAGAAGGATACTTTTTTCTACACGTCCCATATGATTGTAGAAAAAGGTGAAGTCAGTTGATATCATGTGAGAGGTCTTACTTGGGCTCATCACAGCAAGACCACAAGAAAAACATAATTATTTGTTCCATAGAAATCTCTTTTCAAAAAAAAACCAACCAACCAAACAAACAAACAAAAAAAAAAAAACAACTCGCAAATAGTTTAGAAGGCACCCAGATCGTAACCATGGTCCCTTCTCATTTAGGTATTAACTGACAAAGAGTTGATCTTCTGGAGGCTGGGAGATGACTCAATGGTTAGGAGCACCTGATGCACTTGAAGAGGACCCGGGTTCAGTTTCCAGTGATTATACGGTGGCTTAAAACAGTCCTTAAGTCTAGTTCCAGGGGATCTTAGTGCCCTCTGCTTCCTCTGTCACCTGGTACACACACAGAGCCCGTGGAGGTCAGCGAATAACTTGTGGGGCTCTCCATCTGCCGTGTGCGTTCCAAGGAGTAAGTTCAGGTCCTCAGGTAGTAGCAGCAAGCACCCTCTCCCACTGACCCTAAAAAGTGAGTCCTTTTAAAGGGCAAAAATCCTAAGAGGGAGGGAGGTTTCGACTCTATCTTTTTTCTTCTTAAGTTAATTACAGTTGTTTTAAGATTTAGGTTTATTTCTTTTATGTGTGAGAGTGTTTTGTCTGCATGGATGTGTGTGTACCATATTACATGCCTGATACTTACAGAGGCCAAAAAAACGGGTGTCAGATACCCGGAACCGGAGTTACAGGAACTGGTTGTAAGCAGCCTCGTGAGTCCTCTACAAGAACAAGAATGTTCTTAACACCTGAGCCATGTTTTCCAGCCCTGCTTGTCCGCAGTGCATGAGAGAGTAGAAAAGGACCTCGTGCTACAGAGCATCTGCAGGAACCTCGAGTTGTCCTGAGGCCAAAGTCTCAGTTGTTTCACTAAGAAACCCAGGAAAAGCTTCAACCAATGCCAATGTCAGAAGCAGTGTGGATTTAAGGCTGCCAGATACTTTGCTAATGCAAGCTCTGTGTGTGTGTGTGTGTGTGTGTGTGTGTGTGTGTGTGTGTGTGTGT
>JANHMN010000018.1:18047975-18060415 GCA_030674055.1 Rhabdomys pumilio | reverse complement strand
TGTGTGTGTGTGTGTGTGTGTGTGTGTGTGTGTGTGTGTGTGTGTGTCTGAGACTCTGCCCCTCCTGAAACGGAGCATGCTCCCTGCCTCTTTCTCCTGAGTGCATCTCCTGACTGCAGACTCCCGCTCTGGAGAACAAGTCTAAAGAGCTTCACTGCCTGTGCCTTGTACCTTTGCCTTGTAATGAACATATATTTGACTAATGAGGTGGTTCATTGGTAAAGATAGCAATAGTTACTGCAATCATGTATCCAATTGGATCTCAGATTCACCTACCATGGCTCTACCTAGCCCACCATGCTCACTAATATATCTATGAAGTAACACTTGTAGCCAGCCCCTTGTGAGCCCTTGCTGTGTGCCAGGCCCTGCGCTGTCACAGGGATTAGCTCAGTTAATCCTCCCCACAGGCCTTCCATGTAGGGTCTGTTATTATCCTCGCTTTAACAAGAAGTTCAGAGACCTCAAGAGACTTGTTCAGGTTTGCACAGCAGTAAAAGCTAGAAGCAGGATTTACATGTTTGCATCCTAGAGTCAGATTCCTGCATTGAGGACCCCAGTACATTTCCCTCCTGTGGAGTTGCATGCGATAGACCCTGCTTGGTGTGTCAAAGAGCCCAAGCATAGTACCAAAAAAAATCCAAGTCTCTGTTCAACTTCCCGGCTGCACCAAAGATTTTTTTTTCTCTTTTGTTATAGGATCTCATTTGTGACTTGATGAAAACATTTGTAATAGATAATCAAATGCTGATATGTTGGAAGGGACAATGGTGTGTTTGTTAAATATAAATGAACAAGAACACGGGTCTTCAGTGGCAGAAAGGCAAAGGCTTTGACGCCTTTTCAGTGATACAGCCTTTGCCCCAGGGAAGAAAGCTGCAAGCCCCTAAAGGCTCTTGGTGATCGTAGACAGCTCTTGTGTGACAAGATACATAGTTTCTTTTCAGTAGCGGGCAGATTACCGGTTACTATAGTTTCCCTAATGCTCAAATATAGCCCAGGCCTAAGCTGAGCAGAATAGTTTAAAAGTGCCGAAGTTTGGCCCTGGAAACCACGTGTTGAGAATCAGACACCAAACAAAGCAAAAAGCACATCTCTCTGGTCTTTGATGTCTTTTCTGAGGGCCATAGAGTGAGAAAAATACAACTGGTGTTCAGGCCAGGGGCTTGATGGGCCCCTGTGACAATGGCCAGCAGAGCCAGAGCCGAACAATGCTGAACAATGTCCCCAGTCCCAGGCGTCCCTGGACATGCAGTTCACAAACACCCCACTGGAAAGGCCATTGCAGCCCCTAGTTTCTGAGAAAGTCTCTGTGGCCCCTCCAGACCAGCTGAACAATCTGTCTTCCAAACTCTCCTGTTGTAAATTCCCTCCTGGAGTAGGGAACTGTCCCTGGAACAGTCTCTAACCTTGTTCCCAGTACCTAAACGTTGACACCTTCAGTATCACTTTCTGTCTAATTTCAATTTTCCTAGATTTGCAAAAAATGCTTTTTTCCCTCCATCTCCGAAAAGAGATAAGTTTTCTTCTCTCAAATAATTTATAAATACTGTAAAATGCCGCCTCCCTGTCCCCATTGGAGGTGACAATGTGACATTTTTTTCATAAACGGGATTAAATAAACCACTACTTATGCTGTTGATGTGGGCTTCTCTTCTTCTGCCAAGACCTACTTATTTTATTTTGCTTTTTATTTAAATCTAGGGAGCAAGATAAATGTACCTGGGTACCCGAGATCTCTATCCACCACCAACTGGCTGCATCTAGGAAAGATGTGGAGGAGACAATGGTCTGGGAGAGGGAGTATCAGCTCATGTAGCTCTGAGTGGTCTGGGTGGTGGTTGCAGTATTGTGCTTCTAGTTGTCATTAGTTCTTTATAATGTTTCATGAAAAATATCTAATTGTAACAACTGTATTCCTTGAGTGAACATATTCCCGGAATTGAAGCCCGGACAATGGCCCTAGGGTAACTCTCCTTGAATCTGAGCCCTTTGTGAGCTGCCAATAGGCTTACAATGTGGCGAGTTAGGAAGGCATATTAATGGGTAGACGCAATGACAGCCATTCTTCCACCTCAAATCTTCTTATGCAGATATTCCCCATGAATTCAGTTCAAAGTGCAGCCTTCAAATGAGCTGAGCTCCTCTCAGAGGGGACCCCGGGAAAAAGTGACATGAGAAAAATTTCGACACTTGTTTTTATAACTGAACATGATCTTGTTATCATAATCTGATACTGGTCACTTGCATGGCCGGCTTGTAGGATTTAAAACCCTTCACAGAGACGGATAATCTCCCCTTTTGTGGAAGTGTGGACAGAATCCCGGGGCCCAGGAAGGCGGCAGGGAGAAAGCAGAGTCCGAGCTTTCTCCAGCCAAACTTTTCATGATAAAAGCGTTTATCCTTTGACAATCACGGGGCACATTTCAGGGTATTGTTAAGGTTAGCAGAGGGCAGGGGAGGGGAGGTGCTTAAAAATGAAAATGGCCAGTTTTTGATATGACTCCCAACAGCAAGATCTCCACAAACAGTGACTCTACAGACACTTAAGAAAGCTGAGTCCTTGTACCATCTCCCTGGTTCACAGGACACCACACAAGCATGGCCAGCGCTCTGGTCATCCACAGGTGCTGGGACTTTGTATTTTGTTCTTAGCTTTTTATATAAATCAGCTCATTTAATTCTCACAGATGAGCCTTGGTGTAGCCACTACGATTAGTCCCATTTTACAGGTAAGGAGATTGGGGAGAAAACTCAGCTCTTGTCAAGTCATTAAGAAACTTGGAGGTCCCCTTAAGAGAGGAAACCTGCTTTTGGAGAAGCAGAAATTCAACTCTGGTAAGAAGTGGGGAATCTTGTCAGAAGAATCTGTCCTTTTGCCTGACGGGCATCAGGACATCTGGAAAGTTGGACCCAGTATTCTTCCCTTCTTGACACAATAAGCTTACATTAAACAAAAATCCCAAGGTAGAATATAACTTCGTAGTGTCTTCCTTTGTAGGCTCAACAATATGAAAGTACACGTAGCTGAATCCCACAGTTGCCCTTGTGTTAAATACACCGAGGCATTTACTTTTATCATATTGAAGGTTGGTCATATTGCTCAACAAGAAGTGGCAGACTGTGTGAATGTGCCAGTAAGAGCTGGCAGCATCCTCTGGACTGTTTACTTACTGAGCATCAGGACACTCATTTGTCATCCACGTACCGTGAAGACTTCTGGGTATGATTTCCATTTACAGCTCAGGAATTGAAACCTTGAGTGGAGTGGCTGAGATTAGAACCTGGGGGGGTGTGGGGCTGGCTTCCAGCCCTCTGTTCCATGCCACGGAGAGTGTCCCAGGCATCCTGGACTGGGGACATCTGCAGTTTCCCTGGGTACCTGAGTTCTGAGAAGAGCAAACAAAAAATTAGGCTAAGAGACAGTGAATTTGCCTAGAGTCTTAGATTTGAATTGTTTCCTCCATGATAACCAGGCAGGCAGCATCTCCCTCCTATGGCTGATGGCTCAAAGGTTTCTTACCAGAATGTTCGATCAAGCAAAGTATGTCTCGGCTTACTAGAATCTCTATAAAATATATAAGGACTATAACACCTTGATAAGAGCAATAACTGCCTGTAAGTGTATTGACAGGCATTACTTACAGATGACAGTGCTCCAGGCATTGGCTGGACTTCCTGTGGATCAGCAATAGCCATGGCTCAGTTAATATGGGAGTGGTTTCTGTACGCGTGGAATCCTGAGTTAGGGGTAGGCAAGGATAAAGCTGCCGTAGCACAGGACCTGAGGGCTTTGGTTTTTTATCATTCAAAGAGCCTACCAATTCCAGGTCAGTGCTACCAGGGCCTCTTCCTGTTTTGTGCATGGCTACTTCTTCACTGTGTATTCACATGATGTTTCTGTTGGGGAAGAAAGAGAGAGAGAGAGAGAGCGGGAGCACATGCATTTTGGTGCTTGGGTCAGGTCAAGACTCCAGCCTTGGGACTTGATTCCACCTTGTCTCAGTGAGGGTTTTATTGGACTGTGAAGCGACATCTTGACCATAGCAGCTCTTATAAAGGATGACCACATTTAATTAGGGCTGGCTTACAGCTTCAGAGGTCTAGTCCATTATGATCATAGTGAAAAACATGGCAGAGTGCAGACAGGCATGGTGCAGGAGAAGGAGTGGAAAGTTCTACATCTTGATCCTCAGGCAGCAGACAAAGACTGTGTGCTATGCTGGGCAGAGCTTGAGCACAAGAGACCTCAAAGCTCAACCCACAGTGACACACTTCCTCCAACAAGGCCACATATTTACTCCAACAAGGCCATATCTCCCAATATTGCCACTCCCTATGAGCCAAGCATTCAAACACAGGAGTCTATGGGGCCATATTCAAACCAGCGCACAGCTTATTCATGTTTTGAAAGGCTTTGTCTCCAAGCACAGACACACAAGGAATTAGGGCTTCAGTACTGACTGCATCTGGATTTGGTCCAGCCCACCTCCAGTAGGGGTCAGAAATGCAGCATCCCAAGCCTGCTGTGAATGAGAGATTTAAACACAGGGATTAGGTAACTTACACTTCCCATCTTCATGACCAATTATGTTAACAAAAGCAGCATCAGGGAGGAAGGGGTTCTTTTGGTTCACAGTTCAGAGAAATACAGTCCACCATCACAGGGAAGGCATGGAAGCAGGAGTGGTCTGATTCATGGGCTGACTGCAAGGAGGAGAAAGGGATCCGGGGATGCTCAGATGACTTTTTCCTCCCTTGCTTTTATTCAGTCTGGCATCTCAGCTCATGGGATACTGCTACCCATAGTCAAAGCAGGAGGGACTTCCTGCTTCTGCTAAACCTTGTGGTTCTAAATGTCCTCAAAGATACACCCAAAGGAGCATCTCCTAGGGGATTCCAAAGTCCACCAATCTAACAGTGAATAATGGGCATCATGGGAGCTGTGAATGGCTGCTTGTATTGCCTGGGTCTGCGTGAGATTTTAAATAGTACAGACAGTAAGACGCAGACAGTAAGTATAGTGTGCATATTCTTTTAGCATCTCTTGAAAGAAGTTACATGGATGCTTGTAGAGGGGTAAAGTTCACTTTCCCAAAGTCTCCCCGACTCCCTATTGCACAGGTCTGTAACTCTTCACCAAAACTTTGGGGATTTAAACATATCTATGACTTTACATATTTTGAAACTATTTTTCATCTGTTGTTTGAGAAGTTCAGACATTTATAGATATTTTGATCAAATCTATTTCCATCTTGCCTCTCCAGCTCCTCCCAGACACGGCCACTTCTCCCTTTTAGCTTTAAGACTCTTTAAAAGATTATTTTATGAGTATGAATTTTTTGCACCGCATACGTACATGGTGCCCCAGAGGGAGTTAAAGAAGGCACCTGTAACTAGACTTGTGAGCCACCATGTAAACGCCAGGGATTGAACCTGGGCCCCCTGCAAGAGCAACAAATGCTCTTAACCACCAAACCATTTCTCCAGCCCCTTACATTCATTTATTATATTTTAATTTTGGCCACTGTGTCTACTTAGTGCTGCCAGTATGTGCTTAGGTCTAGGGCCATGCATCAGGACAAGGGCAATCTAGCAGGCACTGAATCCCCAAAGAAAATGAACCCTACTTTCCCCCAGTAATTGAGCTCCTTGGTTATGGGTGGAACATATAGGACTCTCCACTTTTTCTGGAAGTTTTCTTGTGGGCACAACCACAGCTGTTGTGTGTTCATGCTTTCATGCTATACAACAGATCTGCCATGTCTAGCAAACATTGCTTTGCAACTGTCTGTCACAACCTATGGGGATAATGCTTTTCTCTCCCAGATGCCATAGGCTAACAACAAAAAAGTCCCGTGCCAGGTACGGGCTGCCTCTCTTCTGCTTATTGGCCAGGGTTCCGATCAACCCATAAAAAACCTGCAGGTTGTTACTGTTGTTCTTGGTTACTAACTAGAACTTGAAGGTGAGACCCTGGTGCTGAAGGTAAAGAGTCATAGAAAATATATCAATCAACCCATGACTGAGCTGGAAGCTTCATCCCTACTGGCTAGCATTCCTAGTACAGGAAAGTGCTATGCAAACTTCTGGGAGAGAAAAGTCTTCAGTAGTTTCAGCCGGCTGCAAACCTCATGTACTACAAAAACACAAGACCAGGCAAGATATACCCATTTGTGCGACAGTGGCATGAACGCACAGGAGTAACCAATCACTTTGTTAGCTGTATTTAAGGTAAGCACCATAAGATAGAACTCATGCTTTAGTGCTGCTAACTGGGCCAAGAACCTGTGGATGGGTAAGTCGTTGGCCCTAGGGTGAAATCTTCTACTGTTATTTGATAAGCAGACATGATACTCAACAGCCCTCAGAATACTTACTTTATCAACTGATTAGTGCAACTCTGAACAGTCAGACTTACAGCTGACCAGAAGAGAATAAGCAATCTTGGGGTGTTCAACCTTTCACTGGACATCTACACCACACTCCACCCCTCAAAGCTCATATGTTATCAAGGGAGAGGCAGTAGGAAGATTAGAACCAGAGGTTGTGAAGGAATGCTAAGTTCATATTCTTAACAACACGAACTATCAGAAGAGCAGAAATCTGTTGTCTTTTCTCTCTCACACCTCTAGTTGTGTCTTGGCCATAACCAATCACATTATTGTAAAGATCTTGAGTATTCACACTAAATGGGATGAATAAAGGTTTTAAAGAAGTTAGTTGCTACCAACTGAGATCAGGTTAGACCAAGTTTTGGTAAGAATGACTTACAGCAAATTTTCAGTGTCAGAACATCTTAGGTTTTGGTACTTTCGAGTCAGGGGTATGACCTTGTCATATGACCAGTCTGTTCCACTCATCTGGATTCTGACCTGGCCTGGTGTACACCTATATTTTACCTTCTGCTTTAAGAGGCACAGAGAAGAGAGAGATGCTCAGGCTGAGAGAAGGGTTTTCCAATGCAGAGTATCAAAGACAGAAGTTAGATACATTTTGAGAAAGTATTGCTGGTCAAGTTAAAATAAAACCAGTATCTGGGAAGGAAAATATACTTCAAAAGACTCTTAATATCAAGACAAAATTCATTCTACACTAAAAAGAAATGATTCTCAGGCCAGGAAGACAGTTTGGGAAACCTTAAGGCATGGAAGGAGAGGTTCAATGTAGATTATACTATACAATTCCAACTTTGTAACATTCCTGAAAATGCGAGACCACCAAGGAGCTAAAAGTCTCTAGGTTCCAACAGCTTGGTAATGAACGCACAATAGACAGAACACAAGGCATATGACGGACAGTGGAACTTGCCTATGCGTCACTGCAAGGGTGGACACTTGTCAGTGTGCGACTGATCAAACCCATGGAATGCACAGTGCCAAGAGTCAGCCTGAAAGTGGACTGTGATGTGTGAATGCCTAAACACTGACTGTGACAGAGAGACCACTCAAGTGGGCGGAGTTGATGGTGAGGCTCTATGTATGTGGAGACATGTTGTTGATAATAGGGTTTTCCATGCTTGGGGACAGGGATCCTATAAGAAACATGTGTTACCTTCCTTGTAACTTTGCTGTGAACATGAAAATGGCCTTTGAAAGCCTATGTACACACACACACACACACACAGAGAGAGAAAGAGAGAGAGAGAGAGAGAGAGAGAGAGAGAGAGAGAGAGAGGGAGGGAGAGAGAGAGAAAGAGAGAGAGAGCGAGAGAGAGAGAGAGAGCTTAGCAAAATCACAATGCATACCTCCTGTGGTCCTGTCCACTTCCAGAAGCTCCCTCCAGGCATGAGCTGTGATTTTTGTAGAAGCCTCAACAAGAACATCACTGCCAATGACACCATCATTCCAAAGCTGCCTCACGTCTCTCTCTGTTCTGCCACCGAGCTAGAAAATGGCAGCCATGTCCAAGAGCGATCAGACGTTAGTCTCCACAGACAATGAAGTACTCAGCCATTTCACCCAGGACCAAACTACAAAGAAAAATACACCTGGTTCCTTTTCTTCTGTTGTTATTCCAGAAATCAAGCTTACTAATTAGCACTTAAATAGATCATTTAAAGACATATATCAGATCAAATCGCACTTTACTTAATGGCATCATGACCATTTGGAAAATAGGCAATGTCCCATCACAAGGGGGGATGCAAGGGGAGGGAATAGCTATTGTTCCAATGGTGAGTCTACTCCATCAGCTGAGAGTGTCTAAGTACAACTGATTCACCCACAGAGACCGCTAATGAGTGGAAACTGAGTCATACCTTGTAGAGGGAGGAGCCTCTTTCCCTTTTCCTGATTCGGTGGTACTAAATCACTTATACATGCAAATCATGTTGTGTGGCTGTCTGAACACTTCACAACTGGAATGTTGCCCTAAAAAAAAGAATTTATCCTCTTGGGTTGGGTCATTCGCTTTTGCCCTTGACTATGGGTGCAATGAGGATCTTAGGAGATGACGACGGTTCAGCTCATGGCCTCTCTGAGAGACCATTCTGCACTCCAGGGGCGGGGGTTCTCAACTGCCCCAAGTTTCTCCTGGAGGGTAATTGGAATCTGTGGTTAACGTAGCATGGCTTTTCAAATTGAGTTGAAAAGTTCATCAAAATGTCATTAATCTGCTTTACATAGCCTTTTGATTGAATCTAACTTGAGTCTGACAAATTATTTATGAAGTTGAGCCTTAGACAGAGATGTTTTGGCATTTGTAGCCCAACATTAAGTTGAGAAAAGGGATGAGCACACAGCTCAGGGACTCACTTATGGCTGCTCAAATGTCATACATGTCTGCTATGAGCAAGCAGAGGCTTTGAGGTTTGATTGTCTAGGTACTCTGTAACCTGCCAATAATGTTGGATTGCCACGTCAGGATCATTCTTCAGATACCACAGAAGAAAACATGAATGGATAACAAATGAACAGATGCAGACTCTAAGATCTTGGAAGTTCATACGAAAGAAACCTGTAGGTTGAGCATCCACCTTTAATCTTAGCATGCAGGAGGCAGGGGCAGGTGGATATCTATGAGTTGGGGCCAGACTACATTACTTAGTGAGTTCCAGGACAAGAAGACCTAGCTCAAAAAAAAAAACAAAGCAAACAACAAAGAAGGAAAGGAGAGGAAGGAAGAGAGAGAGGAGGGGGGAGGGAAAGGAAGGAGATGGGGAGGGGAGGGAGAGGGAGAAGAAGAGGGAGAGGGAGAAGAAGAGGGAGCGGAAGACAGAGAGGAAGATGCTTCTGTGGTTTGCTCTGAGGGAACTCTCAATGAGGGAGCTCACATCTTTACTCTGTGATTATAATAACAATAACTATGATGTTTATGGTGGCCCCTGCCTTATATCTGTATCTCAGGGGCTACCCTGGTGACAGGGATGTAATCACACCTCTTGATAAGGAGATGGAGGCTTCAAGAAGCAAGGTCTCCTGCTCAGGGTCACAGAATCAGCTCTTAAGTCAGAGTGTGAACAAAATGAAGACACATGACACTTCATTATTGCTAGGGAATCCAGTCCCTGTACCTGTCCCTGTGATTTTTCTCAGTCAACTTGCCCAAGAGCCCACCTTCAGGCCCCATTGCTATATGCAATGTAGTTTTTTTGTGACTTGAGCACAAGTCATGAAACCAATGTCACCTTAAAAGAATATACAATCTTGCTGGGAACCACAGGACTAAGGACCCAGAGAACACCAAACCTCAGGGAACAGAAAGTGGGTACCAACAAGGTCATATGTTCATGACCCACACACTGTCGGATCAGACTAGCAAAAGAAAGAATGGCTTCCCATATTATTTTTCTTTTTCCTCCAAGCCAGACCACACCCAGCTTTATTGAGGATGCTATCCATAAGCAAATGGCATCTTTAGAGGCAGGACATGGGCAAATGTCATGTGAGATTCAAGAAGAAAGAACCTGTTCTGCCCAGAAGCCACCCTCCTGCCCCCACCCCAGCACTGCTCCCACCTAACCATGCACTCTGTGATTTCCATTTTGTCATGGTGGCAGGAATATGGCAGGGGAGGCCCTGGAAACCTTTGCCAAAAAGCCCAACAAACACGAGTCACCGAGCAGTTGGGTAGTTTTCACATAGGTCAAGTAGTCTAGAGATAAAGGACGGCACTTGGTCTCTGGGAGGCTTTTGACAGTAGTCTGAGCAACTAATCACCATATAGTATCTCAGATTCAGATAGACTAATGAGCCTCTGAGTCCCCTGCAGCTGCTGTTATTAAAGACCCTTTGTTATTAAAGACATGGGATTTTCCTGAGTCAACTTGCTCATCTGATATATTCTGCAGGGACAGGAAGGGTCATAGGTGGGCAGGATTTCTGGGTTCCTATCTGTTGGCTTCCTTTATTGGGTAGTCTTCTTATTCTCCTGTATTCTCCCATGTCCCCTCTTCTCATTCACTCTCTTCTTTCTCTTTTTGAATATTTTGTAGTAAGTATATTGCCACATTTCCCATCATGCCATGCAGCCTACCATAACATGCCCTCAAATAGACTCAACTCCCCCAAACTGGAAACATGCTCAGACCCTTGAACCTGTTTTTGTCAGTGTGTCAGAAAATCTAGTCTTTGTAGTAACGCCTTTCAGATGGTGAGCCTTCATTTTTCCATAGGAGGCAGCTCTTCAATGGACAATTCTACCGCTTTCATTTCATTTTCTCAGAGTCGAGGTCAGCTGACAAACCTGCTAAACTATGTAAAATGTCAGCCCCCATTCTCCACTCTCCCTGTTAGAACATGGTATGAAGACCCCGTTGCACTGTACAGTGGCTTTCTGATTTGGGTTGTCTATCCAAGAAGGGACTTTAAAAATATTTGCGCTGTTAGTGACCATCTACTCATATCCTGCCTGGAAGACCACACTTGTTTCTGAGTTGCATCCTTAATAAAGCTGGGTGTGATCTGGCTTGGATTAAAAAAAAAAAAAAGACAGAAAGCTGTTCTTTCTTCTACTGGTCACACTTAGACTTATTTGTGAAGGAGGGAATACCTTTAGCAAAAATGGAAATGTATTGAGTGTCTTGTCATTGAGGAGTCCTGTGTGGCAACAGCTTCCTACTGAAGCCATCACAGGAGATGTTGCAGGGTCGGCTCTTTCCCTCCTCTTTGTGTTCTCTGTTCAGATAAGGCTCTTTTTACCTTCACACTGGCTCTCAGTGGCCCTGGCTTTCATGGTTCACACTCACATTTAGGTTTATTCTGTACCAGGATCTTTCTACAGCTGGCTCGGAAGGACTCATGGCCCATCTCTGAATCAAATGTAGGATCAAGGAATGGGAAATGTCATATACTCTCTTTATCTTCTCATTTCATTCCTAGGCTGGGCGTGGACTCTCCCTAACCATGTGGATAAAACCACGAAACTGTAGAGGTCATCCAAAGACAGTCAGGAAGGATAATGACTACCCAAGATGCATCTGTCTGTGTCCAGACTCCCTGAATGTATGATGCAAACAGTGCCCTCATCTACCAGTGTTGGTACTGTGGACATGCAGTCTTGCTGCAGAACGTGCACTAGCCAGACTCTGTGGAAGCTCTGGGGAAGCGAATGTGGCTATACGCCAATGCCACTGTAATGTACATATAGATGCTTCCAGAACCTTCCAGCACACCTCCACCAGCCACTTGAGCTACCAACTCTAGCTTCCATTAAAGACATAACAAGGAGACATGCTGTTTTCTGCTGACTTTAAGAAACACAGTGTCCTTATCAAGGAGACCTTTGTCTTATATATATTAAATAATATATAAATGTATATATTAAAGTGTAGTTTTGATAATTAAAAAAAATCTAAAGCAAAATACCATAGACGGACAATTTTAATTTTCTAGTTATAATTCTACCTAGCCTTACTTTTGATCAACATGTAACTGGCAACAGTTTGGCCTCATCGGAGACATTTGGTAATGTCTAAGGACAGTTTTCCTTGCTGCAATAAGAGAAAGTTGATAGTGACATCTATCAGGTAAAGGCAATTGTGGTGGTTTGAATAGGTTTGGCCCCCATAACTCACGTGTTTGAATGCTTGGCCCATAGGGGGTGGCACTATTGTATTAGGGGTTGTGGCCTTGTTAGAGGAAGTGTGTTACTATGGGGGCAAGCTCTGAGGTCTCCAATGCTCAAACTATGCCCAGTGTGTCATGCTGCCTCCTTCTGCTGCCTACGGATCAGGATATAGAGCTCTCAGCTCCTTCTCCAGCACCATGCCTTCCTGCACACTGCCACGCTTCCCATCATGATGACAATGGACTAAACCTCTGAAACTGTAAGCTAGCCCTGGTGAAATGTTTTCTTTATAAGAGATCATGGTATCTCTTGACGACAATAGAAACCCTAACTAAAACAGCAATAGATGCTTCTAGGCTTCTAGATCCCCTCCTACGACAGAAAGAGAGAGAGAGAGAGAGAGAGAGAGAGAGAGAGAGAGAGAGAGAGA
>JANHMN010000018.1:18027898-18047965 GCA_030674055.1 Rhabdomys pumilio | reverse complement strand
AGAGAGAGAGAGAGAGAGAGAGAGAGAGAGAGAGAGAGAGAGAGAGAGAGAGAGAAAGGAAAGCAAGTCAGAAGTGCATGGGACTTCCCAAGTTGGTGTGACTCTAGGATCCCGAGAGGACTCGTGTTGCAGGAGCTTATAGCTCCTCTGCTATAGCACATCCGGGCTTTTCCCTGTTGCTGTTTCTAGCAACTTACTATTCTGTCCAGCTTGCAGACATCATTTGTGTACCCTCATCACTTTGTAACCTCCAAGTCTCTCACGGGCTTACTTTTAACAACAACACAATGACCTGTAACAATAGCTCAGTCCTAATGTATCTTGGGCTCCAGCTCTAGGCAAAGGGCGAAAGCCAAAAGGAAAGTGTCTACCTGGGAATGCTCCTGCAGAAATATAAAGATGAGTTGTGGCCAGTGGCAGCTACATCCCATAAGAGGATATCAAACTGAAGGGAAGAGTCCATGACAGGCACTGAAAACAACATAGGCTTATCTGGAAAAGAAAGGATCAGAGTAAATTTCATATAGGATGGTCAGCATATTATATAACCTTTGTTTCAGGATTGTACACAGCTATGTATGCATGTGTGTGTGCATGTGCGTGTGTGCCTGTATGTGTCTATGCATGCCTGCAATGTAAAATGTATCATCATCATCATCATTATAATAATAATAATAATTATTATTATTATTTATTAATTATTATTTATTAATTATATTAATTATTATTATATTTTTTACTATGAGTCACAGTGCAAAACTGTGTGAATTCTGTATTTCCTTTTCCTGGAAAGAGCAAATAAAAGCAAAGGCAGTGGGCGAGTCCCAGGCTGTGTTGATGAGATCATTAATGAACTGTCCTTTTGCTTTCTAATTATCTTGAAGGGTTGATTGAAGAGGGGGCTTTGCTTAATCTAAATAACTCTTGTGTCACTCTCTGTCTTCCCAGGCTTAGTGGCCAGTCACCACTGGCACCTCTTCAAGCCACCTCTGGATAATTAGAGCTGTTTCTGTCTGCGTTGCCCTTCTCTCTGGCACCTCCAGTTGTGATCTGGGGTACCTGGAAGCTCACTTGCACCAGTGCACAAGCTCACCAAGCAATGAAGTAGTCAGAACCAGTGCCTTTCCTTTGGTCTTGGGCTTTCGGGATTTGGAGTTAACCCTTTGACTCATCCTGTGTCAGAACAATACCTACTTATGAGAAAGGGGGCCAGTATACGATACCTACTTACGAGTAAAAAGGAGCTAGTATAAAGTAGCTGTCTCCAGTATCATCCTCTCTTGCTTTGAGAGTTGCCTTATGCTCTTCTCCCAGAGCATCTTTTCCCTCTGATAGCCCCTCCTAATGTAAGCTACAGAGGGAAGGAGGGAACAAGTCCAAAGGAGTCCTTTGAGAATGCACTTGAGGACCAGTGATCTCTCCTAGTGACCTGCATACATCATATTTTCGATGACAGTTGTGGACCACTCCCTTGAATTTGATGCCCACTCACAGGCTGTAGCTGCAAACATCGCCCAGAAGTCTTGAGAACATCAACAACCATATCATGGCTACGAACAACCAATGTAGCCGAAGCAAGTTAGGTGAGGAGAATTTTATTTTAGCTCTTGGTTTCAGAGGTTTCAAGCCATGGGTGTTTGGTCTCACACATTGGGCAGGTCACCATGGCTGTGTAGGAGACCTATTCACTCACCAGGGTGGATATGAAACGGAAGACAAGACAGGAAGAAGCCAGGGACAATATGGCCCCTTACAGCTCATCTCCAGTGACTACTTACCCAAAGTAGACCCCACCTCCCAAAGTTCCCACAAGCTCCCAACACAGCATAGCCAGCCAGGGACCAAGTACTCAAAGCACAGGATTCTGGAGGACATTTCACACCCAGTCTACAACACTTTCTCTCTCCAGAATACTGGATATCACCCTTAAATCACTACTACCATTACCGTTAGCCGAATCTGAGATTGAAGATCAGAAACTGTACCTCTGACCTCCAACGTGGCATCATTGAAGTATGTCTCGGTGTATTTCTCAAACTGATTGCATCCTTCCCTAGGGTTCTGAGTCTCATTGATCCCAGCATCTTCCCATGTCTCAGGTAAATATGAAATCTACTCAAAGCCCCTTGGTGAAGTTATATTTTCAGCCACAGCTCTTTTCTTGCCATTTTCAATATGGCAGCTGGTCGAGAGGAGGCACTGATGGTCCCTGGGTCATTCTCTGGGGACTGACTGTGAGGTCCTATATCCTGTGGTAGTCAACCCACACTAGGTCTCTCCCTATGAAAGTGCTATTTAAGACTTCCTTCCCTATATCTTCCCTATAGCATATGGGAAACCCTGGATCCCAACACTGCTGGCTTGAAGTAAGAAGGCCTCTACACCTTACTTATGCTCTCCGTGTACATTTCCTGGTCTGTATGATGGTATATGGGGAGGGGTTAAAGTGTGTTGAAGTTCCCACCAGCTTTTGACATGAAAGGGGATTTTTCAAAGTTTCCACTTCTCTTTTTCCAAAAAATATCAACATCATGACTGTCTTGTCATTATCCTCTTCAAAGGGACTTAGAATTTCATACACAAAGATGCTGGGTGGTGTCTTTGTTTCTGTGAACCTTCCAAGAAACAAGCAAATCAGAGATGAAGCAGCTTGTGGGAAGTTTATCAAGCAACACCCCTGGTTATCTCATGTACAGCACAGAGATTCAATTTGGGGATATGTGGAGTCACTGTCCCATTCTCTCAACTTCTGTATAAATCACCATAAAGAGCTAAAAATTAGTAAGTCAAAGTTCCTTTGCTCCACTTTTAGAGAGGCCATTCATTGTCAAAATTAGGGATATTTTTGACTGATGTTGAGCCACCGTAAGCTAAGTGATGTGTGGCTCTGGAGAGTGTGTCTGAGGATGCACAGGCAGGAAGTTGGTCACAGAAGTTTGGGTTGAGAGTCTGCAGAGCTCTGAGCTCAAAGCTGGCAGCCCCAGCTTCATTCAAATAACAGGGGAAGCCCCTAATTTAGCCAGATTTAATTTTCGACTTTTATAATTCATTTAAAATTTGATCAACGAGTTAATTTATGGCAAGGCCAAGAGGTTTCTTGCTAGCTCATCTGGTGGGCACAGGCATTATAACTTAATTTATGATTAAGGTGGCTTGTATGATTGAGTGCAAAAAGGTGCTTTCTCGCTTAGGTTTTGGAGTCTCAAGGTGAGTGAAGAGAAGGCTGGGTGTACCAGGCTTTTATTGCAGAGGCAGAAACTTGGGCGGTAGTCCATAAATGGTGGAGCATTGCAGGAAGGCATACTTTGACTGTGGTCATCCATCAAAGGCCCTTCACGAGGACTCATATGGCAACTCCAGACCACGACAAGCAGTGCTTTTCCAATGACCCTTAGACAATGGGACATACTGGGCAGGACAAGAAGGTAGGTGGGTGGCAGCCAATCCCAGGGTGGGCTTCTATACCCTAGGACAGATGGAGCATTCTATCTAGCATCCAGTTCTCAACTATAAAATTTAGCATTCTATCTAGCATCCGGTTCTCAACTATACCACTCAGCACCCAGAACACCCAGCACCCTGAGTACCCAGCACCCAGAGCACCCAGCACCCAGAGGCTTCCTTCAACCCAGTTTTCTTAGGTCAGTCATCTGACCAGGAAACATATGACCAGCAGATGACAGTACCAGAGATGGGGAAAGGATGTTATCCTGAAACTATACAATTCCAAACATGTACCTGTTCTGTACCTAGCACCAGAGCTACAGCTCAAGAGATCCTAGCTCATCCATTTAAGCTTCAAATAATGTCAAATAATGACAGGAGTCAATATTCCCACACAGAAGCAAATCACAGAAGCCCAGAGATGTGCAGACATTTGCTCAAGGTCACACAGCTGATGGGAAGGGGGCGGTAGGCAGGAGGAAATTTGAACTCAGAATGGACAACTCTAGGAGTCCATGCAATTAATGTGATGCTAGAACTTTAAGCTAAGCCCATGGCTTAAGTAACTCTTCCACCTATTCTCCGCTGACCTTTCCAGATGCAGTCTGAGTTCTGTCCATCTACCCATTCATCATCCATCCATCCACCCACCCACTCACCCATCCATTATCTATCTGTCAATCCATCAATCTATCAATCCATCCATCTACCCACCTGTCCATCCATCCATCCATCCATCCATCCATCCATCCATCCATCCATCCATCCATTCATCCATCCATCCACCTGTGCCTCTTTTCCTAGAAAAGGAAGAATTGAGTCCTAACCCAGTCCTTACACCAAGACTCCTACAGCATCTGGGTGCAAATTAAAAAGCAGTGCCTGGCAACCCAAGCCTGCAAGATACTGGGATGTGAGAAAGTACAGCTGGCTCTCTGCGGAGCAGCCCGAGTATGGCAGGCCTGTCCTCAGCTCTCCCATCTTTCTCCAAAGCCAACTGCACTTTACTTTCAGCTCTCCCGGCCCACCCCTCCCATGGGTGGCCCCTTGCCCCACCGTTCAGACCACTCTGATCACCTACCTCTCTATTCTGTATTAGAGCTATTCTCAAGCAAAGCTGGACCCCCTGCTAGCATTCTGAAGCTCCTTAACCCCAGCAGCCAGGGCCATCCATCATTATGCCCATGTCATTAGCATACCAATGCTGCTGGGACCTTGGTGCTGTGCCTGGCGCCTTAGCTTCCTTCACATTTAACCCTCTCAGCCACCTTGCCAAAGAGTGCTTGCTGTTTCCAGCCCCATTTTACAGATGGCACAAAAGAGGCTGAGAGAGGTTCAGATGGCATAGCCAGTATGCAGGATTTTATGTGCTCTCAGGCCTCTGTATTAAATTACTATTCACACATCTAAGGAATGGTTGACTCATGACAACTTTCCCTGATGATGGTTATACCAAAAATGGCCAGACAGAGAAGGCAGCTTAATCAGAAACAAAACAAACAGACACTCCAGCAATGGCTTTCTCGAGACCATGCCCTTCTTTGGAAAGAGAATTTTGGGGGACTTTAAGCACAGTTGACAGGGCATTGCTGCCTAGCTGGCCTGCCATGGTCACACTGTCCATTTCAGGAGACCCTTTTATATCTGATGTTCTGACAAGAGGGTTATGATTCGTTTCCACTAATGTGGGTCTGGGACAGATTTTAGCTATTCTGTTGCATGTAATATAGTTGAGGTTTTTATAGCTCTGTGAATGGTCCTGAACTGCTCCTGTCTCCTCCAGGTTAAGGGCAATGGGTGTGTTGAATACAGACATTATGTGAATCAACAACATTTTCTTGGACATCTTCACTTCAGCTTTGTAAAAGGTAAAAGGAACTGCATTCAGGGGCCCAACCCCTGCACATTTAACAGAGTCCTGTGTTTCTAGTATGTGCAGAGAGGAGGGAGTTGCTTTGGAGACAGACAGACAGACAGACAGACAGACAGACACACACACACACACACACACACACACACACACACACACACACACATGCAAGCACACATGCATGAGCAGGAAAGCCTCCTCTTTCTCAGCTGCTACCAACTGTGCAAGAACCCATGGTTTTTGCCACCATTCCTCCCCCTCAGCCCTCTCATCCCCACCCCCCCAGGAGCTCAGGAACAAAGGGTCAAATGAGCAGTGTTGACTACTCACTCTACCAGAGTCCTCTTCAACCTGCTTCCTGTGAGTCCCTCTTTGGTGGCTGTTGTTCAGAGACTATGTCACCATGTCTGGCCAAGGCAGCCCCAGGGATTCTGTCCTACACACATTTCCCTGAAAACCACTGTGTGCCTGGCACTGAATTAAGCGAATAGGAGTTCCCAGTCACACTGCAGACTTAGGGCTGTGGATGACAAAGCAAAGATGCTCTCAAGTTATTTGTCCTCAGAAGGTCAGACCAACAGAAGAATAATTTAAGTACCTGAAATGACCTAATATTTACTGGAGGGGGGGTGTTTTTAATACATGTGATCTGTCTTGATGCTCCCAGCTTCTCCAGGAAGAATAACCAATGTGTCTAAGAAGCTTGTCCAAGGCACACAGCAAATGCATGGCAAAGTTTGGCCTCAGTCAAGCAGGCTCAAGTCCAAGAACCCATAGGTTATCTTCCTCTCTTGCATGGGTTGAAGAAATTATATGCAAACTCTCAGTGGCGCACCACCAGACTCAGCACGTAAACCTTACTCCATTTGCTTACTGTACACCATTTCCATCTCCCACCAGCCCATCTTACTAACTTGCATTGCCATGTACCACAAAGCAAGTTTCAGACATCAGTGAACTCTAAAGATATCTAAGCCTGGATATTGCTCAGTGAGGCTTAATATTCACCTATAGCACTTCTAAGCATTTACAGAGATTGATGATGGGCATGATACGTGTGTGTTTGTATGTTTTCAACAAATGTATTTGTACTATACAGCACACATGCCCTCCAGATAGAGACTATGAAGTCCCACACAGCTTCTCTCTGTCTTCGTCCCATGCAATTTCTGACTCTATATCACAGAAGCAAGGATCAAGAACTAATTTCACCCATTCCAGAACTTCCACAGCCCTCAGTGCACTCATAGGGTAAAGTCACTTCATTGAGCACCATGTTTTGAGGACCTATTTAGTTTTCGATACCAACAATCACTTCCTTTTGTTGTTAAATTATGTTAGCAGATCATATCTTGGTTTGTTTATCCATTTTTCAAATTAAGAACAACAAGACTTTTGGGGGTTTTGAATGTATGAATTATACTGCTCTAGACAGATTAACACAACTTTAATCTCTATACATACCCTCTGTGTGTGTGTGTGTGTGTGTGTGTGTGTGTGCATTGATTGTATATATCACATGTATGTGACTACCATGGGAGGTCAGAAGAGGGTGTGGGACCCCTAGAGTGGGAGCTACAGATGGTTGTGAGCCACCCCATGTAGGTTCTGGGAACTGGATTTGAGTCCTCTGAAAGCAAGCACTCTTAACCATTGAGCCATCTCTCCCCCCCATGCCCCTCCCCCAATTCATTTAGAGATTATATGACTGTATGTGTCTTGGGTAATATCCTAGGACTGAAATGCTATTGCTACTTTAAGTTCAGTTGCATAAAGACATCGTTTGCTTAGTTATGTATACAAAATCCCCACACCTCCCCCCAATGTGAGGCATCATCTCACACGTGCTCCCCAAGGATGAATACTCAGGGTGCTCCACATGCTTGTCCACATTTGTCACCGCTCGCTTTAGTTTTAACTGTTCCAGTGGGTATGTGGTGGGATGTCGATGTCCTATTAGTTTCCCTTTTCCTGACAACTCATGATGCTGCGCACTGTGTCTGCCGGCATCCATCTGTCTTCGTTGTAAAAGATCTCTTCAGGTCCTTTGTCCTCTTGAGTTTCCTGCTAGAGGAGCTCTTCAGTCTAGCTCTTGTCAGACTTGAGAGACTCTCGGAGAAAGAGGAGAGGCCTTGGCACATCAGTGAGAGTCCTACGTGGTACCTTCCCAAGCCCAGGCCCAGAGATGAAAAGTGCTTTGCACATTCAGGAGTAGATGGGGTGAGAGGGTAAAGCAGAGGGAAGGGAGAAGAGAGTGGGAAATTAGAGATTGACAGACGCAGGAGCATTAACCCATGTCCAGCTTCCCCACCTTTGGCAGTTATTTCTGCCACCCACCACTATTTCTGGCTCTTTCTTTTTCTAACATAAGAAGGGGGCCATACATCCTGTCTCCTTTTGAAGTCAACATAACTAAGTGACTGTTTTTGACAGATGTGATCTCTGCGCAGAACAACTTAAGACCCTGTGTCTGAGTTGGACTCTCTACTTTTGGGATAAACACCATGACCAAAAGCAACCAGAGGAGGAACTGTTTCCAGCCCTCTCCCTCTGTCTGCCACCCAGGGTAGTCAAGGCAGGAACCTGGAGGCAAGAGCTGATGCAGAGGCCATGGAGGAATGCTGCTTACTGGCTTGCTCCCCTTGGTTTTCTCAGCCTGCCTTGTTATACCAACCAGGCTTACTTCTGCTTTCCAGCACTGTCCCGGCCTCTGGAGGACTGGGCCTTCCCACAGCAATAAGCCATCAAGAAAACACACCACAGGCTTTCTTTCAAACCAGTCCTATGGCAACAATTATCAATTAGATTCCCTCTTTCCAGATGTATCATCTTGGTTTGTGTCAAGATGACCCCCAATCCCCTCAAAAAAAAAAAAAAACCAACAAAACAAAACCAACAACAACAACAAAAACCAAAAAAACAAACAAAGAAATAAAAACAAAAAACACCAACCAGCACATTCTACAATCCCTGCCTTCCATGTTTCATTTATACTACTATGGCAATTGTGATGGCCCTGCCTGGCTACCAGGACCATAGTTTTGCTGACAAAACTTTGATTCACAGCACTGATGTGAAATCAACTGTTGTGGCAAATGTTGGTTGTTTCTGCAGCAAAGAGTTTCTCCTCTCTGTAGGGTCTCTTTCTCTTCCAAGACTGTCTAAAAGGTGTATTGTGACCCAGCTCTTTCCTTCCCACATCTTCAGACATGTCTCCATTGCTCTGTGAAACAGATAGTCCGACCATCTTACAGGAAATGAATAAATGTAACAGTGGAAACTCGATCTGGCCACTGAGCGTTTACTCTCTTCTTGGCTTTTTTTTTTCTTTTGTTTTATAAGCAGCAGGAAACCGGTTTTGATTTTAAATATAAGCTAACCAACAAAGTGAATTAGGCCCCATTTCAATTCAAGCAATAACAAACACAACTTAATTCCGTTTTGAAGGAAGGATGAAAAAGTATAAAGATCACGGGAACATTGGCTCCCCCTGGGATCACAGAACACTTTGAGTTGGCAAGCAATGAAGAATTTTCCCTGAGAAGTTAGGACACAAGAGGAGAAGCTCAGTACTCTGGATGACAGAGAATCTTCTTTCAAATATACATAAGACCCAGTGTTGAGATCAGCCGCCAGAGCAATAAAGGGTCAGTCAATCACACCCATCTCTAGCTTCACATCTTCGAGAGCCCCACAGCCCTGGCTGATCTATGGCAACCAGACCCTGCCCAGTCCCCATCAACAGCAGATCCATAGTATCCTAAATTGATGGCCCAGTCAATGTTTCTGTCTCATTACCATATCCAAAGAGCATCGACTAAGGGTTTGCCATTGGCTTTGGGAGTTAACAAGTAAGTAAAAGACCAATTGATTCAGTACAATTCAACAAATATTTATTGATCATTTTACAGAGTCCAATAATCACAGTTCATCTCTATGACTTTGTCCAAGATGAAGTGAGGGCTGGTTAAGTCCCAGGGATAAGGGGGTTAGCAAGGGACTGACTGGCCACTAGATTTTTTTTGTCAGCAAACATTTGGAATCACAGTTTGCTCCTCGTACCCCAAACCACGGCGGCAGCTACCAATTATCAATCGCAGGCCTCATGTTCTCAATCCTGACGGCAATATTCACTCTTTCCCTCTGTCTTTCGTCTCTCGAGGGCTTAGCCCTGAGATCTGGACTCATTTTTATGGCTATGTTAATATCCTTTGTGATGGCCCAGCTTGGGTTGAATGGATAATGACCTGCTATTGCGATTACCCTTCATTTTGCAATTTTAGTTCAATCAAAGAGTGAGGCTTAGGGCTTGTAGCCCTACCCAACTCTGCTGGGTTGAGACCTTAACTCCCAGGACTGGGAGTCGCTGATAATCACACATGGAACTAGTTAGTTACCAGACAGCTTCACATTGGAGAGAATTACACTAAAGCTGGCTTCTCCTGGGCCTGGGCCTCTAGACGGAGCATTTAGCCAACAGTGGGGAGGAGTGGCCAGGGGCCACACAACTGAAGTCTCTGTCCATACTTAACCTTTCACCTTATGAGTATAGGTTATTCCTTATTCTAATTTCACACACGTGGAAACTGAGGCAGAAACCCAGGGACAATGAACTTGTCAATGGCAGAGCCATAATCTGCCTTCTAAAAGACTGACCTTAGAATCTCAATGAACTTTAAGAAGTTTGGCCCCTAGCAGGGGGCGGGGGTGGAGTGGGGGGTGGGGGGGGGGCAGGCATATGAGCTGAACAGAGTTCTGGCATAAAGGAAAGCCAGAATGGAATGAAACCAGAAAGGAAACTGGGCTTCAAATTCTAAATGTAGAGAGACCTATAAAAATTAACCTAAGTCATTTAAACAGTATCTTAAAAGTAATTCACAAAATTTAATTTCTGTATTTTGCCTGCATGTATGTCTGTGTATCATATGCATAGCTGGTGCCTGAAGAGGCCAAAAGAGGGCGCCAGATCCCCTGAAACTAGAGTTACAGAGGGTTGTGAGCTGTCATGTGGCTGTGTGGTTGCTGGGAATTGAATCTGGGTTCCCTGGAAGAGGAACCAGTGCTTTTAATTACTAGATCAACTCTCTAGGCCATGACTTTTCTGACTGTTTTTTTGTGTTTTTGTTTTTGTTTGAGACAGAGTTTCTTTATGTAACAGCCCTGGTCTGGCTGTCCTGGAACTTGCTCAGAACCTGTGCACATGTGTGCACAGCTGTGTCACTCACTGTAGACCCAAGGTGCCCATCAAGAGGTAAATGGATGATAGACTATGGCAGAACCACAAAGGAAGAGTATTATTTGGCCTTCAAAAGGAGAGAAGAACTCAGCCATGCTACCACATGGATATGCCTTTCAGATGCATCCCTATGGTATGCTAAGGTGATGGGGATACTAAGGAGGAAAGCTGACCCTAGAAGAATCTACATATGAGTCAGACTTTCCTTCACTGCCATGACCCCCAGGTACAGCAAATGACAAGGAAGAGTGATGTATGACTCGTGACTTCAGAGCACGCTTTCTCTCTCCATGGACAGTAGTGAAGCAGGTGCTGTCTCATAGAGAAGCAGAGAAAGAGACTCAGAGGTGGCACTGTAGGCCACATAAACCCTTCAGTGGTCCACCTTCAGTACTCTACTCCTTCCAGCTAAGGTCATGCCTTCTGAAGTTTCCACTTCCTTCTGAAAGCCAATTTTTCAACAGTTAAGCATGGAAGTTACAGGGCAGGGTGAGGTGGGGGGTGTGTGTGTGAACAATTATAGTTAAACCGCAACACCATACACTGCAAATTTCATTCATAGTAAATGTTCAGAAACAAGACTAGAAATCTACAGAGATGGGCTACAGGTGTCTGTCCAGTGCCGAGGGTGAGGAAGGAGCAAGAGAAAAGACTTTCCAGAGTACAAGCCCCTGCTGAGGTAATGGAGACTCTGTAAAGTCAAGTTGCCAAAATCATGGCAGAACTCCTAACACACTAAAAACTACTATACTTTGAGCAAGCAAATATTATGGTATATAAAATATATCTCGATGAAGCTATTGTATTTATTTCAAAATACAAACAAATGTGCTTCTTCAGGAACTGTTATAGACTATAATAACTTTTAAATGCCAGTTATATATTATGAATGAACATGTTTACTATGAAACATTTAGATGATATAGAAAGACATAATTAAGAAAATAAAATCAGCAGAGACTGAGTATTTTTTAATAAAATAATACTCATTTTTATTAAAGCTTCAGAAACGTAGAAATCTATCAAAGAAAACACAAACCTTGCTTGCATCCGAGAGCCTTGGGCTACCCCTCAGTGGTAACTAGTTCTGTTTGCTTCATACAAAAGGTATCTGAACATTTTCTGTGCATATGTAATTGTAGATATGAAATATATTATTCATATGTTACATATATATAGTTAAGACATCCATATGTACATCTATATACATTTAAGAGTATATCTCTCTATATTGTAAAATTACATATATGGAGCTTTGAATGTAGCACAGTGTAGTATGTATAGTATGTACAAAGTGCTGGGCCCAATTCCTGACACACACACACACACACACACACACACATATATATGTATACATACACACACACACACATATATATACATACACATATATATGTGCATATATACATATGTATATATGCATCATATACATATACATATACATATACATATACATATACATATACATATACATATACATCATATACATATGCATGCCAGGGAGAAATATATATACTTTTTAAAATATAACTGAAATTACAAATACAGATTATGATTTTTGCTTTTTCTTTCAATATGTGTGTACATGCACATGGGTTCATGCACGTGCATGCATTCATGTGTGTACGTGGAGACCCGAGGTTGACATCCGACGACTTCCCCAGCTGCTGACCACTTTATACATTGAGGTGGATCTCTCACAGGACCCAGAGCTGACCATTTCAGCTATTATAACTAATCAGTTTGTTCAGGTGATTTCCTGCTTCTATCAAGTAGAAGTTGGGTTTACAGGAGGAGTGTCATGTCTACCTAGCTTTTTCATGGGTCCTGGGGATTTGAACTCTGGTCCTCATGTTTGCATGCCATCCACTGAGCCGCAACCTTCCCCCATCCTGACTTTTGCTTTTAATCCTGGAGGTCTTTCTGCATCCATACCCATGGGTCTAGCTTGCCTTTGCACGGCTATGCACTGCTGCATGGGTGGCGACCTATTTTTTGTTTCCTCCTTGTCTCCCACTTTGCTTTTTGCTCACACTTCCACCTCCCACATCACACACAATCATAGGCGATTGCCAGGATTCCTCAGGTCAAACGTCAACAGGACACAAGATGCTGCTGATCCATGCATTCCCAGGCTTTGGTTTTATTAAAAAGCTAATTCCTACCCCTCGTGGAACATTCTAAAACATAATCATAATACACAATAAAAAGGTCCCTTTACTTCATTACATCTGTAATTGTCAAAACATAAATGTAACACACACATACATTTTATATATATTTATACATATACACACATATATATAACATAGACATACATATATACACTCATGCATATGTGTGTGTACATGCACTCAGGTACATGTTCATGCACATGCATGCATTCATGTGTGTATGTGGAGACCCAAGGTTGACATCCGACGACTTCGAATATATACACATACATATACAGATATGTATACACACATATGTATAAACACATGTACACACATATACATATATATATGCATATATATACATATACACACATGCATGTACATATAGACATGTATGCACACAAAAACACATGTATACACATATACATATATGCACGTGCACATATATTCACAAATATACACATGCACAGACAATAATCACATATACACATGCATAACATACACATCTATATACATGCATGTACATGCACACATATACACACATGAACATGCATACATGCCAAACACATACACACACACACACACACACACACACACACACACACACGCTCATATGCATGCGCTTGACCTCCTATAGAAGAAAGTTGCTGGGCTTTGAATTACACAAGGTGAGACCAAATCCCAACCTCGCCTTTCATCTACAAACTGGATATTGGAGTTGTGCCCTCTCTCTGACCCACAGCTCCTGGCTATGTTCTGAGGATGACATTGGGTGACACTGTCCTCTTGGCAATTTTGAGGACAGCAGGGTAGAGTCCGGATTAAGGTAGATGCTTACACTTGCTTAGGGATTCCAAAACTCCAGTAATGAAGATAAGTAATGTTTTAGCAAACTAGTTCAAAAATGAAGATAGCTAGCATGGTGGCTGCCCCTAGGTTTACATGTAGTTTTACTGGACTGACAAACAAAATTTTAAAGGGCATTTGTTGAATCTTTGGTCCACAGAAAACTGCAAACAGCATGGCGGGGTGACTGTCTCATCATTCTCCCCTCCTGCCATGCCCATTACCCCTTTTACTCTCAGAGGAAATGCGGCTCTGTTCTGACCCATTCATCAGAATGCTAGGTTTGAATTACACAACAGGAAGCTTCTGTTTGTAACATAATAGAACCCAATCATCAGTCCACTATTGATAACTCATTATGTGTGGCTTCTCCTGAGCCTCAGCTCGGAGATGCTTTTTGCCATAATGATTCCACACCACTTCGATAATGGCCTCCTGACGGTGTCAATCAGCCCCCTCCCGTGTCCAATAATATTATTCTGCAATCCGTCTTGGGAGGATGCTTAAAAGCTTTCTCTAATTTTCTCCATTTAACTCATGTATTATCTGAGATTTTACATTAAATGGCCATTCTTAATATCCCTCGATGTGTCACCTCTTCTAGAGAGGACACTGACACAGTACTTACCCTATTCCAGCGTCTATACTAATCTAATCTGCCTCCCCACTTCAGCCGAGAGCGATGCGTTCCAAGCAGCGGCATTTAATCTGGACAAAGAACTTAGGAAAGAACAAAAACAATTTAAGCTGCAGTTGCTTAAATGGGAAGGTGATTGAGGCAATTTGTTTCATAAAAAGGAATTAGGAGATACTGAAGTCAAGTTGTGGAATGAAGGTCAAAAATGCTGGGATTTATCGAGCCCTGGACAACCCACAACAATGGAGCTTTAAATGCCTTAGCCTGACAAATGGTGGATAAACATCTGGGTTCTGATGCAAAGAAGAAGAAAGGCAGCTAAGGCTTCCAATCTGCACTGTGATCTAGTGATCTAGTAATTGAAAGGCCCTGAAATCCACCCGGAAATCCTGACGCTTCACCTCGTCCTCAGCCAGGCTTAATCTGTCTGCCCTGTGCGGAAGCCCGGAAGTCCAATGGAATACCTATTTTTACAAAGGATGTGTGGTCATCCAGTGCCCCTCCCTGTGAATTCAGAGGAAAAAATGAAATAAAAATGGAGCTGCTGAAGTCCCAGTTCCATTATTGGGCAACTAATGGAGATCTGTCGTTTGCCTTGAGGCCTCTGGGACTAGGTATGTTTTGATTTGAAGAGTCATGGACTCCCCACCCCCCCTTTCAATGTGCAGGTGGATTTCTTTCTTGGGAAGACAAAAATTTGCATCTCACTAAAAGATTGGGGGCAGGACACAAGACACTCCTGAGGACCTGACAAGGAGAAAATGCTGGAGAAGCAATCTGAGAATGCTGGTGCAGAGAGGAGGGCAGACAGTGAGTCAGCCATCCAGTTGACATGGGTGTCAGCACTCACAGGAATGGATGAAATAGACAGACTTACCCAGAATCCAAACACTGGTAGAACAGAGAAAGGAGACGGTCCTCATCTTTGGAGCTAAATTGATCCAGGTTTGAATTTTGACTTGGTCACATAGTCACGGTGTTACATTGGACAAGTCACTTACCCTACCTGAATGTGCATGGCAGGGTTAAAAATCTTATACATCATATGTGACACAACTTACATGTGTTGCACATAGTAGGTGCACATCTATGTGCACACTATAAAATACACATCCTTCTGCGGCCAATTGTCACCTGATGGACTGCCATAGCTAAAGCTCCTGATGGTGATTGCATTGCAGATTGATTTCTTTATTCCATTTGAAAACAATGGATAAACACACCAAGAAATTAAAATGGTGGGGAAATTGACATGATGGAATTTGCTTTGCACTTTAAACATTAATCTTCAGAAACTCCTTCTTGCCGCTATGATTACCAGAATGTCACTGGCAAACGCCATGGCAGAGCAAGCTGCTTTCCCGCCTCCTTTATCCGAAGGTATTTATTTTATTCTCTGTTTGCATTCTGGCTCCCGGAGTCTCTAGGCTGGCATCATGTTGGATGATAAATCCATTTGTTTGGGCAACTTCAGGAGGAATTTACCCAGAAAACTGGCTGGAGTTGCCTCTGAAAAAGCCAAATTAAGTCTCCAGCAGACTGGGGTCCCTTCCAAATGAGTTCCCAGTAGGCAGGAAGCATCCGGTTGGGTACTGTGTGCAGCCTACATTTGAGAGCCCCATACCATGAGGAACAAAGACCACCAAACCATTGGCAGGTGGATCGATTGGCAGATATCAGATTGCATTCTTTTGTCTGCCGCCCGGCTTATTTTCAAGCCCTGTCCAACCTTTGTGGAGGAACAAGCTTAAATGCTGACAAATTTCCCCCTCCATAAGAAATTGCTCCTGTAATTTGTCTTTTTAGCTGAGCTTCTGTGGGCCCGTATAGCATAAAAAAAAATGTTGTCCTTGTCACCTGCCATTTTTCCAGCCAGCCTGACACCCCCCGGGCTTCCCAACAGCTCTCTCCAGCAGGAGCTGTCTGCAAGCTCTTAGCACCACCAAATAATTGAGGGTGACACATCTCTTGTTCATTGTTTTTCTGGCCCTGCAAAAATGCAAATATTTCATTGTAGTCATTAATTTTCCCATCCTTTCCTGCAAGCGTCTCATCGGTGTGATCTCATGGAAAAAAAAAAAAGGCTGAAGGCGTGATTACAAACTGGTGGCACCGGGCTCCTGCCCATGGAGGGGAGAATCTCATCAGATCAAATCTCAGGGAGGTGATCAATCACACTGGCTGACAACCATTTTGCTTCGTTTGTTACAGATGTGAACATGCTTAATTATTTGTACTGTAATTAGTTCATGAAATGTCAGGAAATGTCAAACTGTGTTCGCAGCGCCGACTTTTTTTTTTTTTTTTTCCTCACCACAAAGAGCGGCGAGAGCAAGTGTCACTGGGAAATGAGAAGGACGGTGTCTACAGGCAAATGAGGAAAAGGTGCAGGGGACAGATGAGGGTCAAAAATATTGAGACTGGGCGTTTTGGAGAATTCAACTATATATATATATATCTCCAGGTGTGTGTCAGACAAGTAGGATGTGACAAGACAGATACTGCTAGGATTCCGCCAGGGGAGTTTGGGTTTGAGTTTGTTAGCTATGAATTTAAAAGCAATGCAATGGATCGGGATGTTGAGAAATGTCAGATTTGTAGCAAGATCTGCCCCTCCCACACATCCCTGTACCAGAAACCAGAGAAATTGTCTTCCTCCTCGGTTACTTCTTTTTGTGTGGATACAAGGCCAGGCGTGAGGTCCATCTTTGGGTGCAAGAACAGCATTCTGCCATTGGCATTAAAGACACCTGCTGGCAGACTGGAAGAGAGCAAGCAGCATCCTCCAGACTGATACCCATCTCTCTGACACTAGCAAATTCTCCCCATAGCAAAAAAAAAAAAAAAAGCAAAAAAAAAAAAAAAAAAGCAAAAATTCCTGAAGCAGGTTTTGGGGGTAAAGGAGCTTGAAACTTGATTCTTTTGCAAAGATTCCCAGTGTAAAGTTCACCTGAGGCATATTTCAGTGTGACAGTGGCCCTTTTGACAACCAGTATGCACTTTCTGGTGACTGGATCTGTCTAGGGTTTTGTTTGTTTTGTTTTGAAAAACCGGTGGATGGCTGGGTGGTGCTAAAGCTATCTAGCCACAAAACAGGAGTCTGTTAATTCCAAGAAGTGCTGTGACCCGCTTGTGACCTCAGGGCACTACGGACACTCCCTTCGACAGGCACCACTCAGCAGCCTGACCACTTCTCTCCTCAACCGGTTTACTAGAACCCAGCAACTTCCATGCTACCCCCACAGAAATGTCCTTACAGGAAGCGGAAAGAGTGAGTTGATTGACATCCTACAGATGCTTTTTGATTGACAGCCTCCTGTTGAGTCTCTCGACAGCTCTCTCTGGTTAGTGGAACAGCCTAGCAACCTTCCGATGGCAGAGCTGGGTGCCAAGGCTGGCTACAGTCGGTGAGTACTGACAGATACTTGCTCCCCCGCTGGGGACGGGTCAGGTTTGAAGATCACACCCCAGAATACTCAATTGCCTGAAAGCTTCATGAACTCCTGAAAGAATGATCAGCTAAACCAGACTGTCTCTGGTTCATCTTGTCTCTTTCTTACACTTACCCAGTTCCATCAGCTCAGGGTTCCCAGGGTTATATGCCTACCTGGGCTAATCCATCAGATTAGCACATGCTGTGACCTCCACAGCTAACAAGGCTGTTTTTAAGTATTCTTTATAGTCCACCATGGAACTTTCCTTGGACTGCGCTCCTCTCTGGAAACGAACCTGTGCATAAAATACTACTGATTTTTTCAAACATAAATGTTTAGCAACAGAAGCTATTCTCCCAAAGAGGTCATAAGACCTCACCAAGAGATACAGACTTAGCTCGAAGTCTTTGTTTATAGCTTCAATATTGATAAAATTTTAAGAGGAGGGGAGAAAAAAAAAGATCATACACTACACATATACACAGTATGCATGCATACTCCACGTGTATACGTACACACAGACATTATACACGTACACACTCACACATACACACATACTCACATACACTACACACACACACCACACACACACACACACACACACACACACACACACTCACAAATAGAGGGTATGTGTGCAAATGAGTGCAGCACCTTCCCCCACTAACTAGGACATAGATTTCACCTGACACTAAGCATTTCAAAGCTTTGAGATGATGCTTGCTGGGAGACCTGTTTCCAGCTTGGCTCTGAAAGTCTGCAAACGACAAGGCAGTGGAAAGTTCCGGTGACCTTCTCCAGTGCTGGCTTCCCATTCCCAGCCTTGGGTCCCCATAATCCCTTTCCAAGGGACAAAGAGCCCCTCAGTGTATCTTAGAAGCACCATCGGCTGTGTAATTCTCTCCCAGCTTTCATCCTGGTGAGTACACTCTCCCTCCGAGCTGGCTGGGTTTGTGTCACTCTCAATGGAACTGGAAGACACCACCGAACCTTCATCCACCTTTTGTGTGTAAAGTTGCAGCAGTGAATTTAATAGAGGGAGAAGGCTGTGGTTACTTAATGGCTTCCCAGACAGCGGTGGCCTGGAGAATTAAATTTCACATCTGCTTTCATGGTGTTAATCTCTCTTCTCACACTCCGCCTGTTATGATGTGCACGCGAGAGATAATGTTTAAACTGACTAAAGCAAAGTAAACCAGACAAGTCTGTTATTGGCTTTATAATTACATAATTAACTTTTTGTCTCTAATCGTTATGGAGGTAATGGTGCTGTTAAAATGGGCTTCTCTTGAGCAGAAACTAAATCAAAAATCAATAATCCATAGAATGCCATTAAGGCCTGTAACAGCCCTTGTTGGATTCACTCAAATTTTTGTACCGCAAATGAATTTCATTAGGACGTCGAATGTTATCTCGCAAGCTGACTTTCAACTGATAGCAAGGAACTGGGCATCACAATCAGCCACACACAGGAAACTGGACAAATGTTGCCGTAAATTACACCATGCTTGTAATGCAGTAACTGTACAGTGATTGACCCCCTGGAAATTAATTCTATTTTCTATGAACCCTCCTTTATTTCTAATTTACATTACGATCATATATGTCTGAAAAATGATATAATAAAAAAGATTAATGTACTAATTACGTGTCTCCTTATCTCCTTCCCTGATGCCTAACACCTTTGGGCTGACTCCACTCAGCATGTAAGTATGTGGCTTATTTCACTGTGACAGGGGTAATGTATTTGTAAACTGTGCTATAAATATTGGAATCTCATATTCAGACACCGGCATATCTCATATTCAGACACTGGCATTTCTGAGCTATGCTTTTTCAAATGAATTTAGAATTGACAAAAATTTTCAAAGCCAAATTACTAGTGTGTCACTGTGAAATTAAGTTCTTGACCCTGCTTCTGATGTGCGCTTATTTTTCTCTACATTTTCCCCTTCAATTTTATGCATCGCTATTCACTGCTGAAATTGGTGACATGGCTCTCCCAAAAGGGGGTAAGTAATACTTTAATACACCTCGGAGATGAGGCTGGCTTTTTTTTTCCATGAATATTCTGAAAGCTAGCTGTCACGTCAGCCAATTGATATCCCTACGCTTCATTACAGGGGAGAGTGAACTGCTTATGGTGGGCCAGAGCCTCGAAAACTTTATTTCATCTCCCAACGTCCTCGACTTTCATTATGCCAGCCTAACTGTGTTTTTCTATTATTTTAAGTGTGTTCCATTTAAGATTGAAGAGTCTTGTGGATAAATCAAAATGCCATAGGGCTCCTCTTAGACTCACGTCAAAACTTACCCTGGACTGGGCAGGCTTCTAGATGCAGGGCAGATTTCATACAGATGAATTTCCCTGGGACAAGCAGGTACCATCATTCAATCGTGTGTGTGTGTGTGTGTGTGTGTGTGTGTGTGTGTGTGTGTGTGTG
>JANHMN010000018.1:17993553-18027888 GCA_030674055.1 Rhabdomys pumilio | reverse complement strand
GTGTGTGTGTGTGTGTGTGTGTGTGTGTGTGTGTGTGTGTGTGTGTGAGAGAGAGAGACAGACAGACAGACAGACAGTGTGTGTGTTTGTATTGTGTCTAGTGTGTGTAAGAGAGATGTGGCATGGTCTCTCTCTCTCTCTCTCTCTCTCTCTCTCTCTCTCTCTCTGTGTGTGTGTGTGTGTGTGTGTGTGTGTGTAAATTCCTGCTATATTCAGTCATCAAAATTTTAGGGTGGGTTGAGCTTCTCAAATGTGGAAATATTAACAAACAAGTAAAGAAACAATTCTTTGATGGAAAATATTTACAACTATGGTTACGATGATTTGAAACAGTTCTCTCACTATGCCAGGGTGGAAATAATCACTTAAGGACATTTAAAACAACGAATTTCATAAATTCTTCAATGAAGACAAAGCAAACTGATCAAACACAGCATTCTGTCATGCGTCACCTTGATGTCTATTTACCAGTGGTGGAATATTGGAATTACAAAATGACCAACATGCATATAATTGGGTTGGGTTGTAGTCCTCGTCTTAGGTGAGGTGAGGTTCCAGAGACTTTCTAATCCTGATTTGAGAACAAGCAAGCAAATCCACGTTTAGGTTCCTTTAAGCTCAAAATCACAGTCCGATGAAAAATTGTGTCGTGACATATTGAGAAAACACCCATTGATTCTTCCCTGATTATTGATTTGTGAATTTAGGATGATCTGAATCTAGGATGGATTTCACTTCATCTCCCTCTAAATATATCACCATTACTGCCTGAGTGAAACCAGTAGTATAAAGCTACCATCACATTTATACACAGCCAAATAAATCTGGGCTGGTGACCCCATGGTGCACAATTTATCAGGCAGCTGTCACCAGGAGCCATCTGTACAGGTTCAGGACGATGGGGCGACTTGTGGGACCTTTTCAACTAAGAGTTCTGTAATATGAACTTTCATTCCCTGTGGAGAGTCTATCAGATTTGTCTCCCTCGCCTGCCTGTTTTATTTTTTTTTTTTCTTTTGCCTGGATTGTAGGGATCCAGCTGCCAGCTGTCTTAGCTGATTTAAAGGGTGTGTTGATCCTGGGTGCTGCTAGCAGCTATCATACTCACTGGCCAGGAGGCTGAGTGTCTGTTGGTCCTGAGGTGGGTAGCCTTGTCTTCTCTCCCTGGTTGAATTCTGCAGAGAAAGGAATGAACCCACTGGGATGGCACCACAGCTGCTGACTAGCTAAGTAGGTTTGGTTTATCTGAGGAAATGTAAGGTGCTGAAGGAGACACCCTGGACATCGCACTGACTCAGTTTCTTTCACAAGAACGTGCTCCCTGGGCTCCGAGAGTGACAGGGGAGTGGAGTGGTGACTCAGCTCTATGTGGGTCAGAGCCCTCGAGACACTTTAGGACAGCTTTATTTTACCCACAGAGTCTGTCTGGGGCTCCCCTTCATCAAACACACCATCCCGTCTTCCGGGAGCATTGTTTTATAAGGTGTCTGCTTTCACTCTCATCCATTTGGAGAGTTTCTGATGGAGAGCAAGAATGTTCCCAGTAAGGGGAATCCTGTAGGCAGCCCTGTTTCTGAAAAGGAATTTAATAGCAACCGCTAAGCTCTCAATTAGAGCCAAGTCAGAAGGATTTGCCACTAATCTACAGCGGAGGCCAAGCTCTTTGGAAAAAAAAAACTGCCTGGTGTTTGCAGATCTCAAACACATCCTGGGTATATTTGGAACTCACTTCCTTCTCAGATTTAGGTATTGGAAATGCTATGTGATTAAAACACTGAATTTTATATCATCGCTGATTGTTTTTCTCTCTGCCAAATCTTCAGAAGCAATGAACTTTACATGGGCCTGGCAAGTGGGGCTTCTGATTGATTGAAGCATACAAGATGTTGCCAGAGGACTGTATAGTTGATATCAACCATACAGATGGGGTACAAGAGAAGGCCACTCCCAAACACTGTTCAGGTAAGCAGGGCTTGTCAGACGGAATTTCAAAATCCAAGCTTCACTGGCTCCTGTAATCAGCTGCTGCAGGGGTGTTGCTTGTAGTGTTCTTCTCAGCCTCTGATCTCTGCTGCAGTTCTGTGAAACCAGCCATGAAGCTTCTGTGGGAACTGAGCTCTTCTTCTGGGAGAGCACCTGACTCTGCCTTGTTCTTTGGCTGCAGGCTGGTGATTTAATGAACACAACTTTATAGCTCTCTCTCTCTCTCTCTCTCTCTCTCTCTCTCTCTCTCTCTCCCTCTCTCTCTCTCTCTGTCTGTCTGTCTCTCTGGTGTGTGTGTGTGTGTGTGTGTGTGTGTGTGTGTGTGTTCTGCATGCGTGTGTTGCTGTTCATATGTGTGTGCAGGTATATATGAAGAGAGCTATGTTTGTATTTGTCATAAAACAACTTTGGGTGTCATTCCTCTTCTGTTGTCTACCTTTTTTTTGAGTCACAATCTTTCACTGGCATGGAGCTTTCAAGAGCAAACCGGAGAGATGGCTCAGTGGTTAAGAGCACTGTCTGTTCTTCCAAAGGTCCTGAGTTTAATTCCCAGCAACCACATGATGGCTCACAATTGAAGATATAATGGGTTCTGATGCCCTCTTCTGTCATGCAGGCATGTATGCAAATAGAGCACTCATATAAATGAACACACACACACACACACACACACACACACACACAAGAGTTAACACTTAGCTTTTATTGATTTTTTAAAATGAATTTTCTTGGGATTGAACTCATTTATTTGTGCTTGGTAGTAGCTACTTTTACCAAACAATTTCCCTTCCCCAAGGTGGACCTCCTTTACCTAAAACTGGTTACCCTGGACCCTCACATGAACTAGTGCTGACACTTTGCTTCTTCAAAGTCTTCAACCTTCAGGGTTCCCACGGGCCTCTGTGGTCTCTTCAGATGAAATTATGAGTAGTGATCAGATCTGAGCTGTTCCTTTGGTAGCAAGATGATTTCTGGAGGCAAGACACCTGGCTGGCCTCGAGTGGTGATTAATTTTATGTGTTTAGGGTACAATCATCACTCAGAACAAAAAGGTTGAGGGGTTGTGGTGATAGATGATGGGCAGGAAGGAGGTGCCCGTGGAGCTGTCCGACGCCATCGGCTTCTTTGATCACCAGCAGAAGCCCAGAGATAACTGTGTTGCATCTGTCAAGATTAAACAGATGCCATAGGCCTTGCAGAATGCTATTCTCAAGACAGCTGGAGGACCAAAGAACAGCAACATCTGGAGGTGAGAAAGGTTTGGGTTTTTTGTATGTGTCTCCAAAACAACACAAATCAATCTCTAGATGGTATTTAAGTCATGTTCGGTAAGAGGCAGGTGAATGCGGTGGACCCTGTGGCATGCTGCCCAGACCACACCTCCTTTCAAGACTGAGGAAGTAGTGTACCCTGCCCACTCCACACTCCGAGTTCCAACTCTCCATCCCACTCTGGAGCTGCTAACTCTGCTAACTGATCACAGGTGCTTCTGTCCTTCGACAGGAGGGAGTGACCTTTCATTGGAAATTCCTGTCCAAAGACTGGTCAGAAATCAAGACACGAAAGCAAGTCTTTTTGTCTCCTTGTGTGAATCCTTTGGGCATCCTAGAATCTGTTTCATGTGGTGTCTGGATCGGTTCCTAAGAGCATCATCCTCTATAGACAGACCTCCATAGCAGGGTCTATTCCAGAAAGCCCAACTGGAGGCAATGGTGATCTACACGGGAAAGACTATGATTAAGGCATGGCAGCAGATGGGCTTTTTGTCCTCTAAGCTAATATTCATGTCAAAACTGAGAGCCCCAGCGCTGCAGATGCAGCCGTACACTTTCTGCTGCTCTGGTGACACACTGCTCTCCAGTTGAAGCTTGACTCGGCAAACACCGACATTACCCAACAACTACTAATCAGAAAAATGATGGATGGCTTAAAGGAGCATTTCTAAAGCATCGTTACTCAATCAAAGAGATTTAGAAAAGGGATTCTTGCACCAACCAGAGGAGAAAATAAAATGCCCCCTTTGTAGTTCAATTAGCAAACAATAATCTGGATAATCAGAAGCAAATGTTTCTTCTTTTATCCTATGAATTCCACAGCTCTCTGCCCAGTGCTGAGCCCTGCAGAGTAGAAAGGAAAAAAAAATCAGAAGAATCCACTTTCCAGCCAAGAGTCCTAGAGATTAAAGCTTGGGGACTAAGGTTGGGTTCTAGGGACCAAGCACTCACATCTGTGCCCTGTCCAGAAAAATATAACCTTTTCCTGGAAAGTTGTTGCCTAACCATCATGCAAAGAAGCTCTCTGGCTACTCCACCATTGCCGGGCTTTCTTGGTTATATGTGGGCGGGATCCCTACTTTGCCTCTTCTGGGTCAAGGATTGGTGTTGTACTTTAAGAAACTACAGAGAGATAGCAAACCCAGGATGGATTTTCTGTGGGCATAGCATTCTCCCAGATGGAAAGGACTTTTTTTTTTTTTTTTTGGTTTTGAGTAGAGCACCTAAAACCTCAAGGAAAATGCTCTAAGATGTGTTGAGAACAGAAAACCAGCCAGCTCTAAGCCTTGTTCCACCAGGCAGCATCCTCCAGAATAAGAAGCAAAACTGGAGATGTGCCGGGAAGAGACTTGTAGGCAAGCTTGAGTTTCAACTCATGGGGCCTTCAGAGACTTTGTCACATCTAAGACTTAGTCACAATGTCCGCCTTTCCAGGAAGGAATGTCAGTAGCACTGTAATCCTGGGAGATCAGCTCTGCCTCATGTGGTCCCCACAGACTTCCCAGGAGACCAAAATGAGCATCTCTTGAAGGAGTGCGCCATTTCTATTTGTGTAGAATGGAGAGACTTGATTTCATGCTTTGTGTGTGTGCACATGTGGTGTGTGTGTGTGTGTGTGTGTGTGTGTGTGTTCTTTGCGGCCTGCAGGGTTTGGGTGACTGTCTGCCTTGTTTATACAGATGATGATGGCAATGATGATGGTGGTGGTATTTTACAAGAAACAAGTTATTTATTCCTCACGATGTTCTTACAAGGTAAGAATTATGATTATCTCATTTTATAGATGAGCATTCTGAGATTCAAGATTAAAATCACTTGACCAATGTCACATAGTCACTAAGGGGAGAATCAGGCTGAGGGCCTCTTGCCCTTAGATCTTATAAAGTCCTTTCTAGCTTGTACTTCAAAGGGATGGGGAGAACACAGGTGTGGTGCCTGGGAAACTTGTTTTAAAATGTTAACTCCTTAGATGCCAGGAATCTAACGGGGCCAGGGGAGGGATGTTTTGGAAAGAAGAACTAGATCTTAGTTCCCTGAGAGATTAGTGACAGTGTCTGAAAAATCCTTCATTCTGTGCACACTTACACAGAACACTCTCTACAACAAGCCTTGGCTGAGACAAAAATTGGCCTGACCCTGATCCTTGGGTGAGCACTGTGTTGGTGGTAGAGGGTCCTGCCCACTTCATGTCCTTCCTGCTTTGGGGCTAGTGAACTGGCTGACGCCTTGCATGCCCTCTGAGAAGCCAGTAGGTTGAGGCATATTCATTTATTCTTTTCTAGAACAAGTTAGTAAGTGCTTTCCATAGATTTGACCCTGGTAAGCATAATCTCTTAGATTCCCTGGGAAACAAACAGTTAGCTAAAGGAACATAGGGAATTCTTCATTTCTCCAATTGCCTTCTCCTCACAGGATGGATGGTCTCTGTGGATGGTGTGCTCCTACCTCACTTCCACTTCTTCCTGAAACAGACCATCTCCATTCCTTGAATAGAAAGAAAAAAAAAGTCACTCCTAGTCACCTGTTATGGAACTCATGCATTGCAGAATGTCACAAGAGCTGTGCTTCCTACTCTCCAACTGGTTGGGAACTCTGTCCTTCTAGTGGGAGCCACAGGGCTGTTAGACTCCCCCCACAAGCCTGGCCTGTTCACGGAGCTTGAAGGCCAATAGCTCAAGGCAGGTATAATACCTGGCCTTACATACGCCTCAGTTTTACCACCGTGATAAGCAGTCATTTTTGTTAGCGTGTCCACTGACCTGAATCTGTGATCATTAAGAAGTTTCTAGAGTCAGACGGATGTTATCAACATCAGTCTCCTTCACTAAACGTGCTCTGCTTTCCATCAGGTAGGCACTTTGACCTTTGCTTAACATCATTAAGAAGGAGAGAATAAGCTAATCTGCTGCACAAAGATGCCTGGCCTGACCTTTTAGAGGAACAGGGCCCAGTGTGCAGCACCACCATTGAGGTTCTGTGTATCCAAGCAGGTGACTTTGGGGAACCGTGGCCCATCTGGAAAGCTCCATCTCCAGAGCAGCTTGGGATTAGGCACGATGAATTGAAGGAGGTGAACCTCATGAAGCGCCTCTCACATCAGCAACCCACCAGGTTCATCTCTGAATGCAGATGTTGGCCTATAGTGTGTCTGTGGGATCCAGTCGGCCAGAGGCCTGTCTGTCCCTTTACTCACTGACAGCGGTTTGTCAGATGTTGTGGACGAGATCCTTCAGTGAGCAAGGTCAATGGCAATGAAGAAAACGTCAAAACTTCCTAGTATCAGGCAGTTGATATATTCTCATCGAAAAGATAGAAAACAAATCTAATACACACAATAAGTAAGTAAAACATACAGTCAATAAGATAGTGGCAATTCCTAAAGAAAAATAATCAACAAGGGCAGAGAGACAGGATGTATGTGGGTGGTATACGCTGAATCTTAATTCTGGGAAGAGGCTGAGAGGGCGAATAGCAATTGGTTTCATTTCTGTTCTCTCTTCTGAGAGGCAAGAAAAAAAAGACATGCTGCTGGCCAGAGCAGCCCATAGCTGATGCACCCCTGCAGCCTCTTGTGTGCTTTGTAGCTGGACATTATTGCAATACAAATTCATGCTGGGCCTGAAGAGGCTGTGAAGTCTAGCCAGATCAAGGAAACGGTCTTTCTTCAGTAAGTGCATCGAGCAGGTGGAAGTGAGCTGCGGCGGGATTTATAACCACCGTGAAGCAGAGAGGGTTGCAGCTAGCCTGCAGAATAGAATAATAAATATAATAAAAACAGCGCCATCCAATAGAGGCAATATTGGATAATGGAAATGATACGGTATAATTATTTAAAAACCAATAGCATCTTCTATTCACACTGAGGTAGGGAAAGCTTTACAAAATCAACAAAGACTTACAATGTAGCCTCATTGCTGGCTGACTCATATATTCCTTCCTTAGTTCCTCCCTTAGTCTGTGACCTATGACAAGGGCTCACTACCTCAGGCTGGACCCAATGGTTCCTAGAAGCATTTAGCTTCTAGAGCTGGAACATTAGGGAAAGGAGAGTACCCCCAACGCCCTTCTCTGCTTCCCAGGCCAGGTCTAGTCAGAGGCCACAGCTCTACCTCAACACAGTGTCAAAGGGCAGCCTCTCCACCTCCAGCTGAGCAGTTCCATTTCATTTAGGCCATGTAGTACATCCATCCTGGCTTTACCATCCTGGCTCCTGAGCTTGACACCAAGGTCTGTTCTAAGACTTTTAGAAGCAGCTATCTGAAACAGTTCTGTCTCATAACTGGACTCTGGTGTGAATGTGGACTAGCTTCCGGAGCTCCCATGTCGGACTGGAGTTATGTTTATAGAGTGTCCAGGTGATCCTTGTAAACCAGCAAGAGCAACATGCATCAATCATAGGGTATTCTCATGAATTATTACTCTATTAGCCTAGTTCTATCGGAACTTTCTAATCCCCATTACCATTCTTCACTAAAGAACTATTGTTCCTTGATTACTGTCTCTAGATAGTCTAGCTCTTGGCATCTTGGTTCGAAGAACTAGGCCAGAGCATTGGTTCATTGCCTGCGTTTTTTTAAGGACATACTCTATGCCTGCATGTGGATCCCTGGGCCTTGTTGCTTAAACAATAAGTTTGTTTGCTTTGGGTTTTTGTTTTTTTAAAAAAAGGCAGTTTGACTTCCATCTTGGATCCTCTGATGTGAGAGAGCAGCCATTCATACCTAGGAACCTACGATTGTCCCTTGTCCTAGTAACTCATTGTACAGTGATGTCATAGACACCCAGCCAGACACCTAGCATAGCAGAAATTTGTCATGATTGTTTTGGTCAGTCTTCTACCGCTGTGAAGAGACACTCTAACCATGGCAACTCTTATAAAGGCAAACATTTCATTGGTGCTGGCTTACAGTCCAGAGGTTTAGTCCATTATTGTCGTGGTGGGAAGCATGACAGACCATAGGCAGATAGGACGCTGGAGAAGTAGATTAGAGTTCTATATCTGAATCGGCAGGCTTCAGGAAGAGAAAGACTTGGCCTGAGCTTCTGAAACCACAGCACTTCCTCCAGCAAGACCACACCTACAATCATGCCACTCTCTATGAGTCTATGAGGGCCATTTTAGTTCAAACTACCCACAGTTATGTGAACCCACTAGTGAGCCATTTGTCACATAGTGGGTCCTCAATAAACTGGTGCTGAATCAAGGCATAAAAATGTCCCTTTCTAAGCAACTTTGGTCTCATGAATCAAACATTTACTCCTCTCCATCCCTTTAATAGCAACGTCATAAAAATAAAATCATCTGTAAGGGTGAAAGGAGCTGATCTGAGGTTCCAACAGCCACTGAGTGATTGGCTCCTTCCAGCTCCTGGAGTCCTATGAGCGAGCACAGATATGAACGTCAAATACAGGATTCCAGGACTGTAAACGGTTTATGTGTGTGCTGAGGAAGCCCATTCATCTCCTGAGCAGACCACTCACGCCCACAGTTCTTTCCTTCCTTGCAGACATCACACAGTTATATTCTTCTCTTGGTGGCAGTGTGAGTCCTGCCTGGGTGGCAGGGGTGAGGCTGAGTCCTGTGGCAACAGCCCAGGAGGAGAGGCCCGCCAGGGTGGGGCGACTGCCTGCTACCATCAATTTTCAGTGAACGAGTGCTGTAATTTTACCCAACACCTAGTTTATGTGCCTGGCAACCACCTCCTGGGCCAGTACGGAGTTTGCAAAGCAAGAAATCAAATGTCAGAAGTACGGCCAGGCTGGCAGGAGGACCTGCTTGGGGACCTCTACCTGCTGAGCTTGCAGCTGGTGCTGAAGCAATCACAGGGTTCCTGGAATTCGCCTCATGTTGGGTGGCAGGAAGATTGATAGAAGAGAGATGGTCTGCACACATTGTCCCAGAGGCCTCTCTATATCACAGAACACAGCACAGAGCATTTGAAGAATGTGGAGACAAAGAATAGCTTGGAGAGGCATGCAGCTGGCTTGGAACCAGGGATCCACAGAACTGCTGTCTGGCAGTGAGCGAGGCATGTTCTTGCTCTGCACTGTATTCATCTAGTGTATGGGAGGGTGGTGGCATCCAGACTTCATAGGGTGTTCTTGGGGACTGGATGAGAGCGTTCACTTACATCTAGCAGAGTCCCCCAGCACATGATGACTCCACAATGAACAAGTGATTGTTGTACCGATTGCGATCCTGTTGTAGGTCTGGGCTCTGCAGCAACTGTCCGTCTGTGGTGGGCTGACCATCCCTCTGGACCTCTCAGCACAGACTTCCCCTTTTACACTCCGTACATTTGGATGGCATTGTTCTTTTCACAGAAAGATGTGTTACCCTGGACAGGTGACACCACTGGCCCACTCTCTCACCTCCAGCATGGCAGTCACCTACTTCCAGCATGGCACAGTCTTCCTACCTCCAGAATGGTGCAGTCCCCCATTTCCAACATGATGCAATCCCCCACTTTCCTGAAGCCCTATTTTGTCATCATACAGCAGAAACAAACACTAGTTGCTGCCTTTCGGGGTCTATTTGAGTTTCTGTGGAGATGGTAGATACATGTTCTCTTGTGCTGTCAGGCATGCACTTAGCATGAAGTGGACAATGACTATGAATACACCAGTGATCAACAGAGTCCTTGACCATGGATGTCTGGCAGGACCCCATAAAATAACTTTTATTTGAAAGAGAGATCACCCAAAGGACACCCACAGCCTCAGGACAGGTCGCACCAAACCACAGATTCAATATTCTCATATTCCCAGGCTGCCTGGATAAATCCCCATGAGGGAAAGAAGATGACCCATGTTCCTTCCATGTTAAAGGGGAAATCTTAGGCTCTCATTACATCTCCATGACCACGGGCTCACATCCAAGGTAAGATCCAAATCAACTTAAATTGAGGCTGGGAATGTTGGCGGTGAAGCTCAATTCGGAGCTTGTCAAGGTCACACAAGGTCATGAATCATCACCATGAAAAAGAGGTAGGAAGGAGAGTAGAGATAGGGAGAAAGGGAGAGATACACACACACACACACACACACACACACACACACACACACGCTTGCACACACAGATAGATGCACACACAGAGGGCAGGGATGAGGGAGTAAGGGAGAAAATTCCAAAATCTTGAATCCTGGAGGGCCTTTTCCTACTCCAGTAGGTCTTAGCCACTCTAGAGAAATGAGATGATGTTTGAAGATTATTTCGGTGTTTCTATGACACAGGGGACACTGCTGGTGTCCAGTGGTGAGAGGCCAGGAAAGCTGTGACAGGTCCTACGAAGCAGAGCATGCCCTGAGATCGTGGATCGACCATCTTCACACAGCAGAAACAGGAAGCAGACTGGCCTGGTTGCTGCTGCCCATCAATGTGCCCTGACCAGTTGGGCTCAGGGAACTACAGGAGGAACACAGACGCAATCCCGTAGAGGACAGGGACACCCAAACACATGTGTTTACCTCCCAGAACCCAAATGTAGATGCTGGGTGTTGATGATCGGCTCTGGTCTGAGCAATGTTTTTGGTGCTATCTGGTATTGTGCTTGGTATTGTTGGTCTCGCCTGAGTCCCAACCGCTTCGCTGGTACACAGAAAGGCTCACCCTACAGAGTTGGGGATGGCTCTGTATCTTGCTTTATCCCGTTCTACGTTGAGACAAAGGAGTATCTGTCATTTCTGAGGAAGAAAAATATATCCATGCTCCCATTTCCTCAGCTTGAGGGGAGGGGAGTGTGTGAGAGGAGATGAGAAAAAGAAAACACAAGATTAAAAAATTCATGCGACCGGCATCCTGTGTCCCCAAGACAAGCAAGCCCAGAGCATGTTTAATGACATGTAGTATGAGCAAGAAGTAATCTCCATTGGTTCGAGCCGTAGCACATGGGCCTTCTTCATCGACAGACCTTGTGGGCAGGGGAACTAGGCAATCCTGACAGCACCGTTCTAGTCCTTGAATATCAGGGTTTCATGAGGGAACCTGGATTTCCCAGTCACCAGAGGAACAATAAGTTCAGGGAATTCTGAAATTCATGACTTCCACACACTAGATAGCAGTAGCTGCCCATTGTCAGAGATGGGACTTCTGCTGTTTGGTTTGTCCTGGCAACACAAACTCTGCTCCATGGATTTGTTCTGTTTTCTTAGCTATTCAGGGATCTGGGCTTGTAAGCCCTGAAACAACTAGCTTTGCCAAATCAGTGAGATGGTATTTCCTGTGTTGAGCCTGGAGATAGAAGAGGTGAAGTAGACCAGTGGAGAGAGATGAAACAAGGCAGGGAGAAGCGAACAGGCCAGTGAGAAGAGTTTAAGTGGCTATTCCTACTTCTGTGAAAGAGATGGAGCCACATAGCTTTAATCTCAACACTCAGCAAAGAGTGGCTGGAGGGTTGCCAAGGCTACAGTGTGATTTTTTGGGGGGATAGCCTGGACTACATGGTGACATCCTGTAATAAACAAAAATTAAAATGAATTAAATTGTATCTTATATTTTTCACAAATAGGAAAAATATAAATGGTTATCATTGTTATTTTAGGGGACACTGTTTTTTAAATGAGTTTTTACACATCAAAAGATAACTGAAAAAATCATGAATCTGTTAGAATTCATGGTGAATATTAAAAAGTGTGAACTGTTTTCTTTGTTTTTTAAGCAATTAAAAATATTTTATGTGTTAGAATGGTTGTTTGTGCAGCCCATGCATGCAGTGCTTACAATGGCCAGAAGAGGGCGTTGGATTCCCCTTGGAACTGGAACAATTTGGTTGCGAGCTGCCATGTAGAATCTGAAAGTGAATTTTCTATGCCAGAGCAGCTAAAGCTCTAAACTATGGAGATGTCTCCCCAGACCCCAACTGCTATATTATAGCTGTGTTTAATAGTGTTGTTGAGAAAGTGAACTGAAAAAGAAGCTAATAAATTCTCAGGCAGATTTTGGAGAAAATACAACAGACCAAGAAGAGTCTCTCCTGCCTGCAAAATTATTCTCAACGTCAGGAATGAGGTCAGAGAACTAACTATCGAGGCATCGCCATAAAACTCTTAAGAGCACAGAAACTTTGAAAGACGCTTAAGGCTAGTAAACTTTCTTAACTTGGCCAAACAAGGCTGTAAAACCCTGCTCTAAAACAATTCTCAGAGATTATGGACACAGCTTTTGAAGCATAAACTATATATCTGTAAGATTCATAGCTAACCCACACAAGAGTCAAGAGAATTCTGTTGTAAGAAGCATCACCTCTGTGGATCCTGAGTGACAGGAACCATACAGAATAAAAGGAGCTGCTGAGCCCCCAGTTTAAAGAGCAGTGAGAGACTATGCCATTGGGTAAGGAATTGGGAGAACTTGCCATGAGGGCTGGCCAGTCCGAGTAAAAGTAGCCCAGGCAGAACCCGTCATATCTTGGGGTTGTTGATAGAGAAGTAGACAAAATAGCATAGGGCGTTGTTATCTGTCCTGCTCTGGTACTGTCGAAGGCTTGTTATAAATATAAGTTTTGTGTGTTTTATCTGAGAACTGAATGATCTAAGGTGGGGTAGAAACCTCCAATTGAGATGAAATATTTACTGAAACAGTGAGCATGCTGGGGGAGGTACCCAGCTATGAGTAGAAGCCAGTTCTAGAGAAGACCATCCAAAGCAAGACCTGCAGGTCTCAGGAGAGGTCAGCAGGATCCCAGATTCAATGGTCTCACATTCCTATTCTGTCTGCACAAAATTTTACGAGGGCCAGGTTATTGTTCATCTTTCTTCCATGTTAAAGAAAGGGTCTCAGGACCTCATTACATCTTTATGGCCATGAACTCGCCCAGACTGGGAAGGTCAGGACCAGGCCAATCCAAATTGGAGCTAGGGGTGGGGGAGATGAATCTCGGGGTTTGCTTGTTTGTTTGTTTGCTTGCTTGTTTGATTAGCAGTACTGGGGATTCAGCTTAGGACCTCAAGCACTGAGAACTAAGAGCTCTATCAGTCAGCTGTATATCAAGCCCTCTTTTTACTTCTTATCATGAGATAGGGTCTCAGTAAGTTGCCCAGGCTGGCTTCAAATTTGGATTTTTTTTTCTTAGCATACTGAGAAGGAGGATTACTGCCCTTCACCTCAAGGCTCAGCAAAAGCCAATTCCTGTGAAGATGGAAGGATCTCAAAGAGGGTGGATTCAAAAGCTCCAGGAACTGAGATAAAAGCTGAAAGTAAAATGGATTATGGACCCTCTTCTAGAAAAAAAAATGGGTCCTGAGGAAGGTACTCCCAAGTGCTGTAGGGTAGTGAGTGCTCAGAGGACTCCATTCTTCTCCTTGATGGAAGGAAGCGTCTACCAGGACCCCTCTCCCTCTACCATGGCATATTGAGTGCATGACCTCAGACAACTGTTCCTCTGACTTTTCACTCTTCCCAAGAACTTTTTCTAAGGAGCCTCATCTTCCTCTTGACTCAATGTTGTCACATTTCATAAGTGGGTGGAGACATTGCATTCTGTAAGCTGAAGGGATGTCACTGTGGTGACCACGGGAGGGCCACTTTGGGTGTTTTTGAGGATAGTTGTGAAGTTCTCTCAACCTCAGGGTCATTTTATAACATAAGCCGGTCCCCTCCCCCACCCAGACATAAGTACCCAAGGACCTTGTTGTTTCTTTTGCTCTGTAGTGTGTGGCCGAGGAGCTGTCACTTCTTCATAGTTTCTGAAACTTCGGGCTTTGCCCCACTCCAGAACTAATCCTGCCTCTGTGATTCACATTGGTGAGAACTTCCGGTGCCCTGAGCAATCAACCACTGATACAAAGTTCCATGAGAGAATGAGACCACCCTGAATGCTCTATACTCACACAACGAAAGATGGTCCCTCTAGAACCACTAGATCGGGATGAGGGAATTGGTTCTACAGCAGTGGATGCCAGCAGCAGCATTGGTGGGTGGTGCAGGGGCCTCCTTGGCTTGCACCGGAAGAAACATTTCCGAACTCACTCCAAGTTAAAGCTGGCTGTCAGAATTCCACACCCCAGTCCAACGCATTTCTTCCTGACAGGCATTGCAACACCTCCCCAACATGTGTGCTGAGAACTGATCAGGGAGCCACGTCGCCGAGAGCTTTTCCTTTGCCAAGTTGAAATCTTATTTCGTAGAGGAAAATAAAACAGGGAGCTGGAGCCAGGAGAAGGTCTGCCTCCTTTTCCAGATTCCCAGGGGAAGGTTTTATTTTATTTTTAAGTTGGTCATACTGTGCCAGATGTAGCCTTCAAGGAAGATGCTCTTGAACTTCCCACTTTGCAGATGACAAGACTGAGAATCTCTGAGATCACACAGCTGAGTTGAAGTCACTCGAGGAGGAAACAGGGACCTGCAACCGGAACTCTTTCTGGCTTCAGAAGCAAGCTACTCACTTCCGCGTCCTGGACTGCTCCTTCGGGATGGGCGAGCTATGCTTGCTCACTAAGCTCTGAGTTTTGCCAAGTCTTTGAAAAGTTCAGTAACAGTAGGTGAGCTGGGCTGGAAGAGGCGGAGCTAAGGTGACAGCCGGAAGTGGAGAAGTACGTATTTTTAAACGGAACAAGCAAAGCAAAACCCACTAGGGGCTAAAGTTGTGCTTGTCCTGTGTGTGATACAAAGTCATTACTCGGTTCCACAAGAAGGAACTCACCCAGAGTCACACAACCGGTAACCAGCAGAGAGGTTCAAATCTAGTTCCAAGCCCACTTATGAGGGAATGCTACTGCCTGAACGTCTATAGTTTTGGATAAAAATATGGTCTCTTTGCCTGTATTTCTTTAAGGTTGGTGCTCAGAGCTCTTAGCAGATGTGTCCGGCTCACCCGCAGCTTTAGTCAGACAATGAAGCTGACCTGAATATTAAAACCGACTCCTTGGAAAGAAGAGGTATGCCATCTTGTAGCCTTGAGCCATCCGGGACAGTGCACCTGACTGGGTACTCAACAATCTCCCTGGGTTTGTTTCACTCCTTCCTCCCCCCACAATCCTCCCCCCCACCGATGCATGGCCCATGGTGCTGATATTCTAATATTCAGTATTTGTAAGGGGACAATGGCAACTCCTACCCTCAGGAGAGCTGCATTCTGGGAAGGAAAAGGCCATGCATAGGTTTCTCCTAGATAAACAGGTTGTTTTCTAAATTTGGAAATAAGCTGGAGATTGTTTGGAGAAGGGAAACAGTAAACTCCCACGCCAACCTCTACTTTCTATTTATTAAAGTCTGAGAAAATTCATCTGGGGTAAAGAACAGACACTGATCTTGGTCACGCCCCCTATCGGGAGGCCAGGGCACGGTTTAAAGGGTATTTAGAACCACTTGACTATGAAGGCCTCCAGAGACCCTCTCCCTTCTCAGATGACCCCAGGAAATCTTACCCAGGATTCTCCTTGCCAGCCCAGTTCCAACACGCCTGTTAGAACTGAGAGAAAACGTCTGTTAGAGACAAGCCACAAAAGTTGCAAGACATACTTTTGCTCTTACTGGTAGCAATTAATGTGTAACGAGTCATTGCCAAAATAAGTTGCTTATTTCAAAGTAACTCAAGGGGGCTATTTCATTTTGTAGCCCATTCATTAAGATGTTGAGTCACTCGGTAGCAGCATTTGAAACCCGGTTGAAGAATGACCATTCTCCCTGCTTGAGCTGAGCTCCTGGGACTCTGAGGTTATGCCTTCCCTGCCCATTGGAGGAGAGCTGGAGAGTACCCTATTTTGATATTTCACTGCAAGGCAGGGGGCCTTTTGGGGAGGAGGGAGCAAAAATCACAAGTTAGAATATGTATCGCTGGCAAGAGTTTGTAAGGTCACGGCAGTGTCGTCCACCCTCACAGATGACAGTTCCAGAAAAAATAGCAGTTCTAAAAGGAAAAATGCTGGTTGTTGTCTTGTCAAACACAAAGCTAACTATTGTGTCTTGCATGAACACCCTGTGGCTTCCACCAATTTTACAAAGCACATTTCCCCTTGGGCAGGGCGTGTCCAGTCTCCCCCACTCACCCACCCACCCCATGACATCCTTCTATTGACATACCCTCAGCCCCAAGGGAGGAGAAATCCACCCAGATATTTGTAGCTCTGAAATTTCATTTGCGTCATCTGTGTCCAAGATGGGTCATTATTCTAGACTCTAACCACATCCTGCAAAATGAAAACAGTGAGGAGACCTTTGACCAGAAGCTGGAGAGGAGGTGGGACAAAGCAAGGGACTGGAAACGGGGAAGTGTGAGGTGTTAAAAGCCTCAGGGGCTCTGGAGTCTAGAAACAAACTCCCCGGGGTTCAATGTTCTGATCACCTCTTCTTGGCTAAGTGTGGTACCCTGGATTACTATAAGTAACTTATAATAGAAATTTTATTAGCGGCAGTAATTTTTTATGATAATTAGAGTAATCAGCAGCCCATAAAATGCGAAGATATATAGTTATATCTTTTATATGGAAAAGTGTCTCTCCTAACTATAGAAAGACCATAAATGGCCAAAGCAGCTTTATGAGCAGGTCTGGCTTTTATGCTGGCTGTTTGGTGTTCCCTTCCTTATTAACACTCTTCATTGCTTCGGCAGTAAACATTTGACGACAAAGTCAAAGTGTGCGCTCAATGCAATCGAAAGAGGCAGATGCGGCTACAAAGAACCTGCTGGGCTCTGCCCTCATATCCTTCCCCCACCCCCTCCCTCCCCTCCTCCTTTCCCATCCTGGTCCTGAGGCTTCTTAAAGGAGAGGTTGTTAACAGCGCCCCCCCAACCCCCCCGAAGTCCAGCCCTGCCAGCCTGTGTGTGTACTGTTTTGATGCAGGACGACGGCACAGAACAATACTCCTGGGCCATCATTTCAAGAGAACACCTGGGACTTTCAGAATGCCTAGAGGAATGTTGAGAAACCCGGGAGAAGGCTCCTGTCTAACCCCACCCCAAACTCGCACACACTAACAGAGCTTTGTGCTAGCTGTTGTAACAAACGGTGCTGGCCAAGAACAGATACACGGTGCTGAGGTGAACTTGGCTCTCATCTGTGAGTAGGACACCTGGACAGAGACACTCTATTCCCCCCACCCCAACCCCTAGTGGTGATTTAGACAACCTGGTTCTTTCTCTTATCTCTCTACCATCCCTTGGAGACTCATAATAATCAGTATCCATTTGTCAAATACACATCACCATCCAGGGTGAGGTGTTCCATTGACAAGAACTTTCCACACTGCTGTAGCTGCTCCAATGGACATTTAGTACTGGGCATGGCAGTCCGTGCAATCTGCACTCTCTGGAAGTGGAAGCCGGAACGGGGCTGGATACCTAATGCACTCTGCTCCATGAGAATACATGTGTACAGGCCTGGACTGCATTTATAGTCTTATGAAGACAAAAGAAGATGTCCAGTTCTTCAAGCCATAATCAGAAAGAGCAGAAAATATAAGAATCAAATTCGCAGGGCAGTGGTGGCGCATGCCTTTAATCCCAGCACTTGGGAGGCAGAGGCAGGCGGATTTCTGAGTCCGAGGCCAGCCTGGTCTACAGAGTGAGTTCCAGGACAGCCAGGGCTACACAGAGAAACCCTGTCTCGAGAAACAAAAACAAAAACAAACAAAAAAGAATCAAATTCTAAAGCCAGATCATCTGTGTTGTTAGCTAACTTTCTTCTTTCCTGGCCATCACAGTACTGTTTAGGTTACTCTATCTCTCTGAACATTGGTCAGCTCATTCCGCTGTAAAATGTGAATAAAGGCTGACTGAGCTAATGATACAAGCTACATTGTACCAATGCCACACATTGGGTAACTGTCCCCTTCATCCTCACTATAGCTCTCCTGGTTGTACGGCTGGGGAAACTGAGGCACAGAAGGTTTAAGCCAGATGTGCTTACTGCACAGGTTTAATGGACCTTGGTTGCATCTTAGTCATCTTAGGCACTAGTTACATCCAGAGTCTCTGGGAAAATGAGTGAGGTGACCAACAGGAAATCAAGGCTCTGAGATCTGGGGCTCAGCTCAGTAGTAGGAAGCACTTGCATGGAAAGATTTCATCCTTGGAGCAGAAAGTGAAAGAAAGGAACAGACTTTGAGTATCTAGTGAGCACTCAATATATTTAGATGTGCACTTTTAAAATGATTGTATTTTATGGGTATGAGTGTTTTGACTGAATGCATGTCCATGTACCACATGCATGTCTGGTGCCCATAGAGACCAGAAGAGAGGACTGGAGCTATGAACGGTTGTGAGCTGCCATATGGGTGCTGGGAATCAAATCTGAGTCTTCTACAAGAGCAAGAGGAGTCCCTCACACTACGCCTCCTCTTGGGCCCCTATTTACCCATTGTTTATTTGTGCCCTCAAATACTCCTGCTCTTGTGTCACCACACCTGAAAGGCACATGGCCAGAATTATTGTTTTAGGTTCAGGTGACAGTGCGGAAAGAATTTTCTAAGTCTGTTCTCAACAGATGATCCAAGAAGGGGATTCTTCAACAACAACAAATGTGACTTTGCTGAGTCCCTTGCCTTGGAAAACCATAGGCAAATGGCCTTTGAAGAATGCGTGTGTGTGTGTGTGTGTGTGTGTGTGTGTGTGTGTGTGTGTGTGTTTGCAGACAAGCATGTGCACCACATGTATACAGGTACACTCAGAGGCTAGAAAAAGACATTGGGTCTTCTGGAGCTCCATGCAGTTTTGAACCACCTTATGTGGATGCTGGGAATGGAACTCCAGGCCTCTAGGAGAGCAGCAAGTGCTCTTAATTTCTGAGTCATCTCACAATCATCTCTCTGGGTGATTCTATTAAAGGGTCAGGTGAGGCCTACAACAAGGAGACCTGTTCAGCTTGGCTTGTCACTAGGACTTAAATTTATCTGCGTCTGCAACATGTTCAAGAGTGAAACTGAGAAGAATCTTGATTGGTTAATTGACTAGAAGTCCACTAATTAGCATTCTCAATTAACCAGAATCATATCTCTTTATGATGCATTGAAGAGAGCAAGAGGGAGGGAGGGAGGGAGGGAGAGAGAGAGAGAGAGAGAGAGAGAGAGAGAGAGAGAGAGAGAGAGGAGAGACAAATGATAACTTAATAAGCTGATAATATTAAGTTTTAAAGCAGTGACATGAAATGGTATTTTCCACAAAGTAGCTATTATATCATCCTCAACAAATAAACAGGTTATCAAAATCTATTCAAAACATCAAGGGACTGCAAAATGCAGGCAAAGGCCAAGAATGATTTTAGGAACTAAAAATAAAAGTTCCTGAAAATGTAACAGTAGTTGAAGAAGTGTAAAACAAAGTAAGAACAAGATTTGAGATCTTCTATGGTGGTGAGGGATACTAAGAAAAAAAAGTTTATACCCAAGGACCTGGTCATTCCACTTTAAGAATGTAAGCCAAAAAGCATTTATTGGTGTAGGAGTGTAGTTCACTGGTGGAACTCTGGCCTAGTATGTACAAGGCCCTAGGTTTGATCTGCAATGCCACAGAAGAAGAGAGAGAGAGAGAGAGAGAGAGAGAGAGAGAGAGAGAGAGAGAAGGGAGGGAAGAAGGGAGAAAAGAAAGGAGAAGAAAAATATAAAGAATAAATACAAGCTTATATGTCAATTTGTTTGCTCTAGTGCAATTCATAACGCTGGCACTGAAAAAGGCAGCCCAGTTGCAGAACACAGCAGCATTCATCCACAATGGAAACTGTGTTCAATCTAGAACTGGGTGTGGTAGCACATGCCTTAGTCCATGCACTTGGAGGATGAAGACAGGAGAATCAGAAGTTCAAGGTCATCCTCTGCTCAACAAGGAATTCCAGGCCAGTCTGGGCAACTTGACTCAAGCAAATTACAAATAGACTGGTGTTTTTCAAGGGGTATTGGTAATAAAGAAGCATGCTTCTGACCTAGGTGATGGACAGAAGGACAGAGAACCATACTTATGGCATTCACTAGCAGCTATGGATGTGTTGAAATAATTAATTAAATATAAATCCCACTGGCAGGTTTGCTACCCACCTCAATGCTTTTTGTTCCCAAATGAAATACACACACACACACACACACACACACACACACACACTCACACACACACCACACACACAGAGCCTTTATATTTTGCTATACCTTAAACAGCTTAATAGCTGGGCCACTGCCTAACCTCCACATGGTTATTCCCAATTTATTACTTACTAATTCTATGTATCTTGGCTGCTCTGGACCCAGAGGGCTGCCCAACTGGGCTGCACTCTCCTGGCTCCTTCACATCGTGGGTGTGCCTTTCTGTCTGCCCTCTTCTCAATCAATGGTGTGTCTCCTCTCCTCCACACTCTCCTGGCATGGTGGCTCTCCTCTTCCTCTCTCCTCCCTGTCCCAAGCCAGGGAAATCCCTAAATCCCTCCTCTGTCTGCCCTGCCCAGCTATTGGTTTTGATGGCATCTTTATTAACCAATCAGAATCAACTGGGGGCAGTTTCCCAGAAGCTACATGCAGACAGTCAGGCAACTCTCATACAAACAGCTTTTTGGGGGAACATGATTAGCACTTATAATACAAACAGCTACATGGATGGACCAGCAGTACAGAGAGAGCAAGAAAAAAGACAACAAAGTGTCTCAAGAACTGAAGCGTGGCTCTCATAAGCTATAAAGTGTGAAGCTGTGCGGTACCTGACTTTTGCTTTTTTTTTTCCCTGACCAACATTTTTACAACCAGAAATAGTTGTGGGTTGTTTTGTTGTTTTAGTTTTTTTCACTAGAAGAAAAAATAAAATAAAGCAAAACCAAATAGACAACAGAAGTTGGGCTAAAAATAAAAGTAAATAAATCAAAGAAGACATTTTGTGCTGCTGACTCTGGTTGCCTTCCTCCCATCTCATGTCTGGCTGCATCCCGACAGCTGCTGTTTATTCCGAGTGACAATCTAGCACCAGAGTAAGCCTCAGTAACCCAGAAAATGTCCTATGGATCTGCCATGCAAACTTCCTGCAAGAGGCTCCAGGGCTAGCTCTCATTGACCAAAATATGATGTTAGCCTGAACAGTATGTTAACGGAGAGGTTTGATGGGATGACACTGGAGCACAAATGGCCCTTAATTATCTGACACTGTAAATAACAAATCATATATTTTAATATTTTTCTTTCTTCCTATTTTCCGTTCTTCCACTCTTCCTCTCTCTAGAAATCCACTAGGCTTTAGAGTAGTAGCTTTGGAAAATAGTAACACCTTAAAGCCATGAGGCCTTGGATCAATTGGGTTATGTTGCTGTGATAAAACACCGTGGCCAAACCCAACCTGGGGAGGAAATGTTTATTTGGCTAACATTTCCACATCACTGTTCATCATCAGAGGAAGTCGGGACAGGAACTCAAGCCAGGCAGGAACCTGGAGGCAGGAGCTGATGTAGATGTCATGGAAGAATGCTGCTTACTGACTTGCTCACCCTTCTTTCTTATAGAACTCAGGACCATCAGCCCAGGGATTTCCAGCAGAATACTCTACAGGCCTTAGGGATGGGAAGCCATTATAAAAGAGAAGAATCAATCAACTATATGGAGTTGAATAGATGTGTACATACACACACACACACACACACACACACACGCACACGCACACACATGTGCACACAGAAGATCCTTTGGGAACCATCATAAGTGAGAAATAAACCATAATTATGTCATACCCCTGAAGAAGCAGTGTTAGAACAGCCAGCTTAGTCTGGCTACTGTGTCACCTGTCTCTGTGGTTATTCTCTCAGGCCATTAGTCTTGCAAGGATGATGGGTGAGAGGCATTTTGGACTCATAAGAAGACTTGAAGATCTTTAGGCTTGGATGATGCTCCATCACTACCCAGCTCCAGAGTTTTTGAGTTGCGTTGCAGTGACTACAATACCTGAAAGAAACAACTGTAGTGTGGGAAAGACCTGTTTAAGCTTTGAGTTCTGAAAAGGTGAGGAAGGTGCAGGGGGAGCAGGCAAGCAGCTCTGCTCCTGACAGCAGGAATATGTGACAGAGAGCTCTCACATCCAGGTGAATCCAAAAGCAGCTGAGGAGGAAGAGGAAGAAGAGGAGGAGGAGGAAGAGGAGGAGGAGGAAGAGGAGGAGGAGGAAGAGGAGGAGGAGGAAGAGGAGGAGGAGGAAGAGGAGGAGGAGGAAGAGGAGGAGGAAGAGGAGGAGGAGGAGGCAACAGTTCACTGTAACTTTCACAAGCCAGTCCCTAGTGAGCAGCTAGGTTGCCTTCCTAAAGGTCCCATAGACTTCAAATGCTGCCACTCACTTGGAAAGAGCATGTAGAACAAGATCCCACCGTGAACTTTGAGGACTTCAATCTCATGGACTTCGAGAACGTTTGCCCGGAAACTCAGTTCTCCCTTCTACAAATAGAGTATTAAAGACAATACCCATCCCGAGTGTTGTCATAGAATTTAAACCAATGTGTGTAATCAGGTGTTGAGCACGCATCCAGGCAAAGATGCCTGTGAATGTTTCTCATGCTCCTGTGAACAAGGCCCAGCTCAACAACCCACCCCCACCAACTCAAAAACAGAGACGAAGTGAAAGTTCCTTTGTCAGTTTGCAATGTTCCCCCAACGGGGAGGACTGTGCGCATCACCTCATCTGACTTACACCCGTCCTGTATGCCCAGGATAAACATCATCAGGCTTTCGGGTAGTGAGATAAAAAGCCTTCATTCACTCATTCCCTTGAAAATACCGTAATTCTCATCAGACCGCTAAGCATCATGGGAGATTCCAGGGCGGTAGCAGTGGAAGGAGTTTGTAGTCTAGCAGAGGATCTACTGGAGTAAAGTGATATATAAAACAAATAGTAGGGGTAGGGACACCTTTTTCTCAGACACTCAACAAATACTGGCATGAGGGTGCGTCAGGCACCATTCCAGGGTTCATCTGTGAGCAAGACAGTTAAAAAAAAATCCCCACATTTATGACACTGCTGCTCCCCCTCCGGTACTGATAACACTTCAAATACGTAAAGGATATCTCGATAGAAGGTGATTATATCTGACGGGGAACTTGAAGCTGGCTAATGTGACGTGTCTGATGGGAGGGAACTACCCCTTCTACGGTGGTCCAGAAGCCCTCACTGGGTGGAAGATACTTAAGCAGGAACCCGGAAGAGGTGGGGAAAGGTACCACATCGATTCCAAGGAAGAGAGAGACCCAAGTAGAGAGAACGTCCAGGGCAGAAACCTCACAGTGGATTTTTGCAGGGAGTTGAAGGGCAGCCCAGTCAGGCCGTGAATCTGGTGATGCCCGTGCTGTCATGCTAGGTTTGCTCTTGCTGCACTTCTGGGTCCAGTCATGGAACACGGCTTCTGGTGAAAGTGAAGGGCAAGAGTCGGACAGTATGGTTACCCCAAGTATAAGATAGATGGAAGCACAAATATTCTCACACTGGCTCACAGATGGCACATAGTATCTTAGCATTACAGATAGAAGGAGCTGGCTGTCCTGAAGGTGGTTGTGGAGAAGGGGCTGGAGTCAGCTCTGCTGCTTAAGCCGTTATTCAAGCTTGTGAAAGAATGCACAAGACTGTAGCCGTAACTCGATGGTATGGAAGAAGCTGGAAATCATGAAGGGGCTTTGTGGGCAGGGCCACATCACAGCACCAGACCCAAGTGCTTCTGTCCATCTTTGCCGCTGTGGTAATGAATGACACATATCCAGGAGGGGAGGACATGCTAGAGAGTCACAGGTTGTTCCCAGTCTACTTTGAAGCCAGCTTGCTTTAGAGTAGTCTCGTCCAGTTGTAAGGGCCTCACATCCTTGATGAGGCTAAAGCTTAGGAGAGATCAGGATAATGGCAGTAGGGAGTGCCCTGGGAGTCTGGAAGCCACACCCCCTAGGCTCCTCCTCTTTGCACATCCAACTTCCAACATAATTATTTCAATGCTCAAAAAAACAAAAACAAAAAAGAGGCAAGTGCAAACTTTTGAAAAGGAGTTTTCAGTATGGATTCTGTTCATTTTTGAGTAAAAAAGCCTTCATAAAATCTTAAGTCACATGACGAAATCTCTCTGCTATGTCATTCGCACTCAGAACTCCCTGTCAGAGTCCTCAATGCCCGCCATGCCTTGTGTGCCCACAGTCAAAAGAGAGAGTGAATTGCTACCTGTCTATCTCTCCCTCAACACACATCTGGCATAAATGTTAACACCTTGTTTCTTGGACTCATCCATAACTCACTGCAAGGATAGACACTTTGGTCTTGTTTTATGATGGCATAGTAGTCCATTGTGTGGGTGAATCATGATTTATTTAACTAGTCCTCCATTGATGGATCCTTGAGTCTTTGCCAGTGTTTCTTCTGTAACAATCATTGTGGTAATGAGTAGCTGTCTGTAGGCATCATGTGCCCATGTTTGAATACATTCATAGTATGGCTTCCTGGAAACAGGATCTCCCCCATCCACCAGTGTCCTCACTAGTGATTTTGAAAGATGCTATCAAAGCCCCCCCTTGAAGTTTCTTCTTACTGACCCTCCTGCAAAAACAACATAAAGTGGTATCTTTTCCTTCCACATTCTCACCTCTGTATAACCTGCCCCCACCGCCCCCGTTGCCCTCACCCACACAGGTTGTTCTAAATGTTTATTCCCTTGTCATGAAAGTTGACTCAAGTCACTGTCATCTTGGCTGAATTTGAAACCACCAAGGAGACACATCCCTGGGACTGTCTGAAGTCTCATCCTGAGTATAAGCTGCAGAGACTGAATAAAGAGGAGAAAGAGAGCTGAACACCAACACTCATCCATCTCTGCTTCCCACCTGCGGACAGAATGTGAGGTGAAGCTTCATGACCCTGCCAGCCACTGTCAGAGGTTCTGTTAGTGATGAAAAACCTGCCAACCCAATAAAAATTCAGTTTATTTAACTTGATTTTTCTTTTGATTGCTTTTTTGATAGTCAAGTTGTCTCCTTGGAGTAGATTGTGCCTTCAAGATCAATGTTCTGCTTTTCTGTCCAGTTTTAGACCTGGAAGGCTGGTTTCTATGGCATCACTCAGTCGTCACTGCCTCTGGCTAAGTGGGCACAGCCTGTGGGAGGGATAAAGAAGAAGGAGTCCTGTGGGAGGGATGAGATGGACAGAGACCTCCTCCAGCCCTACTAGATCCTGCTGGTATTCCATAAGGCCAGGCAAGGCTCAACTATGGATGCAAAGCCTTGTTGGAGAACCTTTCATGTAGCTGAACCTCTCACCAGGACCCATAAGCTCACTCTCTGTCCTTGCTTCCTTAGGCCCAGGAGTGAAACCATCTTTTTGCTGGCACCTTCAAATGCCTAGCCCAGCTCGATCTTTGCAAGTCAAACTGTCCTCATCGTCTCAGCCAAGCCCTTTAAGTGAGTCATGTGATTCCTAACAGGACCCTCATAGTTGCAAAGTTCTTCTCAAACAGAATACCACAGTCTTTGGGGGAGTTTGGAGTTAGAGATCAATTGAAAGATTGTATGTTTACCCCAAGAGGAAAGGGCGTGTCAAGAACTTTATATGTATTTTCCTGGAACAAAAGGATACACATAATTCCCGTTATTAAGCAGAGATGTAAGTCTGAATCTTTCTACTTGCAGAAGTCCAAAACATTCACATTTTCTCACCATAGCCTCTTTTCCTGTAAAACTACATCTGTGGCCACCACCAACCACCATGCAACTAAGGGCTCCACCCTCTCCCTGTACCCCAGGACACTTGGAATGGATATGTATTCACATCAGTTGCTGTCAATCACTGCCAACCACATCAAAACACTTCGATGCTTTGGACTTCTATCAAAATAAATTGTAAACTCTGTCAAGGTCATCTGTAGGTTAACTTCATAGTGGCCGGTTGAGCATCTATTTCATGCTGGGATCAAGGGAGAAAACAAAGACAAACAAGATACTTTGCTTCTTTCAAGTGACCAGAGTGTGGGTAAAACATACAAGTCAGTAGTAACCTGATAACTGACATTTATCTTCAGCTGGATTTTCACAAAGATAAGGATAATTAATGACCTTGCATTGGAAAGATCCATAAATGGAACCAAGAAACCCTGAGCCTCAATAACACAGACTTTCCCTGAAAGAGAGAAAAAAAAAGTGAGTCTGGAGCTCGGGAGGTGTGCTGTGTTCCAGAAAATGCTGATGAACATGATTGACACTGAGTCATTTCCTGCTTCAGCTCTCAGACTTCAAGGGGAAAGGAATATTTGCTGGTCTCTAGGAACCACATCAAGGCATTGGCACCAGAAAAGTCATCCCAAGGAGGAGTGTTTGGAGCTCATAGATGACCGGTCTGCAGAGTTCTTAGGAAAAGAAAGTGTGACTCAAGTAAATTATACCCGGTCGAGTTGTCATAGAAGAGAAAAAGCCAGAGGGAAATGTTTTGGGGGAACAAAATATATTTTGGAATAGGGTGCCCCTGTTTCATTTTGAAACTTTAAAAACCTGTCCAGAGGTGAATGAAACCACTAAGCAAATGATACAGAGGACATGTGCCATTCAACACCAACAGATATAGTAGAACAGTACTTCATAGAGTTCTCCGGAAAGCAAGAATTTTATACCCAGCCAAGTGGCACTTCCATTATAAAGGCTACAGGCAAAGTCAAGCACACTTGAACTCGAGACCAACTGACTGGTGGGCCTGTTTAGGTAAGGACAGCATGCTTGCTAACAAGCAGAGAGGATTTCTTTATAGACGCCTAGATTATAGTAGCCTCTGAACCAACCTCCCTATACAAAAGCTTTCAGATCTTGCAGGACCCATTTTCATGAACATGCTCCTTGCCTCAGTCAAATACTGAACCCTGTTTTCCTAATGTGGGAGCTCTTTCTTTCTCGGAAGATTTGGGGACCAATACTACTGGCACATATCCATGTCACACAATGGACTATGCTTTCACATCTAAAGAGGACCGTCACATACTGGAGTCACCTCTTGATGTTTTCCCACTTTTTGAGAGAAGTGTGGTAGTTCAGACACCCTTCTCCCAGCACTGTGGACGAGATGCACTCTTGGAAGCATGGAATTGCTGTTACCGGGGTAATCTGTGGGAGTTCAAGACTTCCATGTGATGTGCACAGGAAATTTTCACTGTCCCTAAAGTTCCTGTGCCCCCACATGGCTCCTGAACGTGGGACCTTTGTGCTACCTTCTATCATAGGAAATACATAGGAAGTGCTGAGCCAGCTAGGTGCTGCCTTCTTCCTGGCCTCCTCCACAGGGAAAACCAGCTCTGAGGTGCAATACAGATCAGACCCCTTTTCTTGTCTATAGTAGACTTGGAAAGATAAGTCGATGGGGCTCGAGGAGATACTAGCCTTTGTTACTAAGCTCAAAAAAGGCCAGGCCCAGCCTTTAGAAGCTTATCTTTATGGTTGCTATTTTCTACTGAATCTCATTTTGCTAATTCCTTATGATTCTGCACTCACTATTAGCTCTAATGGGCTCTTTATTGGTTTACACCTAATAATATGTTAATTGATAGTCCTTATTGCTTAAAACCCAAGCTCCTCACCATGGAGAATCCCGAATCATCCAGGCATTCCTAATACGGCCCACACAGTCGGGGATTTAAAGCACTCTTAAACTTGTCCAGAGGAAGAAAGAGACTCCATAGCAAGAGTTCACCCCAGAACGCCTCTGTCTGTTCCAGCCAAGTAACTGGTGGCAGGCAGGGTAGGCTAGTGGTCAGTCCTTGTCCAAAGAATGCAATGGCCTTAAAATACCTCCTGTGGCAGGTGCAGCTGTGAGGTCGCTCAGAACTGGTGTGTCGTCACACCCTGAAGACACACTACACCACGACAACATCGTGTTAGGCTACTTGTAAGCAGAGTGGGAGCAGAGGAAGCACCCTCTCACAAGGAAAACATTGATCCGAAGAGCCTTGGAGAGGGCTGGGGCCTCCTCGAGCAAAGATGGGAGGAAAGGCCTTCTTCAGCTGACACAATAAATTAGTTCAAAGCCGATGACAGCCAGGAAGATTGCCCACCACCCCACAAAGGAGGGAACGCTCTGGTCCCCTTCACAAAACATAGATAAAAATTGTGTTCTTCTCCTCTAATGAGGCAAGCTCAGATCTAAGTCAATAGAGCAATTCATTAACAAATCTAATGAAATCCCCAGGGCTGCCAGCGAGATGGCAGCGAGTCTCCTTGGGCCGATAGTCCATATGTTGAGGGTCAGATTGTTGAGTAGGCTCCTCCGGCCTATTCACTGGCTGCATATGGCCGTTAAGGTCACTGTTATCAGACACTTTCTCTGTACACAAAACAAAATTTCCATATGGCCCATGGAAATGGCCCAGCCCGGGCTCCCAGCTTCCCACGGCTCTCTTTGTGCGGTGCTGGTTAGAAGTGTAAAAGAGGGCGTGAGGGGTTACCTCCTCGCTCAGTCGCCCTCCCTGCTTTGTGCTTCAGGCCAATTTAGGGAAAATCTGCATCCCTCTCTCCCAGGTCTTTCAGACTCAAATGCCCATGTCAGTGTATTAGAACGTGATGAAAGTGCTGATTGCTGCCTCTGTATTTAAACCCTTTTGAAGCCGCAGTGACCTGCTGGAGAGGGTTCTGAGGGGAAGAACGGTCTCAGGGCTCTTTCAAATCCACACAAATAAAGGTCTTTCCTGGCTTAAAGTGGCCCCTCAGATTGAGCCCCACAGAGTCCCGGGTAAAAAAAAAAAAAAAAAAGCTCAACACAATTGTCATGGATATTACATGACAGTAACAAGAACAGGCCAGGGGACACAAGGCTCCTCACCACACAAAACCAGACGGGTTTGTTGACAGCCCAGTAAATAGGCTGTTTAACCCTTTGAAAGTGAATAAAGAAGGTGTAGACAAATGCTTTCTGATGGAGTTTGTGCATGTAACGGGCAAGCGAGGACACACACTCGAGGACGTTGCGGGGTGGAGAGGGGGGTGGCTGAGGAAGGCGCAAAGCTGCCTGGGGGTTCTGTAAAACTGACAGAATGAGACAGGGGAACAGGGAAGCCAGATCCTGCTGCCTGAGACCAGCGTATGTGGGACACTGAGTGGTCACCCTCCCTTGGCCTCAGTGGCTTGTCAACATCTGGTACTTGGGAGCTCTGGGGAGAACTGAATTCCAGGATCTACCCCCACCCCAAGCCCTGTGTTTCCAGAGTTACTATCTTCCAGACACAATTAGTGTACCCTCCAGGGCCGTGGAAGAGAGCTCTATCTGGAGCACACAGGCGACGTGCACTACCTCCCGAGTCACTGTAACCATCAGCGAAGGCAGGGACAGCAAAAGTAAAGCTACTGATGTAGAAACTGAGGCACAGAGGGGTAAGAGAGTCACATGTGGCTGAGGACACACATGTCCCCCAGTAAGAGAGTCACATGTGGCTGAGGACACACATGCCCCCGCGCTCCTGTTTCTAGACCTGGTCTCCTATTGTCTGTAAAGGGGAAAATTCCTGTTTGGTTGTCAGAGAACAGATGAGAATTGTTTTAATAAATGCAAAAATGCCCTTTCTCTGTTCCTTCCCATCTCCCTCCTTTGTGCTCTCTCTCTCTCTCTCTCTCTCTCTCTCTCTCTCTCTCTCTCAATCTGATTTTGGGTGGAAATTTATTTCTCTTGACCTAAGAAGCCAATATAAACAGAGGCATGAAAACTGCCTCCCAGAAATGTAAAATTATGCATATTGCCTCCAATTTCATAAGCCGTTTAGGTTACCACTGAAACGACTCCCCCGTGACCCACAATTCCTAGGACTTGGCAGCCGTGAGGCTCCTATAAATCCAAGTGCTACCGCTCGGAGCCTCTGCCGGTGCTTTAGTGGGGAAGGGCCCTTTTAATTCATTTAGCTCCTTTTAATTGTTGTGGGGGTGGGGGGAAGTGTGTGAGCACTTTCCTTGGCCTGAGTGGTTTGGTTGGCAGGGAGGCCGGAGCCCACACTGCCATTCACCAGGGCTCTCATGAAAATGCATGCTGGGCCCCGGCACCCCTGGTAATTGTAATATTTTTTTCCTTACTGTTTATGTCAGAGAGTCATTACCGGGAGAGGCTGACACATCTGACGTGTGTGGCATCGACACACATTAGGTGGTCCTTAGATAATCTTCAGACAAAGTTTAGTCAGTATGGCAGAAGCCCAGCCCCACTCTAACAAACAGAAATGAAAGGGAAGCCCGTTCCTCATGGTGCCTCCACACACTATAACTAGCCCTGTTTGTGTGGGTCTGTTTCTCCGCTTCTAGAGACCGTGTCCTTAGAAAGGCTGGGCTAGGACTCGGTTTTGAATGTGTTCTCCTCCTGTGTGTGGACAGTGTCCTATGGTTTGCTGTAATAGCTACAACATTGCATAGGACAATTGATTAAGCTGATTCCTTTAATGTTGATAGCAAGCCAATGATGCTCATTCTGTAACCACTTAATAGAGGGAAAGTCTTGATGCCCAGAGAGGCTAAGTAACTTGATCCAAAGTGAACGGCTCATATCCCTTCATTCAAACCTCTGAGAGTTTTCTCCCTGGTGCCTTGCTTAACGTGGTGCATGGACCAGTCAAAACTGGCCTAGGCTGGTCCACACTCCCATGGTAGGAAGAAGCTAAAGTTCACAGATATCCAGTCTCCTTCCATCAGGTGGACCTTGGACTCACTGGCCTCCCTCTTTCCTACACAAGCTTCAGACAGTCTGGGATTTCGTTTAAAACAAGATCAAACTGTTCTAAGAAATATGCAGTAATTGCTTGTGTCTTACTGAGTATTTTTTCCCATCCAAGCTATGAAACAAGTAGCCAGTAAAAGAAGAGATGCCTTAAAAAAATATTAGATGCCCAGTCTCTACGTTATCAGAAATTATAAGGTTAAGACCTCTTAGATGAATCTTAGCTGCTTAATAATTTAAAGCTCCAGGGTGAGCAGGGATGTTCTAATGAGCTTCAGGCTTCTCCCTCTGGGCATCCAGGAGGGCAGCATTGCTTCCCAGGAGCAGGAAGAGTCTAAAAGGAGTCTGTTTGGGGTTAAGGAAGGACAGTCTAGGAGAGACATCAGTGGGGTGGGGGTTTCAAGGGGACAAGAAAGGTATCAGTGGTGGCTTAGAAGGTTCTAGCTGAAGTTAGCCGGTTCTCTGAGTGAGAACTATCAACCAGGAGATTCATTCAAATGTTTCAAATGAGTCAGCATGGCATTGAGGGTTTCTCGGCTCATCTTTCAGGCTCTGAAGAGAAGCAAGGGAACCCCAGTCTCTGTATACCACACCAGGCCTAGTGAGGAGGGGGAGGGGAGCAGCTATGTGCTCGGGCACATGCATGAACCTATATGTGTACAACTCTTCCGAGAGGAATCTGAATTAAAATCTCTAAGAAAATATGGCAGGCTGAGGGGACTCGCAGCATTTATTTTCCCAATGGAAATGTAAATAGTGGTGGGAGAAGATGAAAATATTTACAGAACAAACTGACCTGACCCAATTAAATGCTCCAAGAAATGCCTGCCCCACAAAGGAGGCCAGACACTGACAGGGGCTCCACTCACCCCAATGGCATGTGCCACATACACACCACACGTACACACACACACACACACACACACACACACACACACACACACACACAACTGTCCTGGATCTTCTGCCTTTAGGTGCCTGTCCAACTTACCCACAGCACGCCCTATCTCAGGCCCCACCAAGGCAAAGAAAAGACCCAACAGTGCTCAGACTCCTGCTCAAGGTCCTGCTGGCGCATGTGAAGGAAGAGCTTCTTGTGGGCCCATCTGTTACTGTCAGAATCATTCTCATGACTCAGGTTCAAGAACAACCCAAGTGACGCCATCAAGTAGCCCCAGGTCCTCCCCTCCCCCACAGCACAGTCAGAGTCACAACTGGGGCTAACACTAAATCCCCAAAGGACTTTAATTTTAATTAAGGATGCTAAAATGGACCATTTAGAGGGAGTTTCTGTTTGCTAAACACAGGCCTTTCTCAGTGGGACCCAGGTCGGGTGTGAGCTCCACGTTTGAAATTAAATTATGCCTGGGATGATATTGTCTTGAGCACACAGTTGCTGACACGATGTTGACAAAGACTTAGCCGGTGTTTTAATAAGAAGACAAAACGCAGGAAAGAAAGCGGCAGGGTTTTCAGGCAGATCATTAAGGAGCACCGCAGAGGCCAGGGGCTGGCGGTGACTGCATCACACAGTTCGTCATACAACTTAAACTTCTTTTGACATCTAGTTATGTCGAAATGTGACTGATCACCCAGGGGTTGGAGCTCCTGAGAGGGAGAGGCTCACTGACAGGCAGGAGCTTAAATGAGAATCAGGAGGAAGTGGTACCCGGGCTTCCTGACAGTCTGCAGCTGCTGCCTGGCTCCATCTCACCGAGGCAGGCCTGTTCTGATGAGGGGACCTATTAGCATCTGCGCACTTCTGTCTCATTACCACACATCTGCCCACCTTTATTCTGCTGCCGCAGCCTCTCATCTGACAGCTCAGGCGTTGTCAGGGGCTGGATACTGCAGAGTGGGGACCTCAGGCTCACTAGCTTTGCTTTTATTTCCTAAAGACTGGTGTGTGGTTTTGACAGTATCATGCTGAGGAGGTAAAGCAGGTAATTAACATATCGAGCAGTTTCTAAACAAAGCTGAGATATAGATTCTGCAGAAAATCACCGTGGAGTTGGGGGCTTGGAGGAAGGGTGGTGAGGCGGGGAGACCTTAGCTTTGTCCAGTCCCTTAGATCCACTAATCAAAGATGGGCTTTTGACGTTTCAAATTAGGGAGGAGGAGATGGAGGAGGAGGACGTAGCTAACCCTTGATGTTGGTCAGCTTGACGTTGGGATAGGAACACAGCATCTTTAAGCTCTGTCTATGCTTCCAGATGCACTTCCTGCTGAGAAAGGGAAGCCCAGGCTGCCCTCAATTAAAACAATAGGCAAATTTATGTCCACTTATGTCAAACAACTGCCTCTCATACCTGCCTTAAAAAACAGAGATTTAACAATGACAAGAGCCCCTCTGAAACCCACTGGAGTGCCGTGGATGTGGCCAGAGTCATTGGGAAGATATCCTCCACTGGCTTCCTGCTGGTTTAGCCCCCTACCTCCCAGCATCCTTCCATGTTTACCTAAGAACTTTTTCAAGGTCTGCAGGGATTCTGTATTAAGCTGGAGGTCCCTGGCATTGGGAGTATACAGGGTGGAGCTATTATCCTGATAAAGGGAGAGACACTCACCCCTCTCATCACCGAGGAGCCATTAGGTCTTGGCAGGAAGCACAAAGGGTGCCCTCTGAGACCTAAACCTCAAGGGACCCCGACAGAAACCCACAGTGGCATCCCTGCAGAGTCCTAGACAGCCTCGGATGGCATGTCGTTAGCAGTTCTACTTGGAGCCCGTTAGGAAACTCCTGGCGCTGGAAGCTTTCATCCTGATACCTCTTTGTTCTGCTCGCCCAGGGTTTGTATGGGTTAATGGAAAAATTACTGGTATTTTGCAACAATGCAATCAAAGTCAGTTCAGCAAACCCTGATAAAGTGAGAATAGCTCATTCAGATGGAGCTGGCAGGCCTGAACTCACAATTGCAAAGTTTGAATACAAAATAAGATATTCCCCCTTAAAAAAAAAAAAAAGACAGAATCCGTTGTCATTCATGCTAAAAAGGCATTACAGACTGTCGACACTGTACAGAAAAATAGGAGATGTTGACCTTTTTATTATAGACTTTTCTCTGCTGTTGCCCTTCTTTCAACTGCACATGGCTTCCCCCAGCTCCCCCGCCCGCCCTGCACTCATGCACGCTGTCTTCAGCTGTATGTTATCTCAAATAATTACCCTCGCTTCTGGCTGTCCCTGGCGACTTCTGCTGCTAAAAAAGCTACTCATTGTCGGAGACTGAAGAGGGATTTCCAGCCTGCTTCTTGTGGCCGGGCAACGGCTCTTAATTAACCACTCAGGTATTGTGGGAGCTCCCAGCCCGGCTCGCTTCCATATGGCGCGAACATGTCCGCAGTGATAAGCATGGGAGGAAATACTGTATCAAAAAGGAGCTCACACAACCGAAAGCTTGTGCAAATTATTTTTAATGATTCTTCTCTGGTAAGTCAGCTTATTTGTTATTTCAAGCAGAGAGAGAGAGAGAGAGAGAGAGAGAGAGAGAGAGAGAGAGAGAGA
>JANHMN010000018.1:17920508-17991052 GCA_030674055.1 Rhabdomys pumilio | reverse complement strand
ACACACACACACACACACACACACACACACACACACACACACACACAAACACGCTCATGGTTTCCTTTCAGAACATTCTAGAAGCAACTTGCCCAAGTACACCCTGTCAGTTCATTTCCCAGTTGAAGAATTTCCGCAAGCTGGGATCTGAGAGGCTGTGGACTGACCTGGAGTTGCCCTATTAAATGCATTTGCCTCTTTGAGCTGAAGAATATTTGCTGAAAGCTGGATTACCACTTGGTAGACCACCAGCAGCTGTTGAAAAGCAGGGCATAAAAGCTTGTTTATGTCTTTAATGGCCCACTTAATTGATGAAGCAAGTATGTTCTTCATAATAAAATGCCAAGGAATAATCTTAATACCCCAATGTCTGCCGCTAGTGAATTAAGAAACATCTGCTGTAATGTAAAAGCACATTTTATTTGGGGTCTTCATTAAAAACATGATTCTATGGAGTTCTGCTGATTTATACTGTACACAACAAATTAGGATGTCTTGAAGTAATTATTCTTTACAATTAAACCTACAAGTCCACTTTTAGAGGGGGAAAAAGTCTGCCCTGTCTTCCTTTGGTGCATACTAGGATTCATCCATTTCACTCAAGAGATGTGGAGTCCAACATAGAGTACCTATCTATGTCTACTCCTCTTGGGAAGACATGCAAATCCAGCCCTGCTCCTCAGGGATAGTGATATAATATAATATAATATAATATAATATAATATAATATAATATAATATAATATGTAGCTCCAGGGAGTTGCAGAAAACTAAGAATAACTCTTACGGTAATCTCTTGTCTGACTCCAATGTGGAGTTCACTTTAATGGACTCAGAATTTGGCCTAAATGGAGGACAAAGAGGATGTCCTCACTCTGAAGACTGAGTCTATGACTTGAAAGTAGGCTGGAAGGAATCTATCCCACCCAGAAACAGAGCTTTGAGAACCCAGGATGGAGTGACTGTAGATGTCTGAAAGAAAGAAGGTGCTGAAGGGACAGGGTGTGACCAGTTTGCCAGTGCTGACTCCCATCCCCCTTCTCCAGATGGCGTCTGTCTCCCACACACCCGCTATCACACCAGGAAGCCACATGTCACCACCCCTGCACCCAACACCATTCATGATACAGGGACATGTCGATTGCTTCCTGGAGTTTGGTCCCTAGAACAGCCCTGCTGCTTCAGAAGCTAAAAGACAAGTTATTTTAAAAGCGAGCACAGGGCAAGCAGGTGGCCCAAGGGCAGAGATTTGCAACACTGGCTGCTTTGGAGAGTGAGCTGGGAAAAGAAAAAAGCACCTGTACCCTGATCTCACTGTTGGAGATGCCCTTTGAATACACAGAAGCCACAGGACTTTTCTGGTTTTGTTTTTTAAATTTTTATATTGAGTCAAGTTGAATTCACCATTCTCTTTTTCTTGGTCTCCTGAGTGCTGGGATTCCACGTGTTTTTTTTTTTTTTTTTTTTTTTTGAGGGGAGTAAGTGGGATGGAGGAGGTCAACTTTGGGGGCTGGAGTACTGGCACCAAACCTAGGGCTTCGAACATGCTGAGCACACACTGTGATATAGTGTTTGCAGAGACAAGAAGAGTCTACTGCTCTGGAAGGAAAGATAGGTTTGTTTGTTTGTTTGTTTGTTTGTTTGTTTTAAGATGGATGGCACTTTTCTCAGTCTGATGTTTCTATGAGCCTTTCTGACTTTAAAAAATGCAATACTAGCAACTGTTGGAAGGTTATACGGTATGGTTGCTGTGGCTGACAGCATGGTAATTCTTCAAAACATTAAAAATAGAATTGCCTTGGGTTGAGCAATTCTGCTTCTAGGCATGTACTTCAAAGAACTGGAAGCATAGTTCTCAAGACAAATGTATATATCTCGGCTCACAGGAGCTTTGTTTACAACAGCCGCAAGGAAGCAACACAAAGACCCATCAATATGTGATCAAAATGTGCTATGGAAAGAGGATGGAATATTACTCAGTCTTTAAAAGCAAGTAAATTCTGAAACAGTCTACAACATGGACCATGCCAAGTGAAGTAAACCAGACGTAGAAGAACAGATACTGTGTGTCATAGTTGCTCTCCTGTTACTGTGATGAGACTCCACTCCCAAGGCTGCAAAGTCTCATCACAGAAGAAAGAGTTTATTGGGATCTTACAGTTCCTGAGGGGTGAGAGTTCATCACCATCATGATAGAGTGCATGGCAACAGGCAGGTATATCTTGAGACATAAGCAAGAGATAGAGGGGACAAGACACTGGGAATAGTGTGGGTTTTTGAAACCTCAAAGCCTGTCCCCCAGTGGCACACCTCCTCCAACAAGGCTACACCCTCCCAATCCTTCCCAAACAGTTCCACCAAGTGGAGACCAAATATTCAAATATATTAGCCACTCTAATTGAAATAACCATACTGTATGAGCACTGTACATGAACTACCTAGAGAAGTGAAGCTTAAAAGATGAATAGTAGAAAGGTAGCTGCTGGGACTGGCGGGAAAGGAATGAGGAGAAGTTGTCTGGTGGAGACAAAATATCAAATTGGGAAAGCAGAGAATTCTGGAGGCAGATGGCGGTGACTGCTGCAGGAGGACATGACTGCCCCCCTCTGTCACCGACCTTGACAATGGCCATGACAGCAAATGCCATTGTGTGAATTGTACTACAGTTTAGCAGTATTTTTTTTAAAGGTTAATTCAAGGCTATCACGGCTGTCATCATATGAGGCTAGTGAGCAAAAGGCAGAGAGCTAGTGACTGCATAGCAAATACCACAGAAGTCCTTGAGGCACCTGTGATCTGAGAGAGGGTAGGGAAGTGGATAAGAGGGAGTGTGAATGGTTTCCCTAAGTGATACAGTGGCAGAAGGAGGAAGCTCTGATCTACTTGGGACCATGGGAAGGTTTCAGCCATCAAAGTGTTTTTCCGTGTGACTGACAATAGTCTGAATTTCTGGGAACTCCTTATGAAGATGACTTGACTTTTCTATGGAAGAAGTCTTAAGTGAGTCAATTCCTGTGTAGAAGTTTGTTCCTAGTTCTTCCCTGAAGCTTCAAGTTCCCAGAAATCAGACTCAGACTCAAAATGTATGTAGAAATACCTTGGCCACATAGCTAGGCTCTTCTCTGACTAGATCATAACTGAAATCATCTCATTTGTTCTAATCTGCATTCTGCCATGTGGCTGATTACCTATGCTCAGGTATCATGCGTCTGTCTCCTCACTTCTTTCAGGACAAATCTTCCCACACCTGGCTCTATCCCAGAATCCTTTCTGCCTCTGAGATATGCCATCTCTCTTTCCTGCCTAGACAATTGGTCACAGGCTTTATAATTGACAGGTGATGCATCCATTCAATACACAAGATATTCTGTCTACAGTCCTGAGTGAATGTGTTGTTGATGTGTAGACAGGCATGTTGAGTATCACAATGCCTCATCTTCTTGGGAAATGGTAAAGCCTTCCCTCCTGATTCAAGGGTGAGTGTTGGCAGTTCAGAACTGTCCACTGCAGCTTTCTCTCCTTGGATGTTTGCAACCTGAACCCTACCAAGATTAGCTAATCCTGTCCCTTGGTTTAGCTGATTACCATATTCCCAGCCTCCTTGATTCAATTCTATTTGTATGTAGAAGCCCTGCATGCAACTTCTCCATCCAAAAGCCCAGGCCACCTGATTCTACCTTTTCTCCATATGAATGTCTATCTTTGCTTCATTCCCTCACCACTGCAGTCAGTTCAAGTCCCTGAGACATTCCCACACGCAAATGTCCTTAGACTCTAAACAAAGAGCCACCTTTGTGCCTATGCTCTATTTGTTTATATTTTTTATTTATGAATTTTGCCCAAGATAGACTAGATTCAAGATCCTCCAGCTTCAGCCTCCCAAGTGTTGGGATTATAGGCATGAGTCACCACGTCCTTTTGTGATTTTGAGACCTCTCTTCTGTTCCTCTGTGGCTGTGGCCACTCCCCGATGCAAGGACATTGTGGTATCTATCTGTCCAGCTCAGGCCCTACTGTCCAGAGTGACAGGAAGTCTCAGGCTTGGCCAGTCAGTCAGTTTGATGGACACGCTCTTGCCAATGACAGGGCTGGTGGCATGGAAATGCAGCTTCCTTCTTGGGACTCAGTAAGACTTCATTTGTGGACACAAGTTTTTTGGGTTTATTATATTTGCATATGCCACAAATATTCTCATGTGCTTTTTTTTCCCTCCAATCATTAAAAAATGTACAAATTCTCTGAGACTGGTAGGTTGGTAGCTGGATCTCCTGTTTGTCATAGTTTGGCAACCATTGTCTAGATATGCCCAAAACCCTGGAATTTCCATTTTGATCCCTCAACACCATTTCTAGGGATGATTTTCTGCTTTCTAAGGGTTAACAGGGGCAGAGTGTGTGTACTCTAGTTATCAAACAGCTAGGGAGTCACATATGGACATGAGCTGAATGTGGGGGTCTACAGCCACAAAGAAGAACCCCTCTCTGTGTGCAAGGGCCCCAGGATTGGGGAAAAGAAGCCATAAATCTTGTCTTTGAAGAGTTCAAGAATTCTAAAGTCAAGTGCAACTTCTGGCCATTGATTCTCCATTTTAATCTCAGTGTGTACAAATATTGAGGAGACCCTGGCCCCACCAATTTAAAGCTTTTGGTCAGGTCTGAGTCTGACAGAGCCTGGGTCCAAACAGAATGAGGGTTCTAAGAGCAATTGACCCTTGGCAATTTAATTCAGTGCAGAACTGGAGAGAGGCAAGAGAATCCCCTTCCATTACAGATGGGTGCTTAAGCTTTTTATATTGATGTTGAAGAAAGAGGGACCCTCAAATGATGTAGGCACCCACAACATCACACAAGGTTCCCTGGCTGTCAGTGTATTGCTTTTCTGCCACTAGGGCAAGCTGACATCAGAAAGTTCTTGTCTCCCATTCCTCAGTACTTCCACTGAGCCATCCTGGGCTAGTTCCAGCCTTTTTGGCCCAGCTCATCATTAATCCTCTGAGTGTGGCTCAAGTTTTATCCGACCTCCAGCTTCTGCCAGAGAAGGGCTGGCAATCAAGAGAGCACTCCACTCTGTAAAGGTGCTCCCAGGTCAGCTTAGCTGTAGGGAATGAAAGGTTGCAGGGGTGGTGGGGTGTAGGGCGGAGGCTGGACTCAACCTTTCTCTTAATAGATGCGTTGACAGTCCCTCCTGGAAACTGGTTCCAGCCTCAATCTCTCCTGCTTGGGAAAAAAAGGAATAAAATACCTTTTTCCAAACACGAAGTTTTAAAATATTCACTTAAATATGTTAAACATTTGTGTTACCCGCATATTATTGGTTTGGTAAAAACAATGTCCTGTAAGGGTATGGAATCACCAAAAACAGCCCAGGTAAACTACAAGCTGGCACAGCATTGGAGAGCATGAAAGGAGGAGGCAAGCAGACCCTCCAAGGTGACCCTACTTCATACCATGGTCCATCCTCCAAAATCCTGCATTGAGACAAAAGCCAAAAAAAAAAAAAAAAAAAAAAAAAAAAAGTGCCCAGGTATCACAATCCCTATGTCCTTGTGCCCTACAGAACTTGGGTGGTGCCTCCAGTTGCCCTGTGGTCAGAAATCACCTTTCCTAGCCTGTACCACTGTTGTACCCTGGCTCACACTCCCTCTCTCCTCCAGCTGGATGCAGTCACTCATAGTTGGTGTTCAGCCTACGCTTACACTGTGGCACTACCCTCAGCTGCCTCTCAGAGTCTGTTGGGTATGGTCAGACTCTTCTCCATCAAGCTAAGGGATCATCTCTCTCTTCTTCCTTTTATGAAGCTTCAGTTTGAAGTCTTTCATCTTGTCCTTGGGTATTTGTGATTGAGCCAGACCACAATCTCATCCACATGTCTATGGTAACTTGTATAACCTTCTGGAACCTCTGATTTTCCTAAACCAAATGAGGGAAGACATGAGGAGTAGTTCATGCAGCATGGGGGTAGTTGACCCAAAGTTCCAGGATATGTACATAATGCAAGAGGACCCACAGTGTGTGACTCTGTGTCTAAGCTGAATCAAAGGAAGTACCTGTCAAGAATTTCCCTAAGGGCACAGGCCACATCAGAACTGGCACTGAGCCGAGTGTCATCATGTCACTAGCAGATTTCCTGCTTAAAACTATTTTTTTTTTTTTTTTGTATTTCAGTTCAGGTTCTTGAACCGGACTTACCAGACCACAGAGCAAGGTTCCTTGTACTTATGTGGCCCCTCTTCATCTATACCCTTCTTGTCCCTCTGTCCTCACTGCTACCCTCTAGATCCTCATGTCCCAAACCAAGTTACTGACATCCTTCTGCCACAAAGCTTCACACATCCAAATGTATTCATTGAAGCTATCTGTATATAACAGCCTCCAAATAATGCTGACTTTGGAGAAGAAAATGAATGTTTTCCTCATTTCCAACATCTGGAAGCAGTTAATTCAGGATATGGAATAACAAAACCCAACTCCTCCATGCATGCCTGCCATTCCAAAATCCTCATGGGTGACTAGAGCTCCAGTGGGAAACTGGAAGGGACAAAAGACAGGGCTACTTCCCCGAAAAACATATCTAAAGAGTCCCGCATATTACCATTCTTTCTAACTGGTAGCCCAAAAGCTAGCTGCAAGAGATCCTAGAAAACTTAGGGTTTTTGTGATTGTTTGCTCTTTTCCCAAATGGACAAATGCTCAGTGAAAATGTCAGGTTCCATTTCAAAGGATGAAAGGAGGAAGAGATGGGGGAATTGAGGAGTTTCTGTCCTATGTGAAGTATCTATACCATTTCTTTTACTTTAAACACGTTTTATGTTTGCCAAAATGATTCAGGCGCATAACTGAAATAGTTAAATATATAAATATATATAAGCTTGTGAAGGAAATACGATATTTTTTGCTGCTAACTCCAAGGCCTCTGTACAAAAGCAATAATTTTAGTTTGGGGATTTGTTAAAAGTAATTTTGAACAAATAATAAAATTATAGTTTTCTCTATATCCCTTAATTTTAGGGCTTTTAAAATTGCCTTTCTACTGTAGTCAGCAAAGATTTATCTGTCTTTCTCTCTCAGACATACATAACTGCTCGGTTCTCTTCTCCAGATTTTGCCAATAAAATTATGTAAAAAATTCCCAGTTAAGAAGTGGTCAATGTATCCACTATTACAGACATGTAAATGTCCCTCACTCTGTGGCATCACAAATGCATTTTATTTTGTGCCTCTCCTTGGAATGAAAAATAACCCATCTTTATCATTCCCTTAGTTGTTCGTTGGTTTGTTTGTTTAAACGACTCCCTGGAACTGCAGAGGTAGCTTAGTTTGCCATGCAAGCACAAGAACATGAGTTCAGTTCTTCTGGTCTGGGCCTGAGCACTGAGCAGATCCTGGGCGGCAGCTCTGCCCCCAATCTCACGGAACTCAGAGGAAGTGGGCCTTCCAGGAGCTCTAACCCGGGCAGTATCTTAGGTAAGGAGAAAGCAACACCGGCCCCAAACAGGGAGTAACTGGGACCCAGGAAGTCACTCCTGGCCTGGAGCACTGAATCTTTCCTGTCTGTGCCTAAGCACTGAGTAGATCTTGGGCCCCAGCTCTAACCCCAGTAGTAACATCCACTCCACACAGTTCTGATACAACCAAAATAATAGGAAAGACAGGCTCCAGTCAGAGACAGGGCAGGTAGCACTAAGGAGATCCAGATGGTGAAAGGCAAGTGCAAGAACATAAGCATCAGCAACCCAGGGTACTTGGCATCATTAGAACCTAGTTCTCCCACACAAGAAAGTCCTGAATTGCCCATATCACTAGGAAAGCAAAATTCACATTTAAAATCACTTCTAATGATGATGATAGAGGACTTTAAGAAGGACATAAATAACACTCTCAAAGAATTTGAGAAGAACACAAGTAAACAGGTAGCAGCCCTTAAAGAGGAAGTACAAAAATCCCTTAAAGAATTACAAGAGAACACAACCAAACAGGTGCAGGAATTGAACAAAACCATCCAGGACATAAAAATGGAAGTAGAAACAATAAAGAAATCACAAAGGGTGACTACCCTGGAGATAGAAAACCTAGGAAAGAAATCAGGAGTCATAGATGCAAGTGTCACCAACAGGATACAAGAGATAGAAGAGAGAATCTCAGGTGCAGAAGATACCATAGAAAATATTGACACAAATCTCAAAGAAAACTCAAAATGCAAAAAGTTCTTGACACAAAACATCCAGGAAATCCAGGACACAATATGAAGACCAAACCTAAGGATAATAGGTATAGATGAGAGTAAAGATTCCCAACTTAAAGGGCCAATAAATACCTTTAACAAAATTATAAAAGAAAACTTCCCTAATCTAAGGAGTGAGATGCCCATAAACATATATGAAGCCTATAGAACTAGAATAGACCCAAATAGACTAGACTAAACTAGACTAGACTAGACTAGACTAGAGCCAAATAGACTAGACCAGAAAAAGAAATACCTCCCGTCACATAATAATCAAAACACCAAGTGCATAAAACAAAGAAAGAATATTAAATGCAGTAAGGGAAAAAGGCCAAGTAACATATAAAGGCAGACCTATCAGAATTACACCAGACTTCTCGCCAGATACTATAAAAGCTAGAAGATGCTGGGCCGATGTCATACAGACCCTAAGAGGACAGACACAAATGCCAGCCCAGGCTACCATACCCAGCAAAACACTCAATTACCATAGATGGAGAAACCAAGATATTCCACGACAAAACCAAATTTATACAATATCTTTCCACAAACCCAGCATTACAAAGGATATTAGCAGGAAAGCTTCAATACAACGAGGAAAATTATACGCTAGAAAGAGCAAGAAAGTAATCCTCTTCCAACAAATCCAAAAGAAAATAGCCACACAAAGATAATTCCACTTCTAATAATAAAAATAACAGGAAGCAACAATCACTGTTCCTTAATGTCTCTTAACATCAATGGACTGAATTTCCCCAATTAAAAGACATAGGCTAATTGACTGGATACTTAAACAGGACCCAGCATTTTGCTGCATACAGGAAACCCACCTCAGTGACAAAGACAGACTTTACCTTAGAGTAAAAGGCTGGAAAACAATTTTTCAAGCAAATGGTCCTAAGAAACAAACTGGAGTAGCCACTGTAAAATCTCCAGCCTGAGAACACAAAGAGAGAGACTCATGGCTCCACCTATATAGGTAGTTGAGGGTGGTCTTGCCAGGCATCAATGGAAGTAGACGGCCTTGGTACATGAAAATTTGGGGGATTTCGAGAGCAGGGAGGCAGGATGGGAGGATGGTGGGAGCACATCCTCATAGTAATTGGAGGAGGGGGCATGGAGTAAGGGGTTAGGCATCAGTGGAAGTGGATAGCTTTGGTGTCTGAAAGTTTGGATTCCCCAGTGTTGGAGAATTCAAGAGCAGGGAGGTGGGAATGGGAGGATGGTGGGAACCCACCCGCATAGAAACTCCTAGAATTATATGGAGTAGACATGACAGAGGCAGGCCGCCAGAAGACTAGATTTCAGAATTCAAACAATTATCTTGATACTAAAATTTGTTTTGAAAATTCTGTGTTGCAGAATACACAGCCTCAGTATATCTACTCATCAAGCAAGCTGAGCAGATCTGCTTGAATCTCTGATGTCCTGGAATTCCAGCTGGATGCAGTGAAGACACAGAGTCAGAGGCTTATCAATTTACTCTTCCCCTCTGCCCCTCAATGCCCATATCAGCATGAAGAAGTTAATGAAGAGTTGGCTCTCCTATTCCCCGGGCTTGGGGACTGAAAGTGGTTAATATTGGGCTGTCTCTCTGGGGAAAAGTAGTGGTTTTGTTGGAACAAAAAAAGTAGTGGTTTTTGTTGGGGAGGATTAGCTAGAATTTATTGCATAGCCATAACCTATTGGTAGAAATAAGTATAATTGTTATTAAGATGAAGTTATAATTTCTTAAATGGTACAAATTTTACTTTGATTTCAAATTTAAGGTTTTCATTGGTATGAGCTTCTTATTAATATAAAAGTGAGATTAATATTGTTACTCTCATAGGCATTGTGCCTATATAACTCATTTAGGAATACAAGGCTTATACCCAGTCCTTCTTTAACTTTTCTAACTGATTTGAGATGATTAGCCTGTAAGTTAAGGGCCTATAGCAAATTCATGGATCTGAGTTTATTGTTAGGGTGTTTTCTATATTTTATTTAGAAATAGCTGAGAGGACTTAACAGACAACAGTCCAGATTGCCTTACATGGATAGTTGGTTTTCAAAACATCAGAAGTCCACAGAATTGATGTTACAAACATTTCTGTATTAATGTTCATTTTGATTAAAGACCTGTCTGCTCCTGACAGCTTCCTATCTTAGATTCTGAGAAGAAATTGAGCATCTTTGGAGTTACTCCAGTTGTGGTGAGACAACCACTAGGCGAGAATTGCCTCTTTTCATCTACAGACAAATCACTGTCCAGAAAAGGACACACTTGCAGAATAGTCAACTGATTATATCTGCCAAGACAGAGTAATCAACCCTTAGTAATTCTGCATCACTAGGTCTGTCAGATGATCCTGGGCCAGAAGGCTGAAGATCGGATACTCCAATGTTTTGTAGTATAGGGACTGTCCAAGTGTTCAGTGGTCTCTATAAATTGGCTAAGTTTTAGAAGCTATGCTTCGTGTTTCCCATAATTTCAGTTAAATCAGTCATTCTGGATTTCTGATGGGGCTGAAGATTTATAGTCTCATAGCCAATCCTGGCTATTTACTTTGAGAGAAAAGATCTGAGAGGATGGTTTTCAGCTGACATTCATTCTAAAGCCAAGAAAAAAAAAACATGTTCAGAACTAAGTCTTTTAGTTAGGAGGGATGACAGAGGTTCTGGTTAGTCAACAAAATGATGGACTGGGTATTAGGTCTATCTTGTACCTTACTGACACAAATTGGTATAGTTATACTCTAATTGTATTTTAAGAGAAAAGTTTTATTTTAACAGAAAGGGTGATATGTAGGAGGAGCTAAGGTGGGAGGAGTAAGGAGAGGAAGAGGAGGAATAAGAAGAAGAGGAGGAGTTGAGGAGGAGCTAGGTGAAGAGAGGGGGTGGGGAAACATGGAGGCAGATGTTCACGTGCCTCTGCCAGTTAAAGATAGTTGATGTATCTAGGTTGGGTATTGGGTTACACTTCTGATTGTATAGGCATCTTGTTATTGAGCATTACCAAACTTATAAAGCCTTTGATTAACATTAAAAAAAATTGTATAAAAGCAAAAAGGAGAAGAGGGGATGGGATAAGGGTTTTCTAGGAAGGGGAAATGGGGAAAGGGGGTGGCATCTGAAATGTAAATAAAATATCCAATAAAAATTTTTTAAATAAATAAATAAAATTTAAAAAAAATGAACATGAGTTTAGAGTCTCAACATCAATGTAAAAAATCCTAACTCTGGAGAAGTGAAGAGTACCCTGGGGATTCAATAGCCAGCTAGCTCCAGGTTTTAGAGAGACCCACTCTCTGAAAACAAAATGTAGAGAGTGATCAAGCAAGATACCTAACATCAATCTCCAACTTCTACATGAACACACACACCCACACCCACGTGTGTGTGTGTGTGTGTGTGTGTGTGTGTGTGTGTTTTCACATGCATACACATAACAAATTTTTTTAAATTAAAGCTTTCTTATTTTCTTCAAGAGCCTCTTAACATGAGTCATGGTTTTCTTTCCATCAGACCCTTCTCACAGAACCTTGTGCCTCACTCTAAAGTAGTTGTTCTTTAGAACTAGAGTAGAGCTGCTCATTATCTCATTCTAAAATTTTCTTTACCCCATTCATGTAAGAGATTTGTTTCTTGAATCCCAAATTTCCTCAGTCTCTAAAGTGCATCTGTTTTGTGTTTCCAAGGAAGGGTCCGCAGGAGGTCAATTTTTTATCTAGAAGATGTCTTGATTCTACCTACCACTGGATAGTTTGGCTGGATATGGAATTTATGTTGAAAACTCATTTTATTCAGTATGTTAAAGACTATATATGTTATCTTCTAGTGTCACGAATAATCTAATTCAATTGTTCTACATTTTTGTTATACTGCATAATTTCATGTTTCTCACAGAAAAGTCAAGAGTCTCTGAGATCTCTGTCCTTGTGGATCTGTTGTACTGATGTGCCTAAGGTGGGTCTTGCAGACATGATGCTGGACTTCCAACCCATAGGGAAATTTATGCCCTTCACTTATGAGACCATCCTTGGTGTGCCTTGCTTGGTAATTTCCTCTCTTCCATTGTGCATTATCACTGTTTTTTCTTCATAGAATGCTCAGCAGTCTGGATGTCAGAGCTGTGTTAGACATTAGTTTTGAATTTTTTGCTCATTTCCCCCCCCCCCCCCCCGAATCTTTTTGCTTCATTTTCTGAGGAGTCTCTTCAACTGCACCTATCAATCTTCATGGTGTATTTGTAATGTCTACAAATACATTACAAATTATATATTTGTACTCTGAATTTACACAGCTCTTTTTTTGTTTAGTTTTGGTTGAGGTTTAAAGCTCTGGCACGTCATTCTGATTTTGTAACCATAATACATTTTCATCTCTGCAAACGGACTTGATACTTTTTTCTGCCTGCACAGCTCTGACACCTGAGAATGACCATAGTTCTGAATTTCTGTTTGCTTCTCATCGTGACATGGCTTTTCAGTGTCCCCCACAGGCTCGTATTTCAACCTCTGGTTTGCAGCTGGCTGGTACTGTTTTTGAGAACTTATGAAAGCTTCGGTATATGGGGCTTGGCTGGCAGGCCTCTGCTTATGGTCCAGTTCCCTGATCTGCTGAGGCATCCATCCTCTGCTATCAACCCTCCTTACTTTCCCTACATGTTCTCATCATTATGAACCCCACTTACTTGCCTTCTTCAATACTCCCACACCTGTGAAACCCACTCACCTTTTCCATCATGGTGGACTGAAAATAGAAGCCAAAATCAGTTGTTTTTCTTCTGTAAATGCTCTGCTGTATATTTTGTCACAATAACAGTGAAAGGTACTGAAAATAGTCCTTGTCTTTTTTTTTTTTAGGAGTTGTCTTTCCATAACTGTGAATCCTCTGTGGCAATTTTATTTTTAAGAATATAGCTGGGCTGGTCGTACAGGCCTGTAACTTTGGCTATTTAGAAAATAGCAGGAGGAAAATTACAAGTCCAAACTTGGCCTGTCTGGACTACAGAACAAAGACCAGTTTAGAAAACTTAGTGAGACTGCATTTCAAAATGAAACTTAAAAACAGGGCTGGGTTTATGCTCTGTAACAAAATTCCCGCCTGGCATATGCAAGGCTCTTGCATACACACACACACACACACACACACACACACACACACACACACACCCCAATCACAGAATAATATTAATTGACTAAAGGTCTCACTTGCCTGATACAGCTTGTTGACTGGTGAATGATTTGGTTGCAAATTGCATTGTGAGTATATTTCTATGTGTATCCTCTGGTTCTAGATCAATTGGAGAGGAATTCCAACTCTACTCTTCTTCTAACTTGTAGGTTACAAGTCTGGTGGTTCATTCTGGGATGGGGTAAAAATAAATTTCCTTGGAATCTCAGTGGTTCCCTAGATCTACCTGTTTCTATTACAGCATTTCATCCTTTCTGGATAAAATGTTCATCTCATCTCTAGAAATAGTCTGTTCTAATATACTGCAGCTAAGCATTTCAAGAGCCTCCAGCTTAAGTACAGTGGAGATTGTATTGAATGTATCGAGACTATGGATTGCAGAAGTGTCTGGTTCTAGCAGAGATGGGGAATGCATTTAAAGCTAGGCATTTATCCCTGTGTGGTTACACCTCCCTAAAGACCCATATAGATGCTCTCCCATTAATATTCTCAAGGCTGCCCCAGTCTCTCTTCCCCATGTCATTCTTTGCTGTGTCCTTCCTCCATATTGTTGACAGTCAAATGAATCTGTTGATCTACTCACTTTAGGCCTTTCCTTACTTGTACTGGAATGAACACTTCATGAAACCATAGTCTACTTACTGGACTGTTCTCAAACTATGAATGTGCACATACTAGATACTCAATAAAAACCCATGTACTGATACAATGCTTACTACTAAGTTCTGGGTTTTTGCACACTCCCCTCTCTCTAACCATCTCTTCCTCTGTTACCAGAAAAGTCTTAACAAAAGGTTGAAGCAGAGTTGAAGATGTGACACCCCACAAACCAGCTCCAAGTTCCTCTCAAGGTGCGGCATCTTAGCACAGTAGGTACTGGCCAGTTACAAAGGAATTCTTTCATCTTGAAAAAATGAGAATCTGAAAAAAATTAAAGGTCCAAAGATGTCTTTGCTTGTTGTGCATGTAATTAATTTCTTCGCAAGACAGAAAAGGATGCCATCCAGTTGCGTTCTCATGGTACTAAAGCAAAAAAAAAAAAAAAAAAAAAAACTCAGAGGAAACAGCAGACTGGTGCATACAATTTCCCATTGTGAGTTAAAAAACACATTAACATCCAAGAGCAGAAGGCATTCACGTAGATTTAGACTTCCTGCTATTCTTATGAAGTTATAGGCCTTCTTTATGGCAGACCAGCATTCCGAGGTAGAGAAGCATCGTGTGTGTGTGTGTGTGTGTGGGGGAACATCAACTTGTTTGGATAGGTTCCTGAAGCTCAAATCGGTTGCATCCCCATGTGACTCCCCCCGGCCTCCCACTCTTTCATGTTGGCCATGGAAAGCATTTGCCCAGTGTCTTCTAGATGAGAATATACGAGGAACTGAGTGCAGAGTCCTCAGCCCTTCCACATCCCCCAAGACTGAGCTTGGTACAGACCATCGGCAAGTGCTCAGTGCCCAGTCTCACGGTGTAACTCTGAGGGTTACCCCCGGGCTTGAGCCTCCTCCGCTTTCTCTGCTTCCTCTCTGTCAGTAGATGAAGAAGTTTCTCTACACACATGCCGACTTCCACGCTGTCCTTCTCAAGCAAACATGATCAGGCAAACATGGATGGGCCCCTCTCAAATGATATGCAAATTCTTCCTCCCTTAAATTCTTCATGTCAGCTGTTTCTCGCCAAAGCAGCATGTATTTTGACAAAAGATTTCAAATGTCTCAGTTCGATGGACGCACCTTGGGATGGTTCATCATATCAGTGTGACTGGGCTGACTTGCTACCCCGCGTGTGCCCATGGAATCGTTTTCAGAGAGCTTTAGCTGAGGTGGGGGACACTTTCCCTGACTGGACATCCCATGGATTGAGTCCATACTGAATAAGAAAGAGGTCCGCTGAGCCTCAATGTTCTCTCTGCTTCCTGACTCAGGATACAGTCTGAGCAGCCACCTGGTTCTCTTATTTCCAAGCCTTTCCTACCACAACGAACCATATCCCGTCTTACACCCTGAGCCAAAGTAAACCCTTCCCTCCTCAAGTCACTTGTGTAGTGTATTTTATCCCAGGAAGGAGAAAATGTAATGAATACAGGGCCCTTAACAAGATCGCTCCTTAGCCTGATACTGGCCTCTTCCAGAAATGAAATACACATTATTTTTAAAAACACAAGCTTAGATAATTCTCTTTTTTTTCCAGAATCAAGCTGACAAATATTGAATGCACAGGAGACGCTTCCCCAGGGGCAGCGAATACTTCATTTCCTTTATATAAACAAGCACAGGCCTTTTCTCAAAACAAGGTGGCAGTGCTCACGTACAAGCCAAATGGTGAGGTCACTGCCTGCGAGGCCCTGCCAGGCAGTGGAGGGGACCCGCTAGGCAAGAACAATTTCCAAGGGGAACATGTGTGGTCAGAGCTTTCCCTTGGACCTTCACACAGTCAACCCCTCTTTTGTTAAGTCCATGAAAGTCAAATGGACTTGGAGAGACACACAGGAGTAGCTGCAGGTGATCCCCCGGGTTTTGAACTATTAGCCAGAGACAGAGTCAGCTAGATGCTTCTCCAGTGGGATATTCTCTGGAGATAGACACAGTGGGCATACTCATTCAAGGACGCTCTAAAATGATGACTCAGCAAACAAAGGCAGCTTATGTAAATTGCTTGCCGTTCTGCATACTGAACTAGACTGCAGAGGCTGAGACGGGGAGACTGGGAGTGGGGAGGCTGCAAAAAGGAGGCTGGTTTCAACTAGCTTGTCTAATGTGAGGAATCAGGCCTAAGAGTGAATCATGAGCAGCCAACAAAGTTTTGCCAATGTTTGACGTATGAACACGAGCCAGTTCAAAGTGACCCACAGTAGACAGTCTGCCTTTGCGACTTTCCAAGCAGGTGTGAAAGGCTGTGGTTATGAGAAGCGGCCATCCCCCAGAGCCCAGCTCCTCTGCCAAAAGCATGTCCTAAATGACGTCTCTGACACGCGGCTGTTAGTCCTCGGCTTCCATTACTACAGAGATTAGCGCCTCTGCCAAACTTTTTAAGGTTAGGCAAAAGCTGGCTTCGAGAGGTTGGAATATATAAAAACAAAACAAAATGTTGTGGAGATAGCTCTTCTACAAAGCAGCAAAGTGGGTGCTAGCAGTCACCTTTGGATAGCTGCGTTGTTACAATATCTGATTCAAGAATGTCTGTCACCAACTCCCCAAGAACAAAGTGCAGGTAAAAATGTCCCCTGCAGCCAACCTCACACGGCTCCTTTTTTCCCTCTCTTGGGTTTTCCTTCTATCTTCCGGGAAACTCAGAGTTCCAAGTCTAATGTCCCTCTGCCACCAAACAGTGCATTGAGAACCTAATGATATGACTTCACACAAAATTCCATCATTTATAAATTATATGTGCCTCAGTTTCCAGAGCTGCCAGATGACCATGGCATTGGCCGTCATAGGAAGAGGAGACCAGAGTTTTTCCACAGGAGAAAGTCAAATCCAGATGGCTTGTTTAGCATACCACACTGCAGAACTAGTCAAGGCCATGGCAGCAAAGGAAATGCCCACCACCCTGACATCACAGCGATTACTATGTCACCCCTCACATGAGGCTCTGGAGATCTCAAGTTGACAAGCTCTCATCCTCAGCAGGAGCAGGTAGTTGGTTCCAGAACTTTCAGAGACTCCCTCAGGTTTGTCTGACTGAAGGATGCCATACCAAAGGGAAGCTTGCGTTCCATGTCAGCCTCTGTCTCAAAAGGGGAGAAGTGTGGATCTATTGGCTATGACATGGGTTTGAGTCTCTTTCGGGACCAAGATGGCTGCATCTTTCTCCTACAGAATGCTGTTCCCTTGCCATTTTCTCCTGCTGAGGCAGGGGCAGGTGGAGACTTGAGGGAGGTGAGCTGCTCGCCCCAAGCCTTAGTAAAGACCTAGGGGCAGTAAGTTCGGGTTTCCTTACCCCAAAGCACTTGATCCAGGTGTGGGACTGTGCTCAGGGAATCCCTGCTGTGTCTAGGGGGAGAGACCTTGCTCAAAGACAGGGCTGTGCCCAGGGAGTAGGGGGACAGGATTAGGGTCTAGGCCATGCTTAGGGGGCTGTACCATGTTTAGAGATAGTACTGTGCCAGTGGGGTGGTACAACAACTGATGGGGGCTGTGCCCGGGATCAGGGCTGTGCTCAAGGGATGGGACTGTGCCCTAGGAAGAGGTTTGCTCAGGTGGCATGTCAGTCTCTAAGGCAACGACACCAGGTTCCCAGGAGAACCTCAAAGGAACACTGAGAGGGTAGCTTCTTAATTTATCATCATCATCATCATCATCATCATCATCATCATCATCATCAAGTGTTGTTGTTGTTGTTGTTATAGTTTTTCAAGACAAGGTTTCTCTATGTAACACCCCTGGCTGTCCTGGAACTTGCTTTTTGAGCAGGTTGACCTCAAAGTCTCAGATCTTCCAGATATTCCTCTGGAATACTGGGATTAAAGATGGAGTGAGGGCAGCCTCTTAAAACAGTGAGAGAAACCTGGATCACCTATTTATGCTGATACATAGCAATAACTTGGGAGACTACAAAGGGGGAAAGTAGCTTCCGCACTGGGGAGAAATTTCTAGAAGCAGTATTTATTCCAGGCAATGTGATGTCATAAAGACACTCTCTCAAAGGCCTCAGTATATGGGAGGGTAAGAAGGTTCTGGATGCTTTTTGTTTCTTCTTCTCCAGGCCTGATTGTCATCCAACCTCAGTGGTCACAACAAGCCCCCACTGGATCCTTCCCATTTACCTTCTCATCATATCAACATTTTAGCATGTCCTGGCTGGACCGCTGTCCAGTCCAGTGTTTGGCTCATGCAAGCTGCCTGGGTCAGACTCATGCACAGCACTATGGGGGCTAGGACCAGGCAGGCTGGAAGCCTGTCTGTAATTCTTTGTTTAGGTCAAGCAAAGGAACGCTCGTGGGTAATTCACAAAGTGTCTGTACTCAGAGGTATTGCCAATCTCATTATCATTAATTTTTGCATATTTAACTACAGTTTTTAATTAGATGGTATTTTATTATTCATGCACATAATTTGTGTCGAAGTCTGACTGCTCCCTTGAAGGAAAAAAGGGAGGGGGGGCAGGAGGCAGATATTTCTGAATTGGAAGTCAGGGTTGGTGCTTCTATTTGGCTGGAGAGCAGAGTCTCTGCTCTCTGAGTCTATAATGGTTCTCTTTTAATTTTGCTAATAGCTATCATGTTATGTACCTTTATAAATTTGTTAAATCCAGAGTGCTGGGAGTAGTCTCTGTATGCGGTGACTGTAAACAGTCTGCTCTGTTTGGTCTGCGCATACAAACTGTTTGCTCAAGCTCCTTGATGTATTATTAAAACGGGTAATGGGCCCCTGGGAACGCATCTAGTTATAGGCCTTCATTTGCAGAATAAACCATGCGTTGTTTTCATCTTTACTCATGATTGTTAATGGTGCTGATGATGAGATGGGTGGGTTCTCTGGGCTCTGCCTTGATCCGCGCCTGTTTTATTATGCAGGCAAAATGGCCAGGCTGCTGATTTTGTCGAAGGTTTTCAATTAGTCATTTGACTGAACACATCTGTGCTGGCATCCACCCAGAGCTGGACGGCAGCTATTACCAGTTTACACCCGCTGAACCGTGGCCATAAACTCGGATGGGAATAAACCTAAATTGGCCTTTTAGATATGGCTGAAAAGTTGTAACGTTGCAGTGTTTTATGGCGGTGTCAGGAAGGTGTGAACTTTTCCGCCTTCAGGCCTAGGAACCTGCTGTGATATTCCACTCCGTTCAAATGACTCACTTATAGGCTGGCTCTAATATCTGTTTACCAATTTGTGTCCATGACTTAATCGGCTTGTTAAGAGGGTAAGATTGTACTGTAGGGCTGTGGTGGTTTTTAGTTTAACTGTGTTGATAAACAAAGCAGAGAGGCTGCCTTGGTGTTATTGGGCAGTGGTTGGATCCAGGCTCCCGCACCTTTTTCCGAAATGAACACTGCTTTGTAGCAGACCAGAGAGGCCTCCTGGGGCTGGAAGTGCCACCGGTCTGCACTAGAACAGAATCTGTCACTGCGGAAGGAGAAGCAGATAGATGACCAGGTGACTGAAGTAGCACTGCTGTCCCCTTGACGCCAAGCTTCTGAGGGGAGTGCTGGTGTTGCTGAAGGCTGAGCAGCAAGAGGACCCTGTACTGTTCCCTGCACTCCCAAGGGGCAGTAGGCAAGGTGGCTGAGGGCAGTAGTTGGCTTCTGAGGAGTTATTGGCTAATATTTCCCCCAGCAGTGACCTTCTCCCAGGGCTTTAGCTTTTGGTAGTCTCAATGTGGCCTCATGAATGCCTGTGTTCACCCTCAGTAGACATGATAAACACCAATAGCTCCCGGCGAACCTCAAAATCTGACTTCTGTGGGAGGACTCATTTCCTACGGTCCCCTCCCTTGTATGCCGTATTGTTTCCTATTTCCTGTTATCCCCTAATGTCCAGTCTGTAAGTACAGATTGGAATTTGTCTCTATAGCCATTTCACTCTCTCCTGTAGCATGTTTGTGCCTTTCCTCATTGCTGTCTGAAGTCCTCAGACTCATGGCCATCACCATCGCCATCTCTATGGTGATCTTCATCTCCACCACTGCCTCACCCAGTCCCATGGCTTCGTTGTCATGTCACATAGCACATATGAGAGTCCACACATGCATGTCTTTAGTCTTTATAACAGAGCACCAGGACCAGAGTACATGTACAATATATATACATGTATGTGTATATATAAGTATACACACCAAATATGTATACATATATGTATCTGTATATGGTGTGTGTGTATACTTATATATACACATACATGTATATATATTGTATGTATACATATATATATGTATATATTTACAGTCATCCTGTCCACCTCAGAGATGAGGAAGATAAAGTGTAAACAGATATGGTGGGGAAAATTGCTCGAGGTCATGCCCACAGCGGGCAAGCACAGGAATTAAAGTGTAAGCAGTAGGCCCCCCAGCTAGGGCAAGTTCCTTCAGCCCTGGCTCTGAAACAGCAAACTGAGGTCAGGACGGCTCTCATCAGCTGGGCCTGCTTTATGTTCATACCTTTTCCACACTGGTGAATACTTAGGTGAACACGTGTGTGTATGTGTGTGTGTGTGTGTGTACATATATGCACACATATATGTACATATATGTATACATATATGGTATGTATACTTATATATACACATACATGTATATATATAGTATGTATACATATATATGTATATATTTACACATATAAGAACCATACACATTTGCTCTTTCAGATGATGAGAGTAACAACAAAGGTTCAGAGGATGACCGGCCTGGTTTGGTATTCTTAAACTCCTTAAGTTTTGCAATACCAAATACATCTGTCAAAAGTCGAGATTTTGTTTGGCTGCATGTGAAATGAAACCGCTAAACTTGTTAGCCGTGAAGTTAATAAGCCCGCTGCCCTCTCAGCCCCATCCACTTCAGTTCCTCAAGAAAACGGAAATACTCCGTATTAAAATTAAGATTCTCTAATGCACACCCCCAGGAAACAATCTCTTCTCTCCTGGCTGTAGAGGCGGCTACTACAGAGCTTGTATCATGGCTGAGAGCAGAGGCTGGGGGGTGAGGCTACCTGGGTTCAGATCAGGCAGGACAGTCCCTAGCCACAAGATGACATAAGCCTCTCTAAATTATAATTTCCTCCTGTCTGAAGTGGGAGCCCCTTGGAGCACACCAGCCTCCCAAGGTGGTTCCAGAGACTGAAGTGGGCATAGTGCTTAGGAAAGTGTCTGGCGCTTGACTAGTATCCTGTCATTTTTCATGGACTATAAACTTTATGACAACTTAGTCTAACAGGCTGGATGCCAGGGAAAGGGACTCTGTCTCTTGTTTAAGATGCCTGTTTTCAACAACAGCTTCGTAAAAGTTCTAGTACCTGAAATGTTATGGACTGTGAGAGCTTTTGAGCCCGACTCTTTCACTCATCAGGAGACACTCAAGGCCTTCACCAGTCCCATCCAGCACTCGTAACCCAACACCTGGTGTAGTGTGTGCCCGATAAATGATGACTAGGCAGGTGGGCCAATAGCAACATGGCTCATCTGCCTCGGCTTGCCTCAGTCTTCATCACTGTGATAAACACTTGAGAGAAACAATTTAAAAAGAAGCATTCTTTGCGTCGTCGCTCTGGATTTCAGAGGACTCATTTAGCCAATAGTCTCTCAGTCCTGTGGCCGCAGTGTCTTTGGTGAAATGTACATCATGACAGAGGAGATGTAGTGGAACAGAGACACTCACCTCACCTCAGCCAGGAAGCAGAGAGGGAAGCATGCCCTTCAAGGCATGCCCCCGCCCCCATGACCTCTTTCTTCTAACCAGGCTGTGCCTCCAGAAGTTCCCACCATTATCCATAATATCGTTGGATTAAGAATCCATCTAGGATTAATCCATTGATTAGGTCAGAGCCCTCACAATCCAATCACCTCTCAATGATTGGATCTGCCAGCCAGGGACCAAGTTGTCAACACATGCGCCTTTAGGGAGATAGTTCTTATCTGACCCATGACAGCCTCAGTAGGCCAAATTTGCCACCTTTAAAATGTGAATCCCTCAGCCCACACTTAACACACTAGACTACAATCTCGGCATTTTGAATAGTTTTTAGCATTGAAAGCCTTGCATGTGAGCTTGCAGATAATTCTGTATCCCATAGAAAAATTATTTCTAGCTCTTGACTAGTTTTGCACAGGTATTTGATGAATTATTGACCAGATGAGTTAATCATCTTTGGTAGTAGCTGAGGGATTTTCATGTTCATTGGGCCCCAAGAGATGAAGACCTGTCAGATGTCCCCTGCCACAGGCCACTCTGGTGCTATGCCTGGTTTCCAAAAGGAGGGGACAATAGTCCTCTGTGGCAATCCATTTCCCCTACTGCTCCTCCAGCCTCCTGGGGCCATTTTCTGTCATCCAACCTCTGAATCCACCCCTTGTTTCATGGACAGCAGCCAATACATCACTTCAAGCTCAAGGTCAGGGTCATCTCTGCAGCCTCTCATGGCCATACCTGTGCTTAGAGGACCCCTGAGATCGTAGACGGTCCAGCAGCATCTTCTACATGATTGCTCTTTTTGTCTGAACATCACTTTCCCCCTTGATCAGAGGGTCTTGGACCCTGGCTTTTAAGGCCATTCTCCCACTGTCTACGTAGACTTTCTCTCCTCTAGATTCAGCCTATGCCCACTTCTCCCCCTCCTCTTGATATCTGCCTTACTTAGTGAATTTAATCTCCTAAGAACTGACTCCTCTGGGACTTTATTACAATAAAAATAGCAGCTGACTAAAGACTCAAGTGTGCTCACCCGTCATTTGGGGATGGGCAGCAAGGTTGGCTGAGCTGTAGTCAACTTCTTTGGCATCTTAGTTTTGCTTCATAAACATTCTTTCCGCTCTATGGAGCTGCTTTTAAAATATTAAGGCTTTTTTTTTTTTTTGGACTTTGTTCAAGTGAAAATTAAATGGCTAAGTGGATATTTTCAGGGATAGCTGATTTCTGTAGAGTTCTTTCTCCCTCCCTGTACCTCCTTCTTCCTTCTTTCCGACCAGATCTGGTCATTTTATATAATCCTGATTGGCCTTAAATTTTTAGTCCTCTCCAGGCTATGTCATTCTGCCTGACTCTGGTGGACCCTTTTCTAACACCAAGAAGGATCATGGGTATTGTGTGCACAGTAATTCCATGGATCCTTCATAGCATGCCATTGACACCCATACCACAAGCTGGTATCAATCCTGTATCCATTGTACAGATGAGACTAATCAAGGGAACACTGAAACACATTGTTCCAGGTTAAATAGGATAAAGTTTAGATTTGAACACTGGGCCTCTGGCTCATGAGCCAGCTATAGAAATGAGCTGGTTGTAGATTTCTGGCATAACCTTTGTTCCTGTTCCCTTCCTTACATAGGAGATATGCCTACAGGCAGAGGCACAGACAAGACTATCCTTGTTGAAAGGGAGGCCATACCAGTTGGACTAGCCGGGGCTGAAAACTTCGTAGGCCAGTTTCCCAGAAATTACGAGGGACTGCAGCTGCCCCTCCCCAGCTCTGTGCCTGGGTTCCGAAGAAACCCTCCAGCACCCAAGTGGGTACCTGCTTCCAGTGCAGGCCCTAAATTGGCGGTACTCGCCTGGGTCCAAGGAGCCTTCTTTTCTCTCTGTGTGGTGGTTGGACAGATATCACCAGCAGATGAAAGCAGGGGGTCCAACAAAGGGAAAATGAAATTTCCCTTGAGCTATTTGCCCTGGCTGGCTAACCCGAACCTCCCTTCCCAGGATGAAGAAGAGTTCTGAGGCTCTGATGTTGAGAGCATCAAAGGCTGATCCTCTCGGCTGAGTAGTGACACTCAGAGGCTCAGCAGCCAGGCCTCCAGAACACCACTCCCACTGCTGCTGAAGCCAGACCCTTTGAATGTCCCCTTCGTCATTACTGCCACCTCTGCCCAGACTTACCTGGCCTGCCTTCTGCTCCTCTTCACCTGTCTCTGATGCCACCCTCTGACAGAGACAGGACCTCTCTAGCCCTTCTCTGTACCTGCCTCAAAGTTCAAAGGTCATGGAAGGAGTACCCCTGGAAACACAGGCCAGCTTCCTTTTCCAGTGATGCGTCCAGAAGAAGTTTGTTCCCAGTAACTACATCTTGTCTTCCTAATTTCGGTGCCAGTCATGTTCACAGCTGATATTTCAACCATACAAAACAAAACAAAACAAAACAAAACAAAACAAAACAAAACAAAACAAAACAAAACAAAAGCAAAAAGAACCAGATAGAGATTGCCTCACCACACAGCGCACAGATGCTCCCAGCATTAAGATTCTGCCGATGGTCCTGGTGCTAACGTGGACTCCAGTCTTTATGTGGCTCTGTCGCCTGCCCACTCCTCACCCCAGGATCACCATCACCTTTCCCTTTTAGAGACTTTTTAAAGCATCTTTCTGAATTAAACATAAATTCTGAGCTGCTTGCAGCATTTCTCTTAAAACACAAGGGCTTCAAGCTATGGATGAGTAGAATTCAAACTCTGCTTCTGAGCTAAATAGAATGCTAAGAGATGGCTGGGAACACGTTTAGACAGGCTAAGTGTCTGGGTGAGACTAGGGGCCTCTCTTTGAGATTTGGAGAAGACAAACATATGCTTTCCCCCTTTCTCTTTGTTTTTAGAAATTAGGATAGCTTTTCAACACACTGCCCTCTCTGCTACTCAGAGTGAACAGTCGGAGCACGGCTTTTATTCCCAGCTCACTAAGTCAAGTAAATAGAAGCTTACAGCATGGAACGAGGAGTGATAAGCAATTCCCACTGCTGCGAGTTCTTAATATATAAATTCATCCCGCAGCAGTTGAGTAGCAACTGGCAAAGCCAGAAACAATGGAAAGCCGCCAGGCCCAGCTCCGACGAGGTCAACCATCAAGGTTATCTATACGCAATTACTGGTATCTACAAACTTGCATAGCTGTCAGCTGGTCAGAGCCCAGATGAAAACTCACCATGCGCTCAGAAAGCAAATATAGTTTCTGAGGAGAGCCTCAAATTAGCTCTGTGAATGACTTGACTTCCAGCGTGCACCAGCCACCCGCCTTTGGGGAACATTTCTGCAGACAGTTCTTCAGTGTCTAAATTTGGGCATTATCTTACAAATCTCTGTTCCCGAAGTAGGAAAGAACTGGAATTGCTCCTTAACCCTCAGCGACGATAAATTATATCACTTAACAATAGATAAACTCGGGACACTTTTCCTGTGCCGAGCGCCTATTGTGAAGCACCTTCTAATCGGCGGCATCTCCTCTCCCCGGTCGGCCCCACTAAAGACCTGTCGGTGGGGAAGAGACACAATAATTTGTTTTCTAGCTCCTCCTTCAGTACCATCCATCATGTGTGGACACAAAGCTGCTCAGCAGCAGATATGTATCTGCTTCCGCTGGAGTTCCTCTTCCCATCAGACTATGCCAAGGGGATGTGTTTTCAGAGCTGTGCTGTGCTTCCAGAGCCTGGAAATGGGGCCCCTGCCCCTGCGGCCAGCGTGGAGACAGAGAGAAAGGGCATGCCATGCCTTGTGGGGAAAAGGAGACTTCTCTGTGCAGCCCCACATCCTCCAGTGTCTGCCCCGTAGGTCTGTGTGCTAACGGTTTCATCCCCTAGGGGGCGATGTTAGGAGGTAGTGGGATCAGTAAAAGATGAGGCCTCCTGGAGAGTCGCCAGGTCATTAGCGATATGTATGCCTCAGAAGGACTTGTGAGAACTTGGCATCATCCTCTTTGCTGTTTTTGGTGAAGTTTTGTTTTGTTTTGTTTTGTTTTGTTTTGTTTTGTTTTGTTTTGTTTTGTTTTGGTTTGGTTTGGTTTGGTTTGGTTTGGTTTGGTTTGGTTTGCTGCTTCCTGGCCAATGAGGTGGGCAGTTTGTCTGACTGAGTATTCTTATGATATGCTGTCTCATCAGGCCCCCAAGACAAAGAGCTCCCTCAGCCAGCCACAGAAAACTCAAAATTGTGAGCCCTAACAAAGCTTTTCCCTCTAAAAGTTCATTGTGCCTGCTCTTTGGGTAGTAAAGGGGAGCTAACTGGCCACGACCTCAGCCCTAACCAAGGTCCTTGCTGGGAGCTGTCTTCCCACCAAGACCTTCCAGGACCTCCATAGAAATGCTCTAGGTATGAGTAAGGGTTAATCAGGGCTCAGGTGACTTTCATATTATTTGGAAGAAGCCACACACTGGAAGCAGGTTAAGAAGCAGCTGCCTTTGATCTTGTCCTTGGACCATTTGAGCTGTGACTCTGTTTCCACTCTGTCCCTCTCACCTTCTTGGTCATCTTTCTTTTTGACATTTCCCCTCCAGTTCTGCTTAAGCCTTGAACGTCAGCTGTGGGTTCAGTCTATCTGTACTACAAAATTAGAGACTACGACACAGACTGTGTCTTAGTTAGGGTTTTACTGCTATGAACAGATACCATGACCAAGGCAACTCTTATAAGGACAACATTTAGTTGGGGCTGACTTACAGGTTCGGAGGTTCAGTCCATTATCATCAAGGTGGGAACATGGCAGCATCCAGGCAGGCATGGTACAGGGGAGCTGAGAGTTCTACATCTTCATCGGAAGGCTGCTAGTGGAATACTAGCTTCCAGGTAGCTAGGATGAGGGTCTTAAAGCCCATGCTCACAGTGACGCATCTACTCCAGCAAGGCCACACCTTCTAATAGTGCCACTCCCTGGGCCTAGCATATACAAACCATCCCACTTTGGGACAGAGGTTTAGCTATGGTTTTCTTCATACAAAATGATTTTACATGGGGCCACAGAGTGAAGAAAGGGCAAGATGGAGCCATGTCTGTTCCAGCTCTTAATCAGGGGAGCACAGATTGGTACCTCCACCTCAGGCTTCTGGGCCCACCTAGATGGAGCTTTTCATATATGTGTACAACTGTAAAGGTTGCACTCTGCACGAGTTCACACCTAAGGAGTGGCATTTTCATCACTGCTTTTAGGGACAGTTTTCTGGCAAATGACACCCTGAACCCTCACGTCCACAGGCTCCGCTGTCTACAGATTCAACCAACCGGGAGGAAGAAAAAGTTCTTTTTCACAAAGATCAGAAGAGCGAATCTTGGTGTTGCCCCACGCTGGACACTCTGCATGAATGGCGACCCTCACTCACACTGCTGTAGCCCGCTGCCTTCCCCAGCCCAACCCCTCCGTCCCCAGCAAGCACCATTTGCATTTGTATCATGAATCTCATTCATGAACTGTGTAGTGAGCTGAACGGGGACATTTTTCTCACTATTACTCCCTAAGCGATGTGAGACAATAGTCATTTCCTCAGCATCGGTGCTGCACGGAGGCTAACAAGTAACTAGAGCTGATGAAAAGCTCAAAAAAAAAAAAAAAAAGAAAAGAAAAGAAAAAAAAGAAAAGAAAAGAAAAAAGATGCGGTTATGCACAGATACTGTGCCAAATTACCAAAGGGACTTTACTCTGCATCTTCAGATTTTGACCCAAGGCTGGTTCTGGAACTATCTTTTACAGATAGCAAGGGATGGCTATAATGACTTTCAACAGTACAAAGGGTGTGCTGAGAAAGGGAGCTTTTATTTCAGTCAGCAAAAAGATGCTAAGTGGGCAGGCACTGCCCTATAAAGGACCCCACTCCTTACCACTGATACCTGCACAGCCACAGTATGGATTACCTTCCATCTGTCAGGGAGGATGGTCACGATCGGATGAGCGGTCCAGGGGTTTCTCTTCTCCTGCTGGATCTCTTTGTCCATCTTTGTATTCCAGAACAGAGCCCAGCATCCAGCTTTGGTTAGATGGATGGGGAAGAAAGAAAGAAAGAAAGAAAGAAAGAAAGAAAGAAAGAAAGAAAGAAAGAGAAAGAGAGAGAGAGAGAGAGAAAGAAAGAAAAATTAAAATTGCATTCTTTATATCTGAGCCTTTAATATGTAGCAGGTTAAAACCAAATGTCCTAATAAGCCAAGCCAATTCAATCTATACTTAGGCAAAACCGATTTGCTAAACAGAAGATGTGTCTCCTGATCGGCAGGCACACTTTCTATCCTGCAGGCCAGCACTGAGAGTTTGATGAAGAACATGGTGCTCTGCTGCAGGTTTCAGGGGTCAGTGGGGAAGAAGCTGCTGCAATCACAATGACGGGGAAAGTTTGGGTGGGGGAGGGAGGGGAACCGTCAGGAAGTGTTTTCTGTCTCGGGGTGTAACCCATGTTCTTACCATTGGAAGTGCTGGCGATCACAAGAAAAATAGTGGGAAGATCAGGGACTGTAGGAGTCCACAGGGAAATTTCAGGATAACCCTCCCTTAGTCAGTAGAAGAACAGGCCTCCTGTGCCCCCCTCCTCAGAATAGCCCAAGGCCTGGGTATTTTCTTCCTTTGTTTCCTTGGAATCCTCCCCACTATCATACCTGGGGTCAAAAATTGTTCAGATGACCTCCAAGAGGAAAACTGCCCACTGCCACCCCATGTCAGAATGCCCTGCTCACCCTGAGGACTAGTTATGTCCGTGTGTTTGTATATGTGTGTCTAGCCACATATATTCAATCAGGACACACGTGTTGAACTCTGAGCAGGTGTTTAGTTCTATGATAGAGACATGGGAGTGTGCACGTAGATCTGGCCTTCCAGGTCACCACCCAACTGAGATAATGGTATTTTTAATGAACAGAGGGTTTTTTTTTTTTTTTTTACAAATCATTCAGCCATGGAACTAAAGAATAGAGGAAGAAAGCCCCCTCTGGGTCAGGTGTTGATGCCAATGAGGAGGACGCAGGGGCAGAGCAGGAATACAAACAACAAGATGGCTGCTGACTCTTACGTGACTTCTTCCTTGCAGCAGCTGCATGGTATTGTAATGCTGTTGCAAACGGTGCTCTCCAGCTAGGGAAGTTGGCATGGAGAAGACAATGATACTGAAATGGCGTTGGTTGCAGTCGTAGAAACGGCAGCGGCTAATGACGTTTGTGTTGAGTTGGAGTGTTAGTAATGGTTGGTGACAGTGACAGTTTTGGAAACCGCTGTGGCCACTGAGATGCAGTAACATTGCCGGGATGGTGGTAACGCTCTTGCTGATTCAGAGCTGGCGGTGTTAATAGAATCTCCTGGTAGTTCTGGTGGTGATGATGACGGTAGTTGATGGTACTCGTGAGGATGATAATGTTGTTACTGGCAGAAATGCTAATACTGGTAATGGTGGCAGAGGCGGTAATGGTGGAGGTGACAATGGCCGTCATTATGGTAATCGTCGTGGTAGTAATGGCAAAGATAGTATTTATGGTTGTGATAGCAGTAACAGCAGTGATAGTGGTGTTACCAGTGGAAACGGTAGTGATGTCAATGGTGACGGTGGTAATGGTTATAATGGTGGTGGTGGCTTTGCGGTCATGATGGTAACGGCGCCAATAGTACTGATGGCAGTGCTGGTGACTGGAGTGATACAGTCGTAAGGATAATGGTAGCAGCTGTGGTGATGGAGGTGGTGGTAACAATGGCCATGATGGTGCAATCATAACTGCAGTGGTGACAATAATGGGCTGATCATTCCAGCAAGCGCTGAACTAATCTGCTATAGAATCTATCGGGAAGCTGCCTAGAAACACAGCGGTGACCCAGACAGAGTGTCTACCCATGCTGTGCTATGTGACTGAACAATATGGCAGGTACCATGAGCAAAAACCAGGAAACGCCCTGGCTCTCACTGACAACATTGTTAAAATGCTTTCTCCCAACCCTGAAGAATACCTCACCTCTGCTCCATCCAGTCAAACAGCTCAGGAAATATAATTACTAGCGCCATCTAATCAATAGCTATTGCTTCTGGCCCTGTTTGTCAATACCAGTGTCTGGATCCCAGAATCCTGATATGCACCCTCGACCTGTCAATTTCGGCTTCTTGTTAGGAAAACCACATCTAGCAAACCCATCTGCTGGTGAGATTGTATAGTGTCCTTAATAGTACACATCTTAAAAATACATTTTGACTTATAGAATATGAGGGGTGAGGTTGAAGATATTCTGTTTCCCATTATATCCTTCCCAATTGCGCCCAACATCAACGTGTTTTGTGGAACACCCCACATCAGTGTAGTATCATGCCACCTCACAACGTGATCTTGAAAATTAAGAAAAATCTACAGTTTGGCGAAGAGGATATCCATTCCGCTGGGTTTTCTGAGTTGGGGAGAGAGAGACTTACGAAGCAGTCTCTGTCCCCATGAGGAAGCTGCTTATGGAACACCAGTATGAGCAATTATCAGGTTCAGAGCATGGGAATTCTTTGCCTTGACTGTGGGTCACATGTTCCTGGCAGAGAGCTTGTCTTTGCCTGTGGCCAGTAGCCAGCTGCTTCTGCTCAGCTGGGTGCACACACCCAGAGGTGCCAGAACGCCTCCCCAAACATAAAGCATTTCAAGGAAAAGTCAGTTAGGCAAAGAGAGGAGCCTAGGGTCACTGGCTGGCCTGAGTCTTTGATATGGAAATGCACGTTTAATAGTTTTACAGTGCATTTGTCCTGTACAGAAGCTGACGTCCCCTTTATTTGTCCCTTATTAGAAATACTCTTGCACTTGGGGGGGGGGCAAGGCTTTTAAACAGGGAGAGGTTGCATGAGGAAAGTCTCGTGTGAATATTACATCAGGAGTTGACCCTCACTTTCTACTACAGTGTAGTCAAGAAAATCTCCCACTGATAAGACCACCCAATCTGATCATGGCTGGTCTTTAACTGAGGTTCCCTGTCCCCGAGTAACACTGGTTTATATCAAGCAGACAATAAAGCCAACCAGGTCAGACACTCCCTATTTCTTCCTTCCAAGTGTGTGCAGTGCCCTGAATCACTTTTTAAATTTTCTCCCATTTCACCGGATCCTAGAAATAACTACTCACCCTGGCGCATAGAAGATCGCAACATAGTTTTCCCAAAAGTATCTGTGAGGTGGTGTCAGAGTGTGTATGGCAGTTAGAGTTCCAGTACCAAGATAAAAAGCTACATCAACTTCATAAAAGAACGGTTTCTTTGGGGGGTGTGGGAGTGTTAGCTTCGCCTATCTCCGTGGGTCAGTGGGAGACACGCATCACGGAGGGAAGGTGTGAGCAGTACGTGCTCTCCTCACAAAGGCTAGGGTCCCCTTCAAGAACACATTTCAGTCACCCCACTTCCTCCGAAGGGTTTCCCACTTTCCATCCAGTAGTACCACATATTGATGCTAAACCTTTAACTCATGGCCTTTGGGGTTCACAGCACATAATAAAGGGAAGAAACAAGACCATGTGTGTGTACTGACGTGTTTGGGTACTGTGAGAGGAGACTATAAGTGCCTTCATGAATACTTTTACTGGGCTGTCAAGTCATATAAATATAGTATTATATATTATTAAAAACATGAAGGTGGTAAAACTTAAAGCAAGTATGAAAAACATTGACTTGAGTTACCACATTGGCCTTTGGGGGTTTCCTGGCCACTGGCATATGGAGTATTTTCTACACAGACTTGTCAGACTTTTACATAGTGAGTCACTACAATGGGTGCGATCTACTGATCCCAAGTAACTATCTAACTTAGCGTTTCTCAGTGTTAGGGGCTTGTAAACCTGGATGTAGGAAATACATGCAGAGGAAGCCACTGGATATTAGATCTGGAAACATTGATATGTGGGGAAACTGAGGCAAGGCACATAGGAGAGGGGTCTTCAAGTGATCCCCATTGTCACCCTCTGTCATGATGGAAAGGCTTGAGAAGCTGGTGATGATCTTGAATTCTCTCAGCTCTGAGGGGAAGGTTGTGGTTCCCACCCACAGCTACCCAGGGCATCTTGTGGGTCCCCAGAAAGAAAGCATACCAAGAGCATTGTCTTAGTCAGGGTTTATATTGTAGAGAATAGACATCATGACAGTGCTTATAAATGAAAACATTTAACTGAGGCTGGCTTACCGTTTCAGAGGTTTAATTCATTATCAACATGGCAGGAGGCATGGTGTCATGAAAGCAGATATGATGCTGGAGGGGTAGCTTAGAGTTCTACATTTTGATCCTCAGGCAGTAGGAAGAGACAGCGACACACTGGCCAGGCTTGACCATCTGAGACCTTAAAGCTCACCCCCAGTGACACACTTCCTCCAACAAGGCCACACCTACTCCAACAAGGCCACACCAGCTAATAGTATCCTTCACTATGAACTGATGGAGGTCTTCCATTTTCAATCAAACCATCACAAGTATTGAAATGAAAGACATGGCTTCATGTCCTGTCTAGACATGCAGAATTTAAAGAGAGGTAGCTGGTCCTGCTTTGGTCTTCCGTCTTTGTCCCCATCCATCAAGAAGGGTCCATCACTCTATGAGAGTCCCACATGAACAGGACTCAAGATTTCTCAAGACACACAAGAAACTTTATCTTCCTTCTTTAGCACAGCCAAGTTTCAAACCTGCCTCTTGGCTTGTACAAAGGCTACACCATGACAACCACATGGGTTTTGATAATGCAGTCATACTGAGGCAGAAAGACAAATAGCACTGAGTGCCTTGGCCAGAGATGGCATCTATGTATGAGCCACACAAATAACTAATAAGCTTTAGGACTGCAGCCATTGAGAAAATAACACTAATATAAGACACATGAAGGTGCAGGCCAGGACATGTCCCCAGAGCTCTGGAGCAGCCCAGCCAAGCAAGAGATCGAGGCTGAGAGCTCAACCTAGCTCAAAGCCTTTGCCATGATCTTGGGGCCAAAGCTGCTAATGTAAATCAGAGAATCCATATATTCCCAGTGTCAACTCAGAAGGTTTTATCTTGACCTATTAGATACGGGATTGTTGGCTTTCAAAATTCTCAAAGCTTTATAGAGTTTTGCCTGCTATAGAGTTTTTCAGGGGAGTAACCCAGGAAGATTAAATGACTTTCACAGGTCACATGGTGAGCATAGCATAGCCCAAGCCATCATCTAGATATTAATGATTTTTTTTTTTTTTTTTTTTTTTTTTTTGCCTAGAATGTTGCCAAAGAAATAAAACGGCTGAGACATCATTTCCGTTGAGTGCCTTCATCAGTCTGGGTACCACTCAGAGAGACTGCTATGATCATGTCTCATAGCGAGGTGACCTGAGACATCATTTCCTTTGAGTGCCTTGATCAGTTTGGGTACCATTCAGAGATACTGCTATGATCGTGTCCTCTTAGCGAGGTGATCTGGAGCTTCTCAATTTTCACGACTTGTTCCATTAGAGGGCCTTTTATCTTTACCTTTGCCTATGATCTGGCTCCTGACCAGATGGGTCCCATTCAAAGAGCCTCAACTCAATGTCACCTTTCCCTCCAGTATCCACTTTGTAGCTTCTAGACTTTATCCATTTCCTTCATGGTAATAATGATGCTTGTTCATCTTTTTGTTTACTCGCTGTCTTTTTTGCTTTCCACTCCTCTTTTATTTTTATGAGACAAGGACTCACTATGTAGCCTCAGCCGACCTCAAATTTATGGACCTCCAGCCTCAAACTGATGAGTGCTAGGATTACAGACATGCACCACCATTTTGGGAAATGGGGGGTGGTGGGGATGGTAAATGAGTTTTCATGTTTAAAGCTGTACTCCAAACCAAGCATCCAGTAGACACCCAATTTTAAATGTCTGAGAACAGGAATGTATTCCACCACGGATTCAGGTTCTTCCATTTAAGACTCACGCATCTTCTTGAACATATTTGTAGGACTGGCCAGGTTGCCTGGCTTCTCCGCCAGGCCAAGGACTTCTGGAACCAACTCCATCCAAGTCTGCATTTGTATGCAATGCCATGCCCCACCTAGATTGGTTCTGAGATTGGCACATGAAGCAGAACTTTAGGGCCTGTCCACAAAGAGACCCTATGCTAATGAAAGGCATAAGTGGACAGAGAGCTTCCTGGAAGGGTGGTATGTTTTGGCCTCTTCCTTTCTGCTGGACTTCAAGGTGGGCACAGCTGAAATCCTGTGTCCAGCATACATATTCTGGACCAAGAGTTTGTTTTTGTCTCTGGAGCAGTTACCTCCAGCTGGCTTTGCTTAAGTGATCACAGGATAAAATTTCTTCCTCATCTCTAGCCAAGGTGATGAAAGACTGTTTCATCTCTCATCCCCAGAGCCAGTGCTCTGAGTTTCTCAGCACAAGAGGAGACATGAGACAGAGAGGGAGCCATCACCCACCCTCAGACAGCCAGAACACAAAAACACTGACCCACACTCCTCTGCAGAGGAGTTGTGGTGGTTTGAACATGCTTGGCCCAGGGAGTGGCACTACAAGAAGGTGTGGCCTTGCTGGAGGAAGTGTGTCACTGTGGGGGTGGGTTTTGAGACCCTCATCCTAGCTGCCTGGAAGCCAGTCTCCTGTTTACCTGCCTTTGGAACAAGGTGTAGAAAACTCTCCAGCACTATGCCTGCCTGAATGCTGCCATGCTTCCTACCTGGATGATAATGAACTGAACCTCAGAACCTGTAACCAGTCCCAATTAAATGTCGCCCTTTGTAAGAGTTGCCTTCGTCATGGTGTCTGATCACAGCTATAAAATCCTGACTAATACAGGGGTGGTGACTCATGTGGATTGGACCTGAGTTCTATCCACAACTCACTTAAAGAGTCAGTTTCTTCATCAGAAATCTGGAAGTCATACATTGCTAATATGGCTACTTCCTCTCAAGCCCACAGCATGGTTGCTGCCTCATCATGTGGCTCTCATGTCTCAGAGGCCTCCTTCCATGTCCTCATCCAAAGTAGCCCCAGCCTATTGCCTGCCTGCAGCCTGCTCCTCACCCCCAGGTCATCGTATCCTCAGTGTGGGTCCTATTCATTCAAGTGGTTTTTGGGTTTCTTTCCTCCACACATGGTGGCCTGAGTCCTCCCTTAGAGCCAGATGTGATCTGGAGCCAGAAACCTACTGACTTTTCCGTTGCTGCATCTCAAGCACACGCTTAAAGCTCAATAAGGATAAGCTGAGGGGAGGGGCATATAGGCAAACACAACCCCCCAAGCCACTCCCCCAGGGTTTACAAACCCTCATAACAGGATCTGTGATGTGTTTTACAAAGCCCAATACAACTACAGTACTCCAGATATGAATATTAAGAGTTCTGACACAGGGACAGCAGACCCTTAAGGTAAGCATGCACAGCTCCCCACCCAGGAAACCAGGCCTGCTTGGGATGCTTTTGGGGTCAAAGAGACTATTGGTCTTTCACTGGTTTTACCATCTGAGCCCACCAGGAGGCTGATCCCACGTAGCCTCCATCCCTACTTCAAAGCTCCTTTAGGAAACTTTCCACTTCTAAGTCCTCCTTTTGGGGCATTATTTTAAAGTAGAATTGTGTTATAAGAAACTCCTGAAGAGTTATGGGTAAGAAGTCACTGATGGCACAGAGAATAGTCCTCTAATTCTCCAGGACAGCAGAGGATGAAGGCAGCCCAGTCTGGGAGCAGGGCTACCCTCAGCAGGTATCCCTTGTCAAGGGATGAATGAAGACAGAGACCAGCCCCCTGCAGCAATGACTTATCCAGGCACGCAGCATAGTTCTGTGTACATCTGCTTGTGTTAGCCAGGTTCTCTAAAGGAATAGAACTTATATTAAAAGGAAATTTGTTAGACCGACTTAGAGCATACGGTCTGGGTCCAGCAATAGCAATCTCATGACAGAAAGGTCAAGAAGTCAGTAGTTGTTCAGTCCGTGACGCTGGATGTCTCTGCAGTTCCAATCTGGTGCTAGGGCTACAGAGAAGTCCTGGAGATCCGATGGTTTTCAATGTGCACTGGAACCCTGAAAAAAACAACTAATTTAATCACTGGTCATAGCAACACAATGACACACAGCAACAAATAGGCCAACTTGCCATCGAGAGTGAGGGCAAATTAGCAAAAAGCACAAGGTTCCTTCTCCCCATGTCCTTTGATGCAGATTTAGGGTGGGTCTTCCGAGATCAAATAACCCAATCAAAAAAAAAAAAAATCCCTCTCAGACGTGCCCAGCTATTTAACTTTTTAGTTGATTCCAGATGTAGTCAAGTTGACAACCGAGATCAGCCCTCATGCTCCTCAAGGAAATGGCACCATTTTCTAAATAGAGCCACTGTCCAGTTGAGCCACGTGTCTATGTGATATCACTTGTATAAAAGCATCCTGGAGTGCAGAGTAGCACAGGCTCTCAGAAACCAGCCACAGAGAAGCTTTGCAAGCAGCTAGAAGAACTTACAACTTTTACCAATGGAGGCACTCCGAAATGGGAAGCTCCCCGCCTCTCACTGCAACCATGGAACACAACACATATCCCATCAGGCCTTGGCAGAATGCTCCAGTTTGTAACTTTTTTGTGAGCTTTGGGAGTCAAGGATGGGATCAAGAAGGTATGAGGGTGGATTGAGACCCAGTGAAATCCAGATGACTGCTGCAAGACAGGAAACTATGTCCACTTTTCCCAAGCCCTGGGACACAGGCTGAAGAAGTTGTGCTCTTTCTTGGCTGGACTCCTTCTAGGACCCCATTAGAAGACATCTGGGACTTGCAGATGATGCCCATGTCCAGTGGAAGATTCTCAGCAGCTCACAGGACTCTGGGCCACTAAGGACAGATTTGACCTCCACAGAGGTCTTGTGGTCCCTGGATAAAGTTTTGTGCCCTGCCTTTCCACAGCTGCCTCTAACAGTTCCTGCAATTAGTAAGGCTTTCTCTCCATACCAAGGAGGAGGTGGAGGAACTGGCGAGAACGTCTGTGCATGCAGCTTGCAGTGGCCTGGGAGTGACAAAGCCATGGAGCAGCCCTGCACTTTGAATGTGGCAGGGACAAATTCACATAGCAGTATGGCCCCATGAAAGTAAATCCTCCTTTGTTCCCCCCTCAGACATAGAAACTGAGGTCGAGAAAAGTCATGCTGCCCTGCTACTGTCAGCTTTCCTCAGTGTCACTCAGGAGGTTGCTGACCTTACGTTATCAACACCCTGCAGACTGGCTGGTCTGAAGTCCCACTTTGCAGATGAGGAAAGTAGAGTCTGAGTAGTTACAGACTAGAGTTCCTGTAACTGAGATGAACCCTTCTGGGATGGGAGCCATCTGCGGGTCTGAGACTTTTTCTTTTGCTTCCACTTCCTTCCCAGAGCAAGGGTGCCATGGCACGTCCTACTAGATGTGGGGATTTCTAAAGGCAGCCGTGGAGAGGCAGGGTGCAGCACTTCACCCAGACTGAAGGGAAAATCCACAAGACCTCCATGGATGTCAGATGTGCCCCTTAATGACCCAGAGTCCTGTGGGCTACTGAGAATCTCCCAATGAACCATCAGACCTGCATCAGACCATGTGCAAGTCCCAGGTACTTTGTGATGGGGTCTGGGAAGGTGTCTAGCAAGAGAAAGCACATCCTGGGCCGATCTGTTGAAGAAGCAGCCCCTCCCCAACCCTAGCTGGTATAGGTAGAAGCAAAAGACAGCTCCAGCAAAACCCAAGCAGGGAGGCTTTCCAATCAAGTCCTCCCAAGGTGTCTACAACTCTTGGAACTGAAAAAGAACTTCTTCATATTCTGAATCCTGTGTTTTTCCCATAGTGAGGGCCTCCTTTTAGACAGAGACCAGCCCAGTGTGCTGATGGAGGCCTCCAAGGCTAGCCCCTCAAGGGGAAAGCTTCCTGCCCTTTGCAAGTCTGTCCTCTCAGAGTTTATTAACCAGAAGGCGGGGAACTGATGCTGGGTTTGCAATACCATTTACCAGCTGGTGGAATCACATAGCAAAGCCCCGTGTCCTCAAACCAGCCTGGACAGTGTGCCAAGCCTCCAGATGGGCAGTGAAGTCTTCTAAACAGCTGCCATCCTCAGCATGCCCCTGCCGGAGTGTAAGATTAGCTTATAGAGATCATGGGTGAGCAGAGTCCTTCACACTGAGAATTTGCAGAGGTGGGTTTATATTCCAAGTGTCTCGAGACTCTGGCTGCATCCCAGATTTAGCTTGGGAACTGTATTAGTCAGGGTTTTCTAGAAGAACAGAATTTACAGAATGAATATATACAAATTTACATATATCTAATAAATCATATATAGACATACATATACACACACACATATATATACATATGCATATATTCACATACACATATACATACACATATAATACACACATACACATATATATGTATGTATATATATATGTGTGTGTATACATATGTATACACACACACACACACACACACACACACATATATATATATATATATATATATATATATATATATATATATAAAATTTATTAAAATGGCTACAGTTCCAGCTAGTCCAACAATGACTGTCTATCAACAGAAAGTCCAAAAATCCAGGAGTTGTTCAGTTCATGAGGCTGCATGTCTCAGCTGGTCTTCAGCATACACCAGAATACCAACGAAGTAGATTCTAATGTCAATAAAGGAATCAACTTGCTCGGATGTCAAGAACAAACTGGTAAAGAACAAAAGCATCCTTCCTCCATGTCCTTATATAGGCTGTCAGCAGAAGGTGTGGCTCAGATTAAAAGCATCCTTCCTCCATGTCCTTATATAGGCTGTCAGCAGAAGGTGTGGCTCAGATTAAAGATGGCCACCTTAAGAGATCTGGCTTGAAAGTGGCTTTTCTCTATTTGGATGATTTAATTAAAAAAAAAATCTTCACAGGTGTGCCCAGGCATTTGGGTTTTCTGGTTGACAGCCAATAATAACCATCACAGGAACTCTACACTCTTATTCTGGGTCCAGACTGACTAATTGTTACCAATAAGAATGCTAGGGCTAAGGACAGGCTGTTGGGGAAATGCTTGTCATCAAGCACCAAGCCCAAAATTTGCTCTCCAGAGTCCATGTGGGGTAAAAAAATCTGAGTATGCTAGTGCATGCTTGTAATCCCAGCTCTGGGGAAGCAGGGATAAGCGAACAACAGCCCCGAGGCTAGACGGCAGTCAGCCTAGCCTGCTTGATGAGTTTCAGGCCAATGAGAGACCCCGTCTAGACAGACAGACGGACAGACAGACAGACAGACAGACAGACAGATGGACGGACCAATAGATATATAGATACACTGATAATGACCTGTGCCTGACAAACAACACCTGAGGTTGTCCTGTGTTCCCTTGCCTTCCACACATATGAACACACACACATATGTGCACACTGAGAATTCTGTAGTGACCACAGCCTCTACAGATGAAACACTGGCCATGTGCTCAGAAGGTATGACGATGCTATGGGCAGACCCTTCCATCTGGTTCATTCCATAGATGTGCTTTGGGGCCTGAACACCATTAAGGATCAGAATTACACAGCTGGAGCTCAATACAGAGTCAAGTCCAGGCTGCCCCACCGGCGACATTTTCCCTACTTGCATGTACTCCAGACAAGGAAGGCATGCCAACCTCCATGCTTGCCAGAACATGAATCTTACTTAACTCCTGACTCTGTAAATTCTACTTCCCATGCTCTGCCTCAGTTTCCCTGGCTATAAAATAAAGACAAATTGAATATTCCTTCCTAAATTTGTGTTGAGAAGTTCTAAGAAAATTAAAGACAAGATGCTAAACCCAATGCTTGTTCTAGAGCAGTGATTCTTGACCTGTGGGTTGAGACTCCTTTGGGGGCTGCCGAATGACCCTTTCACAGGGGTCACCTAAGGCCATCAGAAAGCACAGATGTTTACATTATAATCCACAGCAGTAGCAAAATTACAGTTGTAAAGTGGCAGTAAAATAATTTTATATTTGGGGGACACCACCACATGAGGAACTGTATTGAGCGTTTTAGCATTAGGAAGGTTGAGAACCACTGGCCTAGAGTAAGGTAGTGTTAACGGCAGCTCTTTCATTATGGTGGTTATTTGACAAGTTACAATGATCTGGGAAAGGGTATGAGTTAGCCCTTTGTTCTGGGTCTCTAAGATCATATCAGTCCTGTCTATCCTGGGAACCTAATTCCACTTTGTTCCCTGGAGCCAGGCTAGGCCCCTCTGTCTTGCACTTGTTTTTTTTTTTTTTTTGTTTTTTTTTAGAAAGTTCTTAACATTCAAACCAGATCCTGGTTAACCTTTGCTCAGCCTACCTCTGCCCACTTCAAACCCCTCTGGCTCTCAGAGGTCTGGCTTCCTTCATGCTCAGGCCATAAACGCTTGACTTTGATTTGAGATACATGACAATAAATTAGGAGACATTTATCAAAGCTGCCTTTTGCATAAGTTACTGCATTATACAAAATACACTTAGCAGGCTCCTGCTTCTTTGATGTCTGAAGCAAAGATTTACGTGCACCGGGGTCCTTATTTATCTGCCCTGCTCACCCCTACAAGACTCGGACATATTCTTCAATTAGTTCCATACTTCTAGAAATGACATGTATCTCTCACAACATGAGTGGAGGGAACAAACATACGTAGACCTCATCGTAGTGACTGTTTGAAGGAGAGGGGTGTCACCAGGCACGCCGAGAGCACACTGAGAGACGTTTAAGTTTGCTGTTTGGAAGCCTCCTCTCACTAAGAGACTGAAGAGGAAGGATTTGCTCAGCCTCATCGCCTCCGTCATTACCACATCCGTCTGGGTGCCACAGAAGCATACGCTGCATTCTCCATACTTGAGTAGGTTAGAGAGACAAGCCTTCCTCTGCTGGGGCTTCAGGTCTCTGTATCCCACAAAGTGATAACTGTGTCGCCTGCTGGGATCCAGCAGCATATTTAGGCTCACTTGTCTTCAAAATATTCATTAATTTTCTTTTTTACTTTCTTTCTTTTACTTTCTTTCCTTCTTTCTTTCTCTTTCTTTCTTTCTTCCTTTGTTCCTTCCTTTTTCCTCTCTCTCCTTCTCTCTCTCTCTTTCTCTCTCTCTCTCTCTCTGTGTGTGTGTATGTGTGTGAGACAGAGAGGGAGAGAGAGAGAGAGAGAGAGAGAGACAGAGATAAAGAGACTGAGAGAGATAGAGAAACAGAGAGACAGAGACAGGGAAAAAAATATATGAATGTGAGCATGCATGTGCCACAGCATGGGCATGGTCAAAGAACAGCTTTTGGTGTTGATCGTCTCCTCCCACCTTCTTTTGAGACAAGGTCTCTCCTCTTTTTTTTGCTTCCATGTTGTACTCCAGGTTCTGCTGGCCCTGCCTCCCACAGGCACTCGTGGATTATTGCCAGTGTAATTCTCAGAATCCCACAGAGATGACCCTAGGGTAGCAGATTCCCTGGGAGGACAAGGAAGATGGACAGAAAGCTGGGTGGGAGGCCTTCAGACCCTGTCAGACAGGCAGGAACAAGGTATGTACATACTGAAGAGCACAGAGACATCCAGGAGGGATGCAGGGACCGATTCCCAGCCCTGAGAAATAGCCTCTGCATTTACCCTAGGCATCCCCTGCTGGCAAGTACCCAGAAACCTGCTGTCCAAGCACACCTCCATCATTCCCCAGACACCATGAGCACAGCTGCTACCTGCCCATATTCTCTGGTGGCCTCTCCTCATCTCTAAAGGTCCAGCTAGGTTCAGACAGAGAGCAGAAGAACATCCCCTGAACCTGGGAAGAACTAGCAAAGTTTGGGTCAGCTCTTCAAATAAATAGGAAGCGTGCTCAATAGATCAAGAATGACGGTGGAGACTATTATTTAGCTCTTCCTCTAGCCCATGAGGTAGAAACTGCTGAGAGCCCACGCTGCAGAGAAGTAAACCTAGCTTCTACTCTTCCTGTGTGCCCCTACAACAGAGTACCGGGCAAAGGGCTGAAGAAAGGAGCTGCACATGGAGTGACAGTGTCCTCTGTCTGAAAATCTCTGTTAAGAATATCAGCATGGTGGTTTCAGCTGGGCTCTCTGGCCATTTCCGCAGGGTGTTTTAAGCACCTCGTTTGCTGATGTTACTTTTGCTTGTCCTCCCAGCTGGAAAAGTCCCGTCGTTTCTGCCAGATGCTGTAAGTGCTCAATTTGTTGGTGTTCTTTTAACCCTCTTCTGATTCCATCTGTCTGCTTTTTTAATTATTATTATTATTATTTTTACTTTTGCTTGCTATACACACAAGAAACTCATGCATTCAAAACTGAAAGTTCAGCTATCATAGACCTCTATATAGAACATGAACGAAATGACGTCAGATTGGATTCATTCATCTAACAACATATCAAGATTCATCTTTGTGACTTGGGAGCCCATTTACCGTAAAATGACGAATAATATTCCATTTTATGGCTATCCTACTGTCTGTTCCCTAATTCACCTTTTGAAGAGCATTGGTTGCTTCCCCTTTTGGGTTGGTTCCTGGTAAAGTCACTATAAACACCAATGCAAAGATTTTTATTTACATGTTTTCAATTCGGTTAAATAAATATCTATAGGTTCGATAGTAAGATCACACACTAAGACCAAGCTTAGCTTGTGAGCCATCAAATGGTCTTCCAAAGCCATTTTCTGTTTTGTATTTCCAATAGCAATGGATGAAAGCTCCAGAGGCTGCACACCCAGCCAATAATGCCTCCAGGTTTTGGATTTATTCATGCAACTAGATGTGTGGTGATATCTCACTGCTCTTTCTACTTGCTTGAAGCTTGGTACTGATAAATGGTGTTGACTATCTTTCAGTATTCTTAACGGCCATCTCCTTATCTTTTTCTTAATGTAGGTGAGTATGTGTCACTCTCTTCAGACTCACCAGAAGAGGGCATCAGATCCCATTACAGATGGTTATGAGCCACCATGTAGTTGCTGGGAATTGAACTCAGACCTCTAGAAGAGCAGTCAGTGCTTTTAACCGCTAAGCCATCTCTCCAGCAGAATCTATGCATCTTTTCTTGGTGTGGCATCTATTAAAATATCTTACCCATTTCAAAATTATGTGGTCTATGCTTATTGTTGACTCACAAGAGTTCTTTGTAGATTTACATAATGTTCTTGTCTCTGGGCCAGCTCTGTCCATGTTACCCTGATCTCCTGCATCTGCAGAGCCTGAGCCCAGAACACATGGAACGTTCTACCGCCTGGCCTCTCATGTTCAGGCTCAGAAAATTTTCAAGAGCAATGCTAGGATGATGAATACAAACTTAGCTACCTCCCTAGGTACCTTGACAATGTCAAAAATGTTCAGGCAAGTCCCCATCATTCCCTTTTGACATCTCCAGGACCCCATAAGCCTCCATCTCCGTCGGTGCACCAGTTTCAGTGCTGACTCGACAACAGCATTGGAGAAATGGCCATATGTTTTGAATCACAGGATCTCTAGAAAACAGTGGGACTATTTTATAGATGAAGCTCAGCTCAGGGATGTGGCTAGGTATGACACCAAGAAGAGATAAGCAGTGTTTGCTATGCTTCGGATGGAGGCAGATGAACTCTAGAAGTCCTTGCTAGTCACTCTGCAGAACCAATGGCACATGGGAACAGTCAGACACCAGGACCCCATTTCAGACAAATTGGACTGGGCTCTGCATTTTTAATGAGGTCACCTGCTCTTGCTGGTTTGGATGTTAATTTGAACACCGTGTGATTCAGTGTGTCCTCCAATCGTCACGGAGCATTGAGTGTGTGGATGATGCTGACATGAGGATTCATGAGAGGATGGGGTACCCGGTGACAGAAAATCCATCTTGAGTGAATGAAGACATCATAAAAATTTGTCATGAGAAACTGTCCTCTGGACCCATGCTATTGACTTCCACCATAAAGGAAGCATCCTTACAAACCAGAGACCCGAAGAGCCATTTATTTATCTATTTAATTTTTGGTATGTGTGTGCACCTGTGATCTACATACATGTTTCCTGTGTATATACAGACATGGGTGTGTCAAGACCAGAAGTGGATAAGAGTCTTCATCTACTGCTTTCCACCATGCTTTAAAAGAAAAAAATCTGGAAATTCTTTTATTTTTGCCTCTATTAATTAATTAATTAATTAATTAATTAACATATATCCTAAATGTTGCTCCCCCTCCTCGTCCCCCCATCCCCTCTTTCCTTCTCTTCTGAGAGGGTGAGGCTCCCTGAGTATCCCTCTACCCTGGCACATCAAGTCTCTATGGAATTAGGCACCTCTTCTCCTACTGAGACCAGACAAGGCAGCCATGGAGACTGAGTTGTACATCTGCTAGATATGTGCCAGGACCCTCATTTAGCCCTTGTATGTTCTTTGGTTGGTGGCTCAGTCTCTGAGAGCTCTCAGGGCTCCAGGTTAGTTGATCCTGTTGGTCTTCATGTGGGGTTCTTATTCCCTTCAGGGCCTTCAATCCTTCCCCCAACTCTTCCATTAGAGTCCCCGACCTCCAAGCAGCTGACTGGAACAGATGCAGATATCCACCTTACCTTTGGGGACAGAGTCTCTCAGTAAACCTGGAGCTCCTTAGGTTGCATCTAAGCTGGCTGGGTAGCCAGTGAGCCCCTAGGATCTGCCTCTCTCTACCCTCCATTGTTGGAGTTAGAAATGCTCACCTCAGTGCCTCGCTTTAACATGGGGGTACCGGGGATTCAGATCTTTACCAGCAGAGACATCTCCCCATCGCTGGGTAGGTGGGATCCATGGGATAGGATAGAGCGTAGAAAAATCCCTGTGCAGGTAGGATTTTTAAAAGGGCAAAGGAATTGCCCAGACTTTTTGTCTCTTGGTGCCCTGCAGGATGTTTTCAGACCCACCATTCCACAGAAAATACCCTCTTCAAAAGGCTGTCCCAGAATTCATGTCACCTACTCAAGATCCAACAGCAGGAAGAGAGGAGCTCAAAGCCAACTCTCCTTCCTCTTGTTAGTTAAGACTGGACTCCTGTCCCTTTCTCTGGGATCGCCCCACAATCGTTCAGAGAACTAAGGCCCTGGGCATCCAGTTGGCTGCCAGCCAGGCTGGACACACATGTGAGTTATTTTCATGGGGCAGCAAATTCTGGAAAATATGTGGTTTAGAAGCAACATAATTATAATCCTCTAAAATTAGGCTCATAGTCTAAACAACGCCAAGTCTCTCTCCTACAAAAAACAAACAATCCGAGGCAGGAAGCCTGCAGCAGTGGGTGTCACGTTGGCCAACAGGCCTTTGAGTTTCCCTGCTGAGCGAAAAAGGCAAACAGCATGCAAAAATGTAAATATTGTATTATTTTCTCAAACACCACCTCTTCCATTCTTACCCCAGCTGCCTTCGCCCGGTCCACCTCGGCACCAGGGAATGACCCCGCCCGCCTACCCTCACATTCTGGCCAGGGAAGATGGAGATGTGTTTTTTTTTTTTTTTTTTTCAGAAGCCATTATCTAAACTGCCGCCGTAATAAGGCAGCAATATGAAATTCCCTTAATAACTCTCGCTTAGTTATTTATTGTGAACCAGGGTGCATGCTTCTTGATTCCATTTCCCAGCGAAACGTAAGTGCAGCTTTCATCGTGAGCGCCTGAATTTATGGCAAACAGGACCGAGTGACATTAAGAAAGCCGCACAATCCCTTCATTCAGGCTTTAATAAGGAAGCCGAGGAAAAATTATCCTAGCTGGTTTGCGGGTGACAGCACAAGAAGTTTCTGGAGTCAGAAAGTTAGCGCTGCGCCTCCTTGTCAGCCCATTAAAAAGGAAAGCTGGCATGCCACGATATTAGAACCATGTGTGAGAAAGAATTTCTCCTCTGGTAAGACACTCCAAATACTGTCTCCCAGCCGAAGACTTTGGTGTTAGACTAATTTAAGCAGCATGCTGAACTCAGCGCTTGGGACTTTGATCATGCCGGGATCGTTTGTAACAAATTGAACTAACCCAGCCTCGATTTCTGGCGGATCAGAACTTTGGATTTGTTGAATTAAATGCCTCATTTAGTGCTGTTTGCACATGAAAAGGAGCGCTGTGCTCAGGAATCTGATAGCGAATTTTTCACCTAACCAACAGGTCTACTTTTTTATTACTTTTAAACCTAATCCATACTCCATCCACACTGTTCCTAATGACCCCGGGGCTGTTCAGAGTGAAGTTTTAAATCAACTCCCATGTTATTGGGGGCTGGGGAGGCAGCGGCAGGGCAGTAGGGCTTGACTGAGCCATCCTTGAATTATCAAACCGTGTAATAAAGAACACATTGGAACCCGGTACCGAGAGAAAACGAAGGGAAAAGTAAAATAAATTAGTCCTCGATTGTTATTTACTGTCTAAATAACCTGGTCTCCTTTCATGACAACCGTGGGCTAAAATGACAGGATGATTTGTGCAGACCTACGATTTTTATATGTTGCCTGTCTGGTCCGCTTGAAACTTTGAGAGAGAAGGTTAAAAGGGCATGGGATAGACCATTTCCACATATGGCTACACTTTCTTTAGATTTTTTTGAAGTTCTAATATATTTAACTGTAGATAATGATATTATAAACTGTCATTTAGTGCATTTTAAGTACATTACATACACGAAACACAGATCTAGGAGGAGCCGCTGCTGGGATCTTGACAAAAGCACTCACAAGTGTGACTCAGATCTGACGAGCAGGAGGGAGGCAGTGGGCTAGCCCAGTACTGGAAGAAGATTGACATAAATGAGGACAGCCTGTTTCCAGAAGGCAAAGGCAAGACTGGCCAAGGATCACTTTGTCTAAGTAACAGTCAGGGCTCAACAAGCAGCATTACCTGAGATTTTACTCCTGTTTTATTTGATTCTTCTATAACTTTGTTCTCATGGGGAAGGTGTTCAAAAGCCATCCTTACATCAGGTATTCTGCAGCCTTGACATTTCAAATAAATGCACACATCGACACACATACATACATATGCACACACACACACATACACGTATGCACACATGCATACATTCACATGCACACACACAAGCTCAAACACATGCGAACATGCAAGTACATGTATTTTCACATACCAATGAACACATGCATGCACTCATATACACAGATGAACTCAAGCATGTATGCACATGGGCTCAAACACAAGTACTCACTCATATGCACGTGAACATATGCACACAGTCACAGGTGCACAAACACAGCCACATAACTCACTAGTGCATGCGTACACTATCAATATCTAAAAAGCCTTTCTCCCCCCCCAACCCCGATGTGCTGCCACATAAAGTTACCTGCAGGCTCGAATGTCCTCTGGGATGAGCACAGCCTTCATTTAAAAGGAACATAAGTTAATTATTATTTTAACATGTCACTGCTATTGCATGCCAGAAAAATCAACAGATGATTCTTCCTTTTTATTGGCATGAAGATGGGCATGGTTTCCCTCCCTCCTCTTTAGGGAGAGAAAATGGTTACGGAACTGATAGCGATAATAAATGTTTTATTGGTGAAGAAAAAAAAGAAAGAAAGATCAAATCTTTAATGAAATCAGGATGGGTTTAGAGATGAACTCCATCTGAACTCACCAGGATTCATGGAACTTCAATTAAAACAATTTCAGAAGGGCATCTGACAGCAAGGGCTGGGACTGTAATTAAAATTGAGCAACACTTTAGCACCAGTTTTTCTCGGAGGATCCTGAGTGTATGGCAGCCCAGGGGAAGAAGGCCAGGGCACCAGACAGCACAGGGAGGAGATTCCCACGGGAGTACGGATTTTTCTACCAACATTTTCACTGCTTGTAAAAAGCAGACAAACAAACAACTAGCTCTTCTCAGGCACAAACTGGCACTTTTTTTTTTAACCCAAAAGCTTCTTTAAAAAACAAACAAACAAACAAACAACCAAAACCAGCCTTTTGTGAAGTCACATAAGAGAACCGGTTTGATCCAGGTTGCACACAGCTGTAGTAAAGGCACACAGGAGAGAGCCAGGACACCTGACCTCCAGTCTTGTTTTCCACATGCTATCTGGCTGACCTTAGCCAAAGTGACTTCTCTGGGCCTCATTGCCTCTCCTGTAAAGTAGGACATTAACATTACCTAGACTTGCAGAGTGACTCCGATGGAGGTTTCCACATAAAGTCTGTGACACTGTGCCTGTCACCTAGTCAGCATCCATAACTGTCAGTGAAGATTGTCCTTAGTAGGGCCGAAAGCCAGGGATGTTAACTGCAGATGTCCAGCTTCTCCTGTGAAGATACAAACCATCCTGTGACATGTGGCAGTCCCAACGTGTAGACAATAGGGAAGGTGAAGGCTCGTGTGAGGACTTGTGGGGCTCTTTGGCCAAGGCTGGGAGTTTAGCATCCACATGAGAACTTGACTGAGAACCCACACTCCCCTCTTAAAGACGTCCTGGCACATAGATTTTACTACAGACACCCAGAAACCTCGAAGAACTGAGGTTCAGCCTCCCTCAGTCAAGAGAGAAAGGGGAAGAGGAACTAGAAGAGGAAGGGAGAGGGGAGAGAATGGGGCTTGAATCTTTGTCATTTAGCCATAACTCTGCCCCATTGCCATAGTTCCCACAAGGGTCCCCTGCCCTGACTTGAGATAGCATGAGACAGGCCTGTTCTATGGTCACCAGGAGCTCTTTGCAGGGCTCTGAGATTTCACAGGGAATGCAGGCATGAAAAGAATTCATGCTCACACTTACCAAATCCAGAGAGGACAAAAGGCCCCAGGGTCTGCAGCATCCAAATGTACCAGGGAATCACCCAGAAAAGATCAATACTTACTAACTAACCGGTCCCAGTAGATCACCAAGTTCCTGGAGGGACAACCCCAAGCCCACTGCTGACCAGACCAGGATGTTGGAGTTGACCGATAATTTGTGAAGGCATTTAGTACCTGAAGGAATTGAATGGAAGCTTTGGGATCTGCCTCCTGGTATTTCTGTAAGTCAAAATTCTAATAGATTGGAGAATCCCAACCTAAGGATATCAGAGAAAAATTAATTACATATCCTTTGGCTTGCCCTCTAATATGTTTTATAGCTGTGGCAGCAGAATTATCTTCCAAATTATGTTGGTCCAAGTTATTAAAATGACTTTCAGTTCCCAGGAATATAGGAAGAGGCAACCAGGCAGGCAGCTGAGACATGGAGTCTTTTCTTTTCTCTTTTCTTTTCTACCCCCCCTCAAAAAAAAAAAACTTACTGGAGATAGGCCACATGCAGATAACTGAGAAGTGACTGCTTCCATTTTCAATTAATCCGTTTCCTCTGGTGTCTGGTATTTAGCCCTCGACTTCTCCTGGTTTACAGTGCAAACTGACACTCTCTTAACACTCCAAATCCATTAGACACTTTTCTTTTCCCTCATGAACAAAGGAGAAATGTTTTCGTGCAACTTTATGGAAGCCATCAATCTCCTTGAAAGCCTTGCCACGCTCAACAGAATCCACATTATAACTTATGCAAAACAGAGGGCGGGCAGCATGGGGGGAAAGCCCCGTTTCTCAGAGCAGTAGCAATGCATTAAAAAAAACATGCTTTTCTGCTGGAATTCATATTGGTAAATGGATTTCCCATCTGAAACATTGTTTTTCACTAAGAGAAGCTTTTAATCCCCTTAAGTTCCTTTCTAATCTGCCTTGGAAGTGCCTGTCTCAGGACTATAACAGCAATGATATAACAGATTTAATTTATTAGAACGAGGAGGCAGCAGCCAGCAGAGTCCCCGAGAGAGCCTTGTGTGAAACTGGCATTCTCATTCCCAAGTGGGTAAAGCCCCAAGTTCAGAAGGCAGCTCCCTGGACTCTCCCTAAGGCAAGCCTTCCACTTTCACAGGACACATTCTACTGACTAAGAGGTACAGGAGAGCTGAGGGAGTCAGGCTTCCAGATTCACTGTCCTCTACCTCCTTCCACTGTTTAGTCATCTGGGGAATGAGCAACAGGTCTCAGGCACCAACTGCCAAGCCCAAGAGGGCCTGTGCACTAGGCTTAGAGAGGGAATCTTAGTGAGATGCTCAGCTTGTTTGTGGACACCTTGGGTAGGTAGCATGTGACTTCAGTGACCCAAAATTTAGAAGGACAGGAGAGTACACTACTGGCATCACCACATTTGACCTCACTCCCAGAGAAGACATAGAAGAAAATGATAGGAAGGTCAGTCAGCGCTACTCAAGTCCAAAGCCACCTGATTCAGGTGATTCATGGAGGCAGCAGGGAGGTCATCCTTTGACTTACTTTTGCTTTACCCAACTGGTGAATGGTTGACTGAACACCGTTGTGCTGACACCGGACACCTGCACAGAACTCAAGCTCCAGAACAGAAAGACTTTCAAGTATTCACCCAGTTCTTGCTTATTGATGTGTTCAGAAGCCTGCCCCTGACTCCCTGGAATAACGCTCTTCCAGTCCTAAGACATGACCTGATTTTAGCACAGGGCAGTCATGAAAACTTTTAATGTCAGTGTCTCTGCTGTCGCACTGTCACAGTCAAGACCGTAGCTTCTGGAAGGAGACACATATGAGTTCAAATCTCAAACCCACTCCTTACAAGGAAGGACACAAATAAGTCAGCCCTCACCATGATGGTTAATCTCAGTTGTGAACCCAAGGTGGGAGGATTGTCCTGGAAACGGTGTCCACGTGGTATTGATTGTGAAGCCAGGCAAGACACAAGATCGAGGGGCTCAAGAAGTCTTGCTTCAGAGAGCAGCTCAGGCAGAGCAATGAGTGGCAGGCTATTGTGTAAAGCTGTGAAGGGAAGTCTGAGTTGCAGTGGAGACCCTAGGATACTGGAGATGCCAGGACCATGAGACATCCACTGCAGAAAGCTGAAGGCGTGGGATGGAGTTCTCCTAAGAGACTAATTGCCCTGCAGAAAGAGAGGAGTGAGGACTGAAAATCTTTATGTCCCTGATGATTATATTAAGAGTCCCAGATGCCAGACATGGACTCTCAGGATTTGGTGTTTTCTTTCTGGTTTGTGGTATTCTTTCGTTCTGGTCATTCCTTGCCATGTTCTAATTCTCCCCCTTTAGAATAGGAATGCTCAATGTGTGCCGTTGTGTGCTAGAAGTTGTTCTTGATCTTATAAGAACTCGTGGTTAACAGATTATCTCAAGTCTCAGACAGAACTTGAACTTTAGGCTTTTAAATTATCAGTATGGTTAAAAAAAAAAAAAACAAAATAACAAGCCCTCAACAAACAAACAAATAACTGTAGGGACAAGAGGTAAAATGTCAGGATTTACATTTATTATTTATTTAGTGATATGTTTGGGCTGTGGTGGCACATTGCTTTTAATCCCAGCACTCAGGAGGCAGAGGCAGGTGGATCTCTGTGAGTTGCAGGCTAGCCTGGTCTACAGAGTGAGTTCCAAAGACAGCCAGGGCTACGCAGAGAAACCCTATCTGAATGAATGAATGAATAAATAAATAAATAAATAAATAAATAAAATTACATGGTTAGGTTTACCTGTGCATATGTTTGTTCAATTTATTTGCCAGTTCTTCAGATATTTATTGAACACCTCTGAAGAGCATGGCTGGGGAACAGGCATGTGTGGTGATATCCCTCCCTTCATTTCACATATTTGGACACTTCGTCCCTAGCTAGTGGCACTATTTTTGGAAGATTGTAGAATCTTTAGGAGGTGGGTCCTCACTGGAAGAAGTAGATCACTGAGGGTAGGACTTGGGGTCTTATTGTCTATCCCTACTTTCTATTACACACTGTCTCCTAACAGCTGGTGCAATATGACCCCCCCCCCCACTTCCTGCTCTTGACATCAGGCCTTTCCTGCTAGGATGGACTGAATCCTTCCATAATCCATGGGCCAGAATAAATGCTTACATTGTTCCTGTCAGGTTTTCAGTCACAGCAACAAGGAAAGTGACTTAATAAAAAATAACCCTTGATAGTCCAGTGGATGGTGTTGGCACATACCTTTAATTTCAGCATTCCGAGGCAGAGGCAGATAGATATCTGAGTTCGAAGCCAGCTCTGTAGAGGGAGTTCCGGAACAGCCAAGGCTACACAGAGAAACCCTGTCTCAAAACACCAAAACCAAAACAAATAAGAACGAACAAACATCTTTGATGGAAGTACAAGTTTTATTCATTCTTTCATTTGAATTTTGCACCCCATCATTCTTTTAGGGCAAATGTAATCACCTTCACCTTAGAAAGGAGCAGGCAGTTCCTTCAGGATAAGGAAACTTTTGTTGATGCCAGAGTTTAAATACCCAGGACATAGCATCTGAGGTAAGCCTTAGCTTGAACCTCTCCTTCGGTAGTAATTTCCAGACAAGGTTTTTGGATCTAGGCAAGGTAGTTACAGTAACTCAACACCCCAGTGGACATAACCCCCACAGTGTCAGGACATACCCCATTCTGGGACAAGTGTGTGCTTCGTGGGAAACCCTGCCCCATGCTCAGCAGGAGCTGGAGGTCTGCTGTGTCTGGGCATCATGAAGGAGACCAGAGAAAGGAGCATGGGGCAGGTGGGAACTTGACGCTTATTAAAATCACTTGCTGGCAGCTGTGCTCAGGCCCCATGCTGCCCAGAGGCAGGAAGCTGGGACGCAGTGGGGATCAGTGGCTCCCCCTGACAGGCAGGAGCTGGGGAGTCTGAGCTGAAGATGGATGAGGGGACAAAGCAGTGCCCTCAGCTCTAATCTTCATGGCCCAGCAAGGCAGGTTTCCAGTCTAGCCACTTCCCCAGCTCCTTATTTGCAGGCCCAGAATGGAGGGGTGGGGTGGCTTTTCATCATCTCAGATACAAATAACTTCAAGACAGTGACAAGTTTACATATGAAAATAAAGTACTCTCTGCTACCAGAAACTCTCTGTGGCCCAATTAAGTTCCCAGAGGAGATCCGCCTGTAGGAGACAAAACTCCAGCCACATGAAAACTTCTGGGGCTCTGCCTTCAGGAGTCCCTGGTTAAACTCCTGTTCAGAAACAAGCCTGCTTCATGCCTCTGCCTTACCTTTGGAGGAATGAGGCTCCAAACCAACATATGCCCCTCCCACAACCTGGCTTATTATGTCCAAGCCCCTCCTTCCGTCAACCTGGATATAGTGCAAGCTGTGTCTCTCTTCTCTATAAGAGCCACCCTTCTCTTGACTTTACCCCCTCCCCAGTCCCACCCTTCACTCAGGCCAACCACCCATTGTTTTGAATTTTCACCAGAAATTCTACATACACAACCCCCCACCTCAAAACACCAAACCAGGCATGTTTCCCTCCTTGCTCTAAGTATTTCTAATTCTCTTTCTTCTCCTTTGGGTAAAAGTGCCTAGCAAGTGTCATCTTCAAGTTCTGGCTCTGTTTCTTTGGCTAAGTCTAACCTGGCTTTGTGCCATTTCACAGAAACTAAGTTTCTTAGTTAAGTCCACTAGTGAGCCCTGGATCATCAAGTCCACAGGTCTTTCCTTCATATTAGTTCTCAGATAGCCCAGGCTTCTTCCTGTCTCTCTTCTCTTGGCTTCTGGCCTCACCCTGTCACTCCTCCAGCAGCCATTTCTTGTGCCCCCAAAACATTCTCCAACCCCTACCTTACTTTCATTAGGTTCTAAAAGCTACCCTGTTTCTCAGTTCTGTCATCTCTCAAAGGTAAGCTCATTTGTTCCCATGGTTTGAAATATCAATATACACTGACTCTCAAATTCTTGCCCCATTCCAGAAGGGTCCCCAAAGCTGTGCTTTAGACATCAGCTATCTCTATGTGTATATTGAATAGACCCCCTTATCTCATCAAGCCCACAACCAGACAGTCTGCAGGATAAGAAATATAAGCTCTCTAGATGCCTCAAAGATGTTCAACTCTATTCAGAATGACAAGATGGAAACCACGGCAAAAGTGGAGTGTGCCCATCAGTCTGACATAAGGAGAACAAAGCACTCTCTTAAGCATAGTGGTGATAGGTATTTTTGGAGATAGGTGCCTTTGGAGACTAGTAAGGAAAATATATTGGTGTAATCTTTTGCCTAGGTAAATTGGCAAGAAGTGTCAAGATGAGAACGCACATCCCCATTGAGCCAGCAATGTACTTCTGGGACTGTGTTCAATGGATACACCCCACTATATACTCAATATGTGTATTTTCCTCCCTTAGTATCTGCTGGACTGATGCAGTCATCCTTTGCAGGTGGATGCTGAAAGTGATATGGAAACCATCTACTGTGGGCATTTTCTTAATTAATGATTGATGTGAGAGGGCACACCTCAATATGAGTGGGGCGACCCCTGGGCTGGTGTACCTGGATTCTATAAAACTGCAACTGAGCACACAATGGGGAGCAAGCCACTCAGCAGCACTCTGTCATGGCCCATGTATGAACTCCTGCCTCCAGGTTCCTTCCCTGTTTGAGTTCTTGTCCTGACTGTCTTTGATATTGAACTGTGATGTGGAAAAGTAACACAAACCCTTTTCTCCCAACTTGCTTTTGGTCCTGGTGTTTCATCACAGCTAGAGAAACTCTGATTAGGACACTAAGCTACTGGAGGAGAAAATAGTAAGCAGTCTTATCCAGCTATTAATCTTGTATGCTATAATAATGACCCACCCAGCAAGACATTCCACTCCTGTAACAGTAGGAGTGGAGAAACATGGTTCCAAGAGGAGCTACCATACTTACTGGCTGACAAATAGAGGGTGTGGTGATTTAAATATGCTTGGCCCAGGGATGATGCTGTTAGGAGGTGTGGCCTTGTTGGAGAAGGTGTGGCCTTGGAGGAGGCATGGCTTTGTTGGGCTTTGAGACCCTCCTCCTAGCTGCTGTGAGACAGTCTTCTCCTCTTTGCCTTTGGAACAAAACATAGAACTCTAAGCTCTTACAAACAACTCAGTTGCTTGCACAAGGGAAAAAAAATCATAAAGACATTTAGATGCCACATACCTGGAAGAGAGGATTTCAGAAGCCACCCGTTTAAAGCTGGGTCAGAAATCCACAATCAGTCACAGCATCCCAGTCTGCCTGCATGGACGTCAGTTTGCTGAGTATCGCCAAGTGACAGAATGGAATTGCAGGGAACTTGGAACCAGAGATCTTTGAACTAAATCTTCCCTGAAAACCCAGTGTTCTAAACAGCTGTTGGAGGAGCTGAAGATGAGTGAGTCTGAGAGAATTGGGAGCGACAGACAGACAGACAGACAGACAGACAGACAGACAGACAGACAGACAAAAAGTCTAGTGGACTAGAAAGTAAAGGGAAGCACTTCCCCAGAGGAAGTGTCCTTACTTACTGCACCCCTGTATAAGGGGAGGTTGGAGAGCCTAGTGAAGCTGCAGGCAGACTCTTGCCTGCCTTTCTGCTACCCTATGGTGCTACAGTCCATATCCCTAAGGAGGGAAGGAATGAGTCATCACACTCTTCCAAACTCTAGGACCTGGATGAAGGCAGAAGAGCAATGAGTCTGTTAGCTAATGGGAGTCAGAATAGTCCAGCCTGAGCCACAGCATCCGGAGGTAGGTGGGGGTGGGAAGCACAGTTCACTTTAGGAACCATAGCTTTGAGAAACCCTGTTCCAGAGTGTCCTATTCAGACTCAGAACCTCTTCAGATAGTGCTCTCTGGGCCTTTTTACCGAGGCAAGGCCAGGGAAACATACCAGCTTCAGATAACTGTTCATCCTTAGAGTTCCAATGCTAGTGTTTCTCCTTGGGGGCCTCCTGGGAAACCTTGTGTCTTTCTAAATAGTACTTTCAAGTTCAGCAAGCCCTCAGGCTACCTGGTTAAAAGTTGACATAAAAAAAATCCTCTGTAATTGGTTCCTTTGAACAACGTCTTCTACAGAGCCATCAAGGCGGGCTTGTTCATTACTTGCTATTCTCATAAAGCAGCCAGATGTCAATCAGCCCAAACATTCGTAGCCTTCGTGGGGCTTCCTCTGGTCCCACTGCATTGCAGCATGGGCGAAAGCAGGCAGGATAAGTACAGTGCAGCCTGTGAACGTGGAACCTCTTCTGCTGGCACTACTGCTACCAGAGCGACAGATAATCTGTGTGCGTACCTGTGCACTTCTACATAATGTAGGATAGTTTTCGTTTCCAGCCTCAGCCCAACAGATGCCAATATCCCCTTGGGAAACAAAGTCAGCCTGACAACAAGTCTTATAAAAGTTTCTCTCCATTTACACAGCTGAAGGTTCAGGACAGAGAGTCACCAGCTCAGAAGGAATAGCTCTGGAGGGTATTGTACTAGAAGTCAGGTCTTGTGTTAAACATCAGCCATGGCCAAAACCCAAGTAGTACACGTGGTCCTGGGCTGCTGCTCTGGAAGAGGGTGCTAAGACCTTAGCTACTTAATGATGACTTGGCTCCCTGAGGGAGATTCACAGTGGGAGGTAAGAGCAGGATTGATATCGGGTGATCCATCAGGAGAGAATGGAGGTGGATATGCTTGGGAAATTCCTCTGGGGAGAGCACCAGCCATAGTTGCCAACCTCAAATGGAATTGAAAGCCCCAGGCTTTGAGAAGGAGTGACGGTCATCCAGTCCAGTGATGAGGAGACTAAGTTGATTATGGAGTTCAGTTTGTAAAGATGGGAGAGTTGAACTTGTCACATCAGATAGTCTTGATAACACAAAAGAGGACATTCTATTAACAAACGGCCCTGTCCTGGCTACAAAATACTCACTGCTCTGGGGCTGTCTCAGTAGATATAGAGACTCTTTTAAGGAGGGACAAGGGACAATGCCCCTTAGTGCAAGGCAGCACCATTTCCCCACACTGTATTCTTGGAGACTGACTGGTGGGGCCAGCAGAGCCATCCTGAAAGCAAAAGTTTTTTGACTGGCCATGAAAGGTGGATGTAGAGGCAGGCAGAAAGGAGAGATGGCAACGCAGACATGATGGATACCTTCACTGCTGAAGAGCTCATTCAAGCAAAAACAAAGCGATCCCAAGAACTTGGACCTGGCAAAGCCCAAAATGCCCAGAGAGCTTCAGTGCCAGCTGCTCAGGCTGCCTGGAAAATATCAAGGACTGTGGGTGGGTGTACAAGAAACAGGGGAATTTGGTTACCTGAAAGTGATTTCCAATGGGCAGTGAGGAGATTGGAAAGTGAGGAATGGGGGTCTAGGAGGGGACCATGGTCTGAGAAGAGCATTGCCCCCAAACTTGGCACTATTATCTCATGGAGCCCAGAGATGGTCTGGGGTGAGTTGAGGACACAGCTTTCCTAACATTGGATCACATAGGAAGACAGACATTCCTGTCAAGTCTATATGTGTGCATCTGAGAAGAACCAAGAGAGGCTCATTTTGGTATTAAGAAAACTCTCGCCGGGCGGTGGTGGCGCACGCCTTTAGTCCCAGCACTTGGGAGGCAGAGGCAGGCAGATTTCTGAGTTCGAGGCCAGCCTGGTCTACAGAGTGAGTTCCAAGACAGCCAGGACTACACAGAGAAACCCTGTCTCGAAAAACCAAAAAAAAAAAAAAAAAGAAAAAAGAAAAAAGAAAAAAGAAACTCTCAATTCTGCCTCCCCACTTGGTCATCTGTGTTTGAGAAAGCAAAATGAGACCTGGGGCTCAAACTCTGAGCATGGAAGATACTCTAGCCAGAACTGGACTTAACTTACCAAGTAAAATTTATAGTGTACTTCACCCCTTTGTAATGTACAATTTTATGGGTTTTGACAAACAGGCAATTGTAGAACTACAATGCCAATCAAGAAATAGAGGATTTCCACCAAAGCTCCTTCCCATATGCCTCAATATCATCCTCCAGCCTCAGAAACCAATGATTTCTTCTGTGTGTGCATGTGTACTCATGAGTGTGTGTGTGTGTGTGTGTGTGTGTGTGTGTGTGTGTGTGTGTGTGGTGTCCAGGCCAGAGGTTGATGTCAGGTATTTTTCTCAATCACTTTCTGCCTTATTCTTTGAGACAGGGTCTGTTACTGACGCTGGAGCACATTAACTCAGCTAGACTGGATGGCTGGAGCCTCAAGCTTCAGAGGTTCCTCCTGTCGCTGCCTCCCTGGTGCTGGGATTCTAGGGCCCGCTGCTCTGCCTGGCTCTCACATGGGTGGTTGGCATCAGACTCCGATCATCGCACTTACACAACAAACACTCTACAAACTCAACCATCTCCCCATTGACTTGTAGGTGAACTGTGTACCATGGTACTTTGCTGAAAGTGTTTATCAGAACTAAGAAGGTGCTGCTGCTGCTGCTGCTGTTGTTGTTGTTATTTGGTTTTTGATGGAACCTTTAGGATCTTTTAAGTATAGGATCATGCCATCTGCAAAGAAGGATGATTTGACATCTTCCTTTCCTATCAGTATCTCTTAGAAAAGGGATACTGATACTCTCTTTCTCTTGTCTTATTGGTCTTAGTGGTAATTCCCTCACATACTACACCAAACAAGAACAGTGAGGGGAGGGGGCACCATCATCTTGTTCCTAATTTTAGAGGCAATGATTTCAGGTTTTCTTCATTTAGTATAATATTTGAAGTAGATTTGTCTTGTAGAGCTAATCTGTATCATGTTGAGGTATGTTCCTTCTGTTCCTAGTTACTTCAAAGATCTTTATAATGGAAAGATACTGAACTTTGTTAAAGATATTTTCTATGTCTATTGACATGATTACATGATTTTTTTCATCTGTATGTCTACTTATGTGCTCTGTTTATATTTGTTGATGTGTGTATATTGAACCAACCTTGAATTCCTGGAATGAAATCAACTTGGTACTGCTGTGTCATCTTTAATACGTTCTTAAATTTGGTTTGCAAGTATCTTACCAATGTGTGTGTGTGTGTGTGTGTGTGTGTGTGTGTGTCTGTCTGTCTGTCTGTCTGTCTGTCTGTCTGTCTGTCTAGCCAATTCAGCCTATAGCTTTCTTTTTAAGTTACCTGCTTTGGTTATCCAGATAATTGCAGCTTCATTGATTGAGTTGGGTGGCATCCCTTGCTTTTCTGGTTTAATGAACAGTTTGAGCAGCGTAGATATTAGCACTTCTTGAAATCCTTTTCTCTGTTGTAAAATTCTTATTATTGCTTCAGTCCCTTGCTTGCTATCTGTGTAAATTGCTTGTATCTTTGGTTTAGTTTTTAGTTTTGATAAGTCAATTGTATCCAGAATTTTACCTATTTCTTCTATATTATCCAGTGTTTTGAAATATATGGTCTTTGGGATAAAGCACTTTGGAATCATAGCGTTTCCTAGTAACATTCTGGATTTCATTGGAATCTGTTCTTTCGTCATGTCTAATTTTATTAACTTAGGTCTTTTGCTTGGTTGGAATGGCTTGGCACTTGTCAATCTTATTCTTTGAAAGAGCCAACTCTTTGACTGATTCTATATATTCTGCTTTTTTAGTCTCCTTTTCAATTATTTCTGCTCTGATCTTTTATGTTCTGCCCCTTATTGCACTGGGGGTTGACTTCTTATTTGTCTGAGATTTTGAGATGCATAATTTGGCCACTAATATGCATTCTTTCTAGTTTTTAAATCTGACTATTCACAGGCTTTTCTAAGCTACAACCCAAAGGTCCTGAGAAGTTGGGCTCTCATTTTTATTTGCATTTAGGAAATTGTTCGTTTCCTCTCTGATTTCTTCAATAACTCACTGGTCCAAGTGTGAACTCTGTTCTTCAATCACCCCACTTCCTCACTCAGCCCATTTCAGCCCACCCCTCCCGTTTTTTAGTGAGCATCTACTCTGTGGTAAGCAACCACCGATGGATTGCAAGCTCCTTGGAAGTGGAAAGCTATGTGCTAGCAGAAAGACAGTTCTTTCCAAGGACTGAGAACTTTATGCCAGTTAAATATTCACTGATGCTGAAGACTGAGCAAGAGTGAGAGACAGCTTACCATGCAGAGAAAAGCTGAGCAGTGATGTTCCTGTAGGATGCATCAAAGGCAAACTGGAAGGCTAAGTTGGGTGTGAAGAGTGTCCTAGGTAGCTTCAGCTGTCCACTTGACACAACCCCATTGTCCTGGTAAGATCGTTTTGTGGCCATGTTTGTGAGGGATTGTCTTGACTGGTTATTGATGTGACAGGGTCCAGCACATTCTTTGATAGGTAAACCTGGACTGTGTATGAAAAGGTATCAGAGAGCAGAAGGCCAGAGTGAGTCAGGAAGCGAATTTCTTCCATGCATGGCTCCTGCCTTTGCGATTTGAGTTTCTGACCTGACTTCCTTTAATGGTAAATTTATGAGCCGAAATAAACCTTTTCCTCCAGCAAAATGTGTTGGCTCATGGTGTTTACCACAGCAACAGAAAAACAAAGAGAGAGAGGTAAGTCTGACTGAACCTGGAAGGTCATACTCAGGAATGTGCTATCTGCACGTTTTAGGACTCCAGGTCAAAAACAGTCCATGGCCTCAAAGCAAACAAACTCCAATTAAAATAAAAACGCATGTGTTTATATAAATATGAAGTCTTCGGGTATGGGTGGACCCAGATACCAGGCTTTAGTCCTGACTTTTATCCTGTGTCTTATTTTTCTCTTAGGCTTTTTCCTTCTGGTGAAAAGTTAGCCTTAGACTCCTAAAGGACATTCTCTCCTCACTTAACAAGGAAAGAAAAGTCTATTTCTTTCCTAGTTATTCTCTCAGAGAGTTTGGGGATTGCATTTTTTGAACTGTCATTAAACTGTCTCTAAATCAATTGCCAAGAGATTCACTATTTTGTCACCAGCTGTCTAATTAACCAATCATGGATGGGCAAGAGCTGCCCTGACCCAATCACGAGACAGAAGCCTTGAGAATCCTGATCAGCAAGTTGTGGTTCATGTGGCCAGAACAGCTAGAAGGAGATCAACAGTTGACTTCTTTTGCCCCTGTGATCTATTTGGATGAGAAAGGAAAGCTCATCTCCAAAAAACCAGCCACAACTCCTAGCACGTGTCCAAACCTCACCTACAAAGTGAAGAAAGAAGGTACAGAAGGGACTGCTGTGCAGAAAGACACTTTTAGAGAGACTCACAGGACAGTACTGCAGTGTCTCTTGGTTCTTTAAAGCACCCCCCTCACCTCTGGTCCACCTAGAACACAGGACTACACCTCAAGAGCAACTGTCAGCCTTGGCTCGTCATTTCAGTCCAGGCACACTATAAAGGCACTGAGTAATGAGCTGAAGCAAACCACCCAAACCTGACATGGCGGATGATGCCTACTCTCGCCTAAGGAGCACCACCAGCACAGCCATCTTGGCCAGGACTCCCTTCCCAGCTGCCCCGCTGCCCCTCCTTCTGCCCCCATGGCCTCCAGAGTAGCTAATCTTTGGAACAGGTGAGTGTCCCGAGCAAGCTCTCAGCTTCCACAGCTGGGAGTGCAGCAGGGGAAACTCATTACATGGGTTTAACAGGGTTTAGACAGGGGTGTTAAATAGTCCTGTGGGCCAAATTAAGAGTCCTCCACTTACAAGCTGGGTTATAAAAAGATCCGAGGCTTTTTTTTTTCCCTCAGCAGGAACCCAACCCTTGAGCCAATGCAGTTTCAAGGATGAAAAAACTTGCACTTCAGGGACTTCCCAAATGGTTAAAGGGACAAGAGGTGCTGGAGGCTGGAATCTCAGCCCTGGGGTGGAAGGCTAGAGAAAGCCATAGGGCTTTTCTTTCCTGTCTTCTCCTTCCAGATCACAGTGTGTCTTGCTAAGAGTCAACTACTTCAACAAAGCAAGGCACACCTTCATACTGAATGCGTCACAGCTATTACAAAGGATGAAGTATGTCTTCAGGAATTAGCACAAAGTGGCTCATCATTTTAGAGTGCTTGCTGCTGCCCTCTCAGAAGATCTGAGTTCAGTCTCAGGCTCGCAGGTCAGGTGGCTCACAACTGGCTGTTGATCTAACTCCAGGGGACCCCAGGCCCTCTTCTAGCCTTCGTGATTACCTGTATTCATGCACACCTATTTACACACACGGGTGGAGGAGCAGGGGGGGAAGGGGAGAAAGAAACACAGAGACTTAAAATCAAATAAATAAGTTTTATAAAAGAATTGCTACAGCATGGTTTCCAAATGGAAAAATATTAGACCAAAAAAGAAATACAACTAGACGGACTGACCCAGCTACAGTCACCCCATGATTCTTTTTACTCAGAAGACTAAGACAGGAGGATTGTCTGAGTCTAAGTGTTTGAGATAACCCTGAACAACCTAGCAAGATTCAACCTCAAAAAGAAAGGGGTTAGTGAGCAGAGGGAAAAAGAAAAAGGAAGGAAGGGAGGAAGGAAGGAAGGAAGGAAGGAAGGAAGGAAGAAAGAAAGAAAGGAAGGGAAAGAAAGAAAGAAAGAAAGAAAGAAAGAAAGAAAGAAAGAAAGAAAGGAAAGAAAGAAAGAAAGAAAGAAAGAAAGAAAGAAAGAAAGAAAGAAAGAAAGAAAGAAAGGTGAGTAGTGAGGGAGGAAAGGAAGGAGGGAGGGAGGGGAGGTAAAGGAAGGGAAGGGGAAGGAAAGGGAGGGGAGAGGAAAGGAGGAGAGGAAGAATTGTGCATTGAGCATGGTGGTTCATGCTTGCAATCCCAAAATTTAGGACCTGAGGCCAGAGAATCATGAGTTACAGACATGTTAGTCTACAGAGTGAAACCCTGTCTCAAAAAAAACCCCAATGTTGAATATGGTATATCACAGGCTACTAGTGCTTATATAAGCACATAGCACTTACGTCAAGCCACATGAATGCTCATCCTTGTAGATGATGAATGCCCTGCTATTTATACACTTCTGTCATATGGTTTCCATGTTGGGCTCTGCAGAGACCATCTTTGTCACACCAGTTAAGGTCAGGTGACCCTGGCTTCCTCTGGAAACACCCGATGGGACTTGCTTCCACAGCGGGAGACACGGGGACTTTCTAGTAGCTTCTCAACTGTGCTTCCTTTGGATTTTTGTGGGAGCCCAGGAGGATGTCCCCAACATTTCCACCAGCCCTTTTAGTCCCTGTCCTTCACTGACAGCCCTGTCTCTGCTGCTACTGGAGCCCATGAAAAGCCGGTTACAGCTGCCGGAAACTATTGGTGGTGGCCTGTTAGACGAGTCCTTTTCAGAAAAAAAATAAAAAGCCGGTGGGAGGATGGGGAACACAGCATCAGCAGGAGCACAGGGCTCAGAGCAGGCCGCCATTCTTTGCCCACTCCCCAAACTTCAGTCTTTGCTGGTTGGTGTTTCGATAAGAACAATTCTCATAGGGAAAATAGGATTTTTTTTTAACGTGTTTAACTTTATTTACGAGTACACAGTTACTGTCTTCAGACACACAAGAAAAGGGCATCAGATCCCATTACAGATGGATAGTTGTGAGCCACCATGTGGTTGCTGGGAATTGAACTCAGGACCTCTGGAAGAACAATCAGTGCTCTTAAACCACTGAGCCATCTCTCCAGCCCCTGGGATGTTCATTGAACACAGTTAATAAGCATTTTATAAATGATAGGAAAGAAGCAGGGAATACTAGCTATCTCCACTGTCAAGGCCTCAGAAGGAGTTAGGGTCACATACACTGCAAATCCAAAAGTGTTTAAGGGTTAGAACACACCAGAAAAGTATTATCTGTGGGTGACCAGACCTCAATGGAACTGGAGAACACAGAACCCCAGCTCCAAGATTTCTCATGGACTTCAAGCAAGCTGGACTGTTATCCACTGCTGCCAGCCACCTTGGGGTAGGAGGGCTAATTTTTAGAAACTTCTAGTCTATTACAAACAGGCAGACCTGACCCCCTCACCCCCAAAACCCCTCTATTCAAAGAAAGCCTTCAGCAAAAGAATGCAGCCACACGATACAAGCATGGCAGGCTGGGGACACTCACTGTGTCATCTAGGGCATACAAAACTGTGGAGAAGGCGTGAGATTTAGAAGATCTGGCACAGGAGAAGCAGGCTTGGAAGCATGCATCCTGACTTGTTCAATTGCCAGCAATTAGATTTACCTTGGGCAGTTCTGCCGTGCTCTGCCTCAGTTTCCTCTTCTGTAAAAGGGATTAGTATCATCCTTGTTGGCTGACTGGAAGATCTAATGGAACAATTCATTCAGGGGCTCAGAATAGTGCTGGCCTATCCCTGCCTGTGCTCGACAGGAAGCCAGCCCACCCCCCCACTCCTCACCCCCACCATCACATCCCCCCACCCCACCCCTACCACCGCCTACTCACCACCTCTGTGGAATCTCCTCAGGAGCAGGTGGCTTTCTCTCAAACTCATTCATGCTACCAATGCCTATGGGGTAGCACTTCCCACCTTCCCTTGGAAATGAGACTTCCCATGACTGAGGGCTTGGCAGAATCCTGGGCCAAGCCCTCCTTGGGCTCCAAGTGATCCTGCCTGACACTCAATATCGAATTTGGACTCGGTGACATTCTGGCCTCCATTTGTCGGAATCCAGTTGCAGGCCAGTTCTGAGCGCCTGACCTCGGGAGAACAATGTCCCCAGTGTTCCCCACAGCCATTCATGGCTACTTTTGTTTCAGCCTAAAATAACACGGCACTAGAGGGTATTTTCTTAACACCACAGACTCTGTAGAAAATGTGGTGGATTATAGCTTCTTGGGGTCGCTCGCTAGGTTGATAACGATGTCAAGAGTATAGGGGAACTTTACTCTTCCAGGGCCAGGGTGACCCTAGGATTAGGGCCACACTTATCTCTCAAGACATCTTAGAGCATCTGGGATTGCATTTCATGACAGAGGCCCTGGGGGCTGATGTTATGTTATGTGCCTATGAACAAAGTGGGTTATTCCTCAGCAGGGCTGGAGTGGATTACCGTTGATGGCTTGGCCTAAACCAAGGACATCTGAGACTGCTGAAGAAAGGAACGGGATTCCACAAACCCAAACAAACAGGACTTCAAGCAAAGACTCAGCACCAAGCATTTAAAAAGGTCCTGGTGGGTAAAGGAGGGCCTTAGGAAAGTGTATTCTCTCCACCAAAGCCCTACTGGAAGTCTCTAGCCCACCTTCCTCGGCACAGACTGACAAGTCAGCAGATGCCAGCAGCTTTATACCAAATGGTGCAGCTTTGAAAAATTAAAACCTGAGTTGTCCAAAGAACCTCGAAAACTAAAAAATCTTCAAACCTGCCACATGCTTTATTGAAGTTCACAGAAAATAAATATTCAGTTTCTTTCAACCTGAATTTTCTCTGCAATGAAACTCATAGGAACCAGAGATGAAGAGGGAAGCAAGGGGGGTTGGGAAAAACCCTTAGTGGGTAACGTTTTTCCATAATGTGTGCAGGAAATTTTGCTGCCACTATCCTTGCAAAGTTGCCATCGCATTTGCTTTCAAGAAATCACACGGAACCCCACAAACTGATGGTTGACAAGCAACCCTGGTTCTAGAAACTTCTAAAAATGTTTCAGAAAAGGAGGGAAATGTTTTTAAGCTTCCCTTTAATTACAGGCAAGTTTTCCCCTTCGGTTTAGTTCAGCTCAGTCATGAAATGGATTTGAACTTCCTTTCTGATTCATTCTTCAAAACCTCAGTGTCGGTTTTATCAGAAACAGATCTGACGCTCGCAGTGCAGTGGGGGTCAGCACCAGACCCGAGTCTTCATTAAAGCTTTCTGTTTGGTTTGCTTAAGGAGAAATCATAACAGATCGGGTTCGATTTCTTTTTGTGGAAAAAAAAATGTGCTGACCTTTTCCTTGCCTTATTAGGATAACTGAAGGCGACAAAAGTCACAGAACACCATGTTTTCCTAAGAATACCTCAAAGGTTCAGTGGAAACTCACAGCGCCAAGTTCTCACTGATTTCTGGGTCACAGGGCCTGGGCCATTGAGTCATGTGGCTGTCTATCACGGAAGTTTGATCTCTGCCTTTCAAAAATACTCAGGTGGCCACAGATGTCCCTGAGAGTGGCTAGAAACTATTGGAGCCTCTTTCCCGGACCCTGGATTCCCTTCTCACTAACCTTAACTAAGCCACTTAAAGAGAAAGTGGAGGGGGAGTTGGGAATTCTTTCTAGATCGTCATCAAAACCTGACCACAAATGGTTCCAATTTGCTGCAGTGATTAAATCTATGTGAGTTTAAGGGTTTTCACTCCGGTCATTTGCTACTTTGGAATTTTGCTGCGTGCCTTGCTAAGAAAACGAACTTCTGAGTCACTCGCCGGCGTGAAGAAGGAAGGTTGCTAAACAAACTCCAAGCCAAGCTTAAGTGACTTCAGGAAGTAGAGACTAAATAAGGATAAAGACCGAGGTAGGGGGGATTACAGCAGCTTTGCCCCCCACCCCCGTGGGGAGGGGAATGTGTGGAGCCCCAAGCCCCACTTGGGTTGCCTTTGCAGAGCTGGCAGCCTGGGGTGAAAGTTGCAGCTATCAGTTTGACAATATGCTAAGCTGGATGTTTACACAGAAGTATCAAGGCTGGCTTTCTATTATAGGGGAGCCCAGAACATTGGAGATTAATTGCCTCAAAGCAGAAATTATAGGTTAATACCAACTTCGGGGAAAATCTTCTAGGAAGTACTTTCCTGGTCCCAGGCTGATATGTTGCCAGATTTAGTTAGGGACCAAGAATCAAGGCTCCTCAGTCTATTCCCCGTGATGATCCTTCCACCTGCTGCACCCCATCTTGTGTGGCCTGAACCCCTGTGAGACTGATGCCGCCAGTAGCATTCCTGGAGTCCTGTGCTTCCTGGTTTTCAACAGTCAATAGAGGCTCAACACAACATGGAGCAGAGATGTAGACAAATCGCTAGTGTTTTCTCCCTATCTACCCTGAGCTACAAGTGACCGTGGCAGAGGGTCACAGCCTCTCCTGAGCTGAGGCTTCTCGTGAGAATCCTTGATCCAGACCTACCCTAGCATTGGTCAGAGCTGATCTTCCTTCCCCTACTCTTCGAGGTTCCAAGGTAATACCAATGCCTGCAGAACTCTACTCAAAGCAAGCACAATTTTAAGGGCCTTCAAGCCTCCTGGGTCAGCATCTAATCCCTGTGACCTGATCAGAGGACCATAGGCCAACTGCATCAGTGAAGAGTCAGAAAAATGGCATGGCTATTAATGATATACAGATAGTTATATATAGAATGATTTATAGATAGGTAGTTTTATACAGAATATATTAATGATGGTTCAAGTAGTTCTATATAGGATATACACATGCATGTGATATCTGCTCCTTATCTTTGCCTCCCAGTATTTAGAAATTCCAACTAGGCAGACCTTGAGCCTTGGCACTAGAGGTTGTCTGCTTGCCTGAGGCCTACCTTCATAGCTCCGCCATTTTCTTCCTACCCACAATACTGCAAACCCTGTCACTTTGCAGAAGGGCTGGTTGAGATCAGTTTACAAAGAACACCCTGCAGAACCTTCTAAACGCATCTGCGGCCACCAGCCCTTATGATTCTGTGTTCTCTAACCCACAACGACAGCTGTACTCACACCTCAGGACCAAACTGGCCAGTGTCCTTCAGGCTTATACACTGCAGCTTGTCCTTAGGGCAGAGAAAGGGGTGACCACTGTGAACAGGGAGAAAATAGCCTGATGGAGTGAACTAGTGGTCTTTGGAATGTACTCATTTCTCTGAATACATTCATTTATACCTGCACCAGGACAAGAAGAGTCTGGGCACAATGATTTAGAGGATAAATTAACCAGAGAGGGATTGTGATTTTGAGAAACAGGGTGGGGTAGGGGACCATGACAGCACAAACCCACATCAGTGCATTCAGTCCCTATTTCTTGGGTAGATTCAAATTTGATAGAAAGAAACAGTATCTCTGTATCTCTGGGCCTCAGGATAGTCAAGGACACTCCAAGGGATAGTTTTTACAGCCTCTAGAAGATCCAGAGATGGTTTCTGAAAGCCTTTGTCACCACTCACCCAGTTGGCAGCTAATTGTGGGACACTGTTCTCAGGGGACTGAATGGTACAGAATGTATACCCTGCCAAGACTGCCAGGGGCATGCATGGTTCATGACAGGAGGCTTGGTGAGACAGCTCCAACATGCTGTTCAACAAGAACAGGCTGGCTAGCCTTGGTGAGGCGGGGGCGTGCTTCGCAGAGGCCCTGTTCTCCTCCCTTGCCTGTTTCCCATCTTGATCATATCCACGATTGCAAAATGGAGGTCGTGATATCAATCCCATCAGATGCCCTGATTAATGATATAGCCCAGCTTATGAGCCTGCCGAGCCCAGCCCAGTACCTGGAAGCTTCCTCTAGGTACAGGGTGCCCAGCAAAAGGCAGAGCCCAAATCTTCTCAGAGAATTGATAGGGACCATGAATAAGAAGTCTTCCTTTTATAGAGAAAGTCTCAGATAGCCACAGACATTTAAGAAAATTCTCACCCTCCCACATGGGTGAAGGCTGTGGCTTGGGTCACAGCTGGAGAGGAAGTTTTAAAATAACAATTGTAAAGGAGACAGACTCACAGGGGGAGTTTACCTTTCACAGGGTACCAAGTATGCCCTGTAAGGGCATCTGCCGATGGCTTGCTGGGTCCTCCTGGTCTGTCATTGAATGCCTTATGAGGAAGAACATTTAAAGCCTCAACATGGGCACAGAAGTCCTGTCGGGTAGATTCTGTGAAGCTGCCAGCCTTTTGCACCAAAGACAGACAGAGAGGAAGGAAATCAAAGTTGAAGCGGCAACTAACCCAACTAGGGTGAAACAACCCCATCGGAGTTGATGATGAGGCTTTGAAACGAGCACCCTTTCTTGGGCACCCCCAGAAGCTGTGATGAAGGGCATTGTTAGCACTCTGTCTAAGCTTTGCCCCACAGTTACCTGGCAATAGCCAGGCATGCCTAATACTATAAAAGGGGCTGTTGTCCCCTTATCACACTCTTGCTCCTTTCTTGCTCGCTTGCTCTGTCCTCTCGTTCCTTCCCCCTCTCTCCACATGCTCATGGCTGGCCTCTCCTCCTCTACCTCTTTATTCTGCACCCCTCTCTTGGCCTTTCACTGCCTCTATTACCCTCTTAACTCCCCTCCCCATGCTCTGAATAAATTCTATTCTATACTATACTTTTATGTGGCTGGTCCCTCGGGGGAAGGGAAGCCTCAGCATGGGGCTGCCAAGGCACACCCTTCCCCCATACCTCACCACACCTCCATAGAACATATCCTCCCACTCTTTATCTTTTTATAAACATATCAGGTATGGAGTGAGCTGAGGTGCTGAGGATGCTTGCCCATGTTCCTTTCATGTTTCTTAAGCTGACATGAAGGAGTGAACAGAGACCTTGGCTCACTCACTTGCTCACAGATGTATCTGCTAATCTGGTAAACTTTGTACATATTCAGGACTCTGCTTTTTCCACGACTTTAAAGTTTTGACTATCCAGACATTAAGGGCCATCGGATGGGCAGCGTAGAACCAGGGGAAGCAGATGTGGTCCACACAGCCATGAACTGCTTTTGCATCAGTCACCACTGAGTTCCACAACTTGCAGCTGCCAGCAGAGGAGATCATCTTTCCGTGGACATTGGGGTGAAAATCTAAACACGTTCAAGAGCAGGCGACCGCAGCAGCCTGGTTCTTCTCCCACAGCATGGCCAGTGTTTCTTCAGTGACTGCCAGGGACCAAGCTCCATCCATCCACCCCCAAGTACCACTACAGAGTCCAGATCATGGTGCCTGTTCTACAAATGAAGAAAGTGGACTATACAAGGGCTAGACAATTTGCCCAGCCAGCCAGCTATTTAGGACCACCAGCAGGGTTTGACCCAGAGCCACCTACTTAAGGGACTCATTACACATAGCTGAGAGCAGAGGGCAGACAGTCCTTATTATAAAGAACCCGTGAGTTCAGGCTTCAGATATTCCGCTTGAATGTGTGTATAAAAGTCAAAGGAGAGATGACATACAGTGACCACGTTAGGGATCACCGGCTATTGACTACTTATGTCTGTTTGTCTCCCAAAGACACTCTGCCTGCTGCACTAGCAATCCCAGCATGCTTCTCCTTGAGCCGCTGGTTTCCATGTGACACACTGTGATCACCAAGCAGCCAGGTGGCCTTCCAGGTGCTTGGGGCATGCAGGAGTAGGAGCAAGGTACCCATTGTTCACCGGCTTATCTCTACTCCATCTCAGCTCCACTCAGCTTCTCCCACCTTCCAGAAACCTAGAGGGAGCTGTGAGCCTGACTCATCTATCACTGGCTAACAAGAGATTCATGAAACCTTCAGTTCCTTCCCAACCCACACTCAGCCAAGAAGGAGGTTTCAGTGCCCAGACCCTGTAGGATATCGGGGCTCCTTGCAGCCTTGCAGCCAGTCACAGAAATATCTGTGGGTACACAGGAAAGACCTGTTCATCAGCCCCACCTTGCTGAGCCCCTCCCGGGGTCACATCACAGTCTGAGAAAGGTGGCCCCAGTAGCTTCGTTTGCATACTTCTTGGAAAGACAAGGTGCCCTCTGTGACTGTGACTTGCCTCTAGGCCCGAGGGGAAATGAGCCTCAAGACAATCCTGTTTCACACGTCCTTACCAAATATCCTTGGAGAGGAACCAAGATGAACTTGCCTTATCTTGAATCTGGCTTAGCAATCAGCTAGGATATGGGAAGTGCCAACTTACAAGGAGAAATTCAGAACTCTTGTGGTTTGCATGATCTGACAGGTGCACCTGGGCCTTTCTATCTTGTATTGAGGACTGCGACCCCTTCCTGCTGAGCTCTCCTAGAAGATATGGTAAAGTTTCAGGGGGCCTGGGAAGCACCCTTAGGCCTTGGAGACAGGCAAGAGGCTGGCAGGAAGAAGCAATACCCGATCCAGGCCTTCAAGTGAGGGTGGATGTGGTCTCATCTAAAGCAGCCAAGATTGGACCCAACCTAGGAGTCTACAAAGAGATCAAGGGAACAGAAGACATTGGCCCTACAAGGTGTGTGTGTGTGTGTGTGTGTGTGTGTGTGTGTGTGTGTGTGTGTG
>JANHMN010000018.1:17894435-17920498 GCA_030674055.1 Rhabdomys pumilio | reverse complement strand
TGTGTGTGTGTGTGTGTGTGTGTGTGTGTGTGTGTGTGTGTGTGTGTCTGTGTGTGTGTGTATGCGTGCACTTGTGTGTGTGTATTGTTGGAACACAGATGGAAGATGGTTCCTATGAACTGCTCTTAATGACTGGAAAATGGTGTCTTAAATCATCATGGATTTAAAGTAGAATCATCACACCATCTATATGCCACTCACACACCATACACATCATGCATAGCAAAGACACACACCAAACATACACATCTACCAACCACATACACACACTCCCAAACACTCAACACAGAACACACATGTAACAAACACACATGCACATAGAACATAGTACTCATGCATACACACACATATACCACCACCACCACCACCACCACCACCACCACCACCACCACCACCACCATCACCACCATACAAATTCCAGGTATATTAAGTCTAATGGTTTTAAAAGTATGAATACAAGAGCTGGAGACATGGCTCAGTGGTTAAGAGCACTGACTGCTCTTCCAGAGGTCCTGAGTTCAATTCCCAGCAATCACAACCGTCTGTAATAGGGTCTGGTGGCCTCTTCTGGTGTGTCTGAAGACAGCTCCAGTGTACTCATATACATAAAATAAACAGATAATTCTTTAAAAGCGTGAACACAGTGATAACCTAACCTAAGCTAGGTACAAAGGAACAAGTGTGGTAGGGTCTCCACTAGTAGGTGGTCCTTAGCACACTTAAATCTGTAAATTCTGAAGAGAGGATGCTTGGAAGCAAAGTGATTGCTGTGGTGTGTGCAGCACCCTAAACACACAGCCAGGGGCTGGAGGAGAGGAAAAGTGGAGTTACTATCTAACAGGAATGGAGTTTCTGTTTTGCAAGACACAAAGGCTCTGGGGATGGAGGGTGGGGATGGCTGCCCGACCACGTAGATGTACTGTTGAACTGTACACTTAAAAACAGCTAAGGTACATTTTACAGTAAATAACCATCTTAAAAGTTATACGCTAACAAAGTATATGAGCACCAGAGAATAACACGAGAACACAGTCTTCATCATCTTAGCTAAAGGAGAGGCGCTTCGATGTTTCAAGCAGGACATAAAATGCCAAATCCTTGAAGAAAATGGTTGACCAAAGCGAGCAGTTGCTGAGGCCCAAGTACTCTGGGCTGGTCTTAGGATCGTAGTGAGATGTCATATGTAAAAGTGAGAAGAGGAAGGAGAAAGACAAGGAGGAGAAGGAGGCATAGAGAGGAGGATGGGGGGGTAGGAAATGGAATTGTTAAGGGATTTCCTAGACAAGAAAATGAGGACAGCCACACCACTGGGACTGACCTGAGGGAGCACCCCTCACCTTCACCTCCATGCCTGGGTCATTCCTTCAGCACTACCACTGACTCCCTTTTATTCAGTCACTGTACTTTGTTTGTTTGTTTGTTTTGTTTTGTTTTTCAAAACAGGGTTTCTCTATATAGCCCTGGCTGTCCTGGAACCAGCTGGGGCAGCTGTCTGCAGACCAGGCTGGTCTTGAACTCAGAAATCCGCCTGCCTCTGCCTCCCAAGTGCTGGGATTAAAGGTGTGCGCCACCACTACCCGGCAGTCACTGTACTTTTAAATCATGTTCCTGATATTTTTAAACCATGTTCCTGAACTACCATCAGGAGCGGCGTGAGGCACCATCGGTGGGTGGGTGTCTGTGTGTTTAGGGTTCTGCATACACCACGGCAGTCACTCTGCCTTTAAGGCATCTTCTCCCACAAAATACTTTAGGCCAACCTATTCATGCCTCATCCAGGGAATAGACAAACACCTGACTGCTGTTTCAAAGGCCTCCTCTTCCTCTTTTTTCTTATTTAAAGAAAATATGTATTCTATTTAAAAAAATATATATATATATATATATATATATATATATATATATGTGTGTGTGTGTGTGTGTGTGTGTGTGTGTGTGTTTGGAGCAGGGAGAAGATATGTTCAGTTAATGGAAGTAGACAAGAAGACTGAAAGAGAGGAAGAGAGGATAAGATACCCTGGGGCTGGAGCTACAGACAGGTTGTGCGCAGCCCAATGTAAGTGCTGGGAAACGGGACTCAGGTTCTCTGCAAAAGTAGCATGTGCTCACAACTGGCAAGCCTTCTCTCTAGCTTATTCATTTATTTATTTACTTATTTATTTTCTTTATTGTAAATAAGTGTTTTGCCTACACGTATGTGTACCACAAGTGTGTACCATGCATGTCTGTATATACTATGTGTGCCTGATGCCTGTGAACTCCAGAAGACATTGGATTCTCTGAGACTGAAGTTACAGTCAGTTGTGAGCCATTCTGTGGGTGCTGGGAACTGAACTTAAGTCCTCGAGAAAAGCAACATCTCTCCAGCCCCTTGTTATTTTTTAACACAGTGCTGGGAGTAGAACACAGGTCCTTTAACATGATAAGCAAGTATCCTACCATTGGCTTACATTCTTGTTCCTTTTGAGACAAGGTTTCTCTATGTAGCCCACTGCTGGTTAAGGTTGTTTTTGTTGTTGTTGTTGTTGTTGTTTGTTTTTGTTTTTGTTTTTGTTTTTTTGTCAACTTGATACAAGCTGGGATTTTTCTGTGAAGAGAGAACCTCAATTAAGAAAATGTCTCTATACACTTGGCCTGTAGGCAAATCTATGATGGCATTTTCTTGATTATATGGATATGAGAGGGCCCAGCCCGCTGGGAACAGAGCTACTTTGGGCAGGCAGTCCTGCTTTTTATAAGAAAGCAGACTGATTAAACCAAGAAGTGATGAGCACGTAAACAGACCTATAGCAGGTGAAGAGCTCGAGACTGTAGTCAAGAGTCATCTGAGTAAAAACACCCAGGTCCAGATGGACTCAGGGCAGAATGCTACTAGAATTTCAAAGAAGAGCTACAACCAATCCACCTATAAGAAAGAAGGAAAGACAGACAGACAGACAGACAGACAGACAGACAGACAGACAGGAAGGAAGGAGAGAGAGAAAGAGAGAGAGAGAGAGAGAGAGAGAGAGAGAGAGAGAGAGAGAGAGAAGGAAGGAAAGAAGAAAGGAAGAGAGACAGAGAAAGAAAGAAGGAGAGAGGAAGGGAAGAAGGGGAGGAGAGGGGAAAGGAGTAGAGGGAAAGAGAAGGAAGGACATAAAAAGAAAGGGGAGGGAAGGAAATAAAAAGAAAGGAAACAAAAAGTAAATTTCCAAAACCATTTTTGAAGACAGTATCATGATCCAAAACCAGGTATCAAAAACAGGTAATCACACACAGACACACACACACACACACACATGCCCCACCACCACCACCACCTCAACCACCACCACCAACAAAAACAAAATAAAAAGGAAGCCACAGGCCAATATCCCTGATAAACATAGATTCAAAATTCCTCAATAAAATACCTGCCAACTGAATACAGACATATATAAGAAAAAGTATCCACCATGGCCAAGTTGACTTTATCCCAGAGACTCAGTGATATGCAAGTCAATAAATATAATAAACCACAAACACAGACTTAAAGACAAAAATCACATGATCATCTCAATAGATGAAAAAAAGCCTTTGACAAAATCCAACATTACTTTGCGATAAAAGTCCTGAAAAAAGTAAGTCAGAGGTGACATACTGCAACACATAGGGAAAGAAGAGGTCAAACTATCCTTATTTGCTGAAGATGTTTTATATATAAGCTATGTTGAAAATTCTACTAGTAGATTTCTAAAACCATCAGCAATGAGGCAGGATGCAGAATCAACTTGCAAAAACAAACAGCAGCTCTCTTCAGCACCAGCAAGCATACAGATCAAGAGGAACACACGCTTGCCCTGAGATTCCTAGAAATGTCAGAAGTCTCATCAACCATGAAGTCTACACCCATGAAGTCTCATCAACATGGCTGCCTAAAACAGAAGCTGAACAACAATAGCAATCCCAGCAAACACGCTAACATGGATGGGGGAAAGCTCACGGGCCCAACCCTACACAAAGAACTACAGGCAAGTAAGGAAGTCGAGAGCTGGAGAAACACTCTTTCCCAGAGAAAAGCCCCAGATTGGTTCTCCAATACCAAGTGGTCAGCCCCAGAATCATATACATTCAAGTTAACATTACATGGGCTGAGCAGATTGCATTTATATATTTAGAAATTTGAGAGATGGCAAAGGGGAGAGGTTAATGTGAATGGTTGGAGGGAGGAAAGGGATGTTATATTTTAATTTCAAAATATAAATGTAAATAAAAAGAAAACAAAACAGAAAACACACACACAAGAAAACAGGCTGGGCAAATAAATGACGGGGTGAAGGCAGGAAGCAGCCTTCCTCCGTGGTCTCTGCTGCACTTCCTGCTTCTGAGTTTCTGCCTTGAGTTTCTGCCATAGCATTCTTTCCCAAAGGGCTGTGAGCTATAACATGAAATAAGCCCTTTCCTCCTCCCAAGTTGTTTTTTGGTCATGGTATTTATCCGGGCAATAGAAAACTATTAGGACACCCAGGCTGGCCTTGAACTTGCAGCCTGCTGTCTCAGCCACCCAAGTATCTGGTGTCATAAGCCTGGGCCACTAAGCCTGCAATATGCCTGTTCTAAGAAGGTGGTTATAGATAATTCCCCAGTGTCTGGCAATCACTGCTTTCGATTTCTCACATTTACCCCATTTTTGTAAGGCACCCACATTACCTGTGTGCCTTTGTATCTTGTTCCTATGTACTCTTCCGAGCTCTCTTATCCAATGAATGTGCAGAGGTTCTGTCCACCTGCTGATGGACATTCAAGTGGCCTATGACCACTGAGCATGTGTGAGAAAGCATTTGTGTGGATGTTTTTCACAGCTCTGAGCTCCTACGCAGGCTACCTGCAGATTTCACCATACATGCACATTTCAAGTACATTCTAATTGTAGTGTATTCATTTTGAGAGAAAACTTTATGCCACTCCTGTGACTGGAAATAGGGATGTGCTTAAGTCAAAGCTTCCCATAATAATAATATGTTTATGAATATTTAAATGACATGACAGCCTTGTGTGTTGGCATGTGAATGCTGTATGCATGTAAGTACTGTTCTTATCTGAGAGCTGCTGCCGCCTATCAGAAGCTCTGAGCCAGAGGTCGGTTCCAAGACCCCTGCCTGCTGAAAAGGAGATTAGCAGGTGTTGGAGGGGTGCTAACATTGAGCTAGACCCTCCCTGAGGGAAAAAGGGACCTCCTGTTCAATACCAGTCTCACAAACATGCCATCTGTAACCAGGTAACATCTCACAGAGCAAGGGGGAAAGGACTCTGCCACACTGGAGCACTCCTCCTTTAGCCCAGAGCTCCATTGAGAAGGCCTTTTCCTGAAGCACAAGTTAGAACCAAGTTCCCACCGTGGGCCAGGTGCTGTGGTAAGTGCCTTGCAAGTACCAGCTCACTTACCACCAGTTAGGCAGAACTACCTGACAAGCAGGGGAGAGGTTACACAAGCATGCTCTCTGTTGTTTACCATGTGGACGAGGTTTGTGATCCAGCTAAGCTTCGTTCCAAGTTTTGTGCTCAGGAGAGAACAGAGCTCCAGCCCCAGGCAGAAGCCTCACAGAACCATGTTCAAGCGCTGTGCTGAGAGTTCACTCCCAGAAGCCAAATGCCAGCCACCCCAACCCACAGCAGCTAGAGTCTGCTCATAAACTCAGAACCTACAGCCCTGCCACACAGAGGAGTGCCACCTTTGAGATGGGTGGCTTTATGGAACCTTGGGCTTAGGGACTAGATGTTTGTACCACCCCAGCCTCTTAATTCCTGTGCTGGCACTGGTCCTAGAGATGGCACTGGGGGATGACTGGAGCATGAAAAAGAAACCTCATGTGTGAGACAGAAGATCCTAATTTATCTCCAAAGGACTCAGCAACTCATAGGGCACTTTCATGCCTTTTTTTTTTTTTAAATGTTAGGACCCAGAGAAGAGATGCCATTTACAACCCAAGAAGCATGAGAAAGAAGTATTTGCTGTTGAAGCTGTCAGGCTGAATGAACTGTGGCATCGGTTCCCTACCTGGTTCCTTCCTGGGAGCTCTGCCTGTCCACAGGGAGAATGGCCTGACCTGCTGAGGGACAGGCCTGCAGCGAGGTCCCGACAAGCCATCCTAGTGAATGTCAAACACCGTTGCTCATATGACTGTCACAGCAACAGTGTGAGACATGGGGACCCAAAGTCCTCTCAACAAGCAAGCTTAGGAATAAGTCTATTAGCAAGTAGTGGATTTCCAACAGTTGTCACACTTTAAAGCTGTGGACGCCCAGTGTTGGGAAAAGAAAATGGCAGGCCTGGCCTGGTCCTAACCCTTATAAAATTTGCATCCAGCAGGGAACAAAATTAGCAGGGGAGCAACTGGCAAGTAAGTGACTTCATGTTCCAGCAAGAGCCATGAAGGCGCTGAGGGACAGTGTTGGGAGGGACCTGGAGTGAGACACTGTTCCGAAAAGGCCTTCCCGATGACCTAGGACGTTTAGACTTAAGTGACATCGAAGATCTCTCGAAAAGATGAGGCAGTTGCCAGAGTGCCGGATCACAGTGAGCCTTCTGAGATGAACGTTTATGACGTGCAAAATCCCTGAGCTTGAAGTAGCTGAGCCAGAGCTGAGAGGTATGAGGAAGTCTAACCATACGGAGCCTGGAAGACATGTAGGAAATTAATGCTCCATCCTGATAGAACAACTATTTTCCTGAAAGAAGATGGCTGCACGAGCGTCTCAGAAGGAACTCGATGTACAGAACACAAGCCACAGGGGAGAGAACAAAGGATGCCCAGTTGGAGGATGTCAAAGGAATCCAGGTGATGGGTGCCTGCAGCTCAGACATGACACAGATGGATATGGCGCAGACAGTGAAACGTGACCCCCCCTCCCCCCCGTCTGGGATGAGTGTTGAAGACCTAGAGGACAGACATGTTGACATATTAGATACAGAGTGTGACTGCTTGAACAGGACATGAGGACAAATCAGGAAGAGCTATGTGCTTGACCTCAAGCTGCTAAGCACTATTGCTACTTAGATAATGGCGTGAGGAGGAGAGCTGGGGAATTTGGAGGATACTCAGGCTGAGATGTCTGTTAGACATTTGTGAAGCCCTGGACTGTAGGGGGTGATGACCAGGAAGAGTTCTAGATTGGAAGTTCCAGTCTTAGATTTAAAAAAAAAAATGTCAAGTATTCTGGAGCTTTGGTATCTGATCATACCACCCATCATGACAGAATGGTCTGATAATGGAGCCTCAAATCTTTAATGCTCAGTAATACGGATGAAGAATATACACAATACACTCCCCTCTTGGAGACCTCAGTATCCTCATTAAAATTCCCCGGTAAGTCCTGCAGCCAAAACAAAAAACAAAACCAAAACAAACAAACAAAAACATGCCGGATACATCTTTTACTTAGGGCCTCCTTCCTGTATTTGCTCATGGAAGTATTTTTTCACATATACTATTGATTAACATCACAGGCACCAAGCAGGTCAAGAGTCAACTAGGGTCTTCAGGAATGAGTGGAATCCATGTGCCATTGGCCCAGGAGTGTATCTGGAGCAGAGGTCATCTGGCTTCTGCAGTAGCATACCAGGGAGAGTGTGTTTTTTAGCCTGTGGCCATAGGGTGTGTGTTGCAACTTCTGACCTCTGCCACTATAGCACAGGAGCCTCAGACAACATGTAAACACCTGGGACCAGTAGCACCACAGGCAAGATGTGGCCCATGGGCCCGTAGGTGTTGACGTCACTCCCTGATGCCCAGATAAAGAGATACAAAGAAGGTAAAAGGCAGAAGGAGAAGGAAGACCAAGAGCGTGGGAGAGGCAAGTGTTCAGCACCTGGAGGAGATCCAGGAGATAACCAGAAGGAGGGAGACACTCTCCTTGAAGCATGGATCATCTTAACGACCTGGGTGTCCTAGTTTTGGGTTACTATCGCTGTGATGAAACGCTATGACCAAAGCAACTAGGGGCGGAAAGGGTCTATTTGGCTTACACTTCCATATCACTGTTCATTCTTGAAGGAAGTCAGGGTGGGAACTCAAACCGGGCAGGAACCTGGAGGCAGGAGCTGATGCAGAGGCCATAGAGGAGTGCTGCTTACTGGCTTGCTCCTCATGGCTTGATCAGCCATGCTTTCTTATAGAACCCAGGACCAGACCTAAGGATGGCACCACCCACAATGGGATGAACCCTCCCCATCAATCACTAATTAAGGAAATTCCTCCCAGCCTGATCTTTCTATTGAGGTTCCCTCCTTTCAGATAACTCTAGCTTGTGTCAAGTTGACAAAAAATTAGCCAGCAGAACCTTATCCTGAGTGATCACTGTCTGCCTTACTGAGGGGTCACCTACCCGTATTCTGAGGAGAATACAAGCAGATAGACCTGCAGCCAGGCTCGGCCTCCCTCCTGGTAGGGCTATACCAAAGCCCACCTCCTTCCCACACTCAGCCTAGGACCCAGACCACACGTCCTCCCCAGCCCCTGTCCCTCTGCCAGCTATGCTTCCCCTCCCTCTGTCCCTGTCACGTGAAAAGGGAACTTGGCCAGGAAACAGCTGATCAGAGAATTAACAAATGCCAGCATCTCTGGTGCCCACGACAGCAAGGAGAGATCCAAGAAGACACTGATATTTATTTATCTCGTGTTTTCTTTCAGATCTAGCGATGTGACAATAACACATGTCACTGTCAGCCCAGGCCCTGCTGGCAGGCAACACCTTGAAAACTATGCCGAGGTTCAGAAAATAAACAGCAGACACTCTGATTCCAGTGATAAGACGCTGGTGTAAGGCGAGCCTCCTGGGATCCATAATCTGGAATCGTCAAGGGATTGGAATTGTCTGCCTTTTTGATAAAAGATGTCAGCTCCCCTTCTGAGTCTGGAACAGAAAGAAGCCTTCTGATTCTGACACTACTTGTGTGTCACCAAGTCTATGGAAAAAAAAAATCTCGATTATGGTAAATATACTTCCTGTGTCCATCAAAGTCCTTTTTTTTTTTTTTCAGGAGAAAACTCAGACAAATCGAAGTATGGAAAGTCCAAAGCCCTTGTTCTGCCTGGAGAGACTGCTCCATGCAGATGGAAGGTTCTTGATTGTTATTTCATTCAAAGGCCTTCAAAACCCACTCCAGAATTGGCAACTGTTATCTCTTTAAAAGGACGGAGACTAATTAGCCCTGAGAACGATAGTTCGGCTGTTCGTGGTCTGTGGTTGTAATATAGTTTGATTTGCCTTGAAAAAAAATGCTGCAATTTCTTTTTTTTTTTCTTCAGCTGAAATTCAACAAAGGGAAAAAAAAATACCCTATGAGGAATCAGCAGCAGACTGCCTCACACATAAGAAACCCTGAAGAAATAAATATTTATTGAATGAGAGCCACCAAGAACCCAGGCAGGTGATTAGATCCAAAAGGAAAAGCCAAGTGACATCAGAGACTGTTGACTCAGGCAAGCTAGAGCCCAGGTGTGCTCACACCCATCACCTCCAGGACAATGCCAGAAGTCATTCATTCACCCAACAAGCATGCATGGTACATCCGGTCTGTTCTGGATTTCCCAAAGTGTACTGAGGTGGTACAGAGCAGGAAGCCACAGCTTCTTGTCACAGTAAGTACCTATATATTGGGCAAGAGAAAAGGAGAAGGCAAACAGAATCTAAGGACACAAGCTACCACAGACTTAATATGAATATAAGCACTGCCTTCCTGCCTATGTTTTAAAGATTGGTTCCCCAGCTGATGGCAATATTATTGAAGGCTGTAAAAACTTGGAGAAGTGAGGTCAAACTGGAAGTGAGGGGGACGTTGTATATTATTGGTGCCTGCTTCCTGTCTCAGTACCTGCTTCATGTCCAGTCATAAAGAGAAGAGTGTTCTTACCACATCTTCTAGCCCCCATGCTCATGGAGTCAAGCACCATGGAGTAGGAACGCCCTCCCTGGCACCCAAGAGCCACAAACTATCTAACAAAACTCCAGTGCTTTGCACAGGAAATTTCTAAAATGATATCAACTTTTTCCATTGCCCTTGGCTGTCTACCCCATCTTGAAGGTAAAACCCTATTGCAGAAGACAAGACGCACTTTAAGCACAAGACTTGGAGGAACCAAGCTGGAACGGACATGAGGACATCCTTCCTGAGGACTAGATCTCATAGTATCTGAAGAGGCACTGTAAGATGCTGAGGGAGAAAGTCAGTCAATAGTCCTACCCAGCTATAAGTCTATGAGTCACAGTGACTGGCTTGACAAGCTAGTCTCAATAGTAGCACTTTTATCTCGGGGTAATCAACAGCTGTCCAGTTGAAGTTAAGTTCAAGTCAATCGGAGGGAGCCATGTTTGGTACTGTAAACCTAGACAAATTACTATGACTGCTCATCAGAGACCCCAGTGGGGGTGCTACTGCTGCTATTTTCTTAAACCAATGTAACTTCTACCTGTACTGTAAATACTCATCCTTATCTCTACAGATACCTGTAGGTCTTTGCCCCTCGTTGATGACGCTTCTTTTTGTACCAGATGGAAACTATTACAGAGACCCACAACCAATCAGAACGTAGGGAATGCGTTATAGTAGAGTGCCCATTTGATGCATCTACAATTCAACCTTTAGGCTCAGGGAACATCACGGAAGAGAGTGCAAAAACCATAAAAGCCACACCCTGCGACATGCTGTTACATGATGTCTTCTAGACACGACAGGGAAGCTGTACCAGTGAAACCTCAAAAGTATGCTTACCTAAACAGGACTTGCAGCATGATAACGTCAGTTGACATGTCATTGTGGATGGAGGAAATTTCATGAGGTCCTGCTCCTGGATGAAGAGCTATCAGCAATCAATGGCTGAAAAGAGAAGGAGGAGCTGTTTTCTTCAGGGACCAGTTCCCTGATAGGAGCTCCAAACCCAGAGGGTCAGCTCTAAGTACATGCAAGTATAAACAACACTAAATGGACTCAGTAGAATATATATTTATACATAATTATTATGTATATATGTAATTAAAGAAGAGGTCATGAACTTGAGAAGGAGGCGGGACATGGAAGGAGTTGGACCAGAGAGAGGGATGGGTGGAAATTAATGTAAATGCAGTGCTCATGTATGAAATTATCAAAAAAAACAATATTAAAAATTGAAAAAAAAAGGAAGAGGGCAGAGGTGACAGGGAGTGGTATAGCTTTAAAGAGAAGGGTGTGCTTGCCCGCCATTTGTGAAGAACTGAGTTCACTCCTCAGTGCTGATGAAAGAAACAAGCCAAATCAAAACAAAAACTAAAGGCTTGTTTGACAAAAGGCAGCCAGTTTCCCAGATTTTGTGTTAAGCGGAGTTGGCCTGCCTAGAGCAAGCCAACACTGCAGGCTTTGGCTAAATGGCCACCCTGCCTCATTCTAGTAAGAGGATTTGCCATCATGTACAAAGGTAGATGAGAGTCTCCGTTCCTTCTGGAGTCATTTCCGGCAGCTGCTGGATCTACACTAGCCCAGCATTCATCCATCTTGATGAGAAGCGATCGCCTCAGTTCCACCAGCGCAGGCATCGCCCTGTGCCATTTATTTATTTTAACAAGTTCATCAGAGCACACATGGCTGGTGTGTCACCACCATGCTGTTTTTCTTTCGCTGTCTGTACTAATTGTATAAATATGCCCAGAGGCTTGATAGAAGTCCTAACACAGCCTACCATTAGTGGCCCACTTAGGGAGTGTGCTGTGGCTATTTCAAAGCAGGGCATGTTTCTCTTGAGGCAGGCAGTCTCTAGTCTCTTGATTACATTTGGAAGCTGAGGCTTTTTGAAGCACCCCCAAACCTAGACACAGGAAAAAGGGGTTCTGCCAAAGGCAGCTGTCCCTGCTTGCACACTAGTTCCAGAAAATACCAAGTCCTATCCCCAACCCCTTCTGTCTTGGGATTATGTTATAGGGCAAATGGGCCAACTCAGGACTTGAGGGCTGGCCACCTTGAGGGCTGAATGCTTCTGCCAGGCTGTGCTCCGACGGCTGTCACCAGTGATTGATGGCGAGGTGGCGGGAGGCTGTTGGACTGGGGCCAGTCCTTGGGAACAGATGATAAATTTGGGGCCCATATCACAGGTGGTGGAGAAGAGGGTGGACTGAAATAAATGTGACCAAGTTTTGTTCTGCAAGAACGGGTTTGGGGATTTCCTGGTTTATGCTGTGGGACTCCTCAGGTTTAAGCCCCTGTCTCCTGCACATCCACGATCACATCCCGACCTATAAATTTCATTTTAATAAAAGAGGTGTCTAGCCAAGAGATGGAGCAATTTTTAAGGCTACACATGTCTCCCTGACTGACTTCCATGTTTCACATTTCATGTCTAACTCTAGATGGCCCCTCTAGTCATGGGTATGCCAAAAACAAAACAAAAACAAGCAAACAACAACAAAAGAAAACAAAAAAAAAAAAAACAAATCCACAAAAGCAAACAGACCACTGTGCTTTAAAACGTCCTGATATGGAACAAATCAGCCTGAGGGGGGACTCTTGACTTGGAGATAGGATGATGGGCTGAGGGGCATGGAAACCCAGGACCCAGAGAGGCAAGGTCCAGGACAGTAGCCAGAGAGCTCAGACCACTCACTATCTTCGGCTACCCTGCCTTATCTCTCACACTCCACCCCACCCAAACCTTCTCGAGTCTCTGATCCACCTGTTGGCACAGCTGTGAAGCATCTTGATGTCACGTTTCCTAATGTGCTTCCAGGGCTCGAGTTACAGGCTGTGCTGGGGCCCTCAACCAAGCCGGGGAGAGGGATCTTTTAGGCCTTTTCTGCTCACTGGTGGATTTCTAGTCCCCAGTGCTGACCACAAGCTTCCTGTTCTAGGGCCAACCTCCTAAGCCACCAGCCTTGCTAGTGTGTACCAAAAGCAAGTCCTCAGACCCATGCCAGCCCTCTTTCAGATGGCACTCACCCCACAAAGCACTTAGCATTTTAACTTCACGAATGTAGGAGACTGCCCCCTGGTATGTAAAGCATGTCACACACCACACAAACCTTTGTCCCAAAGGCCTCTTTTCATGCAATCTGTCACAATGTCACCCTGTAGCCAAATCCCCTAGGGTGTGGCCACCATCCAATGTGACCCCTCCTCGTCTGGCCCTGGTTCACACCCTTGAGTCTCTTATGGTCAAAATGTATTTATAGTTAGAGTTTTGCTGAGGCACCTGGCTATGATCCAACCGTTGGGAAGGTTGAGGCAAGGGGGTGGTGAATTAGAACCACATAGGTTGCAGACTGAGTTAAAGCTTACTTGGGTTCCATAACCGGACCCTTTTCTCTGATGCCCCTCCACCTCAGATTTGTATTTGAATAGAGTGATGGAAAACATTCACTTTTTAAATGACAATAATATCATGAAGTTGTCTTTTCAAATAGGAATATTCCAATGCAAAAGTTAAAAGCCACTTATCTCCCCTCAGAAGGTAAGTAAAAGCTTAGTGGTATGAGGTAGGCAAAGGAGAGGCCACATGATATATGCCAGCTGAGAGCATAAGGCTAAACCCAAGTCCCAGCTTTGGCTCTTATTCACTGGAGTCGTGTAGCTTAAAATTTAGTACACGGGGCTGATGTCTCTCGGTGTGGGAGCACCATGACTGGGGTGCTCCAGACTGCTGGGGTATCCATACTTTCTGGAACAATGGCTCTAAAAGCTGGGTCACACCTTGTTTTCCCTAGTGAAAACTTGGCCTGTGGGCAGAGTCTGAACCTCTCACCATGGCTCTCAGGCTGAGCTGATCTATCTCTACTCAGTTTCTGCAGCATCTTCCCACGCCGTTTGTCACTCCTACTGACCTGTACCCCAAGTCGCCTGCTTGGCTCATGCCTCTAAGTTTCTGTTCATGTCCTGCCTTCTGCCAAGTGGTTCCTTTCTCTCGTGTCCATCAGGCAAGCCCTGATGTTCACAGGCTTGTGTGAACATCGGCCCCTCAGTGTGTGCTATGGCAAGTGTCTGCAATCCCAGCATTCTAAAGGCTGAGAAAGATGGAGCAAGAATTCAAGGCCAGTCAGGACTGTAGACCAAGACTGTCTCAAAATGATCGAATTCCTCTCAAGAACATTCATAGTGCTTGGGTACAGCCAGGATGAAACCTCAGAAAGAGCAGGACCTCACCAAAATGTTTCCGCCCAATTGTGGGGAAAAAAAAAAAAGCTAATGAAAGTTCATGCTAATGACTCAGAAGAGCTTAATTTATATCGTTATTTTGAAAAAAAACGAAGTGAAATTGTTCGAGAACCTGGTTGCACAATGCTTACGCCATCTAAAGTATCAAGTATGTGCTTGTTCTGGGTACCAAAAAAGAACAATGTGCTCTCGGCTGATAACCCTGTAAAATCATAAGAGATTCCCAGCATGCTCTAGTAAACAGCAGGCTGGTGAGCAGACACTCAAGCAGATTCGAGTTCTGCTCTCCTCCTTGAGAGGCTTCCCATGCCTCGGTACATTTTCAGTAGCTAGTGTCTGCTTCTTTGTTTGCAAGCCACTCCACCGGCCGGCTGGCACTTTGAGCCCAGTCTTAAGGATCATTCTGAGAGACTTGACCTCACTTGCACTGGCGTTCTAAACCCCTGCATTTTCTACAGAACCAATGATTTCCATGTACCACCATCTCGAGCTCTGGTCCTGCGTTGTAAGGCATTTACTTGTAACAACCAAGAGGCTGAAGACAAAGATCTGTGTCGAGCTTGACTCTGGGCACCCAGTGCGAAGAGCAGATGGCTGGGATCCCTGTCTCTTGGAGTTCTGCCCACCATCGGCACTGTAAATGGACATCGTCATGTTGGGGTGTCCTTGAAGTATAGCACACCCTGTATTCCCTTCGGCTTCTGTCTCTGGCTCCATGTTTTTCCCACCCTGACTCCCTGATGCAAATGGCAGTGCATACTCTCCCCACCCCCTTTCCTCATTTCTGCTTCAGACATCATGGGTGAGGTGAGAGCTCCCACCACCAACAGCGGGAACAGTGTCAATATTCTCATTATCACACTAAGTCCTATCAAGGGACATACCATAGGAACAAGAGTCTGGGACCAAGAAATGGCCCTCGGGGGACAGACCAACAGCTGTGGATCACTCTCAGCTGGCTGATTCTAGGATCTCATTATTCATTTCCGGACCCCAGACACAAGGATGGTGCCACCCATATTCATAGTAGATCCTTTCTCCTCAGTTAAACCTCTCTAGACTCTCCCTCAGAGACATCAGAGAGTGTGTCTCAGAGTTAATGATAAGACTAATGGAGCTGACAATACACTAGCCATTGCAGAATCTTTAGTCATGACTGACAGTCCGTGCTGAGTGAACTGGAAACCTGAATGAATCCTGCAGAGGTGACAGGTACCCCAGGAGATGATGGCTGCCCCTGATACTGTTTGTTGCTCAATTCTTTGTGGTTGGGCTTTTCCCACTGCATTATTGCATTTGGTGTCAGGAGCCTCTCTGTGGACTGGCCTTGGTTCATGTTCAAGAATTTCCAAGGGAAGTGTCTGGAGGTAGAATCATTGGATCAGTTTCACTTTTAATTTTAGAACTCCTGCCAGATTTTTCTCAGTCAAATTTCTCTCCCCTGGACTAAGAAAGAAGTAGGAAAGTGCCTTGCAATGAGGTGCAAAGGCCAGTGGTGGAGTAATTGTCTGGCTTGTCCAAGGCCTGTTTCAATCCTTCACGACGGCAAAAAGATAAATAAATAAAAGGGTTTTTTCCCACCTCATGCAACGTTAAACTATTAAAAATTAAAATCAATTGCACTCTGATGGGTAAACAAACTGTTGCATTTCCTTGGTAGTTAATGAATCTGAGTCATTATTTTCTTTCTTTTGATCTTGTGTGTGTGCACATGCGTGCGTGCCTGTTGCTTGAGGTCGAGCCTGTCCCCTATGCTAAAGAGGCACTCTTCCACTAAACTCTATTCCTTTACTTAACACTTTAATTCTTTTTTGGTAGTCACTAAAGTCAGGTCATCTGAGGCCCAACAAAGACAGCCCCGAGCTTCCACAGCTTCCTCTGGATTAAGGTCATGCATGCGCTGTCACTGCCTCTTCCAGTTACTATCAATCCATGGTGACGCTGTGACCTGATTGGTTGAACTTTGATACTCTGAGATAGAATTCTAACAAAACCACTGGCATTGGTCTTGACTTCTAGTCCTTTGGTTCTAACAGAATTATAATTTCTTCAACATTTCAATCAGGATAGGCTTCTTAAAGAAGATTCTAGACTGGCTGGTAGGATGATCCTGGGAAGAGAAGTCGTTCCGGTTGAGAGGGTATAGACAGCACGATGTAGACTCCACCCTTCCACACATACACCTCTTTCTGGTTACAGAACCTCATTACAAAATGAGCTATTAAGCTGACAGCCCAATTGACCAGGGCTGGGCTCCCTGGAACCCAGTGTACCTCAGAGAACTGGCACCAGCCCCAAGAGAGGGCACAGCTGTGAAAGCTAATGTTACAGGTAATTCTGGCAATTAAGAACCATGTTCAATTAAATGGATTTGTATCTCATTACTTGAGAGGCCCAGCAGTCTAGGGTGGGTCCCCAGTGAAATTAGGCACCAAGGACTCCCAGTTCCTAGCCCAAGCTCCCTATCCTATCTCCCATCAAAAATTGTCCTTCCCCACTCTGTCCAGCAGCTCCTAGCAAGACGCACGTGCCTTGGATCTTCCCAGCATGCCACGCCTCTACCCACAGTTTGACAGAGCACACACTGAAGCTATAACCTTGAATCCTACAGAATCCTTGTCTACAGAAAAAGAAACTAAATCTGAGAACTGTAAAACCTGATGCACTGTTCCATTAACTCAAAGCCAGAGAGTCTGAGATCCACACTCTCCCACTTAAGCAATTAAAGTTGGAGTTTTGTTTACTAGCTTTTCATTTTCTGTGTCCAGCTGTGCCGCTATTTCCTTACTAGATTTAAACTGGTTCACTTGGAAGAGCTTTCCTCTAGCGGGGAGACTTGGGAAATCACGGGGTTGGTGTGCACACTGAACCTGCTTACTTAGGGATTTGAGTCTAGTCTGAAAACAACTATCACCGCACAACACTCGAGGGTCGTCTCATCAACTGCCAGGATTCCACATTAAGCCTTACTTGGGAAACAATGAGATACCAGGATGATTCCAAAGAGGGACAGCCCCACCTCAGGCCAGCTCTCTAGCTGGGAGCAGGGATGTGAGGGACAGAGAACCTTCAGTATCCCTAGGCCTTGACTCCATCTCTTTTTCCTTTCTCCTTCCCTCACTCTCTCCCTTCAGTCTTCTTCTCTCTCTCCCCCTCTCTTCCCCCTACCATTTCCTTCCTTTTTCTCTTCCTTCCTTCTTTCCTATCTATTCTATTTGGTTTGGGGACAGAGTCTTGCCATGTGGCCCAGGCTAGCTTCAAACACTTGAGCCTCCTGCCTCTCCCTGTACCTCCTAAATACTAGAAGTGCAGGCTTGGCCAGTCCCTGGCTTTGTAGACCATGGACTACAATCCTTTTGCAATCCTTGAACTTCGGTGTATGTCTATACAGTGATGGAAGCATCTTCCTATAGAGATGTGTGCTGGGTGACTAGAGGAGATAGTAGACCTTGCTAGATCTCTGATTATTGGAGTTAGGGGTCAAGAAGGGTAGGAGTAGGCCATGACCTTGTGCCTGCTTATAAAAATTCAGGGCATAGTGTGAGGAAGGACCTGCTATTGTTCAATGACTGTGTTCGAACCTTAGGCTGGTTGTCCTCTGAGGATAAGGCAGATCTTCAGCCAATGTTAAGCTTCTTCCTTGGGCTCAAGACTCTACAAGGTCAAACCATAAACCCAGTTCAAAGTAATAACCCCAGTCCATCCTCACCTCCATTGCCCATCTTCACACAAGAAGGGAAACTGAGCCAGAGTGGGGTGAACACCACCCTCTGCATAGTTCCAAACAATCCAGGCTTGTCCACTGACTTTGGCAGCAACTCTACCTAGCCTTCCTAGGGAGCCTTGTCCTTGCTGTCTTTCAGGATAGGAGTGTAGACAAGGCTGTTGATGGTGTCCTTTGTGATCTGAAATACTTTTTCTTGTGGGGAGGGGCATCTTCTTCATTAAAAGAAAACCCTTTGAAATACATTTTACAACTTAGTTGACCTAAAGACAGAATCCACCCTGTATTCATATTGCATATTTATTCGTATAACTTTCATCTTTTCTTCTAATGGGTATAAGTTAACACCAAGACAGTTCTTTATGAAGTGCCATGAAGCTAAGGGTAAGTGGTCTCCAAGACAGAGTGAGGGAGCCACGACTCATAGGGGCATCCCAGGTAGAAAATGCCCTGGGAGAGGACATGCCCAAGCTTACCCTCAGGAGCTCCGGGACTGTTGAGTTTGTGAAACAGCCAGAAAAGAATTTTGTCACCTGATCTGCAGCCCAAACAAAGTGAGGAAATCACTGGACTTCTTCGTTCTGGGAACAAATCTACCCTCAAAGCTACATGATCCTCAACAGACTCCCAATCAAGAAGCATGTACCCTCCAGGTGTGATGGTCAATTTTAGTTGTCGTCTGTCAAGGACTTGGATCACAAGGCAAATGACTCTCAAAAATGACTGTCTGGATTAGGTTAGCCTGTGAGTATGTCTGTGAGGGGTCTACTTAACTCAGTTAATTTACATTGAAAGACTTGCCCACCGTGGGTGACAACATTCCTTAGGCAGGGAATCCAGATCTTTGTAAGAGTAGAGAAAGGGCCTATGTGATTTGGCTCAGTGAATGAAGGTATTTGCCACCATGCCTTACAATCTGAGTTCAATCCCAATCCAGGATCCTCATGGTGGAAAGGAGAGAACAGACTCTTGAAAGATGTCCTCTGACTTCCACAGATAGCAAGACATGTACATGCCCACCGTTTTCATGGTGTGTGTGTGTGTGTGTGTGTGTGTGTGTGACGTGTACAGGGTAAGTAAATCATTGCAATAATAATAAACATACATATTTTAGAAGTAGAGAAAGTGAGCCAGGCCATGCATGTACTTATTCTTTTCCTACGATGGGTGTGGCACAGTCACCTGCTTCAAGCTCATTGCCTAGACCTCCCCAACATGATGGTCTCTTCCTTGAACTTCCAGCTTAAAGATACCCTGACTTCCTTAAGTCGCTTTTGTCACATTTGGTTTTTGTTGTTGTTGTTGTTGTTGTTGTTGTTTAACCATCACAGCAACAGGAAAAGAAAGGAAGGCATCCAGCAATCATCAGTGCAGCTTAGGGAGGGTCACTGTCAGCCCCGGCTCTGAGAAAAACATGTCATCACTGGTCATTACTTAGGGCATCTTTCCCAGATGAAAAGGGCAAAGCCAACCCAAACTGCTTAAATGAAAAGGAGGGATGAGATCCAAGGCTTCAGGGCCTCAGAGAAGCCCAAGGCAGAAAAATAGTCTTTCTTCTGGAAGGCCTGGACAGGAACCAGAAATCTATCTAGGGTGGGGTGGCCCTCTGTCCCTTGTGCCTGGGGATGGTCTCTTTCCATCCCCCACTGCTCTGCAAGCCAGTATCAATCACAATCCTGTCTATAGGGCAAATGGATGCCCCAGTTCTACAATATACCATCTGGGGGCACTCATGACTCCTCCATATCTGCTTCACCTTAAATTTTTATCCTGCAGGAGACACAAGACCAGGATCTCAGCTTGAACCATCTATCAGGGTGGCAAGGGATATCCATGGCCAAAAGCTCTTCGGGGAGCCTTTGTCCTATGCATGGAAATACAGTCCCTGCAGAAAGTCCCCAAAAGCCAAAGCCACTCAGATAGCCACCCACTTGAACCATTCAGTCCCCCTGAAGCAGACGAGAATTATGAGTGGGTGTCAGGAATGCATGTTATTCTCTGGCTGGGTCTACCACATGAGGAGGCAGGCCGACCATCATGGCACATCTGTCGTTATGAATGTCACCACAGCCCCTCAACCAGAGCGTGACATTTACCCACCAGCTACCCCTAGGGTCTTAGTCACAAACACACATTGAGGACCAGATTATATCTAACCCTGGGGCTTCAGGCTCATGGCAAGGCCTGGACTCAACATGCTTCCAAATCTTGGGATACCTCCTTTGCAGGCATCCCTTCTCCATAGGCTTCTGGGTAAGAGGCGGTAAGAGAAGACTAGATTCTGGCTGTGCAGTCTGTGATCCAGGCAGGAGACAGCATCTCCCAGCCAGTGGCTCAGCCTGGGCAGTGGCTGGGTCTCCAAGCCAAGAGAAGCTTCAGCCAACATACCAGCAGCCCAGACGCTGAGCAGATGACGCCGCTCTGTTGCCATCTCTCTCAGGGAGCCTGCCAAGTCCCCAGGTCCAGCCAGTGCTGACATTTAAAGCAACGTGTGTGTCAACCATATTAAACCATACGCCAAGCTGTGGGTTATTAAGCTCGGGGGCAAATTGACCACAGCAATTAAACTGAGATTAGAAAGAGAGAGACGACCAGAGTCTCTGGATGGGAAAGTTGCAACCTACAGAACCTGAACACTACATCACAGCTGGAGGAGCACACACCTCAAAGGAAACTCACCGAGTCCTCCAGCCTTCCATCACACCCCTCCCACCCCAATCTGAGTTTCTTCTTTTGATAATCTGGTTTGCTCAAGGAGACTCAACTCAGCTTGTATCTGACATCAGGGGGTTTTGAAGACATGGAGAACCAGACAGTACACTCCCCCCCCCAGTGAAGTGACTGCTCTATTGTGACAGGTTGTTCTCTTCATCCTCACAGCATCTTCTCAGTGTGGATTATTCAGACCCAAGAGTAGGGGATGATTACTCAGAGAGAGTTCTAGAAGCAGAGCGTGCTTGCTCTCAGCCCACCAATATCAGGGAGCAAAAGGAGGCTTTCAGATGGAGCCAACCTTACACCACACAACTAGCTACAGCACAAGGGTAGAGGATAACACCCTGGAACAGGGGGTGCCACCCCTCATCTCAGAAAGATCACAGACTCCCCTTTGAGTCACTGGATCTGGCTGTCTATAATACAAGGCCATGGTTTTCTCGACTGTGTGCTGGCTTGCCCCAGACCGTCAGATGTAACTTGGTGTGAGGGGATGGGGGAGGAGCAGTCTTTCAGGGGAGGCTCTGATGCCTGAGTATGGTGGAGCTCTATTTTTTTTCCTTTCAAAAGGTCCTCAGGCTCCACAACTGCCCTGGCTAGGTAGCTCATGGTTCTGAGAGCTGCAGGAGACAGGATATAGTGATGGAGGACATGGAATTTGAGGAGGTCATGTGTGTTCAGTTTCTGACCTTATTTATTGCTCACTGGATAACTTCTTTATGATGACCTTTGCCTGGCCCCAGCTTCCTCTCCTGTGAAATGGCTCATTATACATTCTCCATCAGAGTGGATGGCTCATGCAAGCAAGGATCTGGCCAGGGAAGGGGCACTTCATTGGGCAGTTATCTGTGGCCTCTGGCACTCAGGGATGAGAATGATGGTTTTATCCACTGCAGGAGATCCCCAGTAAATTCACTGTTCCCAGAATAAAGTCTCAGTTGTTCATCTACCTGTCCACCTGTCCACCTGTCCACCTGTCTACCTGTGGTCTGTCCCCTGCATGAACTCTCCTTTAAAAGTACTTAGAGCCCCTGGGTTCCCAGCCTGGACTCTGATCTTCCACTCCCTTGCCAGAGCCCCATGTGTCACATTTACCATGGTGGGAGAGCAGAGACCTCAGCATTTAACTTTTAAAAGATCATGTACCCATGTGCTTCCCTGGTTGAAGACTCTGTGAGCAGAGGATCCAATCGCCTTTGTACTCCCATTGCTTGATGAATGTGCACCACCGACATCTCTTAAGGAGCCAATGTTTTGAAGAAAAGCCCACTGGGAAGCAACCTTCTCTCATCTAGAGGTTCCATGATCACTGTGTATTGACTGAGGGGGCAAGTGTATCATTCTGTCTCATCATAACAGTGATGAAGAGCTGGTTGAGGGAACAGTTTCCATCTGTGCCTCCTGCAAGGCTGTCTCTTCCGGGATCCAGTCCAAGTAGCCCACTGTTGGATGAGATGCATAAGTTCACAGTCCTCAGCTCTTGGCCTCAATCCTAACCAAACTTTCTGCAGTACCACCATTCTTCCGTCCTCTGCTCCTTAAAGTGGAGGCGGGGGAGTAGTAGGGAAACCATCTTGTTTTCTGGAACATTTATCTTTACAAATTGCCAGAAGAATCATCTGGTTAAAAAGTGATCTGAGCAAATGGTGCTATAATAATGTGTCTCGGGATGGGAGAAATGATAGAACCCAAAGTGCCAGGGCTGTTTGTAAGTGGACCCTTGAGATTCAAGATATCATGACCCCAACTCCTGACACGATTAATGATATTCTGCTATGCTTGCAGACAGGAACCTAGCATAACTGTCTCCTGAGAGGCCTCATCCAGCAGTGGATAGAAACAGATGCAGAGTCCCACAGCCAAACATATGTAGTCTTGTGGAAGAGTAGAGGATAGAATTGAGAGAGCCTGAGGGGTCAAGGACACCACAAGAAGACCTACAGAGTCAAGTAACCTGGGGGTTCACAGAGACTGAACTACCCACCAATCAAAGAACGTGCAGAGGCTGGACCTAGGCTCTCTCCACATTTATAGCAGATGTTCAGCTTGGTCTTCGTATGGGTCTGCTAACACCTGCAGCAGGGGCTACATTTGACTCTGTTGCCTGCCACTTCGACCCCCTTTTCCTAACTGGACTGTTTGTTTGGGCCTCGATGAAAAAAAGATATGCTTAGTCCTGCTGGGGCTAGATGACCCGGGGTGAGGTGTACCCAAGGAGGGATTCCCCTTTCATAAGGAAAAGGGAAAGAGGAATGGGGGTTAGAGATTTGTAAGGGTGGCACTAGAAGAAGAGAAGAGATGGGGACAGGGGAGAGGGCACGATCAGAATGTAAAGTGAATTAATTAAGTAAGTAAGTAAACAAAAGATATTACAAACCAATTTTGGGGAGTGTTCATTTTTTTTATTATGAGTGGTCAGAAAGGATGAGGAATCCCCTCCCTAAACTGCGTTAAGTTCCAAGCTGAAAATGCCTTGACTGAATCATAGGGATATAGATTAGATCCTTCGAAAAGGGAGTGGGGCATCCTTAGGCTATCTTCCGGCTTCCCAATCACACTGGGCCTGCTTCAAAAGAGCTCCAGACTCTACCTACACTCTGGATCACAATTCATCTGCCTCTTGACCTACCTAGCAGGACCTTGCTCTCAGCTAGCTAGCACTCTGGAAGCCATATGGCAAGCTAACCCGTACTAAAATACGACTAGTGGATTTAATGGGTTTGCTTGTGAATGAGGAAGATGCTTTCATTTACATCCTGCAGGAAGAATCATAGACTCCAGTGGACTGTACCACTGATGGTTTGCTGAGCCTCTGAAGGTGTCATCCTGGCTACAATCCAGTCAAAGTGGGGCATTGAACAGGCTGCATTTGCTGCCTGTGTTCTTGGTTTCCAGTAGTTGGTTGAAAAATGGCCTTGAGTCTCTTTAACCCAAAAGTTAATTCCTTGTGTCTAAATTCGTTCACTTACTATTCAGATAACTTTAAAATAAGACCCTGAACTCAGCCTTATTATCCATCACTCTCTGGGCAGAAGCAGAAAGGTCATGCTGGCTCTGTTGCCATTAGTGCTAAGTGGTACCCAACCATCACTAAGCGATGTTCTGTGACTATAACCACAGTCCATTATTCTCACCCCTACAAGACAGGTGAGGTAATGGGCTCATATCACATGGACGGGTTGAAGCCAGGGTTCAAAGCCAAGGATGCCATGTCTTAAGCCATAGATTGATGTTGGGGAGACATGTCCCCTGGGCAAACCACGGGTGTTACTCTCACAATACAGATGGAAAAACTAGGCTCAGAAAGGGCTAGTGACTTGACTAAGATCACACAGACAGTAAGTGGCCTCTGGAGTCCACCCCACCCCACCTTGGTCACCACTCTGTGTCCCCTGGCTCTTGAGACCCTAGAACTGCCTCTCCCCACCACCTGTCCATCTTTATTCTGATCGGTGTCGCCGATCTTGGCCATCTGCTCCGGAAGCTGACAGAAATCCTAGGACAGACAGGAGAAGAATCCAGAGAGTGAGCAAGCAGCCAGTCCTTCCTCCTCCACAAAAATAAAAGTCAAGAGAGCCAAAGACTCTTAATCTGACCCCCAAAATAAACTTCCTTTCTCCTGGTCTGAGGCAGTAGATGACAAGTTCTGCTTCAGGTCATTAAAAACCCAAACCAAACCAAACACTACTAAAGCCTTCAGCTCCTTCATGATTCCGTTTGTAATGAAAACACACAGACTTCCCCTCTGCCCCGGGTCGGGGAATTGCTGTGGTCGGATACAATGTTTTCACAGTCAGCTAATTAGCCCCTTCAAGGACCGCTGATGATCTAACTTCCCGCCCTTGACTTGGCCTGAGAGCTCCTGGCTTTGCTCTGACCACTAAAGTGAAGGAGGATCAGGGGTTCAGAGGTGAGGAACACTTGGACGAAGCCCCATGGATCTGTACGCGCCTACACTGTGCGCCAAGGGCCCTTCACTCCTGCCTCTGCCAGCTCCCGTCTACATAAGTGATTTTTCCTTCCCGGAGCTCTATCTCCTTAATCTGTAAAATGGGGATTCTGGTGATGCTTTCCCTTTAAGATAGTATTTGAAATCTAGGTGTCTGCTCAGCAAGTGCTGGCTTTCTTGACTCTTTTTTCATCTTCCTTTATTTCTTAGACACCCCAGCAACTAAGATCTGTCATTCCAGCACGTTCTTCTCCATTCTCCACATCTTAATATGTGCAGTGAATGTACAGCAAGCGCTTCAAGCAGGAATGAGTATGGAGTTACTGGTCTGTAGCTGTCAGCCTAAGAACAGGCCTGCATCTAGCTATGCTAATCTGCCCATTTTACAGAAGATATCAGTGAGACTCAGAGAAGTACCCCAGCTAGGGAAGAATAAAAACCCAGATGTCAGGCCAAAGTCGTTCCCTAATACTTTAGTTTTTTGTTTGCACACCTGGTATTTCTGTTCTGGAATAAACCTTATGATGGTTTGTTGTTGTTGTTGTTGTTTTGTTTGTTTGTTTGTTTGTTTCCATGCATTCAACACTAGTAACTTCTCCTGCTTGCTGTGCCTGGCCCTGGCCCTCACAGCTTCTCAGTACAAGCTTTTGGCGACAAACATGCCCCTGGTGCTTTTTTTCATGGAGTTGAGACCAGGCTGGTGGCTCTGCTCTGGTTTCTTGTTTCTCTTATCCTTCACTCTTTTGGTTGATATTCTCATTATAGGATAGTTGTATGATCCCACTATGACTGCATTTGTGAAGGGATGACAAAAGTCATAGATGAGTCCTAGTCAGATGGCCCTGGTACACTAAATGAACAGGACACCAGCACTCTTTTTCCACCCTGCGATGAGACACAGCAGGAAGGTACAATCTGAAACCAACATGAAACTCTCACCAGAATGCTCCCTCAAGACCTTCATCTTCTAGTGCTGAGAGGAAATAAATGTCTCTTCTTTAAGCTATCTAGTTTCTGGTATTTTATCGAGAAAGACCACATTGACTGATACAACTCTAATTTGCTAAAACGGATCTTTTACTAACACTTGGGAGCTATTTTTCTTAATTGTTCACATCCTTAATACAAGAATTTTTGCTAAATACAGAATTCTTTGAATTTTATATACAGATTTCTACATAATTTTATGTTATGAGTATTTTGTCTGCATGCCTGTCTGTGCACCACTCTGTGCCTGATACCCAAAGAGGCCAGAAGGGGGTATTGAATCCTCTGGAACTAGATGCAGAAGGCTGTGAACCACCATGTGGATGCTGTAGATCAAAGTCTGGTCCTCTGGAAGAGCAGAACAGACGTGAACGCTCTTACCCACTGAGCCATCATTCTCCATTGTGATTCTTATTCCCAGTCTTTAAAAAAGACACTTTTTTTCTTTCTCTCACAGACTTCATAATCCCTTCTCTCTCTCCAGAATTTATCTGTGTAGCCCTGATTTGTTCTCTCTCTCTCTCTCTCTCTCTCTCTCTCTCTCTCTCTCTCTCTCT
>JANHMN010000018.1:17842944-17892619 GCA_030674055.1 Rhabdomys pumilio | reverse complement strand
ACACACACACACACACACACACACACACACACACACACACACACACAGAGGGCGGGGCTAAAGGTTATTAAGTAGTGCAATTATTTCTGGCCTCTGCAGGGAAAACAAATCAAAACCTCACATAGTGAATGTGCCTTAAAGAGGCATGGTATGACACTGAGAAGAAACTCAGGTTCGTCCTTAACGAAGTTTCCGAGTAGTGGCTTTGATATGAAAAGGAGTTTTTAAATAATGACGGCTGATTTTAGAAAGAACACAGATGATAAGGACCATCCAAGAAAGGTGATCCTGAAATAAGAAGTCACAGCCCACACAGCTTAAGGGACACCATTTAACCTTCACGAGAAATGACAAAGTCAAAGCACTCATTACCCCATGATGTCCAAGGGACACTTTGGCTAATTCGTACATGTCAGGTTCATAATGGATTATTTCAAGAAAGCTAAGAATTTGGGGGAACATCTGTGACCTTTGGAAGCTGACATCGAGGAAGAAAATTACCTTGTCCCTCTTTCTTAGGGACTCAAGTTTAGTCCTCTCTTTAAAGGTCTCAGAGGGAGCAATCCTCATTTCCCTAATAGCCTGCCTCCCACTGTGCCACCATTCACTCACTGTGAAAGGCCAGTCTCTGACCCTTCAACACCCTGCTTTTCCCTATCCAACTAGTGAAAATTAACACCTGGGAGCTTTCTCTTCTCTTATTCATTGCCCTAAAAAGGGTAGGGGAGAGCACTGCCTAACTTCAGGAAGCTCAGGAAGCTCTCTCTTCTAATTGATTTCTAACCATCTTCCCGGGTAAGGCTGGATTTCAGACTGTTAGCATTCACACTAACGTTCACACACAGAGGGACAAAGCTCTGTCGTGAAAACATGCCTCAGCTACTTTTCTCCAGTTGAAGCGAGTTAAGGGGGAAAACCTTTGTGCAGGCCCGTGGTAGTGTTCATAGCAGCAAGAGGCTGAGAGCTGGTGGCCACTTGCTCACACCTGGATAGATCAGAAAACAGGGAGCTCAGATCAGAACTGAGCCAGCCAGGTTGTGACTTCCCTAACCTGTCCTCTTAAAAATAAAAATAAAAAACAACTCACATTCTCTAGCTAGGCCTCAGCTCCTAAACAGCAACACCAACTGGGGACACACTTGAGCCCAGTGTGTGTGTGTGTGTGTGTGTGTGTGTGTGTGTGTGTGTGTGTGTGTGTGTGTTGGGGGTGGGGGACTTCATATTACAGTCATAAAAGAGGAGCACTTAGTGTCAGCAGTACAGGTTTTATTAAAACGGTCTTATGTATTCTATTTTCAGGTGCCTCTTTCCCATTTGGGTGTCTCGAAGGATCACCAATACACTGGGCCCTCAGTCCCTGGGCATGGTAAGCATGGAGAAGAAAGCACAGACTCCTAAAAGGTGAGTACCCAAGATGCTCTGTGTTCTTGTTGACTCATCCAGCCTTGACAGAGAAGGTGGGCCTGTAGGAAGGTCTGTCAGGAGAAGTGAATGCCTGACCCAGCCCTACTCACGTTATACGTTGGAGAAATGAGTCAGAGCTGAGCTGAGAAGTGTGTGCGTGAGTGTGTGTGTGTTGGGGGGGGGGGGTCTGATATTAGAATCTGGGTCATTGTCTTCTTCTTCTGCATAGCTCTACCCATGTCTTCCTGTTTCATTTCACACTAGGTATGTTTTGCCAACTTATAAGAGGAAGCTGATAGTATCGAAGGTTCTAGAAAGATTCCTCTTGTGAAGATGAGACTCCAGGATTTTGAGTATGCAGAAACGTGTATCCCAGTGTGTATCTATATGCAGGCTTTTGTCTTGTTTGCAACCAGATGTGAACCCTTCCAGAACACTCTCCAAACGCATCCTGAGATCTTTCCAAAAATGTCCTCCTTAGTTATGCAGAAAGCATCTTTCCCGCAAGGTTGCCAAACATACTATTATAGGAACTGAAGCAGAACCAAGGCTAGATTTCCTCTCTTGCACCAACAGTGCATCTTTGGTTTGGTTTTAAATTTCTCCATTTTCCATGGGTCTTGGCAACACTGGATTAGTAATGCTAAAAAATTTATCTTTACAACCTATTGTCTTAGGTAAGATTGTATCAACAGCTCCAGATGGACCAATCTCCAAGAATAATTTCACTTCCTCTTATCACTGACAGGAATCACATTTACATATTCTACTGGTGGGCGAGATAATGCAGAGATGATTAATGTCCCTCGATGTTCAGATACCTGTAGACTGTTTGATCAATGTCTCCCCAAGAAAGTGTCTTTCATTCTAGATGTTCCGAGTCCAGAAGTGCTCTGTGATTAATGTAACTAAATGTTTGGGGTCGGCAGGAGCTGCAGACTCCATTTCTGTGTCCCCATCACACTAAAGGGAGGTCACAGGATACAGGATTAGTCATGTGGAGAAAAAGTCTGTGAAATATGTGTGGGGTTGGGGTGCCCAATGTCCTCTTAGAGGCACAAACCAGATCTAGCCTGAGATCTCACCTCCAGAGCTCTGATAGGGAGTAATGTGTTCTTTCAAGGTGCATGGAACCCCCATTTAGAGAACCAAATAGATCTGACACTGTGTGTTGTGATCCAGCTGGGATGTAAGCTGATTTGTGTCACAATTTGTTAACCAAAGGTGTCTGGCCTTCTCCAGTTACTCCTGAGAGAGGCAATGGGCCAGCTGGGCTCACTAAGGGAAGGTATGAAGAGTATTAGACTCTTGTACCCCAGGTCCACTTCACTGTTTCCTCTGAGATGTCTCTGAAGATGACTCAGTGATGGGGAGTTGGGGGGTGCACTATGGAGTCACTTCTCAACTAAAACTGAACATGCCAGAAACTGAACTGCAAGCTGGGCAACCTTGGCACATGTTTCTAGCCTTCTCTATGCCTCAGTTTACTTATCTGGAACCTGGGGGGTATGGTTGTAAGGACTTCCTTTCTTATGAGCTTAAGTCTGTGTGTGGCTTCCAGCAAGTATCCCATGAATCTCACTCCTTGCTGTCATCATCAGCCCTAGATACGTGTCTTGTGTGGACAGCAGAGCTTTCTTTAGGGTCTGCTGGGCAAGGTCTCTCCTGTAAGCAGATCTATTTTCCATTGAAAAATGTTTCTAAGGAAATTATATTCCATTCCAGCACATTTACATAATAATATGCATATCTAAAACCTGACTAAGCCAGGCTGCCCCTAGCTGTGGGAGCCAAAGAGGCCGTATTTAGGAATACAAATTACTTCAGGAATATGTTTCTGGGCCCTGGGCTGCTCCCAAGGAGGGCTGTGGGTCATGATTAAATCACAAAACCAGAAGATAGTAGATGAATTGAGAAATAAAATCCAGAATGTCAGACAGTGGTCAGATCCAAAAGGTGGAGTTTGAGATGGATGTATGTGGGATGAGTATTAAGGTTTTCTGAAAGAACGGTGTGCAGGTCCTGGGACAGAGCAGAGCCATTCACTTATTCTGTCATGCATGCATTCAACAGACATTCACTGGATGGTAGGTGGAAGTCTAGGCACAGTAAACAGGGTAAGATCTTGCTCTTACAAGAGTCACATTGGCAAACAACACACAGGCCAAGCAGAAGGTGACTGAAGCCATGCTAGCCAGGCCCAAAATGTGCTTGCTGTGTGCTGTGAGGAGAATAGAGTCAGCCTGATTCTCCCTCTCAGAGGAGATGCGTCATGGAGAAGCAGCTTGGAGGCCTTTGCAGAAATGCAGTCTCCTCTTACCCTGCGTGTCTTTGGAGAACTCACATACCTGCTTCTCGTAGCTTTCTTCCCTTCAAAGCAGAAGTCCCACAGTTCCAAGTCCCCAACATGGGATTCTTTGCAAGGCAGCCACCCAGTGTTTACAAGCTCAGCAGGGGAGAAAACTCCCAAGACACTCACTGCTCACTGCCATATGGAAGGAGTAATGTCCATGGCTGTGGACGACTCAAGTGTCCCCCAAGATTCACGGAGACTGGAGGCTGGACACTGAAGGGAGATCCTTAGATGGCCAGTGTGTACTCTGAGGAGTTCTAGTGGGACCCTTTGAGTCCTTGCTGTCATAGCACTTTGCTTCTGAGTTCAGGATGGACTCTGGATGAAAGTCTACATGCCACAATTGCTCTCTATGAGATGCATCAACAGAATGCCCTCGCCCTGAGCTTGTGCTCTGAACCACCATCGTGAGCAGCTGAATTAACCTCTTTTCTTCATAAGTTACCTGTTTGGGGCATTTGGTTACCATAATGGAAAGCTCACTAGTCCACACTGCTTGTCTTGTTTGGGATGGTCCGTGCATGTGCATGCGTCAAATGCTTGGTCTCCCCCCGCCCCCGCCACCCCCAGGTCATGGAGCAGTCCTGGCAAGCCACAGGACCTTTGAAACATGAGGCTTAGCTGACATTTTTAACTCTCTAAGGACAGTGCCCATCTCTACTTCTGGATGGTTTAGTTCTGTTTCCTGATCCAGCCATGTAAGGATTCTGCCCCAAGTTCCACAAAGCGGCCATAAACCACTGCCCCATGCCTTCCCTGCCATTATGGACAGTGCCTCTGACACAGTAAGCCCAAATAAAGCATTTCTCCCTTAAGTAAAGTCAGTCAGGCATTTTGATTAGGAAAGTAATAAACTATCAAGGTGGCTTCTGAGTTAACTCGACTCTAGGCAAGATGCACTGGTCAATCCACTTGGCACTAGTGGCCCAACCCTTAGCCTCTGCAAAGGACGGAGAAATCAAAGGCCAAGAAGATGTCAGCTTCTCTGGTTTATAGGTAAAATCAGAAGGTATTACAAAGCTACGTCAGGGTTGGAGGGAAATCTAGGCTTGACCTTCCAGCAATCACAACCCTTCCCCCCACAGATATCTTACCACCAAGGTGCCCGGATCCTGACTGGGGATCTTAGGGACTTAAAAGGTCAGCCATTGTGGCCTCTCACATTTTCAGCACTACCCAGATACACAGCTCAGAACATTTCCCTCTGAGCCAACACTGTGAGGATTTGGGGGACTTGACAAGCCTAGGTTTGAATCTTGACTACTTGAGACTTTTCCCTAAGCCTTAATTTCATCCTACATAAAATGCAAGCACTTGAGGGGTGAGCACTGAGTAAGCTAATGCCTCCACAGCTTCAGTCAGTGCTGCTGTTACCATTACACCTGACCACCCCTAACCTCCAAGTCTGATGTGCTCCAGGATCTGAAACTCCCTGAGCATGGACATGATAGCACAGTGGAAAGTCCCACACCATAAGACATGGTTTCACACACAAAACTAATAAGAATGCATTCTGCAAATAGCTGGGTGCAGTGGCCTGTGGCTGTAATTCCTGCTACTTGGGAGACTGAAGGAGAGTCCCTTGAATCCATAAGTTATAGACCAGCCTGGGCAACATAGTAAGGCCTGCTCTAGAATAATAAAAAAGTATTCTGTAAGCTTGCCTCTGGCTATATGTACAAGGTACATATGGTATATATTTGATGTTTAAATTTGGGATCCGCCTTTCTCATTATCCATATGCAAATACTCCGAAATCTGAAAAAGCCAAATATTGGAATATTTCCAATCCAAAGCATTTTGGATAAAGCATTCAGCTGGCATTTCTGATAGTATTTGTTTAAATAAGGATGAAGCACTTACCTAGAAGACGAGACAGACTATCCACAAACATGGCTGACATGAAGTGGGTTCTCGATAACTTTTATTCTTACCTTTCCGCTGCCATCTCCTACTCTAAGAGGGCAGATGTACGTGTCCTCAATTTGGGGAGCTGAAGAAAGGAGAGAGGCCAGAGCCAATTCCACATGGTGGAAAAGACAAGAAGCAGGGTATGCTGGCCAAGACTGTAGCTTATACCTCAGCTCTGATGTTTGCTAAGAGCTGTGTTGTGCTGTAGAGTCCATTGGCTGCAGTCCGGCCTTGATTGGAGGGCAAAATATCTGCCCTTGCACGCAGAGGTTTGGGGAAGGCCCTGCACTTTTTTTCCAGTAAGCATGTATGTATGTGGGAGGGGGTATGGGTGGGGAGAGGGTGAGCAGAAAAAAGGGTAACAGCAGGAGGTCTTGTCTCTAGCTTTAAAAAAAATGAAGAAAAATACACATTCAATAAATGGGAAAATTATTTAAATAAGCAATCCTAAGGAAAAAATATGGAAGCCAATTTTATCCATAAAACAACTGATTTACAGCATTCTAGCTAAGAGCAGCTTTTAACTCAAGCCTCTGAGACCCTATTTATTATTCAGTAAAATATTCAAGATTAATAAAGGTATCTTTAATGCTAATATGGCAGCAAGAGCTAATATATGTAAAATAATTATTATGAAAAGTGTTATCAATATTTGGGGGAAGTAATGCACATGCATAATGAATGAATTTTGCCCCTGGGTTTCAGCTTCTATCTTGGCCTGATTTTGCATGGAGAAATTCTGCATTATAATGAAAGGAGAAATGATCACACATTAGAACTGTGAGCTTTTCATCACTGCTCCAAAGGATCTTAAAACTGTCACCCAAACAGAAATATATATATATATATATATATATATATATATATATATATATATATATGTATATGTATATGTATGTATATATGTACACACACATATACATATATGTATAAAATATATCATATATATATATATGCATGCATATAATGTATGGTAAGACTCTCCTCTGGGTGGTAGAAAACACACACACACACATACACACACACACACACACACACACACACACACATACACACACACACACCGCTTTTAAAATGAAATAATCAACCTTAAAGAACCTAAGTTTTTAAAATAGACAAATCCCACAAGAATCCAACCAACTTTTAGGCAAAGACAGCCTTATTCAAATTTGCTTTTCGGTCTCTGAAGGTGAGGTGACCCAGTGTTTCTCAAGTGGCATATTTAAGCAACTTCAATAAGGAGCCATCCTGGATTTAAAAAAGAAATAACTTCTTTTAGGTTTATTTTCTTCTAAATATGTGCATGTGTGTGCCTGAGTGTACATATGTCTGTGCAGCACATGTGCGTGAGCCCGAGAAGCTCAGAAGAGGGCATCAGATCCCTGGAAATGGAGTTACAGGCACTTGTGAGCCTCCAGGTGGGTTCTGCAAACTGGACCCAGCTTGTCTGCAAGGCCAATTAAGCGACATTTTCCACTGAGTCAACTCTCTAGCGCTATAAGGAGTAATTCTTATCATCATGACCACAGAAAGACTTTCCAGGGCCCAAAGAAACAGCTCTGTATAAAGTACTTGCTGTACAAACACGAGGGTCTGTGTGTGGGTGCCCATCACCTACATAAGAAGCTGAGTACAGTGACTCAAGTCTGTAACCCTAATACTGGGGTACAGGGACAGGTAGATCCCAAGGGCTCAATGGCCAGCTAACATAGTGATCAATGGAGCTCCAGATTCAGTGAGAGACCTGGTCCTTAAAAAATGGGGAAGCAATCGAGCAAGATATCCCAGTGTTAATTCCTGCCTTCACATGTGGCCACATGGGTAAATACAATTGCCCACATGTATGTATACACAACAACACACACACACACACACACACACACACACACACACACACACACAAAAGTAACTTTTAAAACTTAAAAACAACTTCCCCTCTCATTCTAAAGTTTTGGAGCAAAAAGAAAATCTAATTCTGGACAAGGTAAATCTTTCATCCAGTAAAGGCACATGCTACAAAAGTCTGCACACTCGAGTTTGATCCCCAGAACCTGCATAATGGTGGGAGGAGAGGACTGAGTTCAAAAAAGTTGTCTTCTGACTTTCACCCGTGTATGATGGCGTGTATGCCTGCACACACATATGCACGTATATGTCATCCATACACAGGTAACACAATAATGGTGATAAAAAACTTTGATCAATTTTTTTTTAATTTTTATAAATTCTATTATTAAAAAAACTTACAAAAAATTAAAAACATCACATCTAACTGCATATGAGTTCATTAAGTTGATAAAAATCAAACTCTTTCCAAAAGACACAGCTCTTGGCACCAAACTCTGAAAACACAAAGAGATGCTGTCTTCCCTTCTGGAGCATAGAACCCAAAAGACATTTTTGCAACAGGGACCAGTCCTTCCATACAGCAGGACACTGAGGCCAAAGATGATACACACATTCAAAGCTCCCCATACTTAGTCTTCATTTTTCCAGCAGATGGTGCCCACTCATCCTCCAACTTTCCTGCATCAACCAGAGGTGTGATGTCCTCTGACGTCAACTGCTTCCAGAGCTGAAGGACCTTCTGGGGAAGTAGCAAACATTCTTCACCACTCTGAGCTCAGTTTCCTCAAACACCAGTTTCCACAAAAACCAACGAAGTACCTGGTGATCACAGCCTCTGTTAAGCACAACCCTCGATGGCCTTTGCATGGGCCAGGCACTTTCAGAAGTGAAGGCTCCAACCTTCCATGAACTCTAAGATGAGGTGGGCATGCTCAATGTCACCAAAAGAAAACACAAGTTCCCAAACATTTGCCTTTGCTGGAATTTATGTTTGAGAGGTCTTGTTTCTTATGTTAAATGATTAGGCTGTAAATCTTACAAAGTACATAAATCAGACCTGGTTCTGTCCCCATGATTAAGGCCTGGACCGATTTATAGCCAGGCAGGAGAGAACAGTGGAGTTTGTTTATTTTACCAGCTGGCATTTGCACACAGAAGCCTCAGGAGGGCTGACCTGGAAGGCCAGGGGACAGCTCACAAGGCCGCCATAAATCCACCTGTGAACCTCACCCTTAAGATTAAGAGTGGGGCCTCTGCCTCAGTGGCATAGGCTCATGACAGTATACGCTGTCATACTGTAAGCCCAGTGTGATGTCTCCTCTTGCATAGCTTTCATTAGTCACTGCTATGGCAGAGAATCGGTTTAGGAGTGTCCCTCATCTTTAGGTTTGGTGTTCCATGTGATCACATGAAAACTATAGACTGGGAGCGTAGCTCTGGAGAATAGCTCTTGCCTAGCATGTGTGAGGACCTAGGTTCAAGTTACAGCAACCCTCTTTCCAAAAGAGATCAATACAGAACATTTGATGGAATATCTTTTTGTTTTGGTTTGGTTTGGTTTGGTTTTGGGTTTTGTTGTTGTATTGTTTGTTAGGTTTTTTTGGGGGGGTTGTTGATTTTTTTGTTTGTTTTGTTTTGTTTGTTTGTTTGTTTAGACAAGATTTCTGTATGTTATTGCCAATCTTTTGTTTTGTCCTTTTTTCGGGTGGGAACATTTTATGAACTTTGAAATCATGAAAATATGCCATCAAGAGTCCCATGCCATTAGCGTGTTCTCAGTAAATCCTGTCATTAGCATAATAGCCGCTCCTGAAACACATCTTCTAAAATGTTTAACATCTATTTATTCACTTATGAACATATGTTTGCGGCACACACAGGCACACATATGGAAGGCAGAGGACCACTGTGGACATCAGTTCTACCATGTGGTTTGGGAAGATTAAACTCGAGGCATCTTACTTGATGGTAAACACCTTAATCCATAAGTAAACATTCAACTATTTCCAATGCTTAATAGGTATGCACTATGTGGAGAGACAGCCTTCTATAGATCTTACGAGCTAGTAGCAGGAGACAGAAAACAGAGAAAACACTAGACCAGACAATGAACACTAGCAGGAAGACTGAACAGCATGCGGGAGGTAGTTTAGGAGCTACGTGGTCACGGATGTATCTTGACGTAATGACCTCATTTATTTAATGTTTCCCTCTACATATGCATGTGTACCATGCGCATGCCTGGTGCCCTCAAAACCAGAGGAGGCATTGCATCCCCTGGAACTGGAGTTACGGATGGTTGTGAGCCACCCATTATGTGTGCTGGTGCTAGGAACAGACTCTGAGTTGTCTGCAAGGGCAGCCAGTGCTCTCAATCTTAAAGCTGTCTTTCTAGCTGTGACATTTAATGAGAGGCCCCAGTGAAGTGAAGGGAGCAGCTGTGCCCACAAGGGAGAGCACAGAAGTTAGGGGACGGCTAGCTCAAAGGCTGAAGGAGGAACACTTTTGGCAGGAAATGAGGAAGAATGTGTACTGAGAACAAGAGATGAGCTGACTGGGGATGTGGTGGTTTGAATGAAAATGCCCGCCTCCGCGCTCCTGAGGACTGGACCACCAACCAGAATACACATGGAGGGAACCCATGGCTATGGCTGCATATGTGGCAGAGGATGGCCATGGACATCAGTGGGAGGAGCGGCCCTTGGGCCTGAGAGTGTTCAATGTCCCAGTGTAGGGGAATGCCAGGGTGGGAAGATGGGAGTGGATGGGTGGGTGAGCACCCTCATAGAGGCAGGGGGAGGGGCATGGGATAGGGGGTTTCTGAAAGGGAAACCTGGAAAGGTGAAAACAATTGAAATATAAATAAAGAAAATATCCAATAAAAAAAAAGAAAAAAGAAAAAGAAAATGCCCCCCCAACACACACCCACCGAATGGATACTGTTAAGAGGTGTGACCTTGTTGTAGTAGGTGTGGCACTGTTAGAGGAAGTGTGTCACTGGAGGTGGGCATTGAGGTCTCAGATGCTCAAGCTAGGCCCAATGTGGTATTCTCTTCCCGGAGATCCAGAGGGAGAACTTTCAGTTCCTCCTCCAGTGCAATGCCTGCCTGCATGCCTTCATGCTTGCTACCATGATGATAATGGACTGAACTCTGAACTGTAAGCCAGCCCCATCTAAATGTTTTCCTTTATAAGAGTTGTTGTGGTCATGGTGTCTCTTCACAGGGACTGAAACTCTGAGACAAGGGACCAGTTCCTACAGGGCCTGGTGGGCTACAGGCACCTCTTTAACCTTAGCCGAGTAAGTGGCAGAGCGTAAGACAGTCTGAGCTGAAGGTAAAGCAATGTGCCAAGTGCTTCAGAGGCTTGCCTGTGCTTGGAGAACAGACTGTTGGAGGTGAGGACAGGAGCAGGGGCCCATCCAAATGCTATTGCAAAGTCCAAGCCGAGGCTAACGGCTGTGGGTGGTGAGCTCTCTCAGACGGCTCTTTCATCTCATAGGATCGCTCGCTGTTTATTGGACCTACTTTAAGAAACACAGAGATAAGTGAAGCCTACAGCCTGAGAACTGGGAGCTGGGGGCAGAGAAAGGCCATCCCCTGAAGGAGATCCTATAGTTCCCTTCAAGACAAGATCCAGTTCAGCCTACAGTTCTCTTGTGCTCTCTAATTTACCAGTTTGTTGCTGGATACCTCTGGCTGTGGGAGAGAGGACTGGAGACCCGGTGGACCAGGCAAATAGTATGGGAGGCCTCACTGGACTTAATCAGAGCCACCAATGCAGTTCATAGACAGGGGACAGAGCACACTGAGGAGGGTGAGAGCAGAGCCATCCTACAAAATTCTCCTCTGGTAAATTACTTTCTTGGCCGTGTGAGCCCATTGGGAAGAGCACTCCAGAGTGATTACCAAGGAAGGGGATGACCGGACAGTGAAGAATGGGGCCAAATGAGAGAGAGTGGACAAATTAATGATTCAGGAAGATTTTTTTTTCTTTTAGGAGTGGTGTCCAGCCTGGCCTCCCCGATTTGATCAATCTTTCACTGTCAAGAGAGCCTGGGAGATGGATTCAATTAAGATTAGCGAGGCCGGAAAAATGGCACGGGGTGGGGGTGGGGCTTCTGATGGGCGCTGTCTTCTCTCTCATCTCTGGGTGTTGGTGGCCCAGACAAGTCTCAGGGAGGCAATGGAGGCATCAGAGCTGGAGTGTCGTTCTGCAGAGGAGGCCTGTCTCTCTTATTTACTTCTGAGTTAGCTCACACGTGTCCTCATCTGGTATGGCTTCCTCATAATTAGTAGCTGCTGAAGAGACACCGGGGTGTTGGGAGTCATTATTATCTTGGGAGGAAATCAGTGCTAGGTATAATTCCTTGAAGCAAATACATGTAATTGGAGTCTCATTAATTCCTAGTGATGCCCAGGTGCCCTCTCTGCCATGTCAGGGTCAGCAAAACTCCCCTGGAGATGGAGACCATGGGAACTGAGTGGAGCAGCCCAGGACCTACATGACTAAGGTGCAGGGTGGAGTGGCTTTTTCCCCACCCACCACTGTGACAGGATACCACAGTCACCCAATGGGTGTATTTCCACCCCAAGGGTCTTTTCCCAGGGAAGCTTCAGCAACTGTCTCAGACATGCACGCCTTACAGATAGCCGCCAACTCCAAATTGGTATTCGGCCCTTGTTGCTGGATGAGTTTAATGAAAGTGGTACTTTCCATGAGGTCCCTGGTGGAATTAGTTCACATTACAAAATCATTATACATAATGTGACTCTATTGTGTGCCGTTAGCTTAGGGGAAAAGCCTGTTTTACAGCTCTTGGAGACAGAGGTCCCTCCAGATAAGATTGAGCTTCCAAGAGAGTGAAAGAACGGCCCCCTCTGGTTAATAAGAACTTCAATGCTCCAGGCAGCTACTGGCTTTCAACCTGGCAAGATAGATATGTAGTCTCAGAAGAGAAAATAGCCAAGAGGAATAGACAGTGGTCTGGACCCTAATACCCCAGGGCATTCAGTTCATTTGCACTTTAAAGATCTTTCCTGACACAACCAATATCTAATTGATGTTTCATGCTGGCACACCCTACCTTGATATTTGGCACAACTTTCCGTGTACCACTCCAAGCTGTTCCGTACTGTTCTGTGCTGCCCACACGGGGTTGCCATATCTATACTTCGGATGAGTGAAATCTCCCAAGTTGTTAGAAACAAACATATTTTTATGATGGTTGTTTAGTAGCCTAGGCCACTGGGTCCCTCTGTCCACTGCTGACATATTAGTCTGTTCCTGGGATTTGCAAAAGTACCTGGCCAGATGACAAGCACCTAGGAGTGTGCATGGTTAAAGCTGTAAGGACCAGCATGCCTATCAGAAGACAAGTAAGTACTTATCTCAAGGATAAGTAAATGGAATACAGTCATGAAGATGGGGCCAAGTGGATAAACTAAATCTACTAATAAGTCAATAAGTGGGACAAGGATGTGCCTGTTATTACAGCATGAAGAGGAGGAGGAAGAGGAGGGAGAGGAGGAAGAGGAGGAAGAAGAGGAGGAAGAAGAGAAGGAGGAAGAAGAAGAGAAGAAGGAGGAGGAGGAAAAGGGAGGAGGAGAAAGAGGGAGAGGAAAAGGAGAAGGAAGGGGAGGAAGAGGAGAGGAGGAAAAAAGGAGGAGGAGGAAAAAGGAGGAGGCGGAAGAGGAGAAGGAAGAGGAGGAAGAAGAGAAGGAGGAGAAGGAGGAAAAAGAGAAGGAAGAAGAGGAGGAAAAGGGAGGAAGAGGAAGAGAAGAAGGGGGAGGAAAGGAGAAGGAAGAGGAGGAAGAAGAGAAGGAACAGGAGGAAGAAAAGAAGAAGGAAGAGAAAGAGGAGAAAAAGGAGGAGGGAGAGGAATATGGCTCTGGATGGCAAGAACAGCCTCACCAGAAGCCAATCAGTGAACATATGCACATGCCTAGCGCATACCAGGAGGTCAGAGAACATCTTCTAATGTCAGTACTTCCACCAGTCTCTCTGTGGCTCACTGTGACATGAACTAGACAACCTGTGAGCTTCCGAGGAGTCTCCCTCCCATTCCACTGCAGGCGCACTGATACCTCAGAAATACACTCCTGCTCCCAGATTTATGTGAGTTGTGGAGATTCCGACCCTGGTCCCCATGCTTGCTTAGAAAGCAATTGTCCGCTGAGCTGGCTCCCCAGCTCCAGGTGCAACTTTTAAAAGCATTTTCAGTAGCGTGTTGAATGTGGAGATGCAGAACACATGGGTACATTGTACATTCGCCATCAGCTGCTAGCATACCTTCTTATTAAAATGAGCAAACAAACAAACAAACAAACAAAAGAACTTACCTTTTCCTGTATCTAACTTCCAAAGGTGCCTGCAGCAGAATCAAAGTGTCCAAGGTGACCTGCCTGCAGGAGCTTATGGTCCCAGGTGACATCCTTGACTCATCTCTCCTTGAACAACCTGGTGGCCCACTCCTTTGGATCCTACCTCTTGATGTATAGCACCTGGCTATACACCTCCGCCCTTAAAGACTCTCTTTTAGTTCAGAACATGACTCTCTCAGCTCTCACCTGGACCACTCTCAAAGCACGCTGGAAACCAGACATTTTACTTGCTTACCTCTCTGGAGGTAATGAAACTTCCTTAGAGCCGTAATCACACCCCTGTTGTATTGAATTGTTTGGATGTGTCTTTACTAACCTGGGATACACCTAACCCCTCTGGGTCTAACCTTGACCTTCTAGCTTTCATACATGCCTCCATTACCCAGACCACACCTCTCAGTCCATCTTTGGACCAGCTCCTGCCCAGACTCTTGAAAAGGAATTGCTCCTACAGACCTTGTGGGCCATGGGACACGGGGTACTCGGCTCTCCAGATGCAATCTGCCAAGATTCTTCAGAATAGCTCTCAGTCTCTGAGATCCAAAATCCATCTCTCTGAAAACTCTTCTCCTGGATCCTCCTTCATCCTTCTCCAGGTCCCACAGTGCCCTTCCCCAGTTGTTCATATTTCCTTTTAGCTGTGAGATCTGATGTTATCTTCTCATTCACAAATGTACTCAGAGGTTCCGTATCTGAGGGGTCAGTACACAGTGTATGCCCAGCAAACATGTGTAGAATACATGAAGGAAGGAATGGTTGGAATAGCAGGTTAGCCCTAGAAGAGGCCCCCAACAGTTCAGCTCCCCTATCTTACACTATGTGAATTAAGGTTTGGCCACAAAGAGGGGATGGCCCCAGCTCACACAGTGAGCACAGCTGTCCACAGCAGAATAGGTAGATGTCTGCCACTTAGGAAGGACTAAAAGCAGACTGGCAAATGATACATTTGGAGATTTTCTGACCTGGAAGTCGACAGTCTCTTCCTCACAGAGATCCTTGAATAATTCAGACATCAGCAGCTGCATTTCTCGGGCTCATTTTTCCAAGGAGCAGGATGGTTGAGATTTTCAACACTGTCAGGTTCCAGGATTTCAGAAACCAGAGCTGATAGCAGGATCCTGCCTGTCTCCTAGATGAAGATAGATGTGCTTGGAAAATTCCAGGAGGTAAAGAAGGCATCCTGAGAAATCTCCATCTGTGGAGGTAAATCTGGTCCAAGTCAGGCAAGAAAACAAGAGTCTCACATAGTTCTTCCATACTCCAGAATGTTCCTAGGGATGCGTCATCAAGGGTAGATTGGATATTCCACATGTTGCAGAGGTGCCAGCTGCTCCCGAACCAGGGACTAACTCCACTAGAAAGCCTTTCCCCTCTCATCCTCAAGACCACATCTCCTCCAACAAAGAGGAAGAAAAGTTCACTCTATTCTAAAGCCAAGAGAGGGACATGATAGTAGGTTTGCTGGGACATGCCTACCATGTCAGCACTGGAGGGACAAAGGTAGAGGGTTCTTGAGTTTGAGACCAGATTGAGCTATAGAATGAGATAGTCAAAAGGGAGCAGGGGAGAAGACCCAGACTCAGAGACACAAAGAGAAAGAGACAGATAATAATAATAATAAAAAGGACCATAAATCACCCAATGCAGAGACTGGCTATGAGACAGACAGACTCTCAACAGCTTTCAAATTTAAGAAGGAAAACAAATTAATCATTCAAAGAGAGCCTTGACCTCCTCTTTCACCCCACTTCTGTCCTCTCTTTCTCTTTCTTTTTCTTCCTCTCCCTTTCTCTTTTTCTATCTCCATCAGAGCATACTTCTTGGGCCCACAATAGAGGCACACTGCTCATTTTTAGACTCAGTCACAAAGCTAGGCAGCCGTCAGGCCACGGTTATGTTGGGTGGCATGGAGTCTGCAACACAGACTCTGTTCCAGGTCTCTGCATAGATTTTTCTCTCTGCACCTCTTTCTCCCAGACATTAAGCATTCCAGACAGCCTCCTCTATGAGACATGGTATCTCAGAGAGGGGCAGCAGGGCTAGTCCTGGGGGCACCAGAATCTCACCAGTGTCCCTCTTTTGGCTCTAGAGCCTTTCTTGTTGCCTCCAAAGGAAGATTGTCACTAGAGCTCTGGAAACGCCAGCAGTCTAAGGATGGGATTCCTCTCCTGGTGCCCATACCTCTCACTTCCAGATGATTTCTGAGCTCAGAAGGTTGCTTTAATGATGAGGACCCTCTTCTTACCAACAAAAAGATGACCTTAAAAGTGCTGAAAACTGCCCTTGTGTGTGGTTGTCTGGGGAATCCCATGCCCTGCTTTTGGAACTACCTAATAGGCAGAGGAGGACACACAGTCCGGTGGGATGCGCAGAACCCAAAGGCATGCCAAGCAAACTCCACATTTCCCCCATGTCTTCCTACCTCTGCAGATTCACAGGGACTTCAGTTTCCATGACATCAGAAACTAATGTTTCAAATGACTTGCCTTGCAATAAAAGATTACCTCAAAAGATGACCCTGTACGTCCTCTGGCCTTCCTTAGTTTAAATCAGAGAAGAAAATCCCCGTTGAGAAGCTCAGGACAGGTTCAGTTATCACCCACCAAAGGCTAAACTAGGTGACAAGGATTAAGTCCCAGAAAGGTGAAGTGGTTTGCCCAAGGCTTCAGAGCAGACCCAGAATCTCTATACTACATAAAGGTTGACAAACCAGCCAGTGGAGCTAAAAGTCATAAGTGTGGAGCTATACAGCGAAATGCGGGAGCTAGCGCCCCGGGCCTGGGCTACGTCCACACCCCAATTTATTTACGCTTCAACTTCCATACTGTCAAGAAGAGATATTGACAGTGTGGACCCCAGGGTCCAATGTAAGATTTGAGACAGTATGTATCCTAGCACAAGGTCTTTACTCAATAAAACACAACCTTCAGTGTTTATCCAAGAGAAAAGATGCTCACATCTGTCTGCAGCTCCTCTCTGAGACAGGCAATGCTGGGGAAGAGAGCCAGGAAAGCCTACTATTGCCTCCGTGAGCAAGTGTTAACTTTTTTCTGAGGAAGCCACCTCTAGCCCTTCAGAGAGACATGTCTGCGCCTAGACATGTGTTGACCCTAGTTCACGTGACAGGACTGACTTCCTGTTGGCTGGATGAAACTAAGAGCTCCAGCCTCGGAATCCTTCTGGAAATGGAGCCCCCAGCTGTTGTCTCACACAGCGTTGCTTGGTGGTTGCTTCCAGTATCTTCTGAGAAAATAGGAACTGGCCCTACAAAGGTAGCATGGGACATAGTTACTGGAACTGTCATGAGGAGAAACTTCTTAATCTCATCAAGTTAGTTTTTCCCCTTTAAAATTACTCTAGATCCTTCCTGAAGGAAATTGTGCTGAGGCCAGGGGCCAGGGCGGGGTGGGGGGGTGGCGGGAGGGACAGGGTCCTCTGGCTCCATTCAAAATCTCCTTTCTTAGCTTTGACTCTTTTATGGCCTTTAATGACCTCTTATTGTGCCCTGATTGCCAATCAGGGCACACGTAATGACCAAGCAGCATCACTTAGCCCTTATTCTGATGACAATGGCCAGAGCGGCCAGCTCACTGTTTTGACATGAGCGGGGTCACAGGGAAGGATTTCAAGCCAGTGACATAAAGATCACTGACCAGTCAGTACCCTGGATGCCTCCGTTGCCAGGGCTGGAACAAAAGAACGAACTCTGAACTTTTCCTTTGACAAATGGCGGTCATTAAAACCGTGGTGGGGGCCCCTTCAAAGGCAGGTGTAGACCACGGACGTCCCTCAAAGCGCCTAATAAAGAGAGAACAGGCGATTGTGTGGGACTCGGAGGAGGGAACTTCTGAGCGATTCAGTCAAGTGTTCAAAGAAGTCAAGGATCTTGGGAGAAGGATTGACAGGGGCCAGAAGTGCCTGGCCGGCCCACCATCACCCATTCAATGGGTGGCTGCCCCAATTGTTCCCAAGCAGAGGCCAGCACAATAAATGCTTCTAAGTCCTTTCAGAGGTATCCTGGGTTCCAGGGCCTTGGGCTGGCAAGAAAATCCAGAGAAAGCATTGCCACCAACTGGTACTCTCAATTGCACCCGCGTTAATAAAGTGCCGAGAGGCCTCCAAGCAGCTTAAAATATTAAAGGTTTCTTTTAAACACCTAGAAGATACCATCTAATCGCTAGATATTGCTCCCAGTTATAATATGTAAGCATATCAACCCACCCCCCCAACACAAGCAAATCCCAAACCAAAGCTCTCCCCGAAAACCATTTCTATGTACACAGGGCACCCTGCAAACTCTCAGTGTGACTTCCAGACAACACAGCCCCTCTGCTCCCATTCCCACCACCACATAGCCAGCTGGGGCCACATGCTGCCCCTGGAGGGGCAGAACCAGAAATGCTGACCCCCTGGCAGTCAGCAGGACCAGCCAACTAAATAGATTGCCTGCAAATGATGTGAGTCACCGAAGTTCAAGCATGAAGGGAAATAAAAGCTTGGGGAATTTCGCCTCGTGTGTGTGTGTGTGTGTGTGTGTGTGTGTGTGTGTGTGTGTGTACACATGTGATTTCGAAAGGCAAAAATTTGTTTTTCACGAGAGTCAGGAATTTTGATCCCCCAAAGTCTGTGTGGGAAGATGGATGGATTTTGGATGAGATGGAAGCTGAGTCTTGGGGGAGCAGAGCTCTGAATGCATCATTAAGGGCATTTGCTGGACACATTAACACGCATGCACACAGGATACAGAACTCCTAACCAACGTGAGGATTATTGATGGTAACGCGATCAGATGAGCAGCCAAGAAGCACAGAGGAAACAATTGTGGAGACAAATAAACAGAGGGTTCACCTCCCGAAAATGTGCCCACAAGGCAGAGTCACATCCTTCGCGTGGTCCAAAGAACAAATCATTGTGGGTTCTTGGACAGACGACGGTGTCAGCAAGGCTGAAGGAAAGAGTGACGACTTACAGATCCCAGAGACAGACACACAAAGATACTCTGACAGAAGTCCACTTGGACCCTTGTCCCTTCCAGACAGGAGAGCAGAAGTGTGCTCACTGGACCACAGAAAGGCAAAACACAGGAGGTTTTAGTGGGAGTAAGGATTTTTCCCTCTTTCCAAAGTATTTAAGAACCTGGTCTGAGTCCCTAGGGCAACTCACTACAATTCATGTCATAAACATCTTCTGCACAGGGGAAACCATACCTTCTCCCTGCCCTCAGGAGATCATAATGTAACCTCAGGTAACCCAATAGTAGGCAAGGTAACAGGAGAATATCTGTTTGAATTACAAGCAATTGAGGTATTCTCTTTTATCCACCGTGGATTCAGACAGGACCCAAGCAAACACCTACCATTCATGGTCACACTTTCTCCAGTGTACACGTGCCTGGTGAATCAGGCACAGCAGGGGTCAGCCCCTCTACCCCACCATAAGTGATAACATAGCACAGTGTGGCAAAGCGTTTTAACTATTCTGAAGTTTCCCACTTAATACTTTCAGAACATGGTTAATGATAAGTAACTGGGTCTGTCAACAGAGAAAGCGCACATCAGATGACCACTGTAGACCTTCCTAAGCTAGGGAAAGCTAGAAACCCACGTCCTTGGCTTCTCAAAACAGTCAGCTCAAACATTCCAAAGAAGCATCACATTTTCATGCAATGGTACTTTGGGGTGCTATGCCTTGAGCCCCAACAGCTGAAGAAGACCAACAGAGCTGTTACCTTCATTGGGATGATGGACACTGAGCAGATTACTGAAGAAATAAGTTTAATTATTATCTGAAATATAATATAATCTGAAATATAATGAGTAATATTGGAAAACAAAGAGTGTTCTGCACATCTGAAGATCTGTCCCCATCTAGAGAATGAGAAAGGTCTGGGGAGAGGTCCTATGGCATAGGACACCAGAAAGGGCCCTGATACAGACAGAGACGGTCCATGCAGAACAAAGAGCTTGCCACAAGAGATGATGGCTTAGAATTTCCTAACTAGGGGCAAAATGACCAGCATAGAATAGCAGGAAACTTCCATTCCCAGCTGCCTCAGTTTCTCTGTACATTCAAACATTAGAATCTGGACTGAATTGGGATGGCAGGTATGAGTAGGACAGGAAACGGAGGAGTGGGCTACCATAGACTACTACCATGCAGTAGTGGGGCTGCAACTTTGCTATGAGGCCAAAGGGGGGGCAGAAGGGAGAGACGGTGGAAAGGGGGGATGAGCAAAGATGAGGAGGAAGAGGTATAGAGTAGAGAAGAAAGAGAAGAGGAAGATAAAGAGAAGGGAGAGGAAGAAGAGATGAGGAGGAGGAAGGGAAGGAAGGAAGAAAGGGAGGAAGAAAGGAAGGAAGGAAGGAAGGGAGGAAGGAAGGAAGGAAGGAAGGAAGGAAGGAAGGAAGGAAGGGAGGAAGGAAGGAAGGAAGGAAAAAAGAAGGAAAGAGAAGACAAGGAAATGGGAGGAGGAAAGGGAAATGATGGAGAGAAGAGGGAAGGAAGACAGGGAGGAAAAAGAAATTGAAAAGAAAGTTTAGGCTATGAGATTTGATCCTTTCTGGAGTTGAGACAGAAGTTTTTAGAAACATCTAGTAAGTGAAAATCTGCCCAATTCTTAAGCATGTTCAACTGTCATGGATGAAAACCCTCACCAGTAACTCTTATATAAACTCACCCTCTACCACCTTCCATCTGCAGTCTAACTCGAGATGCTATTGCTGCAGATACCATTGCCTCGTAGCAAGAGCCCGTCCCTGTAGTTACGCTTTCCAACCATCCACTTCTGAGCATGCTAATGGAGAATCGTCATTAATTATTATCATACTAACCCCCCATCTCCTCAAGTTGTGTATAGAGCCACATAAATCCACATCTCACTAAACTCTCATATTTATTTGTGTCAAGATGGAGAGACATGGATCCAGGTATGGAGACACATAGTCATGATCCCAACCCTTAAGAGGGACAGAAGCTGAAAGGTCATGAGTTCAAAGCCAGCCTGGACTACATAGAAAGAATCTGTCTTGAAAGAAAAAAAAAAGGAGGAAAGAAGTGGGGAGGAGGAGGAGGAGGAGGAGAGAGAGAAGAGCTTTAGAAGACACGGTTTTCTAAGAGACTCCTGTCTCTGAGACACATACAGTAGACCGCGACTTCATCACAGGACACTGTGCCATTTGGAAGGGCCTCCGTGTGGTGTCTGCTCAGAGCACTTTGCATTTTTCCAGGAAACGTCTCCGTTAAATATGCAAGCATGTTTAATTGCAGGGGCTCAGGCAACTTGTTTATCTTCCTTGCACACCGCCAGGGTGGCTCTCGTTTGTTATCTGGGGTGTGAAATGAACGCTGACAACAATTAATACCTCCTCCCAGGCAGCTCGGCGGCGCTCTGACGGGAAGCTGTGTACTTCCGAGCAGGCAGCTGAGGAGGTGGCGGGGCCTGACTGTCACTCAGGATCCGAGGGGCAGCAGAGTGACAGTGGCAGCTGACGGCCCCTCCCGCCGCCTCCGGAGAGGCCCCCATGATAAAGCATCCTGCTTTGTGGTGTAATCAACTTGCTTTACATGCTTACTTCCTAATGAGCGCCGTGTTTAAACAAGTGTAGAGAACACATCTGTCCGGGCCTTGGGACTCGAGGCTGTGTGACCAATTTCAGCATCTGAAAGTTAAATTAATGGTAAAGGGTTTAATTGTGAGTAAACAATACCACATTAAGGGGCAGTAAACACAGCAGTGGGGACCCACCGACTGGCTCTGGTACCACAGATGTGGCTGCCTCCGTGTGACCATTAATAGTCCTCCCCGCCTGGACTCTCTGACAGCGCCTGGAAGCCCATTTGTCATCTAAATGGTCCGTCCCCTTCTCAAACATAATTTTGGCTCATGGTCCATTTGGGGGGCTGGTAGGGTATGTTCCTTGGAAGATGGGCCAAAAAAAATCTTTTTTCCAAGCAAATGGGAAAAGTTCCAGATTCTCTGTGGAGACTTGAAGCCGAGTAGGAGGCACTATGGCTCCCTTACTCTAAACTGACATGGGTCCCAAGGACTGAGTCTGGCTTAGACTGCAGGCTTTGATGGCAGTGATTCCAAAACTGGTTTTTAAACACCCTAGGGTGTCGCTAACTAACAAAGGATGCCTCAGAACCAAATTAAGTTCCCTTAATTAAAGATCATAAAATACATCACAGAACATTCTGTTACAATAGGGGGAAGGAAGTGACTGTCACATAAAATAAACAAGGTCCCGCAATCCAAAAATTAAGAGTTACACAACACCGGCTCAGCACCTTCCTGAGTTGTCGGTGGTTATTCTCAGGGAACCAGGCCTGTCTGCTAGTGTGCTGGGAGACTGAGCTAGAGGGACAGTGGGACTCTCCCAGGTCAGTCTCTCCATCACCCTTGGTGATAGAAGACATCTTGGTGGCCAGGTGCTGGGGAGGGGTTAGCGGAGCACAGGACTTTGTGGGGGAGAGGTCTCACTCTGAACAGTCAGTGTTCCATCTGTGGACGGCTGTGGTAGATGTCTTAGCCACCTTTTTCTCCCTAGCCTTCCCTTTGATCCTTATTGGGCAAAGAACTTACTATTATCTTCCTGGAGTGCTGAAATTGTAGTCTACTGGAGTGAAAGTTTCCCTATAAACAGAGAATCCCACTGCCCCAAGGAAAGGGGCCCCAACTGTGGCGAGGATAACTTATCCAAGGTCCCCATCGGCACTCCTCCTTTAAATGTGATGGTCTCTGTGGCTTCAAAGAAAACTAGCTTCAGGGTTACACAAGCTCTAGCTTCTGAGTCCTATCTTGAGTATCAAGATACTCCTCTGTGAGATGGGAGCATAGACTCAAGCCCCTTCATGAGTAGGAAGGACTCTGGGCAGTCAGGACATAACAGTGAAAGCTTCATAAATGTAAAGCTATGACATCTCCTCTTTAGATAAACCTAATGAAGCCAATGGGTAAGACACACATAGAGAAATTTGGGGCCACCATTGGGTCAAAGTAGCAGATGGGCTGAGCACCCAGCACCCAGCACCCAGCACCCAGCACCCGGCACCTCAGGATATCAGCTGTTGGATGTGGAGGTGAGTCAAGCACAAGGTGGCTGCTCACAGCTCCCAAGACTGAGCTAGCTCGTGCCAGTTCCTGTCAGTGGGGAGGACTGACAAGACACTGCCATCTCTCAAAGCCAGCTCCCAGCCAAAATCAGCCACTGAGAAAAGTCTCCAGAGAGTTGGTTTATATCATATGCTACAACACCGGTTTGCGTGTTTCTAACAACTTCTGGACAGGGAGGTTTTCTATATGCCGACCGTGAGACTCCATGCAAGTCCCACAAACTCCAGAATCTCAGAGTAGGAAGGGTCTCTTGCTTGCAGACTTACAAGGACAATCCCCTGGGACCTGAGCACTTCCATATTGCAATGACTTGGGCAGAAGGTGAGATGAAGCCTCCTCTTCCTTTCTCAGCTGCCCATCCAGAATGATCCCTTGTCCTTTTGACACTGTCCTAATTTGCTTTCCACTACTGGGACAAACACCAGGACCAGAAACAACTTGAGGAGGAAAGGGTTAATTCTAGCTTCCAGGTAGCAGCTCATCATCAAGGGAAGCCAGGCAGGGACCTGGAGGAAGAATCCAGAAGCATCACAAAGGAAAGTACTCTCAGGCTACTTTTCATACACTTCCCAGGATCACAGGCCAGGGTGGCACTGCCTACAGTGGACTACGTCTTCCTATGGCAATCATCAGTCAAGAAAATCTCCCCGCCCCCCACACCTCGACAAACTTGCCTACAGGCCAGTCTGATGGGGGCATTTTTCTCAACTGAAGTTTCTGCTTCCCAGGTGACCCAGCTTGCATCAAGTTGACAACAATGAACAGCACAGGGGACAATGCCCAGATGATTGGATCCTTGAATAGAGCCTCATGTAACAAATGCTCAGCCCTGCCACACAGATTTTACCACCACAAAACAAGCAAAACAAAACAAAAGCACCGAAAGAAAGGAAGGAAGGAAGGAAGGAAGGAAGGAAGGAAGGAAGGAAGAAAGAAAGAAAGAAAGAAAGAAAGAAAAAGAAAAAGAAAAACCTGTTGTGTTTGTATCTTGAACTTTTGCTGTCTCTGTCTCTTGGTTTTTCAAGACTTTGTCTTGTGGACTGGCATATGGGTTTCCTGGCTCCACTGATCCCCGAGTCCCTGAGACAGAGACTAGATGCCACACATACCCCAGAAGCATCCTTCAGTATCTTATGAATGATAGAACTGGCACTTCTGACTCAAGCCTGGTACCTTTTCTACCCTTGCCAGGCCTCTGATGGCCATGGGAAGAGGGTGGAATTAGGCCAAGCCAGCTTTCCTGTGGTAGCTAGTAGACATACACCAGATGCTGGAGCCTCTCCAAGGCCGAGGAGAGGCATGGAAGCCCTCTACCTAGTGACCTCCAAACATTTGTCTCTGCCATAAAATTCCAACTTCAGATGAAATCATGGACAGGGGCCCAGGGTAGCTCTGTCACAACACAGAGGTGGGATCATGTGCTTTCAGCCTGACCCCAACTTCCTTCCTCTCCTGACTCTTATCTGCTTCGGTTTCTCATAGGAGAATAGGCTAAAAGCTACTACATCTCATTTTCACTAGTGAGGAAGATGGAGGCCCAGAGACGTAGCCAGACTTACAAAACGTACCATAGGTATCGGCAGACAGAGATTGTATTTTCTGAAGGAAGAAAATAGTAACTCACTGAGGGTATGGTCGACTTCCTTGTCTCTGCAGTCCCAAGGATGGCCTGGCCCAGAGGCTAACCTGATGGACACCCAGGCATTCATTAAAAGAAGTCCACTGGTGTTTTCTTACCTTCATCTGTTTTAAAGATGTGGCTGCCAGATCCAGTCCTAAATAGCCAGGAGCCATGTAACCCGTCCTGGGAATGGAAGCTGGCCCCTCCCCCTCTGCTGTTTTAGTTGCCTTTAAAGCCCATTTTCACCTTTATTGATTTTAGTTTTCTGCTAGTCTATGAATGACAACTTGAATTAAGACAATGTAGGCTGAGAAGCCACCAGGCTGAGCTAAACAGGCACTCAGGGCTTCAAGGATCCTCTTGGGGACCTAGGGTACCCAGAAGCTCCGTAAATGCCTGGCATGAGTCTACCCAAATCTTTTACAGAACTCTGAGGCACAAACAAACTGGGACATTGTCACAAGCTGCCCTCCTTGAAGCCACTTGGCTGACCTGCTGTTTGCTGAGGGGCTGTGTACTTATCCCACTGGATAGGAAATGTGAGCCCCATCCTTCTAGAACAGAGGGATACCTGAACTCAGGTCAGGCCAGAAGCAACCATTCTCTCCAAAGCACCTTGCTTTGGACAAACGTTTGCCAGGCAAAACATAGCATTAGTTCTCTAACTGATCTGCACTGTGAACTTGAAAACTCACAGCCCTCGTAAGCTAGAACAGGCATGGTCACAGCTCGTCTTAAGGCATAGTAAGGTAAGCAATGTGCTGATCTAAGAACAGTCAGTGCCACACTCACTGTTAACACAGACAAAAAGGAAACCAACCAAGACTCCCAACCAGAGGTGAGGCACCGCAAAAACATAGCTCTGCCCTATGACATTCTAAAGTCGCTTAAAATGATAAAGCTAACAATTACTTTCATGAGAAGATGTGTTGCAGAGAAGACAATAAAATCGAGACACAAAATGAATAGTTCCATTCTAAAATGTTTTAAAAGCTCTCCAGAAAACTCCTCAGGAAAAATGGTGATTTGAGAGGAAAATAAACTGGGCACAGGAGTTCGAAGCCTGCAAGGACAACTAGAGAAAGGACCAGGAGGTCAAGGCTAGCCTGAGCCATCTAGCAAGTTCAAGGCCAGCCTGAGCTACAAAGAAAACTTATCATCCTAAGAAAAGAAGTGAAGAGGGAAAGGAAAGAAATTGAGACATGACAACATTTGGGGGAATTTTAATGCCCTTTGTTAATGCCCTTTGGACTGATTTCTAAGTATATTAATTTAGATCAAGTAAAGATAATACTATTTTCTTGGTGAACTTGTATCACACACACACACACACACACACACACACACACACACACACACAAAACAAACAAACAAAAAAAAAACAGTAACCTTGGGAAATGCTCCAGGCTTCTGAAGTTGCCTCAAACCTGTTCTGTCCGTGTCCTCTCCACTATTAGCTACCTCCTACTCCTGACTAGTTCCAATGCCCAGTAGGGCTTGAAGAAGGAATGATTCAGAAAGGCCCTCCTCACGGTTACTTTGGGATAAGGAGGTTGTCAGTACAGTAAGACAGGAGAGAGAGAGAGAGAATGAGAGAGAGAGAGAGAGAGAGAGAGAGAGAGAGAGAGAGAGAGAGAACTAGAGAGTTCCTCTAGACAGTACACCAGGACCGAAGGTCATTTTGGTGGCTTTTGTCCTGGATCCAAACCAGCAATTCTGATGGGGGTCAGAGACATAGAACTCCACACAAGAGGCTCCTGAAAAGAGAATTCTAACTCTCTTGGAGGTCAAAGACAGATTAGGAAATCTAATGGACGCTGTGTTTTTATTCTCCTCCAGAAATACACCATCTAAACAACTTGATGCACACTTCTAGGGGAAATGACAACCCTGAACTTCCACGGTGACCCTGGATCAGGAGATCACAGCAGGCTCTGTTCTGCCAGGACTGATCCGGCTCTGCTTGTGGGGAAGACATTACTTCATCCTTCTCACCCCCTTGAGCCAGTCACTGAGGTCTAAACTCCTCAGTCACAGAGCACCGAGGAGGCTCCCGTTCAGGCCATATGCCAGGGTTTTGAGGAAGGCAGTGAGTGGAAGGGAGGAGCCAGCCAAGGGTCCATGGAGACACCCCCTTCTTCAGATAAAGAGGGTGCCATCTTGTACGCAAGCTGCTTGCGAGGGCTACCCCCAAAGCAAGAATATCTAAGTGTTTTGTAAGGGTGTTAAAGAGGGTAATTAAAGAGTACCACATGTCAGACCTCACACGCACACCTTCCAGACTCCAGCCTCTCTGATCCTCTCAGCTGCTACAGAACCGGGGCCAGTAACAAAAGGTGTTAATAGGCTGATGAGGAGACCATGCTGATAGATGACCCATTATGGTGATGGCTCTTGTGCGAATGGCAACTAGGTTTGATCAATTAGATTTTAATGTAAAGTGGGGCCTGGGGGGGAAAACAGCAAGGGGGCAAAGGAAGACCCTTTGTTACTAATGCGTCTGAAAAAAGCACTTAATTGAGGTCATAATAATATTAGCAGTTCTCATCATCAATAATTCAGCCTTATTTATTACTGCCGATGGAGAGCTGTCAGGTGAGAAATGCGGGAGCCTTTGTTGAAGACAGGATGCTTCTCCTCTCTCTCTCTTTCTCTCTCTCTCTCTCTCTCTCTCCCTCTCTCTCTCTCTCTCTTTCTCCTCCTACTTCCCCCACCCCTATCTCCCTAATTCTTTAATTTCAAAACATTTTCTAGGATGAAGTCTGTTTGTGGAAATAGCTAAAGGATTGAAAATAAAAGTTCACAATAAAAGCATCATCTAGCCTTCTTTGCATCCTTCCCCTTTCATTCTTTAAAAGTCATTTCCTCTTGATGAATAACTAATTTTACCGAGGAAAGAAATCTATCAGGAGGGGAAAAGATTCCTACGCTTTTGTGATTTAAAACTCCTGAAAGAAAAAAAAAGTGACACATTTAGTCATGTGTGGTTTTGTTATCCTTTAAAACCAAGGGAGAGGGTGCAGGCAAGTGTGTGCTAAATGAATGTGTAACTGCACAATTAAAGATGCTTGCCTCCGTGTAAAATTTTAAAATGTATTAGTCTCGTAAAACCGCCTCATTAGTCTGTGTCTTAAAGGACACACTTGTCCATAATGAGGCAAAAGCAGGAAATGGTCCAGGGGTGACAGAAAGGGAGTGGAAGGCACTTTGGAGCTGGCTGCCGTTTCATTTTTTCAGAATGGAGGGAGGAGGTGCTTAATAAAGATAATTGGGCTGATCGGCCCTGCTCCCCTATGGAATAGAAACAGACAGACCCCGGGGCAGACAACTGGTCATTAACCAGGAAAAATAACCTATTTGGAAAGGATTTGTTTGTCTTACAGATGATGTTTTAGAAGTTTTTGCCTGTTTTTTTTTTTTTTCTCCAGCCTAAATAGATGTTAAACAGACCTTTGATGATTATTGTCTGTTAGGTTAGAAAACACCAGCCTTGGGGTCAGGCCAGGCAGCACAGGTGGTAGATGCTGAGAACAGGAGTGGTCCTGAGGTGAGGGAGAAGAGTGGCAAGAGCCAAGCTCAGCCAGCGATGAGCCCTCACTCTGGAGAAAGCCATCTGGGAACAGGAGCTGGGAAGAATTAGTGGCCCCATTGGCCCTGGCCTAGCCACTGTGCACTCAATACACATAGGCGGGGCGTGTGCTCAGAGAACTCATTCATCAATTCCAGTTGGAATCCCAGAGATTCGGGCAGCGAGGAGAAGCCCAATGTCTTATCCAGCCGGCCTTCTGGTGATTTCGAGAGGGAGTAATTACGGTAATTAGAAACGAGGGCTCCATGGCAAAGCTCCTCTGATCCCACTATTTCCAAGGAAGGTTGCTCAGCTGCTTAGCAGGGCGTGTGAAAGTGGGATCTTCAGAGACAAAGGGGATGGGAGGAGGGGACTATGAGGCAACCTGCCTTTTAAAGAAAATTAGGACTCTAGGCTCTAGAGGAGGCCCTCTGGACTGCCATCCTCCTTTGCCATGGCCATGCTGACTCCCAATAAATACTTGGCAATGCCATGGAGTGCTTGGTTGTCACAACTTAGAATGTGTTATTGCTGGCATCTAGTGAATAGAGAGGCCAGGGATGATACAGCCTTGGCCCCGCTTCCTTCTCTCTCTGTCTCTCTGTCTCTCTCTCTCTCTCTCTCTCTCTCTCTCTCTCTCTCTCTCTGTGTGTGTGTGTGTGTGTGTGTATGTGTATCTGTTTCTCTCTATGTCTGTCTCTCTCTTTCTCTGTGTCTCTGTCTCTTTCTTTATTTCTCTCTGTCTCTCTGTCTCTGTCTCTCTTTCTGTCTCTCTCTGTCTCTCTGTGTGTGTATGTGCACGCATGTGCATGCACGTGTGTGTGTTTGTGTGTGTGTCTGTTTCTCTCTTTATGTCTGTCTCTCTCTTTCTCTCTGTCTCTCTCTGTCTCTTTCTTTATTTCTCTCTGTCTCTCTGTCTCTCTGTCTCTGTCTCTGTCTCTCTGTCTGTCTCTGTCTGTCTCTGTCTGTCTCTCTCTGTCTCTTTCTTTCTCTCTGTCTCTCTGTCTCTGTCTCTCTGTCTCTCTGTCTGTCTCTGTCTCTCTTTCTGTCTCTTCTGTCTCTCTCTCTGTGTCTCTCTCTGTGTGTCTCTCTGTCTTTGTCTCTCTCTCTCTCTATCTCTCTCTCTCTCACACACACACACACACACACACACACACACACTCATTCTCTCTTTCCCAATAAAGAACTACTAAGACCCAGAGCCTATGTATCAGTGCAGGAAGAAGAAGCTCTGTCCCCTCACATTCTATTCACTTGAAATCTAGTTCACTTTGTCTCAGAACTCAGGTCTCTTCTCTTGCCCATTCTCTCCCATGCTATACCACAGGTTAGCCCAGAAGAACATCCTACACAAGTTCTCCAAACCAATTCACCTTCCAGGGCGTCTATCAGACCCAGTTTGGAGCAGAGGAGAAAGGGGCTACTACTTCAGTATCTTTGGACTATTAACCCTTCATTTCAGGACACCGTGTCCCCTGAGAACTCAGGGACTTAGATGAACCCCGAAGGACTTGTGACAGGCTTGTGAACCCAAGCTTAGCTTCAACGCCACCTCCTGGATGTAATGGATGTAATATTTATGCTGCTTTGTAGGGAATGGAGAAAGAAAATAAGAAAATTCCTAGTCTGGTAGCCACGGTGCTCAGGAAAAGCTGTGGGAGATTCTTTTCAACTGGCATCAAGAGCCACGGTAGGTAAAAATGGCGGCAGGACTGCCCATTACGAATCAAGGATGGTTGTCAGGTAAAGATGGCGGCATGACTGACCGTCGTGAATCAAGGTTGTCACGGTCTAATGCTAACACATGAAGCAGATGCTCGGTGTTCCATCCAGTCATCACCCGCACCATCCACAAGGCTTAAGTGTCTGCCCGTGCAAAGCCCTAGCCACCTTTCCCCTTATTTCCCCATATGGATTCTGGGAAGAGCAGGGAGCCAGGATGGCCTCACCAAACTTCTCCCTGATTACCCCTACTTCCACCTGACAGCGTTGGAGTGTGCTTTATTATTTCCAGCAGAGCCCGTGTCATTCCCAATGTGAATTTCAAATCACACTGATCCACCCTTCTTAGCTGAAGTCAGCTTTATCAACCACAAGAGATGTGGGATTTGAGAGAGATCTGAGTAAATTCACATTGTTTGGATAAACTCTTTCAGGGGGCTCAACAAATCAAAGCCGAAATGGATATGTATCCCAGCGAGACTGGAAGCTGCTAGGGAAAAGAAGGGGAAAAAAGTTACTATTAACATTTTTATTTCTTAAGAAACACACACACACACACACACACACACACACACACACACACAGCAATTCCCTTCTAATGAGAGTACTCACAGCCTCCTTTTGAACCTACACCAGAGCTCCTAAGAACACACCGGTTGAAGTGACAGGATCCTGAAGACGCTTGACAAGGGAAACAAGGTGTCATATAGCTATGTTGCCCACTGGCCCTATCTCCCAGCTTTGGTCAGCAAGGGGGCTATCAAATATGGTAATGGGTGAATTTATGCGCTATCCCATAATTTGAGGAACTGTGTTGTATCATGTATATTTAAAACAATTTCTCTGTAGTTTTAATTATCTCAGTCTGCAGGGGCAAAAGGGAAAAAGGCAGGCAGCTCCCTTGCCTGGGACCAAAATGAAAGCATTTGCCTGCTGACAGCTAAGACGGCTGTCCTAGCTGGTTGAGATTTCTATAAAATTTGCATTGGAAAGGCAGCTTTACGTATACTTAAAATAAAAAAGGGGGCATTTGCATCTAATTTGCTACACTTGCAGTATTAGAGTTTTATCTGAATAAAGACACGTCAACTGGATTTATATACTTAAGCTGATAGCTGGGAAAGTCAATACCAAAAAAACACCAGCTAAATTCAACAAAGTGGCAGAGAATCTAATAGTCTTTACAAATTGTTGTGGGTTTTTTTTCCCCTTTCCTCTGCTGATGACTTTAAAACGGTAGCAAATCATCTGCTTTTTACACAAGTCTGTTAATAACAAGATTTTGATGAAAGGCATCTTTATGGATAGACTTCTCTCCCTTCTTCCCCCAACCCTCAGCACACCCAAGCATCCTACCAAACTTGGAGGTTATAAAATGAAGTGGCCCATGGTGAATTGCATCAGCTTTGGGCTCAGACAGATCTGGTCCAGAGCTTTGACAGTGCCCCTTCCTGGTTGTGTGCCCCTTCCCTCTTTAGCCTCAGTTTCTTTATCTGCCAAATGGGAATCATGAGATCTATTCTCCACCCACCCCACCCCCAAATCACTATAATTGTGCAGTCTATGAGATGCATAACTGCCCAGCCAAGAATTCCCAGAGAGGACTGAGACTGATTCCCTATCTTTTAGGAAGCCAGGGCTCTCTACCACCTCTTCAGAGGCTCTCTACCACCTTGCTAGTCACCCAAAGGCGCTGTCCAGAGTAATGTAGACTAAGTACCAGAGCAGCAAGCAGAAGTACTCAAAACGTTATCAGGAACAATATGGACAATGTCAGTTAGCCTTGCAATTATACCACAAAGAGGTTTCCTGTTCTGGAGTCACATTTTAGGGTGATGGGCTGCCGGTGACACATGTCCTTTGGTTCCATCGACTAGCCCCAAGGTCAGCACAGGAAGGCGGTGTAGATAACATCTTTCCATCTGGAATGCCCTTCTTCTCCTCACTCTGGCCAGCTGGAGACACGAAGTAAATCCCAGCCCTGGTCACAGCCTCACACAGCTGGAAGCAGATTTCTGTTCTGCATGCTTGGGGTAGTCTCTGGGGTCCAGCTCCACTCACCCCTTTCCCATTTTAGGAGGAAACATCACCCAGGAAGGGGACACAATCCACCCCCAGTGTTGGCTTCCCTGCCTCCTGTTGTATGAAATGCCCCACCCATCCACCCACTGCCTTGAGAGATCAGGTCCTGAACCTGAACTGCCTCTTTCGGGGGTCTAGAGGAGGATTCCTACCACCAGGAAGAGTCATGCTCAGCCCAGTCACAGCCCCCATCTCTTCCCCTTGTCTCCAAACAATCCTGGTTTCCAATAAGGCTTCACTACTCACTACCAGGCACCTGGGGTGGGCCACTCTCCCTCCTCTATGAAACAGGAACAGAGAGGATTTCTGTTTCTTGGCATTGCAGTGAAGTATGAACCGATCTGACAGAGAAGAGAAGATGGCCTCCTATGAACCAGTCGCAGCCAGTCAGATTAGATCAAGGCAAGTCCAAGCCGAGGCTCCCTGAGCATCAATTCCTGAGGCAGGTCTTAGAATGATCACCCCATTAAGACATCCATGTTGACAGGAAACAATGAGTCTTCCCCCAGTTCATGCCAGCCACGGCCTGCCATCTGGTACAGTGCTCTGAATGGATGGATGTTCTTCTAGGTCTTAGTTGGGAAAGAAAATTTGGAAAGGGGCAAGTAGATATAGGTGCGTCTTCTATAGCTCTCCACCTATGTGTTGGTTGGTTGGTTGGTTGGTTGGTTGGTTGGTTGGTTGGTTGGTTTTCTTGCTTTTCTTTTGTTTTTCTAAAGAGTCTGTCACTGAACCTGAATAGAACTGACTGATTGGCTAGGCTGAACATCAAGTCCCTGGGACTGTCTCAACCTTCCAACTCTGGAATCACAGATCCATGCCCACTGTCACATGTGGGTTTTTTTTTTATGTGTTATAGATATCAATTCCACTACTCTTGTTCACACAGCAAGTTCTTCACCTCTTCACCCTCTGGCTCATCTCTTCAGTCCACAGAGAAAAGAATCTCAGTATCCCTTGCCATTCGTGGAACAAGATCCTCAGGTCAAAAAACCTACAGCCAACCAGCTGTCAGCCTCACCACACACTGGAATGTCTCCAAACAAAAGGATTCTGAGGCTGAAGAATAGTGGGCAGCGTAGTCCAAATGCATCAGCGATTCCCTAGTAAGTCAGCATCTTATCCCCAAACCATTGAACTACACATCAGAGCACCAGCCAGGCCATGTGTAGAGGGAAGGCCAGCACCAGGATGGGTGTTGAGAGCAGACAGGTGAAGCATAGGCTTCCCAGGCAGCCTTTCTCCTCCTGTCTATGGGGCCACCTTGACAATCAGACCCCAAACACAGACCATGGTGAGCATGTATGGAGGGTGACCTTTGGAGGTCCAACGGGCTGCTAAAGTGTGTCATAAAAACAAAGGTGATTCTTTGCAGGAGACACTTGTGGGCACATCACCAGGACTGTGTCATTGGGGACCTTCTGAGTCTATTGACCCCACACATCAGTGTCTCACGACAAATGACAAAGTTTGTCCAGTAACACTCCCTCCATTCCCACTCCTAGACTTCTTGGGATATCAGTCTTTCATGGGATTTTTAACTTTCTAGACCATTTTTTCTCTTCTGTTGGAGATTGGAAAGACGAGAAGAGATTGCTGGTGACCACCTAGCAGGGCCAAGGCAATGCGGTCTCCAAGGCCTGGCAGTATCTGCTATATTCTAGGGAGTAGTTCCAATAGCATCCTTTCCTTCAAGAAGGCTTGGAAAAGGCCCACCATCTTGCAGGGAGAGAACAGCAAAACCAGGACTTGAGCTGGTCACTGCAGAGATGCTATCAGGAACAGTTCTTGACCTGTGCTTTAATTGCTAAACACACCACCATGAAGAAGTATGGCCCTCAAGAAGGATGTCTCACTTCGCTAAACATGTGACATGTAGCACATACTGGACAGAGGTCAGCTTCCTTGCTTCTAACCCTTTAAACCTCTTAGCTCTCTGTTCAGACAACTTAGAGGAGTTGACAGCAGCTGAGAACTGGGTTCCTGGCACACTCCTGCCCAGCCACTGGGACACAGGTGGAGGAGATGCAGGGGCTCAAGTCTGTGCTTCTCTGTTTTCCTCAGCATAGCATTCACAAGTCATATCTAGTCCATGTGGTAAAAGGAAGCCACACACTGGTGCCTCAAGACTAGACGGAAGAATGGGGCTGTGGGAGAAGAAGAAGCAGTCACAAGGGTCTTCAGACACTCGGAGGAAGGAAGGCTTGCCTTGTAGCACTCCTGGGGACTCTGTGAATCTGACTCACAGCTGTGCTCACAGGTCTTCCCTTTGTATAATCCAAATGGCCTGAAGTGTTCTGTTTATCCACATTCACCTCACCTAGGATGCTGAATGCTTGAGCTACCTGAAGATGCTCGGTGAACACCACTCTTCTGTGTGCCCATCTTTACCTCCCAAAGAAGGCCAACCCCACTATCTAAGGCTGTGTTCAGCCCACCTGCAAGGACCACCACTTGGCTGTCACTTCACACTGCAGACCTCATCCCTGGCAACAGACCCCATAAGGTCTCTTGATAATGTTCTACTGGGCCCCATAACACCCTGACTTCACAAATTTCACAGTGGCAGACCTGGGCTCTGAAATTGCCCAACCTGATTTTTAATTCTGCCATTGCTTGTACTATCTGGACAGCTGCTCTCTGAACCTCAGTTTCCTCATCTGTGAAATGGGGGTATTTCTGATTACTGGTCTCAAAGTTCTGTTAGGCAGAATGAAATGAGACACACGGCAATCAAGGGCTTACATACCTAGGCCAGCATTAAAATGGAATAGATGCTAAGAAAACCATCCTGTTGTTTAACACAGACGCACACACAAATGTTGGATAAAAAAATTTAACGCTTGGGGATCTGGCAGAATAAGTAAGTGAAAAGCTAGACCAGAAACAGATGAGTATGTATTCCACAGGCACTGACCCAGGAACAGCTGCTAACACCTGGCGGGCCTTAGCCTTTGTTTTTTAAGGACTCTGATATGTGGAGGGGTGAACGCAGAGCTTGAGACATTGGTAAGATGGATATTTAGATTAGGGCTCCTGAACAAAACCAGAAGATGACCCACCCTCAGCAATCGGAGGGCTAAAGAGCGTGACTCTGCCTGCCCCACGTCACCAGGGGGAAGGAAGCCCACTCTGAGATCTGTGGTCCCTGCAGGAATGCAGAGGAACAGAATCCCAAGCTAAGTGTGTTTAGTATGTTTTAAGAACCCAATAAGACTGGGCATGGTGATGTACACTTATAATCAAAGTGCTCAGAAAGCTGAGGCAGGAGGATTGCAAGTGGGGGGCTGGGGCACAAAGTGAAATTCAACTTAAAAAAAAAAAGGAGCTGGAGAGATGGCTCAGTGGTTAAGAGCGTTGACTGCTCTTGCAGAGGTCCTGAGTTCAATTCCCAGCAACCACATGGTGGCTCACAACCATCTGTAATGGGATCCGATGTGCCTTCTTCTGGTGTGTCTGAAGACAGCGACAGTGTACTCACATACATAAAACAGATAAATAAATAAATGTTTAAAAAAGTCTTTAAAAAAAAAAAAAAAAGGACCTGGCCAGGCATGGTTGTACTTATCTGTAATCCCAGCATTTGAAAGGCTGAGGCAGGTCAGTCTCTGTGAGTCAAGACCAGCTCGATCTACACAGCTCTAGATCAGCCAGAGCTGCATAGTGAGATCTTGTCTCAAAAAAAAAATGGGGGGGGGGCAAGAAGACTAAACTAAAGGAAGCTTTTAGAAGTAGTTTCTCTATACAATATTGATAAATTTCAAAAATACGTAAGTGAGTAAGTGCAGTCCCATACAAAAGAGAGCATTCTCCAATCACCCCACAGGATCAAGATGGGGGTTCCATATCCAAAGGATATAGCCATATCCTTTCTATAAAATAGTATAGCATTTATGTATAACTACACAATCCTGTCGTGTGCTTTAAATCATCTCTGGATTACTTTCAACAACTAATACGATGTAACTGTTGTGAGATTGTTCTGATGCCCTTATTTTAAAAGACTAATAGGAGAAGAAATCCCATATAGAAAACAAAATGTTTAAGTATTTTCAATGGGCTGAATTTTCAACATGTGGGATCAACAGATACAGAAGCCGCAGGTATGAAAAACCAGCTATCTTGTGTTATCCCATGTATGAACAACAAAAAGACAAGACCATCTATCTTATCAGAAGGCAGAAGAGAGGCTTCTGGGAAGAAAGAGAAGCCAGGCTTCCCCAGGGAGCTGGCCATGGTCTGTTTGCTCATACGTTCGCTTTGGGAGTATTCATCAAGCTGTGTGCTATGGTCTCTGTACCTGTCTCTTTGTGAGACTTCAACTCAAAAGAGGATGTGGGTGAATGACTGAGACACAGCTAAGAGGAAATTCGTGCCCTGGACAACAGGGCTGAAGAAATAAGACCACAGCACAGTGAGAAATGGACGCAGAAACATCAAAGGAAGGCACAGGGGAGACACTTAACACACATCTCATCTGAGTCCCAAATAGAGAAAATGAGAAACTAGGGGCAAAGTTGTATAATGAAGAAGATAAAGAACATTACAGACATCACAGACATCACCCATCTTCAGAATCAGGATTGTGAGCCGAATTAGAAAATATCTACATTTAGCCAAAACTCACTGAAAGAATCCCAAGAGAGGAAATTATAACATCTTGAAATAAGAGGAATGCTATCTACAGAAAGTGATACTGCCAGAATAAGGGCACACAGCAAGATCCTTGTGACAGGTGCTTGTCACAGTGCTAACAGTGGACATGCTGGTCTGTGGGCATTGCCACTGGCTTATGGGACCTAAAACAAGACACTTAACCACAAGAAGCCTTCATTTCCTTAGAACATGGATCCTGGAGAAGATGAAATGACATATAAAGTGCTTGTGCTTGGCAGAGCTTCCGGATCTCTCTGAGGGTTCAGTTAACACAAGCCACAAATCAACTCCTTGCTCCTTACCTGAAACTCCAGAAGAGACAAGGGTCATGTCCACCTCAAACTGCCTATAAAAGCTTCAAGACCAGGACTCTCATTTTAGAGTTTAAGGCCACTCCTTGCTAGAGAAGAAAATCTAATGTAAACGGGGTTCAAAACTTGGTTATAGCTCTTTCCAATTATAAGGTCAACAGCCTTTTCATACATATACCCAAGGGCTAGTGGGATGCTGAAATTCTATCTAGTCACTCTCTCATGATATTTTGTGAATGCAATTGCATCCTGGCTGTTAATGTATGTACCGCCTAACACACTATTACCACAGTGGAAGGAGCCAGTGGGTGCTTCTCTTCCATCGGGGGCCAGCTTTCCAGAGTGCCCTTCCCTTACAAGCACCTTGCAAGCTCATTAGCTCCAGAGCCACTCTTTCCAAACCTAACAGAGCTTCCTCTGCCAGACCTCACTACCTGCCATCTGTTTGTGAGTGACTCTAGTCACCAGGGCACCAATGCCTAGAAGAGGGCCTGGCTTTGTGCAGCAGTCAATCTGCAAGCATTTGTTGGATGAATAGGCTTGAGGGATGCCCTAAAGTTGGTGAACAGTTTAAGTGGTGGAACCTAGAATTATAGGAACAGCTAGAAATCCACTCAACAGGAATCCCAAACAAGAGCTCCATTTCTCCTTCAAACCCTGCCCCACCACCACACCCTAAACAAGACAGAAGTCTCAGGATGAAAGAAAGAAAGAGAGAGAGAAAGGAAGAAAGAAAGAAAAAAAGAAAGAAAGAAAGAAAGAAAGAAAGAAAGAGGAAAGAAAGAAAGAGAAGGAGAGAGAGAGAGAGAAAGAGTGTGACCGCCATCTTTTTCCATTCTAACCCAATCCAGAAGCTGAAGAAGTGAAGAAGCAAGGTCATCAGAATAACATTGTCCCTAGAATCCAACTCTGCCTTGTAGTTGTTTGACCCAAACTCAATCTTGGTGATACCTCACAATGTGTCTATGACATTCTAGGGGACAGAGAACACAGTCACATCTTCCCTGCAGATGCCTACCAAGCAAGAAGCTTTGGCAATAAACTACAGAATGGGCCACCAAGGAGGCCCACAGGACAGGGACCAAGGACAGCACCCCAAAGGCCCTGTTTACAAAGCTCCTCCTGCTACCTATGAACTTCCGCTCATGACTGCACTATTCCACCTCTGTGAGTCAGGGAGGATGCAGGAGGGAGGAGAGAGAGGAAGGCGATGGCAATGTACTAAAATAAAAGACGAGAATGCAGCAGTGTAAGGTTGGTCACACATGTGTTGTTAAGTCAAAACCATGTCCCAGTGTTTGTGGGAGGTGGAATTATCTCATTCTCTTAGCCGGCAAGGCTCTGTGATCCACCATTCAAGTATGTGATTGGATTTCGGCTCAACAAAACCTTAAATTACACACCTATTGTGCCCGAGTTAAGCCCGGCTTCACAGTGGCGGAGGAGGCCTCAGCAGCTTCCCTGGCTGCGTTCGATCCAGTGTGGGTTCTCATCGCCTGCTGATGAATGAGTAATAGGATTAGAGCCTCGTCTTGGGCCACACTGTAATCTTCAGGTTGGGACAAAGGCTGCGGTGATGGATAAGAGCTGCATGGTCCAGACAGGCCTGTTCCTGCAGTGTGCCATTGACGTAAGGGACAGCCAGGGGCCTCTGAGAGGATAGTGCCAAGTCTTGGGAAGAGGCCTGGTCATGTTAGTTAATGGTCTACCAGTCTAACAGGACACAGCATTCACACAGAAGGCCATAACTCTGCAGATGGCCCTTGAGGTGACAGAGGGGATGCCACTTGGGTTTTTTTTTTTCTACCCAGTATCCACTCCCCACTTCTGGCTCCTGAACCCATCCTACTCCATGCAAACTCCACCCTATTTCCACTTTGAAAGGAGACATGGAGGGACTGGCTTGGCCTCCAGCTCAGGAAGAAGTCATGTGATAAGACAGGCTGTTTAGAGCTCCTGGCATTTACTATGGAACTACTGATGGGGCTTGCTTTCAGGACACAGCACCAAACCAGTATGAGATGTAAGGAGAGCAAGGTCAGTCAGATAGTGAGATGAGAGGCAGGAGGATGCCTACGTTGTCTGCCAGAAGCCAGGTCCACCCCTGGGACTTTTTAGTCACTAAAATCCAGCACATTTCATTCTTGGCACGGGATGGTTTGAGACAGGTTTTCTGTCGAGTTCTGCAACATTTTGAAAATGAAGACTCAAAGCTCACAAAGGTTCAGCCATGAGCCCAGAACACGACAGGCCTGGTACTCAAGACCAGGCTTTTCATTCCAAGTCCACTGTGCCTTTCCATTCTTTGTCCCTTCCTGCCAGCCAGCTGGGAACCTATCCCATGGGACTCCAAAACTGACCCCACTTGGAAAGGGACAGCCCAGCAGCCTGAGAGAGCCGAGGCATGTTTTCAGACTAGGAAGGCCCAGATAGGTTTTCTCTTCCTGACAAAAGCTCTATCTAGCCAGCTGTAGAAGAGGTTCGGAACAGCAGGTGTGAGCACTGGGAGATAAATTCCCTCTTACCCTGTCATTTTTTTTAGCTGTGTGGCTTTGAGCTAGTACCTTAACCTTTCTGAGAAGAAATAGAAACAGCTGCCTGGGGGCAGCAATGAGGAGTAATCAGAAAGCCCATCAGTGTCAGCTGTAAATAATCCCACTCCCTGAGAACCAAACCAAGAAATCTGGGTCTATTTTGCTCAAACAACAGCATACCAGGTCTAGGCGTTTCCAGGTTTATCTCAGTGGCCTGACATGGATTTGGACTTCTGCTTGCTGTTGTAGGGTTGTTCTGTAACTGCAGAAACTACCCATTAAAGCGATTGTATTCCCAGACCTGTCCTGTTAAAGGGGGCCCAGCATATCTCTCATTCCATCTCTTTGGCAGAACTAGATCACGTGACCACTCCTAGCCACAAGGGCATCTGGGAAGACTATTCAAACGTGTTTTGGGCTCTGTATTTCTAGTATTAGCTCTCCAGTGGTAGCAATGACAGAGGCCAGCATGCTGGCATACTCAGTTGGAAGCAGCATTGTCCTTACTGGATGGCTCATTCTGCCATTCCTCTAGAACATTCCTCATCTCAGGATAAAATGTCACCAAAGGCCTCATGCTTCCAGCTTGGCATCTCCCCATGCCCCTGCACAGCCATACCAGAAAGTGTAGATGTCATTCCCCCTATCCCCCACCCCTACTCCAGAAGGCTCAGATGCAGTGGCTGCCCCTTCGATTGTCAGGAAAAGAAAAGCAACTGTCGTGATGATATCTGCAGAGAGAAGAGAATAAGCAGGAGAGAATCTGAAACCGAAGGTCAGACACGAGAAGTCAAGTGTAACCGGTGAGCAACATGAGGGGGCTGCTGGGGCCTCCGCAGATCAGCCGTCCTGGGGTAGCTCTCCTCACCAGTTAGCCTGCAATCTCCACGGTGACGGTGGCCCTTCCCACTCTCCTCTCTGCTTCTATCCACAAAGGAAAGAATCCTCACGTCTTTCCAGACCCACAAATAAACTACAGATCCAGCCCCAAAGGAACCATTGCACACAGCAGTAGCCTGTCTCCTAATCCTTGTTCCCCAGGTCCTTGGGGACTGACACCTTCATTCCAAATCGCCCTTCAACACTCAGTTGTGAATGTGCACAATGTCAGCTTGACCTTGGGTTCTGGGGCTACAGGCCAGCAGTTTGTTATGCAAGGACCCTGAAGAGCTCCGCTAGACAGTGGCTATTGGACCTACAACCACACTTCCCAGGGACAGAGCCTAGAACATTCCACAGCGTGGCTGCTCTCCATCTATACATGCTCACAGCATCTCTCTGAGGGTTGCTTCTGTGTATCTCGGGCACTCCACTTCACTCTGGCTAGATGGGCGACAGTCAAAGATAGGTCGTGACAAATGTTGGAGAGGTTACAGAGAAACAACTCCCTTACACACTGCCGGGGAGAATGCAAAATGGTTCAGCTGCTCTGCAACCGTCTGGAAGTCACTCTAAGTTTCAATAGAGTCACCACCAGTCCCAGCAATTCTTCTTTTAGAGACAAACCAAAAGAGAGCTGAAACTATGTCCCAGAAAAATGTATACACAAATGCTAACAGCAACAATGTTCAGAAGCAAAAAAAAAAAAAAAACAGAAACAATCCAGCTGTCTAGCTCTTGGTGACTATAGACACAGGTATGTCCCCCTCCCCACAAGACCTTAGTCACCCATGGAGAACAAGGAAAAACACTGGTGCATGCTGTAAATAGGCCGGCTAAAAAATATCATCCATGCAGAAGAAGCCAGTCACCAAAGACTTCGAATTATGGGCCTACCTGTTTGTCCAGATAGGTTCAGCTAGAGAGCCAGAAAAGACTGGAAGTCAGTGACAGAGAAGGACTGAGAGATTGCAGGGAACAAGTTACTACTCATAGACCTGGGGTTTCATTCTGGGGTTGAAAACAGTTGTAAACTCTTTGGGGGATATTAGGATTAGGCGGGGGTGATGGCTGTACTATACTGTAGGTTTGCTCAATGCCACTTGCTCTTCAAAGGGAAACGTTTGTAAGGTGTGAGATGGCTCAGTGGGTAAAGGTATTGTCACCAAGCCTGCTGACCTGAGTTATATCTCCAGGAACTACTGACTCCCAGGAGGTCTTACCTGATCTCTCTGTATGCACTGTGCTGTGTGAGCATGTTGTGTGTGTGTGTGTGTGTGTGTGTGTGTGTGTGTGTGTGTGTGTGCGCGCGCATGCACACATACACTTAAAGGGCATGTTTGTGACATGGAGTATATCTCAAGACACCACCACACATTTTAAACCTTCCCCATCTCTGACTACCATAGGAAAGAAAATATTTTGTTAGAAAATGGTGGCACCCAGCTGCTTCCTCCTCCCCTGGCAGACTGAAAATGCTCCCAGAAGTCTTGCACTACCTGCTGAGAAACACCCCCAGCATCCTGCAAGCCCTGACATCTGAGGGGGATGGGGGTGCGGGTACCACCGGGGTGCTGCTGACAGCCAAAGCCTTCCCAGTACTTTCCTCCCCTCTGAGTTCACAGCTTGACAGGGGAGCCATGCTGGACACTTGGCATGTCCTTGAGAAGGACATTAGAGTGGAGGCTACAGCAGCAGCCTGTCACTGGCCAGCTTTGCCTGATTGTATGGTCCCTGGGGGAGAGAAGAGAAATCCAGAGCAGCCAGTGGGGCCAGTGAAGGTGGCTTTTTGTCACAACCCCTGCCCCCATCAGAGTCATAATACCTGCATGAAAAGTCACTAAGGAGTTAGCATGGGCAATTATTCTCCTTTTAAAGATGTAGTCTAGTGACCACACTGGATTGAATGAAGTGACTAGCAGGGATTTTCCTTCATGTGGAAGAGTTGGGATGGACATGCCATCAGGTCCTCAGCCAGACTACTTTTCTAGAAAACCATTTAGCTGGGGATGGAACCCATCTTTGCAACCCCCACCCCCACAGCATGTTACACGAGGCAATTTATTCTGCACACCAGTTCCTACACTTTGCTGGAGGTCCATCCCCCACATTTCCACACATCTTTGCAAAGACTCCCTGCCTCTTGTCCCAGCATTCTCAGGCATGCATGAGGATCTCCCTGCTTTCTCAGAACTGTGGAACCCTTGTGGAGTCAGCCAGGGTAGGAAGGGCGATTCTCGTGTTTTCTCAGTTTCCATAGTATCCTGGAAGCGGGCATTAAGACAGTTGGGTACTGTATTGACCTGTGTTGTTTCTGAAGCTAAGGTGTGATTGTGTCTAAAAAGATCCACAGGGGTCTGTTGGGGCCCCCAAGGCCAAAGTTGCTATTCTCGAATGAGACTCAGAAAAAAATGGGGGACAGATGAAGCATATTCTAGAAGCTTTCCAGCTCCAAGTGAAAGAAACAGCACCCCTGGACATGGCCCTGCTACCCACAACACTGAAGAATATTCACCAGAGAAAGGAAGGAATCAATGCCCACTGGCCTCTCTAGCATGTAGGGGAAAGGGCCAGGATGAAGGGCTGGAAGTGTAGACCCTTGACCCTGTGAAGAGCTTCTGTGAGACTTTGGCCTTGAAAATGACCCTGTGATCAAGGGACCTCATCCAAAAGATGAGTTCTCTGCCTGCCAGACTCACTCACTCACTCACTCACTCACTCACTCACTCACCCACTCACTCACAGGAGTAAAGATCATGCTCACAAACAGGTGGAGGGTGGCAGTGCATAGAGCGGAAGCAGACAGCTGGAGAGGTAAGCAGATCTTATCTCAAGAAAATATCAGCTCACAAAGAAAGAAACTTCTCCCCATTCCAGAAATGCACCCAAAAAAGACAGAACATGAAGAAAGACGAGGGCATTTGCAAGACTCCAGAGATGTTAGGAAACCCGGGGTGTCAACTCAATCCCTTCTGAGAGTTTGTATCCCTTGGGTTTTTTTCTGTTTCCTAGATGTTCTAGAAGAAGCTTTCAGAGATAAAGCAGTCAGATACCCAGATATCAGCTGAGTCGCTACACTTCTGAGCCCTTCCATTTTCCAGGTGCACCCCGTGCCCATACAGAGCTACAAATCTGAGTCCCCCAAATCTTTGTTTCCAGGGACTTTCCCTTCAGGCAGGACAAAGGAACAATAATATTTCGTCTTTCAAGGTGACTTTTCTAGGACAGCAGTAGAGGCCCTGGGGCGATGCTCAGGTCTTAGTGGGGAAATAACCTTAAGTACCGCTGGAGATGTGGAAGAAGCAAAACAGAAGGCAGCTAGCTGTTGCCAAGAGACTGAACAACAAGTAGCTTATCTTACTGGGCGATATGGGGGAAATAGTACTCTAGTCTGGCTTTACCCAACTGTACTACAGAGACAATATGGCTGCCATCCACAGGACTGGCACACTTAGGTAAATAACTTATGCAGAGTGTTGAATGTCGTTCCTGAAACACAGCAAATGCTCAAACAATTGACATTGTCTCTCTCCTTGTGAATGACAGCATTTACCATCGGATGGGAAAAGATGGGGTGCAGAATATGGGGTTGTGTGGATTGTATGAGGAAATCTCTCACACACACACACACACCATACATACACACACACACACACTACACACACACACCACACACACACATACACACCACACACACACACACACCACACACACACACACACACCACACACACACACACACACACCACAGAGAGAGAGAGAGAGAGAGAGAGAGAGAGAGAGAGAGAGAGAGAGATTCTTCGTGATGTTTGTGGGGGTGAGAGAAACTGTCCTGAGGAAATTCTTTTGGGCGGTTTCACCATCTCCAGCTGGTATTTTCTGGCAGCTGAAATGAGATAATAACCATGTTGAAATGGCACCCACGGCCTTGTAGGAACAGGGCATGACTTGTTACCTCCCCAAGTCTCTGCAGTTCCACCTCTGCACTCTCACATCTGTCTTGGAACAGCCTAGGGCAGCTCACTCTCCAAGGCAGTCCAGATCAACACCAGCCAGCAGGGAGGTGGGGCGGAGGGGGTCTGATGTGAGTCAGGCCCTGGTCAAACACTAGGAGCCCACACAACCGACCAGAAACCCCAGAGCATCATCACACCCTTCTCCTGCAGCAGCCCCTCCCATGCTCATTCCACCCCAAGTGTACTTAGGCACATTTCAAAGGTCTGTTTAATAAATTACCACCTCTCCCTGACCTGACAATAACCACAGATAATCCAGGGCTATTAGAAGGCTTGTTTACAACTCATAATTCTAGGTTGTGCAAAGCCCAACAAGTTGGGAAAGGTGTCAACCTTCCCCCTGTGAATGGCATAGCTTGTGTTCACAAATTATATGTAATTGATCCAAAGATGTTACTGACATCCGAGAAACAAAGGCCTGCCTCCTCTCTCCCAGCCTCTCCTTTTGGGAATTTACCCCCAAGGAAATCACCTTGAAAAAAAATTACTACAAGGGTGTTGTGTATAATAAGAATAACTTTAGAAACAACCTAGGTGTTCAACAATAGGGGATTAGTTAAATAAACCTTGGACGTGTACACAATGGGATTCTGAGAAGCCATTTAAAATAATATTATATAGGAGGCTGGATCCTGCCACGGAAGGAATGTTAATCATCCATTGTTAAGTGAAGGAATAGAAGCAGGCTACAAAGTAAAGGCCACAGTTAATGTCATTAAGCTATTTTATATTTATGCTTTTACTTGACAGTGCTTGGGTGGTAAGGTGTGTGCTGTAGGCAGACAGACAAGCTTTGAGGCTGGATTTTCTTAGCTGTGTGCATATGACCTTGGGCAAGCCACATACACTTTATTCATAATATGCAAAAAGAAAACACTAGAGACCAGCTTTGTGGGCCAGCTATAAAGAGTAAACAAAATATTCTTGTAAAGATCTTCACTTTGTATCTGTCATAAAGTAATTGTCCAATAAGTGGAGATTATTGTGTCTGTGAAGTCAAAGTGTGTGATCCTGGGTGGCAGACGTGAAGAAGGTTTCCCTCTTTCTGTTTTGTTAGAGTTTGCTTGCCTTGCTCCTGGGCGGTAAGTACCGTTAGTAATAGCTTAGTTAGCCATGTTGTTGGAGCTGGGACAGAAGCTGGGACTTGTGAAGGGGTACAGTCTGGGTGAAGTACACTGAGGCATGCTGGGACTCATACAGGTTGGGGCTGAGAAGCTTTGAGTAAGTCCATAAGCTAGGATAACGCTGGGCCAAAGGGTAGCCACAGAGAAGAGGTGCCCAGAGAAGGCAAGGGAGATAAACCCAAACATAACAAGACGAGCCCTGTACGTCTGGCACTTCCCACCCACCTGAATGGTTCCCAGCTTGTTCCTCATTCCCTGTAGTTGTCTGGCTCTAAAGAAAGCGCTGGGATGAGGAGTTATTAAGAAATGTGTGAACTTAACAGGGGCTTGCCCCATGGCCCAGGGCTTATAGTGAGGGCAGTGGAGTGGTTTCTACTGAGGAGCAATGGCAGGAAGAAGGGAGGTAGCATGGCTCAAGATGTTCCACAAAACTCTCATCTTAACGAAGGGTCCCAAGAGTTCAGAAGCGCAACCTCCAGACTCCCTGGCAGCTCAAAACATTCCACATTTCCTCACATCCCCTGACGTGAGCCACCATTTCCTAAGCTGTCTGACCCAGAGTCAGGGCAGCAGTGAGTCTCTCTAACCCAGCTCCATCTTCTAGATAACTGGGTGTAGCAACAATGGCCAGAGGGTGGGGAGGGACCTTTACAACTAAATGCAGTCTCCACCCTACACTGGTTCTAACTGCCTTCCCAGGAAGAAAAGTAAGAGAGCTGGGCCCAGACAGGCATCCTCCTTGGGCCTCTAAAGACTGTGAAAGAGGAAGACTGGGAGAGATCAGGTCCTTTCTAGGTAGTTTACAGGAGCCACCTCTCTAAACCTAGCCTGGGTCTCTTTACTCTCCAAAGCAGGAAGGAACTCAGCATCAGACAAAAGGGGACCCACAGCCCTGACCTGACACTTTAAAGACCACAACGTGATGGCAGAAGTGGAGGACCCAAGAAGACTATCCCATACTTGCCTTGGACATCTCTGCTCTTCTCCACTCAAGGAGGGAAGACAGACCTAGGGTTGGGGTCCTTCTCCTTAAGCCTCCCAGCTCTGACGACTCAGGTGAGATGGGCTCTGGAGAGGAAAGCTCAGGGTGAGGACTTGGGGGTCACTCCTGAGCAGAGCAGCTCTGGCCAGGCTGGTCACTGTGACTGGACTGTTTCTCAGGCATGTGTTCTATCTGACTGGCAAAGTTAGCCACCTTGTGCTAATGGTGGAACATGAACCATGACATCACCTTCCTACCTCTTCCTGCTTGACTGCACAGCCCCAAAGCCAGAAGGCAGGGAATGCAGAGACACCGGAAGCCTTGGACACTAGTGTGAACACAAAATGCTGTGAACTGCAATTATGGCGAGCTCAACAAGTTCAGCACAATATTACCACACAGCTCCGTGACTCCGCTTCTGCAGATGCATCCTGACAACACAAGAACGATCAGACAAAGGCTCATAGTGGAATTCTTCATGACAGACAAATCTTGAGGGCAACCCAAATACCCATGAGTAGGCTGATTCTTTTTAAAAATTATTTATTTTTATCGTGTGTGTGTGTGTGTGTGTGTGTGTGTGTGTGTGTGTGTGTGTTGCCTGTATGTGTGTGCCAATAGAGGCAAAAAGAGGGTACCAGAGATCTGGAACAAGAGTAACAGGCTATTGTGGATTACTACATGGGTGCTAGAAGCTGAACCCAGCTGCAAAAGCAGTAAGTGTTCTTCTTAAGATCTTCAATTGTATCCAGCCAATGGGACGTTACCACCATAGAGAGGAACCTGACTTTACTGAATACAGCAACAAGGATGAACCAGCATGCACCATGTCAAATGAAAAAAGCCAGACACAAAAGGTCAGGGTTATGATGCCTTTTATTCAAACTATCTAGGGTAGGGACACCTTTACAACAGGCAGATAGGTTTCCAAGGGTGTGGTGGGAATGAAGGCTGGGAAGTAGTTGCTTCACAGCTCCTGGGTTTACTTTGAGAGTCATAAAAATGTTTGGGAACTAGACAGGTCGGATGGTTGTACAACCTCGTGAGACTTGAACAATGCTGAATTGGGAGGTGAAAATTGGGGGTGAAATGTTAAGGAGTTTTATGTGAGTTTCATCTCTAAAGAGAAATGGAGCTGTAATCAAACGTTCCTGCTTGCCAGGCCGTGTGCTCCACATGGTCCCCTGAATCTACAGAGCAGGCCTACCCAGCAGAGATTTATTGCCCCATTTGGCGAATAGGAAAAGTGAGGCTCAGGAGATGATCTAATCTGCCCAGGGCTGCATACTCAGGCTCTCCTCCAGGCCTGCACAGAGGCTGGCTCTGAACTGCCCAGAAATTCTTCAAAGTTGAGTAAGATGTCTCCTTGGGGGCTAAGGATGTACATCCTGACCTGGGAGGCAAGGAGGCCAGAGCTCAAGATTCCACACAGTTTCTATGCTGGAATTCCAGGCTGGAGAGCCTGGGACTCAGAGATGGATACCTAACGGATGCTTAATGTGCAATGGGGTCCATGGAGGACTGCCCGGGGCTGGGGCTGAGGAGAGGGCTGGAGAAAGAGGGGACCTGGAGAAGCTGAGGCCCTGCATTCAAAGAACATAGTGGCAAACTGTTCTAGGGCTTTCAAATCCATTCTGCCATCACCTCCAAACCTCCACCCTTGGGATGAGATCACGAGTATCATGCATGGAAACTGTAAGATTACTGACTTTGGTACCCTAGGTACTAAGATTCTCTAAGGACTCTCTCTGTCCCCCTCACTGGCCCAAGCACTTGACCTGTCTCTCTACAATCCTTTAAGGTAGGATAACTGTCACTCTGATAAATATGGCGCCATCCAATCGCACCCACCTCCCCTCATGTCCCACGTTTAAAACACACTTGAAAATGTTGTCCCCTTGTCTGTGACTAAGCATGGCATGTACGCCGGCCAGGGAGACTCAGAAAGACATTTATGGGGTCTCCTGATGAAGAAGCACTTGATCCAAAGAAAGATGTCCATCCAAGCAGAATTCTTTTCCCACGACATTGTCATATCTGAATATGGTGCTGATGGACATGGCAGTCATCCCCTCCTCAGTCTGATAGTAAAAGTGATAAGAAGGCAACAGAACAGAGACGGAAGGACGGAAGGATGACAGACGGAAGCACTGACGCGCTGGGCTGGCTCCGCCAATCACAGGAGAGAATGAAGGTACAGCCTACAGGTCAGAACTGGGAGACACAAGTCAGTAGGCTAAGAATCCTTACCATCTGGCCCCAGAACTCCACCCTTGTAAGACACTGTGGGCTGCACAGGATTGCTGCTGCTGCAAACGGTGTGTCGTGTACAGTGGGAAGAAAAATAACTACTTCACAAGAAAAACCATTAACAAAGTGACCCACATCAAACATCCAAATGGAACTCTGAGAAAAGAGAAGGTGCCCCAGGCCAGAGGCGTGGCCCTGCACTCCAGCCCTAGTGTGGTGTCGCTTGAGCCCAGACTCTAAAATCTTCACTCTCCCTTCAACTTCTGTCCCTATAGGGTCCAGGTTTCCAAATTCTGCCCCATTCCCTCGACTCTCTGTTCCCGGTAGCCTCCAAGGCTCACCCCTAGCACTGTCTCCCCACGCCAGCAGCCAGTTCCCCTCCCACTGCACACTCCAGAGTGGTGAATACTCTGCCAATCCATACAGCAGCCAGGAGGCTCTCACACAGCTCACGACACTTTCCTGCCCCGGGATTTTTTTCCCTCTTTCTACTGAGTGCAGAATCACACCAAATTCACAGTCATGACTAAGCAGGTCATGTGCTTCCAGGCCTTCTTGAACTTCGCCTTGACCTCAACACCTCCACCCTGACCCTGTAAGTTCCTTGAACCTGAGAAATACACTCTCAGCCTAGGGCTTTTGACCTTGCTGATTATTTAGCTTGTACAACACTCTTCCCACAAGGTCGTGTCAGTTTATGGTTCCTTAGAGAGGCACATCCTGTCTCTAGTTAGACAACTATTTGTTTCCTACAGATATCATCTGGTACCTTGACATCACTTCTGATTTTTGAACTGCTTCTTTCATTATTTTCCATCACACACACACCATACACACAATGCACAATGTACACACATATACCACACACACAATACACCACACACACACCACATACACACATATACACCACACACCACACA
>JANHMN010000018.1:17825273-17842544 GCA_030674055.1 Rhabdomys pumilio | reverse complement strand
ACACACATACACCACACACAACACACATACACACACCACACATACACACACACAACACACATACATACACACCACACACACACAACACACATACACACCACACACATATACCACACACAACACATATACACACAACACACACACACAACACACACACACAACACACATACACACCACACACTACACACATACACCACACACAACACACACACACACACACACACACACCTGGAAAGGTCCCTTTATTTGCTGGGTGCTGTGTCAATGCAACCCACTGTCAACCCCCTAGTATCCAGAACAGAGTTGGACACACAGTAGGTACTCAACAAGCATTCGTCTAAAGGTTAAGTCTCCTCCCAATGAAGCCACCATGTGTTCATTGAAGAGAGGGGTTACTGCACCTACTCTCACGCACTCTCTGGAACCTTACCACTGTTAAAGGTGCTCACACAGAGTCACCAAGGTGCACACTACAAGGTCATGCCTAAGTTCCACTGGTTCTCAAAACATGACCTTCAGCAAATCGTCTAGCTTATGTGTGCATGCCTCAGTCTCTCAGTCAAGTGGCTTTCGTGGAGTTCTTGAACTTAGTGAGAAAGCTAAATGAGAAAATACTTTGTCATTTGGCACAGTGTCTGGAGTAGGATGCACCTGCAGTGTCAGGATAAAAGAGGGGGGCAGGATGGGAGAGAACAGAAGAAGGAGAGATGCATGTTTGAGCTGCACATCTGGTGAGGGAGCCCTGTCTACAGAAACACCCCAAGATGCCTATCCCGATTTAAAATAAAAAGGATCACAGGGGTCTAGACAGACATATGACTAAACCTTTCCCCAGCCTCAAATGGTTCTCTGCTAGGTTCGGGCATTGTCATCACCCAGAAGGCCATGCTTCCCCACCCCCAGCACCCCCCAGGTTTAATCCAGAGAAAACTTTGAGCATCAGGAGGGATGAGAAGAATCCACTCTGGGTCATGGAACTTGCAAGTCCCCAGAGCTCCTACTAAAGGGACAGCTACTGCAGGGAGCAGCTCCTGCCAGGAAGAACTGGTCCTTGATAGCTGTTAATTGGTCATAAGGCGAATGAACGAAAGAAAAGGCATTAATGAGTAAACAACGGTTTGGCTCCAAGTAAACGGGCCATAACCCTAAAGGATTGTATCGGTCTTCCCACCTTTTAAGAGTTTTCATTTAAAAAGTGTCTTGGCCTTAAAATGGCCCAATAAGACCGAGGTTTTGAGAAAACGAACAAAATCACACGTACTCCTCAGCCACTCTCATCCATGAACCACCCTGAGGCTAAGACACACCAGCCCAGCTGCCTTAAGGTACTTGTTCCCTGATCTAGACCCTTGTGGGGGGAATTACCTGCACCCAAACACTAGGTGCCACCCACATTTCAGCCTAAGTTTTGGCATCACTCAAAAGTGTAAAAGACTGGGGGCATTGTCTTTAAGGGAGAGCTCCGTGTGGGCACATGTGGATAATCAATCATCCTTTGTTTCCATTTTAAATGTCTTCTTCCCAGAACAGAGAAATGCCGTAAGTGGGGAGTTTCCTCCCAAATCTAACTGGTCAGAAATAACCACAACCAACATCGTGATGTATAGCTCTCCGATTAAGTCATTCCATCCCCCACTCGTGCTTTTTTCTTCTGTGGTGTCAACTCAACACACCCCAGAATAATCTGACAGAGTCTCAGCTGAGAGGTTATTGCCCAGATTAGATTGGCCTACGGCCATGGCTGCAAAAAATTATTTTGATTGATGATTTATGTGGGGTGGGGCTAACCCACTATGGGCAGCCTCATCCTTAGCCAGGTGGCCCTGAACTGTCTAAGAGAGCCAGCCAGAGAACAAGCAAGCAGCATTCTTCCATAGTTTCTGCTCCAAGTTCCTTCCCTGACCTCCTGCCCTGACATCTCTCATTAATGAACTCTGAGGCAGAAGTATAAGCCAAATAAACCCTTTCCTCCCCGTGATGAATTTTAGCCAGAGTATTTTATCACAGCAGCAGAAAAGAAACAAGAACAAATAGTGTATCCTGACCTGAAAGTATTACATGAAAAATTTACAGAAATAATCTATTCATAAGCTTTAAATCATGCATTTGGGGTATTAACTTGATGGAATCTCACCCTGTCCTTCCCCTTTCCATCTGGATCCCAACCATCCTTTGGTCCAGTGTGTCTACACTGTATATACTACACTTCCTTTAGACACATTAGCTTTTTATTAGAGCAACTGTCAGTCAGTATCACAAGACGTGTGTTCCAGTCACCATTATTGCACGCCCCTAAGACAGAAAAGTAAAGACGCTAGCAATTTAGATATAGCAATGAATTTATCATGAGAGTCATTCACGTGAAAAAGATAAAAGCTCTTAACTACTTTGCTATGGGGACAACTATAGGGAGAGTTTAGTATTATTTATGGTTTCAGGCATCCATTGTGAATCACCGGCTCACAGACTGCTGGAGGAGGTAGACTGTGCCTGTAAACAATATGTAGCATTATATTACGGAATGTTGCCTTTAAAAAAGGCAGTGAAACAACTTAGTTACACTGCAATCTTAAGGCACTTAACTTCCTCCACCTTGCTTTCCCAGAGGCCCCACAGTGTCGACGCTGTAGCATGATGTGTTTGTTCCTTCTGTTTTCTGTCTCCATATATAATTCTACTATCACTTAGTCTCTGTCGTCCTGTTAAAAGGTCCTGGAGTTGAAGATCAGCTTCACCAGCAGGGCGGCAGTGACCCTTCTGCCATCTAAGTCTCTATGCATGAATGCAGACGTCTCTCTGAAGTACAGAGCTGAAGAAATGTCCACTTCACGGTATGAGCATCTTAGATTCTGCTAGACACGCTGTTCTAAGACGTCTGCACAAACCAGCATGCCTACCATCGGACTATACATCAGCAAAAAACACTTTGAAGAACAATTAGGCAATCTCTACACATGCACGAACATCTCTGTGGCTCTACATTCTTGCCAAACAGTATTGTCAGACAGTCGAATTTTTGCCAGTCTATTGGGTGCGGATGGGTATTTAGTGGTTGCTTTAAATACATGTCTATCATTATCCAAATTGAGCACCTTTTGTGTGCTCTTTGGCCTTTCTAATTTCCTGCTCTGAGATTTACTTGTCTGTACCCTGGCTAATTTTGGTATAGGGATGATTAGATGGATGGATAGATAGAGATAGATAGATAGATAGATAGATAGATAGATAGATAGATAGATAGATAGATAGATAGATAGATACGGTTCTTTGAACAGTTCATAAAACAGCATTCTGTGAACCATTTTCTAACATAATAGATCTCTTAGCCCATAGTCTACATTGTATTCTGCAGATGGAGCCTAAACATCTTATCAGCTAACGATCCCATTTTCTCTTGTCTTGCCATTGTACAAGTACACCGTGATTTACAATTCTCCCTCTTTCTCATTATAAATAGTGGATTCTGTACCTTTTAGCCACAGTCATCATGCTTTTTGTGGAAAATGGACAATTCTTGGTGGGCTGCAGTGATACTTACCAAAAGAATTATACCAGTCAAAGTTTCCCAGACACAATTCTTCCTTCTTTTAACAGCTCAGAGGGCGGCATGAGAATAACTTCTTAGGAAACATGTCTGGCAAGACCCACTAAAGCGAACTGTGCAGTTACCTATGACCCAGGATTACGCTCCTGTGGATGCATCCAACAAAAATAGCTCTCCATGAAAAGCACGTGAGTGTTCACAATAGCTCCATTCACAGGCCACCTAAATCTGTGTGCTAATGGCCAGCCCAAGGCCATGGGCAGATCTGAAGACACAAGGAAACCGGTCTTGAAAGAGAACATCTTCTTTCATTCCGTGTGCTTAAAGTCCAGGCATGGGTGAGACTGATGTGCGTTAGTCTTAGTTAGAAATTGAAAATTAGTTAGAAGTCAGAAAAATGGCTGGAAGTGATGGTATGTACCTATAATCCCACTACTCAGGAGGCCGAGGCAGGGGGATGGCCATGAGTTTGAAGGAAACCTAAGCTACATGGTAAAACTGACTCAAAATGACAGAATAAGTAAATAAACAAAGGAAAGGAGGAAGGGAAGGGAAGGAGGGAGGGAGGGAGGGAAAAAGGAAAGATGGTTAATCCTCTTACCCAACGCAGATAGGTTAAATTAAAATAAAAAGAGAAGTTAGATCCAAAAGTTACAAATTTCCAGCAAAGTAGAGAAAATGAATCTATGCGTTCTGGTGACTACAGTATCACTGGAATACTTCTGAGAGAAAATTTTAAATCTTCTCAACACACACACACACACACACACAGAGAGAGAGAGAGAGAGAGAGAGAGAGAGAGAGAGAGACAGACAGACAGACAGACAGACAGACAGACAGAAGTATGACATATTAGCTACCTTATTAGTCATTCTATGCTTACATATATCAAACATATGCCATAAATAGTTACATTTTTGTCTGTTAAAATAAATAAAAATAAACTGGCCGTGGTGGTACAAACCCCAGTACTCAGAAGACAAGAGAAAAAAGAGTTTGAAGCCAGCCTGGGCCACATAGCAAGACCGAGTCTCAAACCGCTTACACTTAGGTGATTCAAGTCATGAAAGTAACTTTTTAAAATGTACATGCAATTTTTTTCCTTTAAAAAAATGCACGCTTTCCTCATTATTCAGTTTGGGTTCTGCTTAAACCAAAAGCACAGTTTTACTGAGACTGAATCACTGAGCTAAACATGTCATAAAGGTTAGCCAGCTTAATTTTTCCTAGTGAGCCTTATGGTGCAACTATGAGTGTCCCTATGCTCATATATGGAAAGCAAAGCATCCAAAGTGTGAGCAGTTTATCTAAGGTCTTGACTGTATTCAGACTCTATCAATAACTACCTGAGTCACAGCTGTCATGGCCGCTGCTCACTAAGCACACAGTGTGTCAGACGTTATTCCAACAGCGTTTACGTGCATTATCTCATGTCATCTGCAAGATGATCTCATGCGACAGGCGCCATTATTATCTCCATTTCACAGGTGAGGAAATTACGACAGTAAGTCTCTTCCCCGGGGCCACACAGCCGGCCAGTGGAGGGGCTGTCCTCTCCCGTTTCTATGTGGCACATGCCCCAGTTATGACTTCTCTAGCCCCAAGACTATGCCTGGAATCAGGCTCCTGCTTGATGGCTCCAGGCTGTCCTGCTCTGGGCTGTGGGCTGTGGCAGCTGTTTATTCCTGAGTTTTTCTAACGGCTGTGTTTATGTGTTAGTTTGCTTTTCACACTCGCTGGTCTGTTGAGAGGTCAAAACACAAAGCCATCAAGCATGGAAACCTAACCATCCCCAGATAAATTAAGGAACAGTTTCACCAAGGCATAGAAGCTGTGGAAGGGGTTTCCATAGTTTCCCAAGGCCAGACTTCACCTTCAAAGATCCTAGAAGACTCACCCATCCCCAGGTACACACACACACACACACACACACACACACACACACACACACACTACATCAGCTCAAGGTTTGTGGTGACAGGACTTTTTCAGAAAAGGTACCACCTCAGGACCACATTATAGTGGAAAAAACACAGCTGCTGGAGATGAGCTTCGGGGGTTTAGGAAGAAAATGATGCATTGACGTAATAACCAGGCAAAGAAGGACCAGGAAGGGGCCGTAGGGAGGAAAAGATGCTTGATCTGCCATCAGCTTCCTGTCCACCAGAGGCCTGGACCATTCCACAGCAGTACACCAACAGCCTACCTAGGTTGCTGTCCTTAAGCCACATGGCTTCCTGCTAAAGCTGTGCCCCATGTTTGCCAGGTTACAAATCACTTTCACAGAGAGGCAGAGGCACCGAAGGCAAGCGCCCACAGACCTCAGCGACATGAGCAAAAGACAAGGCCCAAGCTGCTTTCCCTCTACAGCAGGAGAGTTCCCCCAAAGGGCTTTGGAAGGAAGAAGTTGGGTTGGATGGAGAAGGGAACAAGGCCTTGAGGGAGCCACTGGGAGCCAAGGCTCATGAGCCACAGAAATAACAAACTTAGCAACCAGGAACCTGCTATACACACAACCTCTCATCCCTTCAGTGACCCTTCAAGGCATGGATGTTAGTCAGCTTTTTTCCACAGAAAGGGAAATTGAGGCTCAAATCAGGTTAAGTAGTCAGTGCTCAGAGCTTGGGAGGGCTGGCTCCCTGTGTAAGGCCCTCACCCCTTCCACAGAGGAGGATGGAAGAGAAAAGGGGCATTGCCTTGTGGCAGTCAAGTCTGAGGAGACTGAAGAATGGAAACAGGGCCCTTGACCATCTCCCACAGTGAGGAGCTGGTCCAGCCCACCCTGGTCTGTTTCTCTGCTACCGTGCTCCAATTCCCAGGACAAACAATTGCTCACAGCCATTCCCAGAAAGGGAACAATGAGGGCAGAGGGCAGTGTCTAAGCAGCGTAAGGGCAGCTGGCTTCAGGTTAGGATCAAGCTGTCCTGAAGCCATTGGAGAATCCCGGAGTGATACATTCAGCAGGTAGGTCTGCCTGACCTGGGAAAGGAAGTTACTTCCTTCCCTGGGAAGGGCTGAGAGCACTCTGGGTGTCAGCAGGAAGCCCTGGATTCAAGTGACAGGATTACAGTGCTGTCTGGTGATCTAAGAAAAGCTGGGATTTATGGCTTCCAGTAAGATGTGCCCATCCAGCCCCCCTCAGCCAGGGACTATCATTCTCTGGTTGTACTATACAGCCCAGCTCTGAGCAGAGTGGGCTGTACTGGGTGGCAGCCTGGAGTCCAAGCAAAGCCTTTTGCTCTAGTCCCTGAGGGCCAGCACCTGCAGAAATCACTACAGAGTCCCTGGAGGGGACCGCCAGCTGTTCAATTGCCTGATGTGAAGAAAAAAAAGCACCTCTGGGAACATAATTGGGAAGAACTCTGCCAGCCAGAAGAAAGGCAGCCTTTTTGGCACAGAAATGCTAAATGCAAAACTGCTAGCAGGCAGTGCTCTCAAATACTTAGCAAGGTCAGTCTAGCCATGTGTTATCCACAGCTTCCAGCTCCCCGAACAGAGCAGGTGGAATCTGAACCCCGATTGCACGAATTGTGCAACTGGAAGCAGATTCTCAGCACCAACCAGCTCCCATCCTCACGTCCTCCTCCAAGCACCCTTCTTCCTTCTACTCCACCTGCCTAGTGACCAGGGATGGCTGGCGCTGAGCTGCCCAATCTCAGTATCCCAGGCTTAGACAGGAGTCACTAATGAGTCACTGGTGACCAAATGGCCCAGGCTGTTCATCTTCTCTCCATGTTCCTAGACTTTCCAGTACAATTCCAGCACTAGAGAGGTTGAGAAATGGAGAATGACAAGCTCAAGGACTGGACAATATAGTGAATCCAAAGAAAGGTGGGGAGAGGAGAGGACGTACATGAGAGGCGAAGAGAGGGTAGGGGAGAGAAGGAGAGAGAAGAGACAGTTATTGGAGAGAAGAGAAAGAAATAGAAAAGAATGGAAGGGGGTATAAAGGAGAGGAGGAGAGGGAAGGAAAGCAGAGGGGAGGGAAGCAAAGAGAGGGGAGGGGTCTGTTTCTGGGCTCCTTAGGTCTGTAAGTACTGGCTGCAGATCAGCCTTGGCAGGCAGCACACTGGAAGCAAGGCCTTGGGTTTTACTATTCCCAGCTCCCTAGTTCCTCTGCTCTTCCAAGGGAGCATAGCTGGGCTCATCACTAGACGGCTGAGACACATGGACCATGACACACGCTGCATCCACTTGACCCCTCCAACCTGTTGAAAGTCTATCCATAGCTACTTGCTGTCACACCGCTGACCACAGGCTAGTGACAGAGCCCTGGCAGTGAGCTCTGAGCAGTCACACAGTCAGCACAAACAGCTGCTCACTGTGAAAGCCTGAACATCCTTCGTGAAGACAACCAGGTCAGAAATGCTGATGCTCTCTGACACCACAGGTGGAAAATTCCAAACCTGCTCTCATGACACGGGGCATGGTCAGGCAGCAGGTGTGCTACAAAGATCACACAATTCCCTTCAGGCAGAATGCATAAGGTAGGTCTAAAACAGAAAGGGACTCATTCAGACTTGGGTTTCGTCCACAAGATGTCTCATTTACAGATGCGTGAAAAATATCTCAAACCCTGAACTCTGATATGCCTCTTTTTCTAAGCATTTGAGATAGGTCCTGTCAAACCTGCCAGATGTGATGGTGCACACCTACTCTCAGCACTCAGGAGGCAGAGGCAAGTGGATCTCCTAGTCCAAGGTCAGCCTGGTCTACAGAGTGAGTTCTAACACAGGAAAATCCTGTCTCAAGAACAAAACAAAACACCAGCAAGGATAACATTCTATCAATCTACATAGAACCCTGAGGTGTCCGTAGTTGTCACATGTCACACACTCTCATTTTGGTCAGAGAAAACTAACAGTTATTACACAGCTATCAGTGGACCAAGATCTGGTTTCAAATCCTGTATTTAGCTGTGAGATCTTGGGCGTGCCATTTAAATTTCTGGTACCTCTGTTTCTTCAATCCCAAAAGGAAGGATTTTAGTATCTCCTGATACTAAATGAATAAATACCAAGATGTTTATGTCATTACCTGACTCTATGCTAAAAAGATATTTGCCATTAAAATGCTATCTTCCAATAGACTATAATTCCATTTTTTCTCTATGTCCCAGTCTGATTCAGATCACTGTCTAGATAGTTTCTGTGCGTCTATAATGAAGAGGGAGGGATCTTTCCTAATTTCAGACCCCAAGGCTTCCACCTTTGGCCACGCTTTTCACTGAGCTGAGGGTGGCCTCAACTCTGAAGTGATCAGACCCTTCTTCCTGCACTGGAGCCTGTTTAATCTCCATCTCCTCATCTCCCGGGCAATCAGCACATTTCCCATATGACAACAAGGAGAACAGTCACAGGCTCCGTGTTGACCACTCTCTGTATGTCACATGCTGCTGATCAGAATGTATCTCTGAGTGCTTGTGACCTCCTCATAACCCCCATTTCACAGATTAGGAAAACTCAAGAGTGGCTTGCCTGGGGTCAGCCCACTAATAAGCAGCAGAGGGAGGAGTCAGAGCCCATCCTGCTCCCCGGCTTCTTACAGGAGCCAGGCTGCTCTGAGGTAAAGCAGGACGAGATTCCTTCACCATCTCTATTTCCATTCTGTCTTTGGCACAAGGTCATAGCCCCATTTTGGGCACAAACTCCAGAAAGCATGGAAAAGTAGGGTTTCCGTGGTTGAATACTTAACTAAACCACAATTAAGAATCCTTATTCCAGAATCTACAATAAGCCTGGAGGGTCGATGGATAACCACAGCACAGCAACTGCCTGGCTGAAGATAGCAGAGCCTCATTGAGCCCCACACCCCTACCCTGGCCTCGGGCTGTTCTGTGACACCTGGCAGATGAACACATACTTGGTGACCATTAAGATTGCACTTAAATATCACCTACTGTGTGCCAGGCATCTGCCTTCTTGTCACACAGATCTGCAATGTCATGCAGTACTAACTGTCCCTGTTCCGCATCTGAGAAACAGAGGGGGAAGAAACTTGGACTGAGCAAGTTCAGATTCAAGTTCAGAAAGTCTAGGCTCTAGAACCCATGCTCAAAACCATTGCATTGCTGTTCCTCAGAGCAAAGAAGGTTCCAGGAGGGCTCCGTTCTGGGTCCTTCTGTGGTCTCCTCCAACAGAGGAATCAGATGAGTGGATTAAGAATCTAAATAGGTTGCTACAGGTCACCAGCATCCATTTCACTTCCCTTGGACGCGTGAAGGATGGTGATTCCTTGTCTTTGTGACTAGTCAGAACTGGAAAATCAGGAACAGATTCAAGTCACCAGATGCCTCTTCCCTAGGCAAGAAGGTCTTGGAGCAGAGACACCCCTGGCCTGAGGTGGAGCTTCCCCCAGCCTGAAGCTTATGCTGACTGACACCATGGATTTCTCTCTTCCCCAGCTCTGGCTTCTGCACCCACCCGACATTGGTTATGATCTACTTGAGAAATAAGCCGGAGCTTGGAGCCAGTGGCATTTGGGGCCCTTTGTTCCCACATCCCCGTTCTCACCAGTCCTGATGGTGTAGGTCAGGCAGTGTGAGAAAGAATGGAACATCAGGCCCCTGACAGACAGGCAGGCACACTTCAGGGGATCCATGTGGTAGGTAGAGAGAAGGTGAAGAAGCCTCAGAAACCCGAGTCTTGTCATTTTGGTTTCAGTGGGGATGTGTTCTCCTTACCAAAGCTCTATTTAAATGTTAAAATCAGAGATGAAATTAGCTACAGAAAGAAAAAAAAACTCACAAAATGGACCTTCTTCAGACCAGGTTGAAGTGGAAGCTTCTCATTGCTTCCATGGTCACTGCCTGGGGTAGAGGTTGACCTGTGTGTGACATCATCACCCCTGGAGCTGGCAGCCCAAGTATTCTGGCACACTCCTTCACCTACCAGCACCTGGGCCTTGGCTTGCATGTCATCTGGTGCCATCCAGCACCTCACAATTTTCAAGGAGAATAAGGAGATGGCTAGGAGATGCAGCACAGGGTGTTCTCTCACCACCCCCCAGGTGTGTGTGCATGTGCGTGTGCGTGTGCGTGTGCGTGTGTTTGGTTTGGTTTGGTTTTGGTTTGATTTTGGTTTGGTTTGAGACAGAATGTGAGGGGTTTGAATGAGAAAATCCCCCATAGGCCCATATGTTTGAATGTTTCCTCCCAAGTTAGTGAAAATGTTGAGAAGGACTGGAAAGTACAGCCTTGAGGTGTGTTACCGTGAGTGGACGTTAAGGTTTCAAAACTCTCTCTCTCTCCCTCTCTCTCTCTCCCTCTCCCCCTCCCCCTCCCCCTCCCCCTCCCTCTCCCTCTCCCTCTCCCTCTCCCTCTCCCTCTCCCTCTCCCTCTCCCTCTCCCTCTCCCTCTCCCTCTTCCTTTCCTTCTCCCTCTCCTTCTTCCTCTCCATCTCCATCTCCCTCTCCCTCTCCCTTTCTCTCCTTCCCTCCCTCCCTGTGCTTGCTGCATTCAGATTTCCATATAAAGCTCTCAATCACTGCTCCAGCGACATGCCTGCCTGCTTCCCACCATGATGATCATGGACTGACCCTCTAAAACTGTAAGCAAAGCACGTTAGAGGAGCATTTTACAGCTGAGCACCAACCGTCCCCAGCCTACTCAGTGGCCCTCCCCATCCTGAGCACGTATCACCAGCAACCGTCTCCAAAACCTCTTCCATTCTTCCAAACTGAAATTCCACAGCTATTGATCAGTGGCAACCACCCTACCTTGTCCTGGTCCCTGGTAGATCCCCCACCCATACAGGTCCCCTACCACTACACTTAATGTTCCTGTGATTTCTTTAATTTAAAGGGAAATTGGAGCATATCAGAGAAGTGATATGGACATATCAGCACCAAGCTGAGATTCTTGTTCTGAGATGATTCTGACAGACATGAAATGGGAAAATACAAGCCAGTTTGCTCTGTGGGACTTGGTGCCCCATACCATGACTGGCCTAACCCCTTAGCATGAATCCCTCAAGTTGCTCCACTAGTGTTGCTAGGTTTCTCTCTCTAGACTGACTTTGCTACAAACGTGGCAAAATCTGAGTCTAACCCAGGTCAGAGCACAAGTAGGACAGGATTTCTTTTCATGCTTTCAATGCTGCTGAGAGAGAAATGATTCCTAATTGATTGAAGAGGGTGTGATATATCTCAGCAAGACAGTAATGTCTCCAAAGTGACACAATTATCCCACACCAGGGCTTGTGGCTCTAACCTCCAGCCTCTTCCCCTTCAACTACACCACGTACACGTCCCTAAGGCAAGTTGCAGAAGCAAAGCCCAGAAATATCCACAAAGATGGGGGCTCTGCTGCTCTGTAAATGCAGTCTACACTCAGCAAGCAGACTCCTAACAAGCCAATCAAAATAAATTGGGACAGCGCATGCCTGGGTAACACTCTTTCTCAGTGCATAAATGGCCCTGTCTTTTATTTTGTCCATGTGACCACTGAGTTGGCCCTTTAATGAATGCACAGAAGATGCTGGCCGCCAAAAGGCTGTGCCCTTCTTCTCATCTGAGGGGGCCCACCCAGTTCCTTTCCAGGCCTTTGCCCAGCAAATGGCTATGCATACCTGCTTAGCATTTGTGCATGTCTGCCCCCACAGGATGCTGATACACATAGATTTGACACACACAAAGCACCCCCTCCCATCTGAGCACCCTGAATATGGATGGACTGGCAGCATGCTCTCCAGATTGCTTGCCTTCATCCTGTGTTTGTTTAAATATCTCCCAAGATGCCGAGATTGGAAATGTTTCCCTAAATTCCACCCCACCTGATAGCTGATTTTGCATTTGCAGTAGCTTGCTGCTCCCTGCCTGGCCTCCATTAATGTATAAGACTGAGAGATAGCCATATGCATGAAGTTCACATATTAGTAGGCATTTCCTGCATCTTCAGGCTGGGGGATGCAGCCAGGTACCCAGCCTGACCCTCGCTGCATGCATTTGCGTTGATGCCATAGTCTTCCTTAGTGTGGAACAGTTTGAATGCGCTGCCCCCAAAACACAAACACAGTCATCTCTAGGAATCCTAATGAGTGTACGTAGTACACATAGATTCCCCTAATGGGGAATCCAGAGCCCACCATCCCCATATACCAAAATCCACGACCGATTCCATCTCTTATAATAAAGCGTTTGCATGCAACCCATGGCCATCCTCCTGTAGACTCTAAGTTGCCTCTAGATATGATTTGAACACCTTGCACTTTGTAAATGCTAGGGAACACACAGTGTGCTGCTGTGCTGTGTATGGAATACTGAGAGGAAAAAGAGTGCCCAACATGTTCAGCACGGATGAAACAGGTTTTCAAATACTGTTGATTCTGAGTCACTCGAACCCACCATGGATATGGAAGCCTGACTGAACCTCAGAAAAGACTTCGATCATTTTTTGTAGTTGGAGAAATGGCGCAGAGAGGTTAAGGGCCTTTGTTGTCCTTTCAGAAGACCTGGGTTTGGTTCCTACCACCCACAAGGTGGCTTACAATCAGTTCAAGGAGACTTGACACTATCTTCTGATCTCAGTGGCCCAATGCATACGACACACATGTATACAGGTAGACAAACACTTTTACACACTCAATAAAATACATCTAAAAAATAAAAGAATTTAATGATTTTTTTCCTACATTTTCTTATTATTTTTGGTTTTGTTTTGTTTTGTTTTGTTTTGTTTTGTTTTGTTTTGTTTTGTTTTGTTTTGTTTCAAGACAAGGTTTCTCTTGGTAACCTGGCTGTCTTAGAACTTGCTTTGTAGAGTGGCTGCCTCTGCCTCCCAAGGAATGATATTAAAGCATGCACCAAAACCATCCAGCTCCTTGCCTTATTTTTTAAGATTCTTGCCTTTATTTGCTTTTGTGTCTGAGTATCTATGTGTCTGTTGTGGGGGAGGGGCACTGTGTACCACATCTGGAGTATGGACCTGCAGGAAAAGTTGTGTGAGTCTGTTCTCTCCCTCTACCAGGCAGACCTGGGAATAGAACTCAAGCCATCAGGCTTGGTGGCAAGCCACCCATTTCACTGGCCCTCGATTATTTTCTTAGTAAATAAATCTCCCATTGCTTCCTGTCTTATTTGGGGACAGAGTTTTTCTTACTGTAATGAGGACTTATTGACTTAAGGTCTAGGACTTGTCCAGGCTCACGGCCAGCTGTTGAAAGCAATCAGGCTCCTAGCCAACCCATCAGGAGATCACCAGTGGATACTTTTAGTCCTCTGGAGGCTTCAGATCCAAATCTGAAGGCTCAGGGTGCCTGGCATAGATGAAGAAAGACATTATTTACACTTATGAGTGTCAGAGATAAAGAGAGTCTCCCCCTTCTTAGAGACTGCAGCAGCCATGAGACTATCACCTCAAGGTAAGGAGCAGTGACCCAGGCCGAGGTCTCGTTCTGAGGCTGTGTCTTTTAGAGATGTGAAAAGGGAAAAGAGAAGCCATGTAAGTAAGCCTTTAGTAGGGTTGCTAATACCCTGACTTGCCAGATGCCACGACGGTCTCCATGGAAGCCTTCCTACCAGTCATCCTGCCACCTGCACTGCCTGGGAGTTCTTTGCTCTTCAAGGCTGTGTATCTACCACTCAGCCCAAAATCAGCTGGACAGTTGTTTTCCCAGATCCCCTTGCAGTCAGAGCCAGTTGGGTGACTTTAATTTGATCAATGACACAGAAGAGGACAGGTGCTGGCTAGCTTCCAGCCAAAAGACTTCTAAGCTGCTTCCCATTCTGTCCTTTGTCCACCTGCCTTTAATCTCACAGCCGTGTGTGTGTGTGTGTGTGTGTGTGTGTGTGTGTGTGTGTGTGTGTGTATGAGCGCACGCATGAGTGACAATTTTTCAAAAGTGGCAAAGGAAAAGCCAGCACGTGAAGGAGGCCTGCCAAGAACACAGGAGAGGCCTGGGTGAGCCGGTTGGAACTCTAAGGCCCTCTCCAGACTCTGGTGGATGTAGTGAACTTCTACACTGTCTTCAATTGTTGGAAGCCCTTACAGTTGTCGTACTATATCTAGACATTGTCACCAGACCTGCCTGCAGCTTTGGGAAGAACCTCAGCCTCCTGAAATTCCAGAGAATGAATCAATAACCTTTCTATCACAACTCAGTCGTTCTAACACAACAGCTTCAAAAACCAGAGACAGCCCTCGTCTGGGCATCTACACGGGTGAGCAAGCCCCAGTTATCTATGTGAGAAGCTCCCGTTAACCACTGTCTGCCCTGACATCTCTCATCTAGCAGCACTAGAAAGCCACTTTATTCCCCCTGTGATGTTGTTTCTTTAGCTGCAAAACTGGGTACTGTGACATCTCCGTCACAAAGTTGTTGACAAGAACTTTCTCCAGGGACAGCACAGGTCCGATGGATCCCCTGATTAACTCGCTGGCTTCACAAGTCCCTGCCACCATTTAGCACCTGCTGGGTTCCTGAACCGCCCCCCCCCCCCCCCCCCCCCCCTTCCCCCCCCCCCCCCCCCCCCCCCCCCCCCCCGTTTATTCTTTACACACACCTCTCTGAACCTAGCTCTCCTGGATGACTTCTGGCTACTTGGACACCGCTCTCTAACCCCCTTTTGATTCACAAACATTGTCCCCTGCCTGGGACAGTGACTTCCCTGCCTACCCCTGGAAGCTCTGCTGGATTCCACTTACACAAGCACAAGTACACACACAAATGTGGGCTGTGCACACACACAATTAAGGACAAGGGAGGTGGGGGATCAGCTCTGAGGCCCCTTGACCAAATCAATAGTTGTCTCTCACCAGTCTGTGGGCTCTCCAAGGGAAGAAGACATATATTCCCATATCCTTCATTACCCCTCTACCACCTAGCAGGGAACAATCCATAACTACATACTTATTAAGAGAAAAGACACAGAGAGCTCAGCTCTGAGAACATGATACAGTCACAGCTTCAGAGAAAATCCCCAGTGCCACGGTTTAGAGGTTCACCTTCTATCCAGTCCTATGAGTAAATTCTAACCGAGCCACTTAGCAACTGTGTGAACCTAGGCAAGTCGCCTAACCTCTGAACCTCCATTTCCTTCCCAACAAATGAGAATACGGGTGATAACAATTTAATAAAGTTGCTGTGAGAATTAAATAAATTGATTTAAAAATTATACATAGTGGTAGCTCACTAGTGTGTGTAGGGGGGGTGTGTACGTGTAAAGGTCTCACTATATAGCCCAAGCTGGCCTTGAACTTGAGACCCTTCTTTCTCAGCCTCCTCAGTGCTGAGATGACAGGTCTCTATTAATGCTAGCTAATTTTCTCACACTCATTGTTAGCGCTATCATTATGCTGGAGACACTCAGAATGAGACTTGGAACATGCAATCCCACTTCGGATTAGACCATTCAGGTTTGTCCATCTGACATTCTGCCTCATCCCTGGATGCTTGCTCTACCAGTCTCCTTTCTGGTCATCAATACCACTGAGGCAAAGCTTGTCCTCTGACCGCTCCCCAGCTCTCCTTCCCAAGTACCAGCGGTCACACACACGCTGGCTTGATTGATAAAGTCCCTATCTGGTCATTTACGATCTGGCTGCTATAGAGGCAACTCCTGCCAGCTCGAAAAGCAATTAATCTGCAAACAAGCTGGGCAGCAGCAGGCCTGGGCATTTCAGTCTCGGGCCGGGCCACTCCGGAGAGCAGACAAGACTGCAGCCGGCTATTTATTGTACATTTTAATTAAGTGCTTGTTAACGACAGTTATTTTAACAGTCATAAAATTACTGTTGTAATGCATTTTGTTGGAGGGAGAATGGAGGGGCCTCAGGATTTTATGAAAGCAGCCACAGATTGCCTTCACTTTAAATCAGAGAATAAATTCTGAAGAGGAGGGCCGGTGCTATGGTCCAGGCCCAGACGCTAATGGTTGTTTAATGCGTTCATCAGTGTTTGTAAGTCCTGAGCATACGGCGTGGACACAACAGCCCTCCAAGCCTCTTTAACACTTATTTGAGATGACAGGAAAAATGAAACCATTTGTGCTTTCAATGGAAAAGCAATCATTGGTACATTATATTCGCCTTGCCCTATCAAGCTAATGCACGGTAAAAGTGTCACCAAATGTATTTAAGGGCCTGATGGACTGTTAACGTTGGATTCCTGGTACTGGACTGATTAATAAAAATCTTCAATTTGTATGTAAATGCAGTGAGGCCTCATATCATCGGCATACCTGCACCCTGAGAAAATAATAAACTGAAGTTTAATGCAGCAATTATCAGCATTTATGGGACTCTTAAAGTGGTTGGCGGCAGCCCTTGGAAGTAGGCACACAGGGAGAAGCCAGGGGTAGGTATGGCATTCCTTCAGGACCCATGGGCTTCTCCCAGGGGACAGCACTGGCAGATCTGGTAACACCACATGGTGGTACCCTGCACATGACCAAAGAGTAGGCCAAGTGCTGTGATGCTGAATGATACTGGATGATGCTGGATGATGCTGGATGATGCTGGATGATGTAGGATGATGCTGGGTGGTGCTGGGTGATGCTGGGTGATGCTGGATGATGCTGGATGATGCTGGATGATGTAGGATGATGCTGGATGATGCTGGATGATGCTGGATGATGTAGGATGATGCAGGATGATGCTGGGTGGTGCTGGGTGATGCTGGATGATGCTGGATGGTGCTGGATGATGTAGGATGATGCTGGATGATGCTGGGTGGTGCTGGATGGTGCTGGATGATGCTGGATGATGCTGGATGATGCTGGGTGATGCTAGA
>JANHMN010000018.1:17787997-17810686 GCA_030674055.1 Rhabdomys pumilio | reverse complement strand
GATGGGAGGAAGAAGGATGGGAGAGAGAGGAGGGGACAGAGGGAGAGAGGGAGAGTATGGGAAGTTGGTTGGGGTTGAGATTTCCTATTGGATCGCCAGTGTTTTAAGTAAGGGCAAAGGTGACTGAGAGAGGCGGCTCTCCAACTGATCCCCTGGGGGGCTCAGCAGTGGGTTCTGTTGCAAATGCTGCTTAGGGGTATGTGAACATGGGGGTTCCCAGGGAGTGAGCTGGGAACAGAAAAGAGCCAGGCTGCTTGAATATTGTTATAGAATGTAGCCTCTTCCTGGGACCTTCCCAGGCTCCTGTGGCTAAAATTTCTGAAAAACTGTCCCCAAGAGCAAAGGGGACAATTATCTGGCTGCTTCCTTCCTCTGTTGCCATCATGTCTTCTGGAGCTGCATGTGGCATATGTCTGAGGGTCTTGCTGGTACAGGAAGCCAGAGGATGTAGTGATGTCATCAGTTACCTTGCTAAAGCAGTAACCGGAACAAGAGCCAAAGGGACCAGCGTGACACACAGGTGTCCACAGGATTGACACTCTCCCTGGAAGCAGGTGAGGTATGTCCACCCTGTGAACTTCACGCATGGCCCCACAATGGCTTTGACCAATGAGATGTGAGCAGTGGGTGCCTCATTCACATTCAGGCAGGAGCATAAAACAGCCAGTGTTCTTGTCACCTTTATACCTCAAAACACATCCAAAAAAAAGGCCTTCTGTGGAATTGGAGTCATGGCCAAGACCATGCAGAAGGAGGATGGCTGCCAATAAAAACTGAGAGCTATTTGTTGTTGCAGCCAGCCCCAGCCCAGACCTGCAGCTGAAACAACCAAATCTACATAGGATTCCAAAACCATATAAAGTGACCACACCCAGTAAGAGTGAGTTTCAGATCATCACTGTGTGACCTCCATGGTAACTGGGCAAAAGTCCAGCTTAACCAATGAGCTAGCATGGCTCTTGAAGTTCACATGCAAGCTGTAGGCTTGGGAGGAGCCTCTCTCTGATAACACAATCACAGTCTTCATGTTAACCCATCAGTAGACCAGACCTAGGGAGCCATGCTCAGGACAAAGTCCTGAGCACTGAAAGTTACATGGTAGGGAGAGATGAGTTTGTTGAGCAGAAAGTGTCGGCCTGACTGCCTTCTTCCTCAGGGGTCCTGGGGGAGTTCTAGAGTCAATACTCAGAAAGGAGGATTTGGGCTAAAGGGTCAGACCTCATAAATTCACTTCGGCCCTCAGATTGGGGATATCTTCATGTTTCCACACTCAGTATGAGCCTGCTCACCTCCTCTGGGTTCAGCTAGTTCCCCACTCAACCCTCCAGGTTTACTCACATGCCAACCCAGGAAAGAAGACAAGCATTTGAAGCGTCTCCAGCCCATTACACACGCCGTGCCTTTTGTTTAGAACAATAGACATATAATGTGAGCCAAAACACAATTTTAAACTCCCCAGTAACTACATTTGGGATTTATTAATATTTAATCTACTTTTTGCATGTCTTATTTTGGGTTCTGTCTTGTTAGAGATAAGATTTCACACTGTAACATCTATTGGCTGGGAACTCACTAATTATATAGATCAGGCTGGCCTCAAATTTAGTGATCCTCCTGCCTCTGTCACATAACCACTGTGGTTGTATGTAGGTATGACTATACCTAGGCTAGCAACCCATATTTTAAAAAGATAAGAAAGGTAAAATGTATGTGCATGTGTTTATGTGTGTCTGCATTTGTGTGTCTGTGTGTATATGTCTCTGTGTATGAGTGTATGTGAGAATGTGTATATGTTTGTATGTATGTGTCTGAGTGCATGTTTGTGTGTGAGTGTGTCTATGTATGTATGAGTGTGTGTGAGAGTGTGTCTGTGTATGTGTATATGTTTGTGTGAGTGTGTGTGTATATGTATGTGAGTGTGTGTGTCTATGTGAGTATGTGTATATGTTTGTGTGAGTGTGTGCACATGTTTGTGTGAGTGTATGTGTATATGTGTGTGAGTATGTGTGTATGTCTGTGTGAGTGTGTGTATATGTGTGTGAGTGTGTATATGTGTGTGAGTATGTGTTTCTATGTGTGTGAGACTGTGTATATGTGTGTGAGGGTATTTGTATGTTCGCATTTGACTGTGAGTGTGTATATGTGTGAGTATGTATATTTGTGTATGAGTGTGTGTATGTGTGAGTATGTATATTTGTATATGAGTGTGTCTATGAACGAGTATTATGTATGACTGTGTGAGTGTGTATGTTTGTGTGTGTGAGAGAGAGCACATGTGTTTGCAAGTATGTGTCAGTGTGTGTGCGTGCACATCCACCTGTTCGTTTATGGTATAAAGTGTATACACTGATGAAAATGAAATCCAGAATCTATGCATGTTAGACATTTGCTCTACCACCAATCTGCTTTATCAGGCTAATTAATCTTAATAACACACCTTATTTAACCTAATATATGCAAAACAGCAGCACTTGGACATGTGGTGAGCCACTTAGAGTCTAGCTCCCAGCCTTCCTCTCAGCACTTTTCTTTGAAGCCCGTTATGTGTCTTACAGTTAGCTCATCTCTCAGTTTGGCAAACCCATCCTCTGCCTGCACTTCTAAAGTCTTCTTCCCTCATCACCATGTCTACTGGGTCCCAAGACGTCTGTCATTCATGGTCCCAGGCTGGATGGGTGAAAATCACAAGAAGTGGTTCTTTTATGGTTTCAGAGCAAGACCCCACTCTCTTTGAGGCTCTGAGGGGAAAAGCCTTTCTTGCCTTTGCTGTTGGCCTCCCTTGGCTGGTGGTCGCATGCCTTGCCTCAGTCTCCCGTGGGTCCTTACCTATGTCTTCCGTCTCTTCATATGGATACTTGCCAGGTCGACTTAAGATCCTTTCCCCTTCAAACATGAGACAAAACAACAGCAGTAGGATACCCTAACTGACCCCACCAGCCATAGCTTCCTAATAACCTTCACTTCTGTTGTCCCGGGAGGCTCCTGGTTGGTTGTGGCTCTATCCAAGCCATCTTTGGCTCTAGCCAATGTACAAGTTTGGTCCTGGGTCTTCCTTCCTGCCCAGTGCTTTCAGAACTAAGCCTCAAACTCAAAATATATTTACAAATACCTTTACCATATATATATATATATATATATATATATATATATATATATATGTCCTTTTCTGACTAGATTATAACGTTGTAACCCATTTACTCTAATCCGCATCCTGCCATTGGTCGGTTAGGTTACCTGTGTTCAGATGCATCTGTCCTTTCGCAGAATCTCCCTTTAGTCTTTCACTATTTCCCAGAATCCTCTCTCTTCCTGCCAGTATCCCACCACCCACTTCCTGCATCAGCTCACTGGTCATAGACTTTTTTTTTTTTTTTTTTTTTTTTTTTTTTTTGCCAGACATTGCTTAAAAGAGATTCTCTTTGCAAGCTAAGGACTGCAATTGAATTGTCTCACCTGTTTCCTGATCGGATTGCCCCCCACTGAAATACAAGAGCATTCAAGTCAGACTTTAGGTAGTATCTCCACTTGATGCCCAGCTCTTGAAACAGAGAAGGCTTTCTGTAACTACTTGTTGGGAAGAAAAGGGAGAAGGGGGAAGAGAGTAAGAGAATAACAGAGAAGAAACAGACTCTCATGAAAGAAACAGAACTCATCTCTAAGATGGTTCATGAGAACCAAGACAGGCCTAGGCTAAGGGGGCATTGGGAGTTTGGCTGCATCATTCCTACTGGGCACTAGCCTTTGGGACTCTACTAGAAGCTCAAGAATCATCCATGATACAAGTCTGTGGCCACCTTGCAAAAGGACACAGCTACCTATTCCTTAGACTTCTAGAAAGCAACCCTCAACCAATCAGAACTCACCCTTATCCTACCTTAGGTAATTGGCTCCCAATAAAGCAGAGAGGCCAGGCAAGAATGGCAATAGCCTTCCTGCCTCCAAGTTCTATGTGGCTTCTTTTCATGGGAATACTTTTTACTAGCTGATCTGATCTGTATTCATAGACACCAAGAGTGGGTACCAAACCTACGACCTAGAAGTGCCTGAAAAGCCAGTGAGCTGGCAACTGAGCCAAAGATGGCTCCAGAAAACTCTCCTCAGAAAGGAGTATGGTAGGGGCTGGGTATATGACTCTGTGGCAGAAGTGCCTGCCTAGCAGAAAGAAAAAGGGGAAAGGAAAGGGGAAGAGAAGAAAAAGAGGAAAGTGGGGAGAAGGAAGGAGAAAAGGAGAGAGAAAAGAAAGGGAGAGGGGAAGGGAGTGAACAGTAAAGGGAAGGGGAGAGGAGAGGAGGAGAGTAGAGTAGGAAGAAAAGAGGAAGGAAAAAAGGAGAGGTGAGGGGGAAACAGGAGGGGGAGGGAGGGAAGGGAAAAAATGGATGAGAAACATGAAGGACAGGTCCTGTATATCTTAGCATTCCAGTTTGTCAAACAAAGCTTGACAACTAAGTATTTGAATGATCTTAAAATACAGTGCAATCAACCAACAGAGAAGGAAATATTAAGATGAAACACCAAAACAGAGAGAGGTACAAGACCATCTCAGTTTGTCACGAAGAGTCTGAAAGTTCCAAGCAGTGGAGGCAGGAAGGAGGGAAGCACCTGGGCTAAACTTCTGAAACTTCTATGTTGATCACATACCCATCACCAGACCTAAAGATGTAGACCTCTTCTCCTCTCCTGCATCTACAAGTGGTACCCTGGCAGAGACAGTGCAGCCTGGAAACGCAGTCAGTTTTGCTTCAGCTCAGTCTAAGGATTTGGTAAGTAAGGAAGAGCTTGGGGTGGGGGGATGCATCTAGGTATCCTATTGGTCCCTTCCTTCAGCCCAACCAGGGGCTGGCCTTCCAAAATCCCTGCCCCAAGCCTCAAAGATTCCAACCTTCTGTCTGGTCCCAGAGGGAATAGTTAAAAATATCAGCCCAGGCTTTTCTAAGTTTCCAAAGCCTCAGTTTTCCAGTTTTGCAAAGGCTGGGTCATCTTCCCAGCTATTTCTACAGATTAGAGAAATAGTTCCTCCAGTTTAGCCTAAACCAAGACAGCATCATACACAATCACTTAATAATGTCCACCCGGTGAGGGATTGTGAGACTTAAACGCAAGGCTGCCTGAAAACATTTAAATGAGGTTATTGGCTAATAATAATTCAGCATGTAGTTTTGGCCTTCAATTTTTCACATTGGTTGTAACAGAAAAATGACAGCAGCAAGGCATAAGCCAGGACAGCCCCTGAGACCTTTGATATCATTTTAAGTCATAAGAGGATCGAGGAAGAAACATTCCGTTTTCATGCTCTTGTCTTCTAAGAGTCACTGCTCACTCCACCCCACCCCACCCCTACCCCCAGCGCGTGTTAGTAACACAAGAAGCACTTGAACCCCAAGTAGGAGGGGGCAAGGCTCGGGAGCACGGCTTGCTGTTAGCCGGTTCCTTTCTGCTAACAGTTACTTTCCAGTTTGCAGAAGTAAGGAAGGATCAAACACTTTTCCAAACGATGCATTTGAGTTTTGAAAAGGGCTCAGTTTAAGGAAGACTCTTCAGTCCTTAGCCACAGGCAGAATGCTGGAAGGTTGAGAAACCTGACCCTATTCAACACTGCCTTTCCACAATGCATTTCGGCGGCCCCGGAGCCCCTGCTAGGGACTTCCCAAGTAGGAAATGGGAGAGAAAGAGGCAGGAAAACATCCTGAGGTGAGCTGTGAGGTTTGACTGCTAAATATGGGTTCCGGGGCCCTGAGCTCCCAGCACGTGTAACATGTCTTCCTTCCCAGCCCCAAACAGAGTCTGGCCTGCTTCAACAGAATTTCACCCTTCTGAAGGCCCTGGGTCCCTTCACCTGAGCTTGGCTGGCCTCCGGGAGGAGTCGCCTCTGTTGAATGACTAGGATTCAGCCTAATCCCAGCCGAGCCCACGTCTAGAAAGGGAAGTGGGTTCCTGAGAGCCAACTGGTCAGAGTTCAACCTGCCGGGGCCAAGCGATGCCCACCCGCCCGCATCGTGGAGACTCGCCTGGCGCAGAGCTGTTTCATCCTAAAGGAGCACTCGAATTGCAAACAATATGTAGCCATTAGAGAACACAGCCAGACTCTCCTTCCCAGAACTCTAAACAGGGGAGAAGGGTTTTCAGGCCCACGGACCAGGGAAGCGACAGCCTTGCGAGAGAAGCTGGCTTCCCTCCTCCAAGCTTTAACCCGGGTAGCGACGCCTTTGTGGAAGCCAGAGCAGGCAGAGGGAGGGCAGGGCGCTCCTAGAGGTCACGTCCTCGTCCCCCGGTGGATTACTTGGGCCATCAGGCCCGGTCCCCACTACCGAGCTCTCTTGGGTCCACACCAACCTTGCCCACTCCGCACCGCAGAGGGGGTCGCATCATTTCCATGCAACAATGCAAACGCGCTCATTACCATATTCTCAATATGCATGAAGAAAATGTGCGACGTTGGCCGAGCCCCATTGCCCTGCTCTGGCCTCCGCATCCAATAAGGCGACATATTCATCTCCCAAGATGGATGAGGAAGGGATGCCGGGGAAGCAGATCCACGGGCGGGGGAGGGGACAGACTGTTGAGGAAAGGAAAAGAGAATAAACCAGCAAAGGAGGGTCTAGGATAGATCAAGATTGAAAAGGGGCAGATCGGGGTAAAAGAGAGGGAGGGATAAAAGGAAGAAGATGAAACCGAGGAAGGGGGGCAGAGACACAGAAGGGGGCGGCAAAAAAAATGAACATTAAGAAAATCGGTCCAGAAAAATAAAAAAGATCAAAAAACACACTAGAAATCAAAGAAAGAGAAAAATAAATGCCCCGGAAATCAAACATACAGAAAGTGAGAGGGATAGACAGACGGGAGAAAAAAAAAAAAAAGACCAGCGAAAAAACTCGGCGCAGGTGGAAACGGGATGGTTTTGCGGAGAAAAAGAGAAATAAAACCACGGGTGCTCAGGGCCACGGTTTTCCTTCCATGCTGGGATTTCGGGAGCCGCGTAGAGATGGCCACTCGAAGGCCAGTGGCAGGGGCCCTGGTCCGGGAGGTGCAGGCGCGGAGGGCACGCTGGAGAGCCTCGCGCTCCTTCTGGGATCGCAGGGCCAGTTCCGCGGTGTGCAAATCCGGCCTGGGGCCCACGCTGCCTCTGCCGCAGCCTTTCTGATCCGCGGCCTCTCTTAACTCCGAAAAAGAAGTTTGCAAAGTTTGCCCCAAAGTTTCCCGTAGCGCCTCTGGACCAGGGACAGCCTCCAAGGCCCTGACGGCTTACAGGGCTCAACCAGCGTTGCACGGCAGACGTGCCGGCGCCCGGCCCGCGCCTCCTGGGATGCTCCGAGGCCGGATTCACAGTCAAATGTGAATTCCTCCCGGTGCTACGCCAGGCCATGCATCTGCAAGTCCGTGTGGCTGCTAATAGCGGAGAGAGAGAGAATGAGAAAGCGAGAGAGGGGGAGAGAGAGAAAAGGAAAAAAAATATTCTCAGCTCAATTTAAGTCTCATGGAAAGGGCTTACAACTGTAATTAAATCATTAAATTCTTGTCTACGCTTCACAGAGCGGAGAGAAATTAACTTCCCACCAACCTCATTTTCTATTTGAACATGAAATAATGATTTTCTGCCCGTCTAATTACAAAGCCAACATCTGATCAAGCCAGCATCCAGAGGGGATTATCGCATGCGCGAGTATTAGACCTCATTACCAGCTTGAGTGCAAAATTATTACATCTTGTAATTGGATGGTGAGATTTATATACAGATCGGCCCGGTTTCTGTAAGATTGTAATTACAAGCTTCGTTGGTTAGCTACTTATCAGAACTTTGCAGGAAAACAAAACAAATGACTGAGGAAAACGAGCGTTTCATTAACCTGTAACCCCAGCTTGGGGGGCGGGGGGGTGGAGCGTACGCAGCAGCGTCTGCAGGAAGCTGAAGGATGGCCAGCCCGCACCGCCTCTGGGGGGGACTGTGGGCCTTGGAAGGAAAGGACTGAACTCTGTCCCGGCTGGGAGACCCAACCAAGGCTGAAGTGACTCCCAATGATGGGACACAGGCACATCGGGGAGCTGGACCAGGAGAGGGAAGAGATGGGGGCTGGTGGTTCGTAGTGTGCGTGCAATAGGCTGCTCGGACCCCGAAGATAGTGGGCCTCTGGCTACACATCGGTCACCGCTTGCAGATGTCCTCCAGCACGCATAGCCTCGTGCACCTCGTGTCCTCGGCGGACACCTTTTCTGTAGGCTCCTGGAGCCTTGAGCCCAGACCACAGAGCATACGCGGCGAGCGTTTTGAGCGTTTTGTGCACTGTGCCTGTTGGGAGAGAGTGGGGGTGCAGGGCAAGCTTCTGCCGGTCGCCTGCTGTTGCGCTCAGGTCTTTTCCCAATCAACTCCGGGTGCACCTGCTTCTCCTCGCTCCCTGTGCGAGTGTGTCTGTCTGACCTAATCTCCTGGATTAAAAAAATCCCATGAAAAGGTTCAGCTATCCGCGGATTCGCGAGTTTAGCCTAAGAGCTGAGTTCCACTGGCCTGGTCTAGTTGAGCAATCAGAGCCATGCCGTGACTCCAGTCGCTTGGGATAACTGCGTCCCGGCCAGACCAAAGCTCTTCCCAGTTGGTCACGGGGTAACCGGTAGCTGTTTCTACCCTGGGCCTGGGATGCCTGGAGGGATCTAATTAAGCGAGGTTCTTAGGTTCATGTCTGGGTCTAGAGGTTCACCCTCTGGGCCAGAGGCGGCCCCCCTGGCCGGCGTGAGTCCTTCCTGAGATCAGCCTGTCTCTTCCGGTGTTCTTTCTCTCAGTCCGCAATCGGACACAACCAGGTCGATAGCCGATTTATACAATGAGGAAGGAGCATCTCAAAGGCTCTTGTGGGTTGCTGTTGTGTGGTGCTGCATTTTGGTTTTCTTTCCCTTCTGAAAAACAAACAACAACAAAAACAAAAAAGGAATTAAATACTCATGTTTTCGCCCAGGCATGTACAGCGAAACCCCTTCGTCCACCTTGGAATCTGGCTCTGTCGGCCATTGGTCTGGTCCAGCACTGTGTAGGTAGGTCATCACGGCTATCTAGCAAGACTCAGGGTCCTATCCATAGGAAAGATCCTGGAAAATGATGTCACCTCCATTCTACAACCCTAAGAGCTTTTCCTGAGCAGGTGAGCCCTGGCTTCCTGTGACGGGTTTACTCAGAAACGGAATCAGGCTTGGGAACCGCATTCGAAGGCCTGAGCTAATCTTAGTGTGTCTCCTCTGTCCAGGCTCACCTAAAGCGAACTTCCAGCACCAGGCAAGGAGGGCCAGGAAAATAGAGAAGCTGCACAGATTCAATTTAGGAAGTCTCCAGATGCTGACATCGAACTCGAGACCTCATTGCTCTCCCAACTTCTGTTTGTGTTTCTCCCACTAATTTTTCTGAGTTAGTACCTCTTGAAGCCTAAGGCCAGTACGAAGGCTGGTGGAATGCAGCCAGACGTGAGACATGGGGTCAAAGCTGGAGTCCACGGCCAGGGCGAAAATAATTCATTCCCTAACTGTATTCATACCAGAGCCGGGTCAGCCTAGGACCCTCAGAACCCTCCATGCTGGCAGAATTCCGACTTGATTCTTAGATCAATTGAAGGCCCAGGGGTGGTGTTTCTGCCTCTGAACTAGGGCTTTTCGCTCTGCCAGTGAGTTGTCCGGGCCGCAGGCCCACAGCAGGCCTGGCCCGCGCGTGGGTCGCCGCTGTAGCCTAAATCGTTTATCTGAAAGCTCCAGCTATCCCGGGATTTCAGTGTGGCTTCCACTGCACACCCTAATCCGTGAAGGTGGGCACTTGGACACTCACATTTCAAGTTAGATTTAGGAAATATCCTACCATAAAAACTGAAGTCTTGCTCCCCGCCCCCACAGTGCACACTCCCTGGGGGATTGTCGCCTAAAGAAAACACTGGGGCTGGGGACCAGTGAGCGGAAAGGGGGATAGTGAAATGAATGGTCGCAATCGACCAAAAAAAAAAAAAATTACACCAACATAGAAACTTCTCGAACAGCTTTCGAAAAGTTCCCAGAGCCTCGGCCATGAGGCTCTCTGCTCCTCCCCCACCCCAAAGCCAGGAGCTCCACCAACTCCTTGCTTGTTCCGCGAGACCACCTGGGCGCCAAACTCACTATTTCCAGTGAGGATTCTCACCAAGGTACCGGGGAGGTGTAAATGTAGCGAACTGCAGGGTTCCCCCGCCCTCCCCCCACCCGGCACGGAATAGGTCTTTTAAAGCTCGGAGGGGCAGCACTCCCTACTCCCAGGCAGCGCGTTCACTCTTTTAGCTGCAGGCTTAGGCTTTGGAGAGCGTCCTAGGGACCAGAGCTGAAAAGTGCAAAGGGAGCCACCTCTGGCTGGGGGTAAGGGTGGGAGGGGAAAGCTCTGGAAGCCTGCCTTGGTCCAGGATCCTGTCCCAACCCGGAACTACAGCTTCGAAGGGGGCTGAGAATTGGAAGATCGGAGGGGCTAGGTGACCCTGTACTAACCCGCCACTCGTGGTCGCGGCTCTCCCCTCCCACTGGGGGCAGGAGGGGGCGGGAAGAAACTAAGTCCAGTCCCGCCCCGCCCCGCCCGGCGCTCTGTACTCGCGGGGGAGGGCCGCCTCGCCCAGAAGGCTCCCGGGTGATTGGCGACTCCAGGAGGAGACGCAAGGAAAAGTCGAATAAGAGGGCGCGACGTCAGACTCGAGATTTGGGGAAGGGTGAGGGAGGGGGTGGAAGGGCGGGGACGGACACACAGACACCGACGCGGACACACACCCCCCGCACAGCATTCTAAGTGTCTTCAACTTTAGGTCGCCTTAGCCCAGGGTGCGGAGACCGAGAAAGGGAGACGAGAGAACGAGAGAGTAAAGAGATTTCAAAAGAGAAGAGTGAGATTAGGAAAAGTGAAGAGAGCAGAGAGGTGAGCAAAAGCAACCGTGAGAAAGAGAAAGAGAAAAAAGAACGGCAGTTTCCCCAGCGTCCAGGACTACGAAGGAGCCTCGGGAGCGGAAGCAGCCGGGGGTGGAGTGAGGGGGACGCAGCGAGGGGAGGGGAGAGGACAGGACAGGAGGAGAGTGTAAACTAGAGGAGGGCGAAGGAAGCGAGGCGCGACACAGCTCCCGGAGAGGAGGGCAGAACTGAGCGCCTAGCGCAGAGCGGCTCGCCCGGCCTGGAGGAGGGAGTGCTGCGCAGAGAGGAGGGGCTTGAGGCCCCGTAGAAATGTCAATCAGAGCCCGGAGCCCAGGGAATCTCGGCCAATCTGTTCGGACCTGACCTGACTTCTCGCTGCCGCCGCCGCCGCCACCGCCGCCCGCCGCGGAGCAGATCAATAGGCGAACGCGGAGCGCGACGCAGCGCGGCCCGGGCTCGGCCCAGCCCCCGATGCGCTCCGGAGCCGACGTCCGGCGCTGAGCACGGCGGCCCGGGGGGCCGGGCCCCCAGTCCGTAGGTGCGCCGCGGGCCACCATGTCCTTCCCCCAGCTCGGATACCAGTACATCCGCCCGCTCTACCCACCCGAGCGCCCGGGAGCCGCGGGCGGCGGCGGAGGTGGCAGTAGCGCTGGGGGCCGGAGCGGTCCGGGCGCCGGAGCCTCCGAGTTGGCGGCCTCGGGGTCCCTATCCAATGTGCTTTCGTCCGTGTATGGGGCACCCTACGCCGCCGCCGCCGCTGCTGCCGCCGCCGCCCAGGGTTACGGCGCCTTCCTGCCCTACGCCACGGAGCTGCCCATCTTCCCACAGCTGGTAAGAGCTGGAGAAACCCGGGAAAGAGGGGTTGGAATTGGGGTGTGGGGCAAGGTGAGCGTGCAGAAGAAAGCCGAGGGTCCCGGCGGGAGGATAAAGGTGGCGACAGCAGGAACTCACTCGCGCTCCCGCGCGCGTGTCCCCTTCCTTTTCCATGTGTGTACAGGGCGCTCAGTATGAGCTGAAGGACAGCCCTGGGGTCCAGCATCCGGCCACGGCCGCCGCCTTCCCGCACCCGCACCCCGCCTTCTACCCCTACGGCCAGTACCAGTTCGGGGACCCGTCCCGTCCCAAGAACGCCACCCGGGAAAGCACGAGCACGCTCAAGGCCTGGCTCAACGAGCACCGCAAGAACCCGTACCCCACCAAGGGCGAGAAGATCATGCTGGCCATCATCACCAAGATGACCCTCACCCAGGTGTCCACCTGGTTCGCCAACGCGCGCCGGCGCCTCAAGAAGGAGAACAAGATGACGTGGGCTCCCCGTAGTCGCACGGACGAGGAGGGCAATGCTTATGGGAGCGAGAGGGAGGAGGAGGACGAAGAGGAAGAGGAGGAAGAGGGCAAACGCGAGCTGGAGATGGAGGAGGAGGAGCTCGCAGGAGAGGAGGAGGACACGGGGGGCGAGGGCCTGGCCGACGACGACGAGGATGAGGAGATCGATTTGGAAAACTTAGACAGCGCGGCAGCCGGGTCGGAACTGACCCTGGCGGGGACGACGCACAGAAACAGCGACTTCGGCCTGGGACCCATTTCGGACTGCAAAAATAGCGACTCGGACGACAGCTCCGAAGGCTTGGAGGAGCGACCACTCTCGGTCCTGAGCCTGGCCCCAGCGCCACCGCCTGTGGCCAGGGCTCCGGCATCTCCACCTTCTCCACCCTCCAGCCTGGATCCCTGCGCTCCGGCCCCGGCGCCCTCCTCTGCCCTCCAGAAGCCCAAGATCTGGTCACTGGCCGAGACAGCCACCAGCCCGGACAACCCACGTCGCTCGCCTCCCGGAGCGGGAGGTTCTCCTCCAGGGGCAGCCGTTGCGCCTCCGACGCTGCAGCTCTCGCCAGCGGCCGCCGCAGCGGCTGCAGCGGCACACAGACTCGTGTCGGCCCCGCTTGGCAAATTCCCCGCTTGGACCAACAGGCCTTTTCCAGGCCCGCCGGCCGGTCCGCGGCCGCACCCGCTGTCCATGCTGGGCTCAGCCCCACAGCACCTGCTGGGACTTCCCGGAGCCGCGGGCCACCCCGCTGCGGCGGCCGCCGCCTATGCTCGGCCTGCGGAGCCCGAGAGTGGAACAGGTGACAAGAAAAATGTGGGGCACAGTGGGAGGGTGTTGGTGGGGCTCTCGCCTAGGCTAAAGGGGAAGAACGGGGCTTTGGGGGGCATGCACGGTGTTTCCCTCTTTGCTCCCATGTGGGTGCAGCTGCCCTGGAGGCCTGGAGCCTGCGTTCTGAAGACTTCCTTTCTCTTCCCTCTGTTTCCTACAGATCGCTGTAGTGCCTTGGAAGTGGAGAAAAAGTTACTCAAGACAGCTTTCCAGCCGGTGCCAAGGCGGTAAGGGACTTCGAATGTGGGGAGCAGAGTGGGAGACCCTTCGGGAGGGATAAGGAAAACACAGAGCCAGTGGCGGGAGCCCTTTGCCCCCTGGGAAGGAAGCTAAGTGACTGGCAAACTATTTCTAAAAGACCCAAAAATCCACTCTTGTCACTTCTTGTTGACTCATAGACATGGTTCCATTCTCGGCTGGGGCACCTCAGGCAGGGCCTGTGGAACAGAGAGCTAGGGGAAGTCTGACCCTTACAACAGGCCTGTAGAGCAGAAGGCCTCTGCGTGATGTCCACTTCCTTCCAATCCCGGTCTGGAATTCTGATCTCTTTAGCTCAGCTTATAGTTAATACGCCCACCACTAAACAACTCCATCCGCTCCATAGGGTATCCTCTACCTAAGCGGTCTCGCTGGCTCTAAATTTCGTCTCTGCTTCCACTCTCTTTCCAGGCCCCAGAACCACCTGGATGCTGCTCTGGTCTTATCAGCTCTCTCCTCGTCTTAACTTTTCAACAATTTTTAAATCGTTGTACTAATTGTAAAAACAAAATCGCTCTGTATAGTGACGAGTTGCAAGCATGTCTCTGTATGATTACCTTAAAAGAAACACTAAACAACAACAACAACAGGAAAGGACGAAAGGAAGAAATAAAGCCAGTTCCCCTCGGCCCTCCCCCAAGTCGCTTCCATATCACCCCACATTAGACTGTGAGGTTCGTTTGTTCTGTTGATTTCGGGGGGGGGGGTAGTGGGGTTACGAGAGAACAAGCCTGTCTGACTCTTTTTGTATATACGGGAAAATGTACATACGTGTGAACCAAATTGTACAAGAAAGTATCTATTTTTTGGCTAAATAAATAAGCTGTTGCCACTTTTGACTATAACCGGCAGTTTTGCCACATGGTCTGATTTGTTTGATGATTCTTTGGTGTTTTGGTGTTCCTTTTTCCCCTGCGGTTGTTTAAAGAATCTACAGAAAAAGCGGGGAGTAGGAGGGGGGGGGGTTCTGAGGACAGCAATGGCAGAAGTCGTTCGGGCACAGGTAACCAGGCTAGAGCCTCTCTGCAAGAAGGGGCGATGGGAGTCGCTGGGCAACGGAGAGAAAGGGCAAAGAGCGAAGAGAAAATGAGGTTGATTCCTTACTAGGAGTTGGAAAACTGGGTTCTATCCACCGGTCCACAGGAGTAATCATGGAGCCTTGGGGCCTTCTCTGATGACTTAGCAGAAAGACTTAGGGAAGCTTCCAGGAGCTCAGGGCGTGGGCCGAGAGGCTCTCCCTTCTGGCCCCGCACGACGGAAGTTTCGCAGCCCGTTGTTTAGGGGCTGTGTACGCTCAACGTCTAGGCCTTTCTCGCCGTGGTTCCCTCTCCAACACCTCCTTATAGGTGCAAAGGGCGTGGGGAGTCTGCGTGTGAAACCGGGGTGTTCACCTTTCCCGCTTGGTGGCGTGTGACCGCGCTGGCGTTGGGAACCCAAGGCCGAAGCCAGGCGGCGTTTGCTCCCTAGGTGCTTATAAGCTTATACCCTGAGTGCCAGGGAAAGGGCTGCTTTTATAAATCACGCGTGGGTTCGGGGTCCGGCTCGGGAACCTTTAGAACTGGAATTGTGTCAGTAATCCGGGGGCGGGTAAGAGAGAGGCGAAGGTGGCTTGGGGGTGGGGGGGTGGACGCCACAGTGGAAAAACCTGGGACTGGAGCTCCCTCTACAGGACAAAGGGGACGGTCGGCGCCCGGCCTTCCCGGCCTCTGCAGCCCTCCTGGTCCTTGCCTGCCTGGACACTGCCTGCCTGGCTTACCCAACTTTGATTCTAGGAAGTGGAGAGTCATATTCAGGATAATAACGCCTTGGAGTTCGAAGAGGGGGCACCTTTGAGGCCCTCCTGTCTAACCCTTTAGATTTCTCGGACAGCCATGCACTGTACATCGGAGCTGCAGAACAGGGCTCGTTACCATCTGCGCACTGTTGGAAGGTAGGAAGAGCTAGTGCTTACAGCCTGGGGAATCAGCTTACAGTCTGGATCCGGCACAGTTAACACTGTGAATCTGAATGTGAGGGCGCACCGTTGTGTCCTTGCTCAGGAGGTGAGGACACAGCAGCCAGAGCTATGGGCGACCTGGGACTCTCTTGTACGAAGGCCGGTGCTCAGTAGAATAAGTCCCCAGAACAGAGGCAGACCACTAGCAAAGACAAGGACAGCAACAGCGGGAGAGTGGCCTGAAATATTCGCTCAAACACCTCTCTGTTTGCTAAGGTGTTCCAGGGGTTCGAGGTCTTTCACAGGGAAGCATTGTAGCGCCATCTTCTTAGGTCATGCATGTGAAGTCAGTACCCCAGAACAAGGGTCAAGGCTCTGGTTAGCATCATGAATGTCTATACAAGGGTACCCTAGTTCCTACCTCCTGGGCTTAGCCCTGACCCACACTCCCTATTTACTTCCCCGGAAGCCAAGGGCAGAGAATTCACTTCCTTGGGTTCCTTTTCACCAGCTTCTCAAGGTGAGGGTGAGAGAGGGTGTCTGCCTGTGCTCATTCTTAAGTAGTGTGTCCAGCCACCTGCAGGGGCTTAAACCTCTGTTCCCAGTTCCCAGGGGTGCCTGCTTCACCCCTTCCCATTGCCCAGAAGAGTGGGATGGCTTTCTTTAGGTGGCTCAAGAGACTCTAAAACCAGCGTCACCAAGGAAAACAGGAAACTTCTTAGGGGAAAAGTGATCTCGGTGGCCACAGCAGAAGTCTTCTGGAAGAAGCCTCCAGGGAGAGGAATTTCATCAGTGGGAAAGAGATGGGTGGACATAGGGTCTTTCTCCAGTGAAGCTTCTGGACTTGCCCAGCCTGTCTATCTTGAAAGCACAGCAAAAGGAGGCACCAAGGGAGCCAGCCCTACCCTGGGTATGGCTCATACAGTGTGTGTTTCAAACTCCACTGATCCCAAGGTGACCTCAGTATACTAACTCAACCAAAGCAAAACAGAATCTCCCAGGTTCCCAACAAAAGAGGATAGGACCCCAAGAACTCCCTCCAACACTTACTGTCAATTCCTAAAATGGAGGAGGGAAGCTAGAAGACATAGTGGTGGGGCTAAAGACGTGGAGGACATCTTGTTTCGGAGGCAGCTGCAATCAGAAGTGAAATATGTCAGCTCCGCACTAGGAGGTGTCTCTGCTGTTCAGCTGGTTTCTCGGAGCTCACCAAAGTATGTGTGGGATCCACCATGTTGGAGACACTGCTTTCCCCAATGTCTTCACAGAGCTGGGACCGGACAGTGCTTGCCAGGGCCAGAGAGCCCAAGGAGGATAAAATTACCCTCCAGGTGACTGTCCACTTGCACATTAATATTTTCTAACTTAATTGTCTTCTGGGGAAATGGGGACTTCAGGCAGGAAGAAATACAATTCAATCCCAAAGTGACAGGAAGGGCCGAGGGTTCATGCATGAAACACCACTCACCTGTCTCACATCAGGAGTGAAGAGGGGACAAATTCCACCTACTAGATAGTATTCTCTGGGCACCTGGAGGACAGGGAGGCCCAAAGGCACGTCAGTCTCTGGCCCGTTTGTTTTGGGGAAAGGTAGCCAGAGAGACTGATGCTTGGGTAAGAAATGTATGTCAGATATCTTCTCCTTTAAGTTTATTGGGAGGTTTTGCCAGGACTGACTCCCTCCAGAAACATCATCTCCTTCCTAGAATTCTTGGTTACATGTGCCCCATGGAGCAGAAAATGGGCAACTACAAGTCTGTAAAAATTGTGGCTGTGTTTGAAGCCAACTCTAACTTGAGCGGGGGACAAGTCTCATACTTCATAGGCCTCACTTTAAGCATCCAGGAAAGGGATTTGACAGACTCAGCCACACATTCTTGCAAATCCATTAATGGTTAGGATTGGGTACTCTCAACTCTAAAAAAGAAGAATGAGCCCAAAGGTAATTATGGGGTAAGGGGACCCCATATACCACCAGATATTCTTTCCTGATCGAAATTGACCACTGTCATCTGATCTACCATGTAGTTCAACCACATTAAAAATGTCTACCTGTTGTGTGATTGTTCCCAGGAACAGCCTCAGGACCCTCAGAAGGTGAGGTCTCTGGACAACAAAAAGAAAGAAAGAAAGAAACAGACTCCAAAGTAGAGAGCAGTAGGAAAAGGTTTTAGGACTAGCACTGTAATCCCCAACTAAGCTATCTTGTCTCCTGAGATATTTGACACTGTCCTCAGAGGAATACAATCAGGGGGAACAAAAAGAACTGTCACCTCGGGCACAGAGGCCAGAATCACTCCTCAAGGTCTTTTTTGGACAGAAGAAGAGTGAGCCAGGTGAATCTATGGCACTGCCTCTGGATGGTCCTCTGAACCGTGGTGAAACCTGCTGGGTATTGGATATGGCTAAGATGCTGGTAGTGCCGAAGCTAAGAGACAATGGAGAGGAGGTGACAAGGTGTCTGTGGTACTGTCAACAGTTACCTTCTCCCAGAAGCCACAGCTTGTTGAAGGGAATCTTAAGCCAGACTGCTAAGTGGAACACTTTTGTCCTTTAAAGGCTTTTGTTGTTGGGAAGATGTAAGGATGAGAGGTAACCAACAGGAAACAAACTGTATAAGCCTCAGGAAAAAACTGAGGAAAAAAACTAAGAGCGGGTCTTAGGTCAATTCTGAGTCAAGTCGTTTTCAGCTAAATTGGCCAAGAGGAGGTCCATCCAAGAAGGGCATGGCTCTAAAAAGTTGAAAGACTGGAACTTTTCCCTTGTAGATGTTGATGCCAAGAGTGGGGGACAAGAAGGTGGCCACAGCGCAAAACATAGTTTGGGCCTAGAAATTACAGCCACTCTTCAGCCACCACTGCAATGTCTTCCAAGAACAAACACAAATCCATTTCCTTTAGTTATGTGTTTAGTTCCCCCTCCCTGCCAGCCCCTGCCCCAAGTCAGGGAGAGAGAGAGAGAGAGAGAGAGAGAGAGAGAGAGAGAGAGAGAGAGACTACACATGTATGTGTCTTGTGCCAGGGAGCAGGACAAAGACAAAGGTAGAGTCAAATCTGACTCCTGGCCTGTAGTCTAGCCTGGCCTGGCCTGGCCTGGCCATGAAGGCTGTGATGTCATGTCTTTTGTGCCTGTGACAATCCTGCATTCTCTCACTACACTAGGCCGCTAACAAGTGGGCCACAACCCTCCAGGGCCTTTAGCGTGCACTCATCTGGCAACTGTGCTGGCCCCAGACGCTCAGATTTATTTTGCCAAAGTTACAGGGCAATTATGGAAATGTGCCCTTTGAAGCCAGCCTGATTTCTCTTTATTTTCTTCTCCCTGACAGAGCAGAACAGAGCTTCTCCGCCTCTCTCTCTCTCTCTCTCTCTCTCTCTCTCTCTCTCTCTCTCTCTCCCCTCTCCCTCTCTTTCTAATAATTCTTACATGGTGAGAGCTTCTAGAGGCAATGTTGGAAAAAAAGACTTCTAAGTAGCATCTAAATTATGTGGATACGGAATAACATCAACTTAATTTTCATGCTGTGTTTTGTTTTTTAAGTGGGGTGGTTCTTCTCATGGCCATGAAAGGATAAACTATCAGGGAGAGTGAGAGGTAAATAAATGCTTCTGCCTAGCTGCTGGACTCTGCCCATGTCTGAAGCCTTTATTTATAGGCAGGCAGATGACCCGTTGATGCAGACTGGTCCCCTAAGCACCCTATTCTAGCTCTGAAGTCTTAGCTCCACAAAATGTAGCAAAGGGCCTTTGTTCCTGTACCTGGGGAAGAAGACATCCCCACATTTCTCTTGTGGATGCTGACGCCAAGAGTGGGCAACAAAAATGTGGTCAGAGATGCCAGTGTAAATCATGCAGTTGGGCCTAGTGATTACTGCTATTCTTCAACGACTGCCAGGACAAAAACTCACTCTTACTCAGTAGCTCCAGGTTTCACGGCTTTACAGAATTGTCGAGGGGACATGGAATCTGAGGCCTCTGTGTGAAGTGACCCCATGTGTTTCTAGCATTGCAGTGTTGAATGAAACGTGTCTGGATGTAGATGGAATGGATGGAGTGGGCTCTGGGGATGCCTGTGAAGGGTCATGATGGGGTCCATGACTGGGGTTACCTAGTGTCTGGGGCCTCCACTTCTACTCTTTAGAAAGTGACTTTAAAGTTTCTTTGTCACTGTGGTCACGTGTTTCTTCCTCCCTGCCCCCCTGCCTCCCTGCCTTCAGAAGATCAGACTGACTGCAGCACTAAGAAGCCTGTCAACCCTTCCCCCATTACCTAAAGCAGAGTCCACTCTCAAACTCGCTTTCCTGCCTTGCCCTTTTTGTTTTATTTGCATTTGCTGTTGACACGGGGACTCAAAATATAGCCCAAGCTAGCCTCAAACTCAATTATGTAGCTGAGGATGACCTTAAACTGCTGATTTTCCTGCCATTACCTCCCAAGTGCTGGGACCCCAGGACTCCTTGATAGGCTCCCTGCACTGACTTTACAGACTAAAGTAATGTGGAATTGAGTAAGTTGGCAGAGGACCTTCTCAGGTAACATCCCCTTCGGGGATACACTCCCAGTGACCTCACCAACTCTCACTCGGCCTATGCTTAAAGATTTACGGGCTCAGTTAGAAACCAACCCTCCTTCAAAGGAGCTTGGAAGGGATGTTTAAGATACAAACTATGGACTCAGCAGGTGAAGTCACTCACCGCCAATACTGACAACTTGAATACCAGGGTCTCCCTAAACTGTCCTCTGACCTCCACTCTTACTAATTCTAATATACAATTCTCTGTAGTTAATTTTCTTATTGATCACAACAACTGCCTGATGTAATGGGTGCTAGCGCCCTCATTTTGTAAACTGACGAGTCCAGGCTCGGCCACTTGCACAACGTGACCAATAAATGGAAAAGCCAAATCCTGACTCGGGGCTTCTTGATTCCAGAATGGGACGCTGACATGGGACGCTGACATGGGACGCTGACATGGTTCTTTGTGTCTGGATGATTTGGAGCAGATGGCTCCGAATCTGTGAATCCACGTTGACCCATTCCCTCCCATTCCATGACATATCTGATGTTCATGGGCCTGACACTCTTGGTCAGACCCCAACCCAATAGTTCTCACTGAATCCCACCCACTTCTACAGTGAAGAATGGGACTTGAGGCCATTTGAGTAGCCGTGCCAGAGGCATGTTCTCCATTTTGCTAATAATTACAGGTCAGAATGTGGATCTTTGCCCATTCCTTTAACCCTTTCTCATGCTCAGTCCTTGTGGAAGGGCCTGCCAGCATAAGCACACAACAAGGCTTACCCCCGAGATCAGGAAAAAGCCCACCCACCACAATAGAAGATTCATCCTACCCCTAAAATTTCCACTTAACAAGGGTCCCTGGACCATCAAAAGTGTGTGGAAGCTCAGTTCACTCCCAACCCTCCTAAGCCTGAATCTGCCTTTGCATGGAGAGGTCTGGGTGAGTATCACATGTGTATATCAGCGAGGCCTTCCCCCAAGCCCCAGCTAGAAGCTCCCCCACAAGACATGTGACCCCAACAGCATGGAGTTAGCTGGAATTATCCCTGAGGATCTCTTCAGGAATGCATCATGGAACTGGGATGGAAGGAAAGCTGGTAGGAGATGGAAAAGTCAGAGGAATGAGGGAAGTTAGGAGAAGGGTCTATGAACGAGCAGAACTGGATATACCAGGATCAGATGTGATTTGTCTCCCTAGCTAGCTTTAGACTCCTCTGTGGGTGACTGTGATTGACACTGGCAAGCCCCTTGTGCCCATCACCTATGCCCATGTGCCCTTCCAGATGTCTCACAGAAACAGAACAAACACTGCAAACATAAGAGCCTACCAAGGGTTTCTCACCATAACAGAGTGGACATCCATCTGTTCTAGAGTCAGGTATGTCTTCTGAAAAGGGAGGAAAGACAGAAGGGAAGAGGCTTGAGACGGTATAAAATGGCAGGAGCCGTAGAAGACAAAGATCATCCTATTTATTCTTTTTAATTAATTTTTAATTAATTAATTAATTTAATTATTTTATTAATTAATTAATTTAATTAATTTTTAATTAATTCATTCATTTATTCAACAATAGTTACCAAAGAAGAACACAATGAACAAAGCCTGACTTCCTGCAATTTTCTATCTATTGGAAACGAACAATTTTTTAAAAATTATCTCATAATCCATGCTGGGGTTTCTGGGCTCTGAAATATACCAGATGCTCTTCCGGTGCACATCCTAGGGACCTGGCCAAGATGGGGGTTGGGTAGGTGGTGGGACATGGAAGGTAATACATTCTCCCACATCTGTACCAAGGACACCTGCCCCACAGTGAGATCTGGTTAAGCTCTAGACCTGTGCCACTCAGTATAGCAGCCACCGAACACACATAGGTTTTGAGCACCTAAGTGTGGATTGTGAAAGCTTATCTTGGCACCTTGATTGCATTGAGAAGTACCTAGGTGTCAGGTAAAGATTTTCTAGAGAGAATTAACTAAGTGGGGAACACCCAAGAGGTCACCAGCACCGTCCTATAGGCTGGAGGAGGCAAAGAGTGTCCTGCTACTTCCTGGCCAGCATTAGAAGAGCTGTACTATGCTCTGCCACACCCTTCTGCCATCAAGGGCCAGAGCCTCTGAAACATAAGATCAAAGAAACATCCCTCCTTTAAGTTATTTTCCTCAGGTGTGTTGATTGTCACAGTGAGGAGAAGCTGACAGACACAGGGCTGGTCCCAAGGGGAAAGTAGCATTAAAGGTGGGACACTCTAGGATCTGAAGACTTAGTAATTAAAAGGCAGAATATAAAGTATCAAAAAAATGTCCCAGGTTTACATATCAATGTTTTGAACACATCAAATTAAATAAGAGATATTGAAGTTAATTTTTATCTGTTTATACTTTTCAAAGATAGTAAGAGAGGTTTTTTTTGTTTGGTTGGTTTTGGTTTTTAGCATCCATGGTTCACACTGTATTTCTAGTAGGCAGTTGGGCCCCTAGGCCATAAAGAAGGGAGGAATCCATGCCCAGCACCACTGCTCTCCACCAAAGGCCCTCAAGAGAGAGTGTTAGTCTAGCCATGCTGAACCTCGGGGTCTTTCTCTGTTATACTGGTGCCTGGACCTCACAGAGCAGAGCCTTCCTGTCAAAAGCACATACATCGGTTCATCTAGTCTTCAAATGGTCCTATGAGGTAAGTATTGCAGTTCTTATAACAACTTTTTAATCTGGAGAAACTGAGGCTCAAAGAAGCATAATTCCACAAATTCACATTTCCAGAAAGTGAAGGAGACAGAATTTAAGCCGGACAGGTTGGACCAGAGCTACCCTTATAAAGTCACTGTTCATCAAGGACACAGTAAAAGTGCTTGCTCCACAGAGGCCACTGTGCTATGGGAGTACACATCATGCACACACTCACACACACTTCCACACCTTTAAACATATACTCACACAC
>JANHMN010000018.1:17776652-17787987 GCA_030674055.1 Rhabdomys pumilio | reverse complement strand
CACACACTCACACACACTTCCACACCTTTAAACATATACTCACACACACTCACACACTAACACTCATTCACACACTCACACACACACTTCCACACCTTTAAACATATACTCACACACACTCACACTTACACTCATGCACACACTCACACACACTTCCACTCCTTTAAACATATACTCACACACTCTCACACACACTCACACATACTCTCACACACACTTCCACACACTTCCACACCTTTAAACATATACTCACACACACTCACACACACTAACACTCATTCACACACTCACACACACTTCCACACCTTTAAACATATACTCACACTCTCACACACTCTCACACACACTCACACACACACTCACACACTCTCACACACACTCACTCACACACACACTCATACAATCACACACTTATACATATTCACACACTCACATACACACACTCACAGATATGTACATACTCACACACTCACATACACACTCACACACACTTGAAATAATCAGGTTATGTTGGCCCATGGTTTAGTCTACCTCACATGACGGTGGAAGAGCTCATCAAAGCTCCTTCCTCATAAACAGGATGTGAGAAAGGAAGAAGATTAAATCTTAGTGATCAATGATCACTCTCAAGGACACCCCCTTATGGCCTGACCACCTCCTACTAAACCCTACCTTTTAAAGATTCTTTGGGGAACATTTGAGATCCAAACTGTAGCATGTGGAGTCTGTGTGTCAGGACATGAGTATGTCAAGTCCTTAGCATAACACCAACATGATAGAACAATGTCAGTGGACAGAGTAAGGAACTTTTCACCAGAAAACACCGGAATACTGATCAAGTGATAATCTGCCTCAAAGAGTCACAAATTACTGCATAGTCACCTCAAGCCCAGGGGCAGAAAGTGATAGCAGCTCACAGATTCCTCCAGGTGCCAGATAGTCAAGTGAAACAATTTCTCTTGATCATCTCAGCTGTCCAATCCCAAGGAAATGTTCCAGTGAGCTCAGTGTGGGTCATGCACTTACTACTGAGACAATTACAACAGCCAGGGTGTGTAGCAGGAAGAGACTCTCCTTTGAGATTCATGATAGACGCCATCAAGGATGTCTTCTGGGCTAGAGTGGGATGCAGGGATGAAGGACAAGGCCTGGGAAGAAAGAGAAGGAAGCGTGATCATGGGCTGGAGATGCGGCATGTACAGCATCCTGGGTTCCATCTCCAACACCATAAAAAGGAAAGAGTGCTCAATTCTTTCACCAAATGCCAGTCTGGTGTGACTGGTGACAAAGCACTGACTGAGACCAGAGCCAGCCAGCCTCAGAGCTCTTCCCAGGCTTCAGATGCTAAGGTCCCCTTTGGATCATACACGGCGAGGTTGGATATGGGCTGTGTAACAACTCTCCTAGCTATGCTACCTGAGCAGCCTTGGGTAGGGGGAATGACTCTAACACCCAGCAGCATGACAAAGGCTGGATGGATCAGGTTGTCGAAGAAGACTCCTGGGAAGCTCAAGGTCACCAGGACTTTAGAGTCAGCCATTTCTCTTCTCTCTGTCATCCCCATCTCCCCTCCCCTCTCACTTGAACCTGAACTGGAAAATGCTTATTGGAGCTGGGTACTGGTGTGCCCTAGTCTTGGGGTTTGATATTCACCAAACGCGTTTCTCCTTCGTAACTCCGAAGTAAAGTCAGACTTTTCCTGAAGCTGTTTTTACATTATTTAAGACCACTTGCAAATATTTTTGGAAAAAAAAATAAGGCCAGGTGTGGGGTACACTGCTATAATCCCTGCATTTGGGAACCTAATGCAGAAGGATTTTGATTTTGAGACCAGACTGAGCTATATAGTAAGAATCAGTCTTTTATGCACACAAACCTGTTAAATAAATATAATCATTGTGGTTTGAATGAGAATGCTCCCCATAGGTTCGTATGTTTGAATGTTTGGTCCAAAGTTAGTGGGACTGTTCCGGAAGGATTAGGAGGTGTGACCTTGTTAGAGGAGGTTTGTAGCTTGGAATGAGCTTGGAGATTTCAAAAGCCCATGCCAAGCTCGCTCGCTCGCTCTCTCTCTCTCTCTCTCTCTCTCTCTCTCTCTCTCTCTCTCTCTCTCTCTCAACATGCTGCCTGCAGATCATGGTATTCCTCTCGTATCAACCACTACAGTGCCATGACTGTCTACTTCTTGTCATTGAGATTATGGGACCAAGCCTTTAAAACTGTAAGCAAGTCCCCACTTAGATACTTTGACATGTAAGAGTCATTTTGGTTACAACGTGTCTTCACAGTAGAACAGTAACAGAATTGTCATCAGTATCATTGCATAGACAGATTTAATAGCTATAAAATGTCCCAACAGTGGATAATTGTTCAAACATCGTTATCCAGTATAGTAATATGGTAAGTTACCCTGTGTCCAGGTTTGTCATATGACAGGGACTGGTCACCATGTTTCTGTATCTGTGGTCAGTGCAGAAGTGCAATTGAATGCCAGCAGCCATTCTATTTTGAGTAGTCTCCTGCCTCCTCCCTGCCACACCTGAGTACTCCAAATATACCCTCAATTCCTGCTGACTCCCACTCAAATGAACAGGCACAGTTGGAACCATTTATGAGGTCAGCTGGGAGGACTGGGCCTGGGGTGTCTTATCGCGTGTTCCCACTTCTCCTAAGATGTTCCTGTTTCTTTTTGTCCATGGAGCAGTCAGACCAGGAGGTGGCCACATGGGGTCTATCTTCCCACCAGAGCCCCTGACCTTTCATGTCCTGGACTAGAATAGAAGAACAGAGTGGGTATGGCCCAGCTGGAAATAGGACTTGGGAAAAGGCCACGGGCACTACCACTTGGTCACAGCACGTAGGGGGCCATTGCCAGAATTAGAATTATCCAGAAATGTGGAAGGAAGAGACTGCAGGAGCCAGGAGCTGAGCTGAGCCGAGCAGGGAGATGGGGGTGGGGAGGCTGGATGGGCAGGCAAGAGCAGAGCCAGTTCTGACAGATGGGCAGAGGGCCTGCCTGTCAGTGACCTGCTGGGCAACCATTGTAGGGTGAGGAGGGTGAGGAACCAAGCCAGGCTGGTCTGTAAACTATAGGCTTCTAAGGAAGCTGTCATGACTGGCCAACCTTCCCAAGAGAGACCCTTGTGTCCTGAGAAGCCTTAGACACTGGCCAAGCTTGTTGTACCTAGAGGGAAGCTGAGGAAGGATCCACTCCTCTGTCCTTCATCAGGAACATCAGTGACAGGAAGCTGGGAAGAGACCAGAGTAGGCTTTTCTCACACCCTCGTTTATGGGTCCTCACCAGTGTGACAGTTACTCAAAGCTGGCACCTCTCCTTGCTCCAGCAATGGAGATGTGAGCCTGTTTTATGACAGGCCATGGGACATCTCAGAACAAACATCAGTATGAGTGGGAAAGGAGGTGTTGTTTTGAGTGCTTCATAAGTCAGACTTCAGCAGTATTACAGCCCGCAGGATGCTGTGACCTGTGACACCAGGTATTGTCAGCTCAGTTTATAAGACACAGGAATAATCAGGAGGATGCAGGGAAGGATCAGAACAAAAGAGGTGACACTTGGAGTCTCAGGACAGCACAATCTACCAAGTGGCATGACACTTCACTTTAAAAACAGGCAGTGATGTCCACATTTATGAAAATTAAGTTGGATCTCCTCACACCATCAACTGGAAACTCATCCTAAGCTTAAGTAAAAGAGCTAACACTTCTAAAATCCATAGAGGAAACTCTTTTGAACTTTGGGTAAAACAAATTGTTCTTTAAGACATCAAAAGAATGAGAGAAGGAGTTCAAAACATAGAGGCTCGTAAACTATGACAAAATACCTGCAAATGGTATATCTAGGGGTTATGTCTACAATATAGAAAGACACTATAATTCAACAATAAAACAATGACTCCTATTTAAAATCAGGCAAATACTCTTAGCAAACATTTCTCCAAAAATGATATGCAAACAGACGATTGTCATACAGGAAGGTAGACAGCATTGTTACTCATCATAGGCGTGCAGGTCAAAACCATGCTGGTGCCTTTGTTTGACTTTCAACATGACAAAGATCATGTTCACAGTGACTGGAGAGATGGCTCAGTGGTTAAGAGCATTAGCTAATTTCTAGAGGACCTAGATTCAACTCCCAGCACCCATATTATAGTTTATAACCGTCTAACTCCAGTTCCAGAGAACTCAACACCCTCAACAGACATACACACAGACACAACACCAGCCAATGATACAAAATAAAAATAAGTAATAAATCATTTTAAAAGATCATGACCACAGCAGTTTGGAGAAGGAAGAGTCTACTTGACTTAATATTCTGAGTCACAGCCACTGAAAGAAACCAAAGCAGGAACATGAAGGCAATACCTGAAGTGGAGGCCATGGAGGAATGCTGCTTACTGGCTTGCTCACCATGACTTGCTCAGTCTGCTTTCTTATACTGCCCAAGACAATCTGCCCAGGGATAGCCCTCGCCCTCCCCCAGTGGACGGGGCCCTTTCACACCAATAATTAATCAAGAATATGTCCCCACAGACTTCCCTGCAGGCCAATCTGATGAAGGCATTTTCTAAATTGAGGTTCCCCTTTCCAGATAGCTTTAGCTTGCAACAAAATCAGGACAGATGGTATAATTTTAAAAAACAACAGAAAACAGCAAGTGTTGAGAAAGCTCTGGAGCAATCTCAGCCCTCAGGGTTGGTGGGGGCATCAGGTGAGGTCTGCCACCGGAAAGCAGCTCAGCTACTGTTTGATACATTAACTGTAGTTGTCACATAACTCGGCCATTCCCTCCCTAAGTGTGCTGGTTATTTTGAATTGCCTTCAAATAATCTTTGTCCCTTCCTAAATTTTGATCTCTGTAAGAACAGCCATAGAGCCTGTAACCCCAAGACCCCGCAAGGGCCTAGCTCTGGGGTGAGAGGCCCTCTGCACCAGTGACAGGAGAACAGGACTGCTCAGATTGGTCTGAGGTTCTCTGCCAGAACTCTCTTGAGCCCTTAGCATTCAGACATATGCTATATGCTGTAGAAAAAAATTGTTTTTAGTTTTGTTCTTGTGCTTTATTTTTCTTGTTTAAAAAAAAAACAAAAAACAAAACAAACAAAAAAAAAATCAGAGTCTTGCTATGTGGGCCAGGCTGGCCTCAAATTCACCATCCTCCTGCCTCAGACTCCTGAGTGCTGGAATTGCAGGCATAGGCCCCTTCATGGAGCTCCCGCCTATAACTGACACAGTTTCACCTTGTTGGGTGCCACACATCAGAGCATAATATGTTAGGAAGAACTGGACACATGCATCCTAGAAAGCTCAAAGTAATCAAATTAGAAAATGGGTTTTTGTTATTTTATACCAAAAAGCAGTAATAATTCCATGATCATGAGAGACCCAAGCTAATTAAGTGATTCTATTCTTCCAGTACTAATACCTAATTCCCATATACCTCATGACAACAGCTGTTGGTACTCCTAACACCACACATATGCTCTAGGAGAAGGAAGGACAGAAATCACCTTTCTCCATGGCCACTAGTTTATGAAGATATCTGAAACCTCCGTAGCAACTTCACTTACAAGGGATGTTGGGAGAAAGTCTTTCAGCTGGCCATGCTCCTCAGGGAACAGGGGCTGTTTGAGGAGGAAGAGTGGGGCTGGTGTTGGCTGAGGCTCTGGCAGTGTGGACCAGGTCATCACCATCAGGAGCTCATCTCACTGTGACCACACAACCAGGAAGTCTTTCCTTCAGAAGAATGAGCAAAGCCTCACCTCTCTGCCCAGTGCACTTTGGGACAATCTGAGGCACATTTTCATAGTGCAAAACCAGTGTGGGCCATTACTCTCTTGTCAGTAATCAGACTGTGACCTAGACCCATGGGAGAATTCTATGGAAGCATCTTGTATAAGTGTCCAGGAGGGAAACACAGATCCCTCAGTAGGCACAGGAGGAAAGAAGCCACATGTCACTGTGGGTCAAACTAATTGTATATTCCATATTACCTAGAGAAATAGATTTAAGAGACACAAAGTCATACCTGTGCTCACATTGGTGGGGGGAAAACTGTCAGCCCATGCAGTGTTAGGGAACACTGAGGGATGATATCCAGGGAGGTAGGAAAGCCAGTTTGAGTGAGAGTTTGGACTCCAGGGTGTTGTGTGTAGCTTTTTGCTACCCTGCCTAAGCTCCAGGAATGGGCCATGCTACCAGCCCTCATCTGGCTTCCCTGGAATCCATGGATAAAAGACACACACACAGTTGTTTCTTTTCAACTTGCCTTTGGATACAGTTATTGGGCGCTACTATCTCCTGCCTGGAAAAGCGTGCCCTTAAAAACATTCTTATCTCCGCACCTCCCACCGTCCTAAACTTCAGTTTGCTAAGATCAAAGTGTGGTCTGTGCCTGGCTCATCCGAGTCACCTGGGAACTTGAGAGAGCCATGGACCCTATGGGTGCTCGCGTGCCCCATTCATACACATTCAACTTGGTAAGCCTGCTTACACTAACGACCTGGAGGCCTCCTCTACCCCAACCCCAGGTTCAGATAACTTAGCTCTTGACAAATGAATAAATAAACAACTCTGCAGGTGTATAAATCTGAGATGTCCTCCACATCACGTTCCTCTTCCCACAAAACACAGCAACTCACCTAAGGTCCTGACAAGTCCAGCATTACAGGAACATGGTGATTTTATTCAGCTGAACGCCTCCCAACCTTACTTACTATAAACTTTTCTTTTCCTAGAATGCCCAGGTGTGGAATATGTTTCCGGAAACACCGCCCTTCCTTGGAAGAGAGAGAGCCACAGGAAAAGGCAGCGGAGGCTCCCTTGTGATACTACATTTTAATAATGAGTTCTAAGACCTGGAGACATACCAGTCAGGAGCCTATTTAAGGTGACTGGGAAGCTCACATCAATCACTTCTCGCAGAAGCCACCCCTCCCTGTTTCTAAGATTTCAGCCTCTATTCCCACGGTCTATCTAACTCAGCATGCCCAGCCCGATGTCATTACAGAGCACAGTTCTGAGCCACCTCCAGTGTCCTCCCAGGCCCCAGGACATTTTCTTCACGTCTCTACTCATCAATAGCCTCCCCTGTTCCCCACACTGCCTTGGCCCCTGCTTCAAATCGATGGGCAAGTTCATTAGATCGTATCTGTTCTGTCTCTCGAGTCTCCCCACCTCTGCTCCGTCCCACTGTGACTAAGCTGGCCTGCTGCCCCCAGCCACCTCCCTGCCTGGTTCTCGACATCCTACCTGCCACCTGGTGTGTTACTCAATCCAGTGTGCACTTCTGGCACCTGCCTGCTCAGATCCAGGCGCACTTTCGTCAAAGTGGGTCCACTTTAAAGATTGGAAATTGAGGCTCAGAGAGGTGGAGTGACATTCTAGGTCGAGATTCAGGAGGATGAGGGGTCTGGTCATCATGGTTCTTGCAGCTGAACAGTTTGCCCTTCTATGGCTCTTGACCCCATTCCCTGGCTCAGCCTCCATGTAGAATCAGTGCTGGGCTCACCCCTGTAGTAAAGTATGACAGTATTCCCCAGCTCCACTGGCCGAGGTGCCTTCTCACCTGCTCGTGCACACATACCTTCTGCGCGAGTCTCACCTCACTCCTGGTCCTGCTTTGCACAGAGCAGGGTTCCTCTTCCCTTTCAACGCCAGAAGCAGCATGCTTTCCAGGTAGGTTGTTATTAGCATCTTACAGATGAGCAAAGAGAAAGAAAGGAAACCACCTGCTCAAGTGGGCCCAGACTAACCCACAGACTATGGGGAAAAAGACCTCAAGGCAAAGCCTTGGCAGCGTTGCAGGGTCTGTAAGAGGGTCCTAGGTGGGTGCAGGAGTGAGAGCATCCTGGGAGCTATTGGGGGGGGGCTCGTGAGTGATGTGGTGGCATTTGAGATGGGATGAGAAGGTCAGCTTGGGTTTCAGTGGCAGCACTTTGGTGGAAGGCATGCCAGAAGGAAAGAACAGGAGGTACAAAGCCTGGAGCTGGAAGGGCAGGGGCCAATCCAGGACAGTGAGGAGTCAGGTGTGGCCAGGGTGTGGGTTCACAGACACAGAAGCTATTAGAGAAGCAATAACTGCAGGACAAGCCAACAAGGATTCCCAGAACACAGAGAGTTCTCCTGGAGCCAAGTGAATGTCTGTCCTCCTCTGTGTGTGGAGCTGCCAGAACTTTGGAGCAGTCCTTGACCTTTGTCATTATAGAAACATCAAGAATCCCTGCCTAGGACCCTCAGGCTGCATGAGCTTTGCACTACTGCATTTTGGTCTGAAAGCATGGGCGAAGAGATTCAGGCCTGGGGTGGCATGCAGGGGCAGGTTCCAGAGTTTTAGAGGAGGGGGACACAAGGAAGCAGGAGAGGGCTTGCCTACCTGTCCCCAGTGACAAAAATGACCCAAGTTTCTTTCTTTGCTTTCTAAGTGAAAGGACACCTTGTGGGAACTTCTACTCAGCAAGACTGGGACACATGAGTTTAGGAGAATATGTCTTTGCTCCACTATCTCCATTCAGATTCATCTGCAGGCAGGAGTTGATCCCTTAATGAGATCTGGAGTCATCCCACTTACTCAGCCAACTCCCATCATGCATTAGACACAAACTCCTGGGGGATCTGTCTGGCCTCTTGTAACATCTGTGTCCTCAGCCTAGAAGCGACCATGGCCAACCTCATCCCTGTTCCCTCCACCTGCTTACTCTGTCTGGCAAGGCCTGTGGTCACTTGTTGCTACAACCAGTGACCTGTCTGTGACCATGGGCTCAGCCTCAACAGTTCTCCCAGCTCCTGACACTTTGGTCACCTGACAGAGACACCAAGCATGTATGGCCTCTTAGTCTTTCTATTTACACCCAAAGGTATCATGCCTTTATTATGGGAAATACTTCTAAGCTTACTGGTTTTGACCATTGCAAAGTACAAGACCTGGTGATGTCTATACATGCACCCTGATGCACAAGCTCTTCCCCTACTCACAGCCTCAGACATTTTCCCAGAAGGAAACACTATTCCCATTAAGCCAACTCCCCTTCCCCCTCTCCCCTCAGCCTCAGATAAACTCTGGCTTGCTTTATACCTGTACAAATTTGCCTCTCCTGGCTTCTACATAAATGAAATAATAAATCGTGTGACTGTCTGATCTGACTTCCTTTCTTTAGCATGTTTTAAAGGCTGTCTCTTGGTTGCATGTATCAGCATTTTAAACAACTAAGTAAGACTTCATTGTATGGATATGCCCGCTATCCAATGAGAGATGCTTAGATTGTTTCCACACCCTAGTTGTAAATAGTACCGGTATGCACATTTGCATGTAACTTTGTTTGCTCCAATCCTTAGGATTAAACCCGGGCCTTACACATACCAGGAAAGCAGTCGTCCACTTGATTTTTAGATACTGGGTCTCACCATGTAGCTCAGATCGACAGCTCACTCTAGCCAGTGCTGGCTATCCACCTGCCTCTGCCGAGTGGAGTGTGATCACAAGTACATGTCGTATACCTCCATGTGTGCAAGTTTTGCTTTGCACATTACTTTCCCTTCTTTGTGGCATGTATCCAGGAGTGAACTGATGAGTCAGACGACATTGAGAAACTACCAAATCCAATTAAGATTTTTTTTCCCAGATGTATACCTCTGTCTCAGAAAGAACTGAAATGCACAGAAGAAAAGCTTTGTCACTCAAAAGTAAATACTGTAAATATAAATGTTTCCCGCCAGGGCTTTTTTTTTTTTATCTCTAAATATGCACATGCTAACACTCTTCCCAAAAGTTTATACAAAAAATATAATGTTGCAGGGGCTGAGATGGCTTGCCACACACACACACATGAGAACCTAAGCTTGGTTCCCTAGCACCCATGCAGAAAGCAGTCTGATCCACAGCTCTAGATTCAGTGAGAGACCTTGTCTCAAACATAGGTGTGGGCTGGAGACTCAATGGGGGAGAGAGAGTAGTACTCCTGTAGAGAACCATGTTTGATTCCTAGCACCCACACAAGATAGCTCACGAGTACCTGTAATTTCAGTTCCAGAGGATCTGACACCATCTTCTGACCCCCCAAGTCAAACCTGCACACAGGTGGTACAGAGACCCACACACAGACATACACACCACACATGCAAAATAAAAATTAGTAAATAAATTTTTTTAAAGGTGGAGAGTGACAAAGAACAATCATGTAACTCCCCCTGGCAACTGGCAAAGAGACACCTTGTTGGGGTGTTATTCTTACATCAGTCAGGGGCGGAGCAGACAGCAGTCCTTTGTTCACCCTTGCTTGGTGGCCAAAGCTGACTTATGCCTAGGATGCATAAAAGTCAAATCAAATCAAATCAAATCCGGGCAGAGCAGCATGGGAAGAGGAAGGCAGAGACCTGTGGACCACCATGCCACTCTTTGACATGACCTCCAGTGCACAGCACAGGCAGGCCATAACACCTGTTTGCCACCATACCATGCAGCAGGGATGGAGGATGTCACCGGGGCCCCGCCAGCCACATGGTCAGCCTGCAGCGGGAACCACCACAGTGTGTGAGTATGTGGTGTCAGATGGGAGAGGAAGAGAAGCAGAACAGCCTAAGCATTGTGAAGAGAGATGGAACTGGAGACTTGAGAGTGGAGAGGAGGAGCCAGCCGTGATAGGCGAGCCCTGCCACCTGAGGCCATGGTGAGGTCCCATCCCAAACTGCTGCTGATGACCATGTCTGAGTCTGAGGCTATACAACAGCAGGGGTTGGTGTTGATGTCCATACTCATATTACCTCTAGAGAACATGGGGCTATCCCTAGTTGGGATAGCCACCAGGGACAATGTGGATGTTCGGGGGCTGTTCATAACTGGATGTCACTCTCTGGAGAATTGGTCCCATCTCTCACCAGAGGCAGCACTTGGGAGAGTGGAGTCTGTAACTTCACTGGGAAGCACAATGGATCTAGCTCTGGAGGAGTGGGTGTGGGTGAGCTGACCCCGAGGACATGAAAGCAGACGAGCTCACCCTGCCACCTGCCTATGGCGGCATGGGGTGGCCTGCCCAGAGCAGTACTAGAGAGCTCACCCTGGTGGTGAAAGTTGACCAACTCGGCTACCACCCAGGCCCAGATCCAGGGTTCTGAATTGGCTCACCCCAAAATGCAATGACTCATTGCAAAATGAAGATGTGTGGACAGAGGGATGTACTGGGGGACACACTGACACTCTAAAGCTTCCATGATGAGATGTTTTCCATGCTTTGTTGTTGTTGTTGGTGGTGGTGGTGGTGGTGGTAGTGATGGTGTGTGTGTGTGTGTGTGTGTGTGTGTGTGTGTGTGTGTGTGTGTG
>JANHMN010000018.1:17745971-17772397 GCA_030674055.1 Rhabdomys pumilio | reverse complement strand
CCTCTGCCTCTGCCTCTGCCTCTGCCTCTGCCTCTGCCTCTGCCTCTTAGGTGCTGAGATTAAAAGTATATGCCACCATAGCTGGCCAATGTAAACAATTTTTTTAAACTCATCTAATGTATGTAAAGCTCTTCAAGCCTGAAAACATATAAATGGTTTTAGATTTAAACTGTCTCCTGATCTTGTTCAATGAGTAAGAGTAGCCAGGTAAACTTTACCAAGAAACCCAACCCCCAGTGAACTAGGATTTATGCCCTACAACTTAGACTCCCTCGAACAGCTTCTCAACTTGCCAGACAGTGCCATGGGTACTTACATGAAAGTGTTCCCTACCCATGGGGGCTTCAGTGTTCAAGAAATAAATAATCCCTTCTCAGTTCCATATCCCCTCCCATATCAAAAAGATGTGGTTTTCATCTTTTTCTGGTGGGACCTTCCTCATTTACATGAGAGCATTCCCTCAGACTGTTACAAACTCACATAGAGAAAGTCTTGCGTTTGTGCTGCTTTCTGAGATGGGACCACAGACATGAAGTCATCAGATGTCTCAGTGTGTCACTCTAAACGATAAAAGAGCCAGAGTCAAGAGTTACGGCATGTGTCCAGGTTGCAGGACCTGGTCTTGCTGGAGCCCACAGAGGGTTGGTCCTGGCCTGCCCAGTGGAGAACAAGAGTGACTGCTCAAGAACCAAGGGAAGCAAGGAAGGATGGGGGGTTAGGTGGGGAAGATGGCTCCTCAAGTTAAAGGATCCTAGATGAAAGATAGTATGGGGGAATCATCTGTGTACTCACCCCACCTGCTCCCCACCTTCCACTCCTGCTCTCTGACCTGGGAAGTTGATCTCAAGGTTAGAATCAATCCCCAGGCCCTCTCCATTCCCTCTTCAGATATCCTAGTACATGGTTAGCAGAAAGGAGGAGGAGGAGGAAGAAAAGGAGGGTGGAGGAAGAGGAGAAAGAGGAGGAAGAGGAGGAGGAAGAGGAAGAAGAAGGAGGAGGAAGAAGAGGAAGAGGAGGGGGAGGAAGAAGAAGAATAGGAGAAGGAGGAAGAAGAAAAAGAAGGAGGAGGAGGAAGAAGAGGAGGAGGAGGAAGAAAAGAAGGAGGAGCAAGAAGAAGAGGAGGAGGAGGAGGAAGAAGAAGAAGGAGGAGGAGGAGGAGGAGGAGAAGAAGAAGAAGAAGAAGAAGAAGAAGAAGAAGAAGAAGAAGAAGACTTGTTCTCTTATATCCTTATATCCCCAGGGGATACTAAGAAGAGGATATGTGCCTCAGCACAAGACTCGATATTACAGCCTCAAGGTCAACCTCCACTCCCCCACTGGTCTCTTCTAACCTCTAAAAGCATTTCTTTCCCTGTACCTTTGGGCTGAGGTGGCAATGGGACTCACTGTCACTCCCAATATTCTCTCTGTGTGTGTACACAGTGTCTTTTCAAGGCCCCTTGGATGATTGTAATTGTGCCAGGTCTCCCTCAGCCCCAGGGCCAGAGCACTCCTTCCAACCTCTTTAGTGAAAGGGTCGTGAAATCTGTTCATGGAGGGGGCCTCAATCTTCTCCTGCAGATTATGAGACCCCAGGTGTCACACATGTCACCCCGCCCTGCATGGCAAGCAGCTGACAGCCAAGGAGCTTCCTAGTCAAGATGCTGGGAGAGTCCAGGGACCAAGGTACAGTCAGCCCTTACCTAATCTTCTTCCATTCCTGAGAAATTCTCTCTCTGTCCCTGAGGTCATAAAATCCTCACCTGATTTAGGAGGAAATGGTCCCCGCAGATGTCGCTCCGCAGGCACTTTGCACTAGACAGTCCTCATGATAAGTCACCGAGGACTTAAAAGGTTGCTGACATTTTCCGTTATGTATCTTTTCATTAGAGGTAACTATCACTTTAAGCAAATTGTTTCAGGGTCTGGAATGCAGCAGTAAGTGATGTAATTAGTGTAGGTTGTAATTTAGGAAGGTTCATTATGTCACAGACATTATGACTCCTGGGGATTACTAAAGGACTCATTGGTAGCCCTTGAAATGGTTTTCTCATGAACACACATAATGTCACCCGTAGCGCTGCAGTGGAGCCTTACAAAGATTTGATGCACGTGGAAGTCCTGCTCTGCCGGGGACAAGGTTTCGAGACAGCTATAAACAAGAGAGTGCATGTGTCACAGGAAAGCCTAGTGGTAACTAGACCGCATGGTCCCTATGACTTTGCTACCTAACACCAAATAAGTCATCTAAGATGGAGATGGTAGTAAGGGATAAGCAAAAGGCCAGCCATGGGCCAGTAAGATGGCTCTACACACACATATATTTTTGCCACTAAGCCTGAAGACCAGAGTTTGATTCCCAGGACCCACACAGTAGGAAAGCATCAATTGCTTCAAGTTATCATTCACATGTGTGCAGTCAGATACACACACACACACAAATGTTTTTTTTCAAACCTGTCACATCTTAATATTTCCAATTCCATGGAGCCAGAAAGCCTGAGAAATGATGCCTTTGAGTTTTTATTTTCTTTTGTTCCTTGGTTCACCTGTGATAGCCATACCCACAGAATAAAAACATGTTCTCACCATGACCACCAACTCACAAATGTGTCTCTGAGGTTTGGTAGAGTAAGCTAGTTGTTGTCCATCCACATTTTCCCCTTTTCTTCTTAGGAACCCAGCTGGACTACATTTCCCAGCCTCCCTTGCACTGGCAAAGCTAAGCTATTAAGTTCTGGAAGAGCAGGTGTGCACCTTTACTCACCTCCCCTCAGACCTCAGACCACACTCCATGCCCTCCCTGCCCACCTACTGTCAGGATGGGGAGACCCCATAGAAACACAGAGCTGCAAGGGGCAGCCAGAGGTGGAAAAGGCCTGGACACTAAGTCCCTCCTACCTGCGGTCAAGAGGCAGTAATAGGACTGAAAACTAACGTCACACACTGTGTGTGATCAGACACACACACACACACAGACACACACACACACACACACACACACACACTAACACAGGACTGAGAAGCTCTTTGTGGATTCTTGTTTCTCTGCCCTATCAGCCCAGAGTCAGAGCTCCACTTCTATACCTTGTCTTTTGAATGCGGTTTCTTTTTTCAGTCTTCCATTTTTTTTAATAGATAAGCACAAAAATGTAAGTTCCAAAGCGTCTAACTTACAAACCTTCTCAGACATGGGCAAAGCTATTGGCACAGAAAACAGGTTAGCTCTGCTCACACCGACAGCCATTGTTTCTATGGCACTGGGGGCTAGGTCTGAGCCAATCCTTGAAACCACAGAAAGGCCATGTTCTGGCGTGGGTCAGATATGGGTCATGTGTGTAGTCCTAGAGCTAAGACTAGAGCCCTTCCCCAAACTGAATGGGCTAAATGGAAGGAAAGAGGGCCAGGGTTCTGCAGCCAAAAGGGAAGGGATCTGGGCAGGTAAACGTAGAGGACCAGTTCTATACACACAATACAAGGATACTCAAGGAACTTCCCCAAATCAAAGAGCCAGAAAGGGCATTTGAATCAACCCTCCATCACCTCCATGAGAGCACAGAACAGCATGCCCACTGCACAGCAGTTTAGGGTGCAAGAAGCCCTCATTTGCAGCAACCATGAATAGCTATAACCATAGAGGACCCAAGCTCCCTAATGCATGGACCATAAAGCCATCAGCTGTCCTGAGGCTGCAGAGGAATTTATAAAAGGCCATTCATTTCATTAATAATTGGTCCGCTGCCAACTTAAGTGCTTTGCCGCTGTTAACTGTGAGTATATATTTAACGTAAGGAACTTACTCCCACTGGCTGTCTTCTCTTCTGAAAATATGACCAAGTAAAAGGCTGGACCTTCACAAGCTGATGGAATCACCAGACATTAGCCAGGTCCTCCCCAGTTTACCTGCACAGCCAAGTTCAGTTCCAACACCCCACGCCAGAAGATAAACCTCTTTTTCAGGGAGTTAACAGTGGGAGAGAATCCCGTGACGGTGATGGTCCTTCAGCATTTTATTTTGTTCAGAACCTAGTTGGGCACCTTGTCTGATTCTCACTCAGTAGCAAGGCCAGATGGAAATGAAGGCCTGCAGCATGATGTTTCCACAGAATTGGGGTGACAGTATGAACAAGTCTTTAAATTCTTGACACATGTTGTCCCTGGCTAGATTTTTTATCAATGACACAAGCTAAAGTCATCTGAAAGAGAAGGAGAATTCAACTGAGACAATGCCTCCATAATATCCAGATGGAGGACATTTTCTTGATTGGTGATTGGTGGGGGAGGGGCCAGTCCATGGTGGGTGATGCCAACCCTAGGCTGGTGTTCCTGAGTTCTACAAGAAAGCAGGCTGAGCAAACCATGAGGAGCAAGCCAGTAAGCAGCACCCTTTCACCAGCTCCTGCCTCCAGGTTCCTGCCCTATTTGAGTTCCTGTCCTGACTTCCTTCAGTGAAGTGCTACAACATAAAAGTATAAATCAAAGAAACCCTTTCCTCTCCAAGTGGCTTTGGTCTTGTTGTTTTTCACAGCAATAGAAGCCCTAACTAGAACATGTGTCTTACATGGATCATTCTTGGGAGGTACTTGCATCTTGGTTTACTAAATATTTGACAATCCTGGGAGGTCACTCAGTAAGATTGTTTTATGCTTCTGTGCTGCCCTGCTGCCCTGCATGGTACCTTCAGCTAGAAACCAGTGAATCCTGGCTTTGGAGAACAAAAACAGCTAGTTACTTCCCCAGCCCCGCTCCTAGTGAGACTTTCAAAAGAGCCTCAAGTCACAAGTCCAAATTCCTCCAAACAACTACAATTTAAAACTATGACTTATTGAAACATGTAATTTGGTCCAAAGCTTGCATCAGCTGCTTGATCCAATTGATTTGCAGCAAAGGGGTGGGGGGTGTGAAAAGCCCCACAGGACTCTTCCAGACTCCCTTGACTTTTGCCAGGCTGTGACCTAATACTAGAAACCTTTGCAAGACTGAGCTGCATCCGAGCAAGGCAGACGGGCTGGCTGCACACTTTGCAAACATGTCTCTGCATCTTCAGCGATCAGATTCTCAAGTCCCGGATGCTTCTATTTCAATAGCAGCTGCTAGTGTGGACCTTCGACTTGTTAACTGACCCTATAAACATTTGGAAGCTTCGGGAAAGCCTGTTGCATAGGGGAAAAAAAATTCAAGCCAGTGAGGGGAGAATCAGTTCTAATCACTCATTCTTCTAACCATGTGCTAGCTTTATAAAGACGTTAAACACACTCGACATTTTCCCTCAAACACCCAGCTGTTTCTCCTAACTACTTCCAGAGAACTCAGACAGAACCAGAGAGACTTCAAGAAAAAATGGTCCCAGAATCTCTAGAAAGCAAACATCCCCCCTCACCCAATCAGCCAACACTCCACCTGGTAGACTTCCCTGGCTCCTCCATAGGGAAGTGTCTGTCTCACCCAAGCTTGTGGCTTGTTAGTAGAGGTGTTGAGATCTCCCTGGACTTGCTGTCCCTGCACAGCTGCCCACTCTTGCCAGTTTGCAGTCAGCCCCAAGTTCAAGAAAGATCCCTGTGACTAGCTTTTTATTCCGGGGCATTCTCCTGCATTGAAGTTGAAGAAGGTAGAGGGAACTCACGACTAGATGCGGCCCCTGGAGCTGGTGGTGTCTGATGGCTCCCTATATATGGCAACAGCTTTACAGGCCTGGAAACATCTGGAGAGAAGGGGCTGGAAAAGCCACATAGAGCTAGGCAGGTTGTAAGGGCTGAGGGGAAGTGCTGCACTTCCCAGATCCTCCTGCCCTCCTAGGTCCCTATTACAAAGGCGGGACAACGTTAGAGTGCCTTATTCCACCATAAGATCTTGATTTGCTGAATAAATCACTTGCCTTGCTTTTAAGAGAAGGGGACATCAAAGAGCTAACAAATGCAAGCACTTAGAAGCAGTGGTTCTGCGCAGCTGTGACATCACCTACCCAGACTGATGCTTCTAAACCCATTCTCAAGTGTCTCCCTCCAGAAGGCTTCGACAGAGGCAGGTGAGTCAGCCTCCCAGTTTTATGATGATAAAATGGATATACTGTGGACAACAAAAAGGTCCTAAGGACAATCTCCTAACCAGGATGTGGGGACCACTGACTGGAGGACAGGGGTCTTCACCAAACTAACCCTACCAGACTGCTAAAAGAGGTAAAGTAGTTACATGGATGCCATCATGATGTGTGGTCTTCTGGGGATCCTGTGCACTTTGGTGATCATGATGACAGTGGAGTGGCCTCTGACATATATGCTTCTAGAAGAGCCTAGTGGGAATTCTGCCCATCCCAAGTCCACATGAAAAGATGATATCTCACATGTTTGTGTTGTAAGGATACTGGGACTATTTCCCTTTTCATTTCATCCCAAGACCACATGTTTCAAAGATGTCAGGACACCACATCTTCACTATAGGATAACATTCCAGTCCTATTTGAAAGGTTTTGTGCTTGGGTTTCAGGAGATCTCCCCAGCTCTCCTCTCTCAACTACACTCACTCTGGTTCCCAGGCTATTTGCACACTTGAAGACCCTCCTGTCTGATGAGTCAAATGATATAGGTCACACTTAACTTTTTAACTTTGCTCTGAGAATAAAGAGTGCTAGAAAGATTACCTCTTTTTTTTTTTCATATCACATTTTATCATTTCTTTGTGGCAAAAACAAACAAACAAAAAACACCCACAGGCTCGGCAGCTGAAACTACTGTCACCACCCTCCAGGCCCCGCGCGGTGCCCATAGCTTCCTCTCCTTTATGGGCACCAGGACATGTGAAGGTCATCTGCCTGGGTCCTATGGTAGAATGTAAGTGGTGTGATGGCCACTGCTTCCAGGCCTCAGATGCCTAATTCTGAATTCTGTCTTACTGCATGTAAATGAGGACTGTCCAAGACTAGAGGAGGCTGGGTATCCAGGCAGAACTAACTAAGACCTCAAGTCGCCCAAGTCACCGTGTGGAGGATAGCTGCCTATCAGTCAGGAACACAACTTAGGATAACTGATAAGGATGAAATGTGTCTTCTGTTAGGACACTGAAATCTGAGGACTGTGAGTCCAGTGCAGGTGCCGCCTGTGCAGACTCTGTAACATTGACCTGGGCAGGATCGTACAGCAACAGGGATTCAGGCTTCTGACTTGTCTAGTCCTCATCATTGTGATGGTTTGTATATGCTTGGCCCAGGGAGTGTAGCCTTGTTGGAGGTATGTCACTGTGGGCATGGGCTTTAAGACCCTTGCACTAGCTGCCTGGGAGTCAGTATTCTGCCAACAGCCTTCGGATGAAGATGTAGAGCTCTCAGCTCCTCCTGCACCATGCCTATCTGGATGCTGCCATGTTCCTGCCTTGATGATAACGAACTGAACCTCTGAACCTATAAGCCAGCCCCAACTAAATGTCCTTATAAGAGTTGCCTTGATCATGTCTGTTCACAGCACTAAAACCCTAACTAAGACAACCATTAAGAGTCTGTTTAAAATACATATATTTAAAAAAATATATTTTCTGTTTAAAATATATATATATATATAGATAGATAGATAGATAGATAGATAGATAGATATAGGTATAGGTATAGGTATAGGTATAGGTATAGGTATAGGTATAGGTATAGGTATAGGTATAGGTATAGGTATTATATATAACAGACACCACAAAGTTGGATGGAAGAGTAGATGGGTAGAAATGGGTGTATGTATGTATGTACATATGTATGTATGTATGGTTAGATAGATGGATAAATAGAAAAAATAGGTGGATGAGTAGATGAATGGGAATAGATTGATAACAGAAGGAATATGCCTGATGAATGAAGACATGGATCAACAGATAGATTGATAGGTAAATAGATGGATGGTTGGGTAGATGGAAGGATGGGTGGGTGGGTGGATGGATGGATGGATGGATGGATGGATGGATGGATGGATTGATGGATTGATGAGTGGGTGGATGGATGGATGGATAGATGGATGGATGGATGGATGGATGGATGGATGGATGGATGGATGGATAAATGAGTGGGTGGATGGATGGATGGATGGATGGATGGATGGATGGATGGATGAGTGGATGGATGGATGGATGGATGGATGGATGGATGGATGGATGGATGGATGAGTGGATGGATGGATGGATGGATGAATGGATGGATGGATGGATGGATGAGTGGGTGGATGGATGGATGAGAAGCTAGACAAATGGATGTGTGGGACTGTGGGTGTTGACCTGGTTGTCATTGGTCTTCTAATTATCACAGATAGGGTCCTAGAAAAGGTTTATTCTCTTGAAACATAGGAAGAAGCTATGTCCCAGCATTCTCAGAGGGACAAATAAGCCTGTTTGGGCAAGGGCAGTCACATGCACACAGACCTATAAGAGAAATTCTCCACAAGACTCCTAGCTACAGGCTCATTTCCAGTGACCTCTTAGCATCTCAAGGCAAGACTGTACACAAGCAAGTCCAGACAACTCGGGCTGTGTCTTGGCTCTTCTGCTGTCTGCACAACCAGCCATACAACACAGTGTGCTTATCAAGAAAGGAGGGCTCGGCAGCCAGCCAGGGCCAGAACCACCCACCCTGCTTATCTCCCCAAAGTGCCTGTCCACTGTGGAAGTGCAGAATGCTCAGGCCTCCATCTGTCCAGGGCCCTCTTTCTGCATCACTGCAGGGGCCGAGCCTGGCTCTCTGCTCAAGCTCTCCACAGGGATGACTGGGCTGCCTCCTCCAGTGGTTCTGCCTCTGGCAAGCAGGCCCTTTAAGCCTGCCTTTATGTCCTTATCAGTGCGCCACGGCAGGCCCAGGTGCCAGGTCTCATTCCCTCAATTACCGTCTTCGCAGGACACAATGCTCTCTTCTGTGTGCAGACAGAGGCACTTTCATGGCAAGGGTTCAGAGCTAAATCCTCTTTTGATACTGTCAGAAACCCCCTGCCAAGCTGACACTGTATGTTAGGGGGGAAAGCGCTCACCAGCGCAGAAAGCCAAAATTAAATTAAACAGGATATCAATACCTACTAGTTAAGGAAATGATATTTCCTTTTGTCATTCCTCTCTCCCAGTGCTTCAGCCAAATAGTCACCCTTCCTTGGCGGAACCAGGCACCCAAGGTTTTCCAAACAGAATACCCAGGGAGAGAGGCTTCCAGAGAGCTCTTTCGTACCCTCCAGCCCTGGGCTCATATTTTTTTTCTCATCTGGAAGGTTGTTTAATTATCTGAAGGGGAAGGAAATTGAAACTCATTTAAGTGGCTGGGGATGGACGGAGTCTTTTATTCACTGTTTTCTAAATTTAAAAAAAAAATTAGAGGTGGGACTGAGCAGAGGAAGAGTGATTGTCTGGCATCTGTGAGGCCCTGGGTTCAATCACTAGCAAAACACACAGACACACAGACACACACAGACACACACACACACACACACACACACACACACACACACACACGAATTCTAAAAATAATGTTATATTTTATAGTCCCAGCAGGTCTAGGAAAGAGGATCGCAAATTCAAGGCCAACCTGGATATTATATTCAAAGTTTGTCTCTCAAAATCAAAAAGAAACAAATGCTTTAAAATAAAATTAAGAGGAGGCTGAAGAGATGGCTCAGAAGGGCACTGGCTGCTCTTCTGGAGGAGCCATCCTCAGGTCACAGCCCCCACATGGCAGCTCACAGACATCCATGACTCCAGTTCCAGGAGATCCAGTGACCTCTTCTGACCTCTGGTGGGCAGCAGGCATACACTTGGTGCACAGACATATAAACAGGCAGCACACTCATATACTCAAATAAATTACTTTCAAAACTGTTAAAGAAGGATTTGGAGTGACAGTTGTACAGTTCAATAAGCATACTTTCTCAGAGCACAGGATTGTACTCTTGAAGAGTGAACTCTCTCATGTGCTGTGTGTGTGTGTGTGTGTGTGTGTGTGTGTGTGTGTGTGTGTATTCTCCCACCATCTTCCATGTTCTCCCTCATAGTGACTCACCTACTATGGCCTCCTTCAGTCCCTAAATTTGCAAAGTACACTCATACCCCACGACCTTAGCACCTGCTACTCGATTCCCACAGACACCCACGTGATCCCCTCATTTCACCGTACCCGAAAGAAGGGACATCAGACTAGCAGAGGGGCCTCCCTTTGAGGTTTCCAGGGGTCCTCCTTGGTTTTGGTCACCCTATACTCCTGAGCACTTCAAGGTCACACTCTTACCCTCACTAATAACCACTCTCCAAACTTGACCTGGACCTGAGGGTTGCAGACATTTCTCAGGTCCCTTCTTGCCCTTAAAGGCTACCCCACTGCTACTGCAGGGGGATCTCCTGGCCCAGAAAAGGCCCAGTGAAGCAGTTACCCAGGCCAAGAGCACATAGAACCTCGAGAAGTCGTGCCCAAGAAGCTGGCGTGACAGTTTCTGTCAAGCTTCCCTAAGTGCCCCATGGGCTCAGACTCCTCCCTCGCTTGAGTCTGCTGAGTACAAACCATGAAGCCTACATATTGCGCAGGTGAGAAATCTGAGTTCTAGAGAGGAGAAAGTCACAGAGCTGAGACTAGAAGCCAGCTGTCTCTATCTGACTTCATTCTTGACCTGGTTTTCAACCATGACTTCTCGGTAGCAGTCAGCATTTACGGCGCACTCAATGTATCCCAGGCAGTGCCGAGCCTCCTGCTTCCCAGACCAATTCTGCTCAGTCTGATGGAGGAGGAAACTGGGGTTTAACACCAGTTATTTACCCTGTACAGAACCACGTGTCTGAAATATTCTGGAAGCTGCACTCTTCCTGTAGTTGTCGGACTTTACTTTGGAGTCCATATTTGCAGTCTATAAGGTGTTCCGCCTTCTGAGACCCGATGTTTCTTAGCAATCCTTCTGGAATGTCCCTGCCCAGCTGAAATGAAAGGCTTTGTAAATGACCCAAGTGAGTGTGAGTGCTACCTGGAAGACAGTGAATGCTCCCTTGGATGAGTGTAAGTGCTCCCTGGATGAAAGTGAGTGCTCCTCAGAATCTTCAGATAGTCTTTCCTAAGAATATCTGAAGATTCTGTAAGAAATGGGGTGCAGGGAAACCAAGTGACCTGGAGAGGGTCTAGCTGTGTACCTCCTCACCCACGGTGGGACTCTTCAGTACTTAGAGGGATGGGGTGAAGGAAGAGACAGTTCTTTTTTGGCTTCCCCGAGGGTCTTCTCTGTGGAGTCCAAGTGCCTCTCACAAGCTCCTGCCATTGGAGCCTTCAGAACAGAGACCATCATTGAGGCCAGTCCCCATACATCAGTTCAGTACAGTAGAACATGATTGTAACAAGCGCCTTCAGAGGGCCAGACCGTGCCCTCCAGTTGCTCTGCTTCCCAGCACATCAGATGGTTCATATTTTTTTTTCAAGCAAAAATAAATCATCAAAATTCATGAAAAATAAAATCAAGTCCCAGCTAGAAGGACAGGTGGCAATGGGGTGACAGTAATGACTGGCTATAGAGGACACCCTTCTCCCCACCAGCTGTCCCCTCCTACCCTGCAGCTTTCTACCCTGGGCTGCTCTTCCTGCCTCCCTGCCATTCCCCACACTGCTGGGTACTGCTATTATCCTGCTTGTCAGGGATCTGGGCATTCTTATAGTTCATTTTCCTGTTGCTATCAAGTAGCATGACAAAAGCAACTTAAAGGAGAAAGAGTTTATTCTGGCGCACGGTTAAAGGATACAGTCTGCCATGGCAGGAAAGTCAAGGTGGCGGGTACTTGAAGCAGCTGGTGACATCACATCCATACTCAGAAACGGAGCAATGAATACAAACCAGTGTCCAACACACTTTCTCTGTTTTGTACTGTCCATGGAATGGTCCCACCCACAATTAGGATGAATTTTTTTCACATTGATTAATATAATCAAGGTACCCACCCCAGGCATGCCCAGAAGCCCACCTCCAAGGTGATTCTAGACTCCATCAAACTGACAAGTAGCACTAACCATCACAGGCACTAGTTTCGATTTTTGTAGATATTGTTTAGCCTGATACCTGAGGCTCTGCGGAACTTGGCTTTACATGAATGGATGCCTGAAATCAATGCATTTCTTACAAGAGGCTCACATGGTAGTCAGGGTCAGAGAGCTACTGCGGTAGAGCTAAAGTCAAAGACTCAGGAACTTGAATGGGCATAGGCAGGCTGTCTCTGCCCTCTCTCCCCGTGCCCCCAGACTCCTGTGAATCTAGACAACACAGGAAATTCACCCTCCGAGGGACTGATTCTTCAGCCAGCCAGAGAGGAGCAAGTGAGAACACACAGCAGCCAGCCAGCATGCCCAAGGCAACTCCTAACATGTTTCCACTCTAGTCTCTCCCATGACCCCATGAGCGCAAGGTGTGTGAACCACCAACCTCACTGGCCAACTGTCAATCACCCCAATGGCTCAGCCCTTATAGTATCCTCATCTGACCGCCGAGCAAAGAGGCACCGAAGGGTGGACTCCTTTTTACCCAACCCTGCAGGTGATACAGCCACAGTTCTCACTGGAGCTAGGAGCCCTCACTCTGCATTACCCCATTGCTACCCCTCCACAGACCTGCTGTAGGTCTGCCCTTATCAAGCCCTGGTGAGCTTTTGTTTTTTAAGTAGATGCAGGAAAAGCTGCAAAGACTCACCCTATGGAGAGTTGGTGACCTTGGAAAGAGGCTCACTGACCATGCTCTAGGCAGCTTGAGAGAAAGACCTATGGGCCTCTGCTGACCACCAAGCTGAAGGAAAGGATGAAGCTTGGGTGATATGATAGAGAATTGTCATTAGCTATGGTGGCTTCTTCAGGACAGGTGGGTCTTCCTGAGCAGGGACGACACAGGAATCTGGATGAGAGCCTGGCTCTTTGGTTCTTGGCTTTCCCGACATTTGCAGGAAATGACCTGACATAAGTAATATTCTTAATTTAAAGCATCCAGCACTGGCTGAGCTTTTTCCAGCTCCTCGGTAACATTCCAGAGGTTGGGCTGATGGGACACTCTCTGTGTGTCTGTGAAGGTGTGATCAGAAGGGGTCTCATGAAGCAGATGGCATGCTCAGTGTGGCTGAGCAAGTGAAAAGGTAAGCAGGTGGAGTCCACCTGACCATCTGGTGGGCACTTGAGGTTCTTCTTGCCTCAAGCATGCCTCCTCCCAGACCTCTGAGCTACACCACCACATCTCCCGAGCTTCCAGCTCACACCAGTTGACTGTGGGATTTAGCCTGACGGGAACCAATAACCTGTGATCGTTTCTTTCTATTTGTGTGAAGAATCAGTAAAGAATGTATGACATATATGCAGCCACACAGCGCTCAGCGACCAAAGTGTGCACTGAGAAATGCATTGTGGGGTAATTTCATCACGATGCAAACAGCACAGCAGGTACTCTCACAAATGTACATGGTCACACCCAGTCACATGGGAAGGCCTGTGGCCCAGAGACTGAGTATTGTATAGTGTGTGAGCTCCATGAACAACGGAAACCCAATGATAAACACTTGTATATTGGAACAGATCTGAACATAGAAAAGATACAGCCAACGGAAATCATCTTTTTTTTCTTCCTTTTTGAGAGGGGATGACTGTGTTCAGAGGCAGGATTTGGTCTCCACCTCTCCATCCTCTTGCCTTGGCCTCCCCAGTGCTGGGATGACCAGTGTGTGTCATCACACCTGGTCCCATTATAATATGAGAGTGTCTAGCATATGTGTGGTCCACTGTCAAGCATCACAGAGCAATGACAGGGCACTCTATTGATTTCTTTCTCCTAAGGACCATGATGCAAGACTTTAGCTGCCTCATGCCCATAAACCATACATGGGTAGGCTAGGCAGAATATTCCATCCCTGCCACCCAGGGCCTGAACCTGACAACTTTTCAATTAGTATGGCCTCCCCCAGCCCCCTTAGCAATGACCACTGCTGACTGAGTTCCCCAGGACTCCACCACAGCCATGAAGCCAAAGCAACCCAGCGCCCACCTGCAGCCTGTGGACTTTCGTCTTCCTCCCTAGCTCACACTGGCAGACAGATGCTACAGCAGGACACAGGGAGTTAATATCTGAGGCCGCATCCCTGGTAGCCGGCAGCTCCCCGTGCTTCTGTCTTTTGTGAAAGTTTAATAAAATAAATTTTGAATATCAATAAAGTACGTTCTATTTTTCTTGGCATGTCCCAGCAGTGCTTCATCCTTCTATGGCAGAAGTCATGCTACAGACAGATCGCTTTCCACAGATCATTGATGTGGTGCCACAAGGGCTGGGGATGATTTGCTAAAATGCTCCAAAGGTATTCAAATTTCTTTAAAGAAGAAATTCAATTTATGTGCATTTATATTACAATGTCTGTCAGGAAGAAAGGTTATAATCACCAGCATATTTTAGATTTACATTTCCCTCTGTACATGAGGTAATGGTATTAGAGGAAGGGTCTGAAGCGCAGAGCTGAATTGGATGCATGGGCCTATTTTCATTGCTGCAAAAAGCATGTGTTTGAAGTTCTCGAGGAGAGCATATGTTAGCATATGTTAGGGAAATGGTAAGAACAGGAGGCCGGATGGTCGGAGCTCCAAGCATTTGTCTTTGCTTCTGGCCTCTCCAGGTGGTGCTCAGACAGGCTGTCTTCTGCACCATGGCCTTTAGAAGCTATCTGAGATGTCAGCCTCTGATAGAGACCCAGGAACAGAATCAGGTTAGCTGGGAATGTCCTCCTCCAGCCTTGGGATGGCTGGTGAGATCCAGGTAAGGACATCCTGGTGAGGGCAGAAAGGGTTTGATCATTAGCCCATCTAGAAAACAAGGCAGAATCCTGAGTATTTTAAGTTACTCCTAGCAAGGCATCAATCACGGGGCTCACAGGTCTCCAGGATTCTCTAAAGGGTGGATGTGCCGTCCCAACAAAGCGATTGATGGTAACTCCTGCAAGCAGAAGCTGGAAGGCTCAGAGCCTGTGGGTGGGAAAGGTGAAGCCAGGTCCTATCCAGCCGTGGTGCTGAGTAGTTTCTCAGGAATCCAAGACAAACATCATTTTAGCTTCTTCCGTGAGACTTCCTAAACAGAAATCTGCAAGAAGCTGGGGACGGGTGTCCCTGAATGACACTTACTAAGGTAAGTGTCCTAGCCTGAAACATCTCTGCCAGCAGAGGGTACTCGGATGCCTAGCCCCACTGCCTTCAAGTTATATATTTAAAAATTTTGTTAACTAAGTGGTAGGACCATAAACACAGCCCTGAGTTACAGTCCCAGCAACACACACACAGAGACACACTCACAGACAGACAGACAGACATACACACACATACACACACACACACACACACACACACACACACACAGAGACACACATACAGAGAGACACACACATAAATGGAGACAATACTTGCCCAATTTCTCTATGGTTAACAATGTTCCATTAAACAGATTTTAACTGACTCGTCACTCCCTCTGTTTTGTTTTGTTTTGTTTTGTTTTGTTTTGTTTTGTTTTGTTTTGTTTTGTTTCCTTCTAACCCCACAAGGATAGTTATAAAATATAGAGTCCTTGAGCATGATGGTCCAGCTTGGAAAAAAAAAAAAAACTTTAAAAAGAATAGAAAAAGCAGCCTAAAGTCTGTTCCACAGAGGTAAGCACTCTTCACATCTGTGTGAGGCTATGTGCGTGTTCTCTGTATGATCTACCAGATGTATGCTTTCTGGTGTACGTACAGCCCTCCCACAGGAAAGTATCCTGAGCTGTCTGGTGGTGTGGATGAGTTGTGGACCATCTGCTTACAGCACTGAATGGTTTTTAAGAACTACATAGACTTCCTCTCTACAGCTGTATCTTAATTAACCGATCCCCTCTTTGGGGTCATTTACTTTACTCACGGATTTGCATCTGTGTAGCTCATACCCACAATTCTTACTCAGGACAACTTCTTAAGGGTGAAATGCAGAGTCCCAAGATACATGTATTTTTATTATTTTTGGCCATGACTGCCAAATTGTCTTCAGGAAGAATGTGTGCTTATTTTCCCCATCATCGGTATATGAGATCCTATGTTTTGTTGATCAGAATCAATAATTGCACTAGCTAAGAAAATCTGCTGTCTTAGTTTGGGTTTCTATCCCTGTGGAACAAGCAAAAGCAAAAGCAAGCCAGGGAAGGAAAGGTTCGTTTGTTTCAGTTTACAACTCTCAAGTCACACATTCAGGGAAATCAGGGCAGGAACTGGGGCACAGGTCATAGAGGAGGGATGCTCACTGCGTAGCTCCAGTGCTTACTCGGCCTGCTTCCTTATGTCAGGACCACTTGCCCAGGGATGACACCGCCCACAGTGGGCTGGATATTTCTGTATCAACCATCAATCAAGAAAATGCACCAAAGACTCGTCAGCAGACCTATCTCGTGGGTCTCAATTTGGCTTCCTTCTTCCCAAAGGACTCTAGTTTGCATCAAGGTGACATAAAACTAGCCAATTTTATGCCAGTTTCTGAATGTGGAAAAATACAGACATGGGGTTTCCTAAGAAGACTAGTCTCCCCTGGGGCAAAGAGGAGAAACCACTTTTAGTTAACAGAGTTAGGAGAAAGAGTAGAGAAGCACCTGACTCTGCTGGTGCCATGCCCTGAGGCCTTTAGGGTGTCATTGGGTAGTCTCTGGGTTTATGATCTGATCCTCAAAGAATCAGTACAGTTTGATAGAGAAGAGATTTCCTAGCTGAGCCGTGCCCATGGAAGGAATGATTCTGCTTTGTGTTTAAAAGATAAAAACCAGGCTTGAACTAGAGACAAACTTGCTTGGAAGAACCTCAGACTGGTCACCAGAATCCTTGTTCAAAGAACTGAGTGTCATGAACGCATACTGGGGAGATGAGATCAGGAGATCTCTTTTAAGGTCCCTAGCAAAACCACTCAACTTCATTTTTAGGTTTTTATTGTGGTAACACACACACACACACACACACACACACACACACACACACACACACACGACATAAACAATACAGTAATATTTCATGGTATGAACTGGCTGTTTGAACCATCTTTAGTGCATGATTGAGTATGTTCAGTGCATGACCACCACCCAGAATTTCTCAAGCTTCCCAAATTGAACCTCTGTCCCATAGAACCCTGAACCCCGCCGTCAGCCCCGGCAATCACTCTTCTTGTTCCTCTCTGTGGGTTTCTTATGGAAGCAGCTCCCGAAGCTACACTAGATCCTTGTACCATGGGCTCATTTCACTTAACAATCTTCTCTAGATTCATCCCGTCATAGTGTGAGAATGCATTTCCTTTTTAAGATAAGTATTTCCCCACAGTGTGTGTCGTTATCGTTGTTTCTTGGACAGACAGACACTTGAGTTGTTTAATGCAGTCTCTATCCCACCATGTTCTATGGGTTAAAGTAACACTAAGACCAGCTCAAACTCAATAGGGTGGCATATAGATTCCACCGACTGATGGATGGGACAGTGATGATGACACACTTTAAGAGGCAAGGACACAGGGAGTGCTGATTGGAGGCCATTAACACTTCTGAAGCCAAAGGTAACATTGATACTCAGAAAGAACCTGGGAGCCAATGGCATGAAACTGGCCCAAAGTGTAGAGTCCAGAAGTTCAGAGGTCACCTACAGAGGAGGGGAACTCTGAAGACATTCATGGTCCATGGATTTGGAGTGAGAGACTATGGCTTCCCTCCAGTTCAGAGATGTAATGACCTTGGGCTGGGTTTAACCCAAGTACTATGTGCTGAGGTGAATGGTTTGCTTTCATACCAAAGAAAGGAAGGTACGAGAAAAGAAGCAGAAAGGCAAACAGGATCCGGGTCCTCTTCTCCAGCATCCACAAAAACACTGCCCATGTGGCCGTAAGCACACCCTCTACCTTCTCTGTGGTTAAGTCATGTCGGTAACAGAATAGAAAGCATAGCATCTCTCTGTGAAAAACTGATGTTATGTTGTTTGTGAAATCATTTACATGGAGCAAAAAGGCTATTTGGAACAGCTTCCTCCTGCTGCCAGGCAGTCTGGTTTAAGTCCCCTCGTGCTTGTCACTGGTGTCCAATTCTCCCTTTTTCCCCCCAGCTGGGGCCACCAGCAATGCTCTTGTCTTTGGTTTCTCTGGCTTCTCTGTGAAGCGCAGCCAGGTGCCCCGAGGACCACAGAGCTAAGTTCACCAGGATGCTTCCTGGTACGTTTCGATTTCAAAGTGCGCTGCGGGTTCTGAATGCATGTTAAATAATAACCAAGGCACAGAGATTTGACACAATGCAAGCTGCCTGACTTGCCTCTTTGTTGGTGACAGTCTTCTTTCTGTCCCACCGGCTGGGAGAGAGGTACCCAGAGGCCCACAGAAGAGCCCTCAGATCAGAAAAGAACAGCCTCCTTCCTAACCACAGATTCTATCAGAGTCCAGAAGCACAAGCAGAAGGAACAATTAATTGCTTCTGGACGCTCAGTTTCTCTACCTATGAAATGGGAAGATACGGGACAAGGGTTAAGACTATATGAGTGGGGTTCAGACCTGTGAGCATATAAAAGGATATCTTTAATATGTTTGTTGCTAATTATTCAATATGGAGTGTTTATATTAACTTGGATTTTTAAAATTTTCAGTGACGTTTCAATTATTGTTTTGTTGGTTGGTTTTTACTTTTTGAGGCAGGGTTTCCCTCTCCAGTAGCCACAGAGGAGACTAGGATCCTGTGACGTGCAATGGAGCTTCGGTGCCGTGACGGGAGGCTGGGCAATCTCTGCTGCTCAATCAGCATGATCACTCTAGCCCTTGCATCAGCTGGACAAGGAAACTGAGGCACAAAGAAGCCAAGAGGGCTAAGTCTGCTGCATCCTGTTGCCTGGCAACTATGAACCTATTTGCTAGGATATTTCTATTTTTTATATTATCTTGCTGACCCCAGTAGCTTCCTGGCCACGATCTTCTACCAAGTATAAACAGAGACTCCTTGGGGGCTGCTCACAGTCCATGCCTGCTGCTTAGAACACAGATCAGATCAGAAGACCGCCCCAAGATATGGGCAGACTTTGAGACACAGTGCAGGACCAGAGGTCCAGGTTAATGTGGTTCTGCCTCTTATCCACAGTCTTTCGACACTCTAGCAGCCAGCAGGTTGTCCAGGGTAACGGTAAATCTTCTCAAGCACTCCAGCGGGCAGTATCGCCCCCCTGCCCCCCAAGCTGGGTACTACTAGTATAGTCCACTGATTGGTTTTTTTTTTTTTAAGAGAAATGAATGTTTCTTAAGACTAGCTTGTTTTCTCCATACTTAGTTTATAGACATTAAAAACAATATACTGTGTGAGGGAATCACATACTTGTAATTCCAGCCCCAAAGAGGCTGAGTCAGGGGGACCATCAGTTCAAGGCCAGCTTAGGCCACCTTGTAGGATCCTGAATTTTAAAAGAAAATCAATAATAACAATGAAAAGACACCGTGAGGGGAGCAGGTAGTGTTAGCCGATGCCTACAACCCCACTCTGCACCTGATGTTGTAGCACGCCCTTTTTGATGGTAGCTTTTCAGGGTAGCTGCATTTTCCAGATGAGGATACAGAGGCTCAGAGGCTCAGATGACTTTCTTAGGGTCACACAACAATGAGAAGCAGGCCTGGCCTTCCATTGGGGTGAGCCCGTGTCTTAGTTAGGGTCTCCATTACTGTGAAGAGACACCATGAGCAAGGCAACTCTTATAAAGACAAATATTTAACAGGGGCTGGCTCACAGATTGAGAGTTAAGTCCACCATCCTCATAGCAGGAAGCATGGCAGCATGCATGCAGACATGGTACTGGAGAAGGAGCTGAGAGTTTTGGATCTTAATTAAGAAGGCAACCAGGAAAGACTGACTTTTCCACACTGAATGGAGCTTAAGCATAGGACCTCAGAGCCCACCCCTACAGTGACTCACTTCCTCCAACAAGGCCACACCTACTTCAATAAGGTCACACCTCCTAATAGGGTCACTTCCTGTGGGCCAAGTGTATTCAAACCACCACAGCTGGCCTTCAGAGGGCATGTCTTTCAAAACTCCTTTCATCAGCAAGCTGATTCCTACCTAAGTCACCGTCATTCCCACTGTCCTCACCTCTTACTCCCCAAGTGTTCAAGAATAAAAATAGGGGGGAAAATAAGTAGAAATTCTAGAAGTCAATATCTAAGTATTTTCTACACAGGTAAGAAAGCATCCTTGACAGAACTAACCCCACCGCATTAAACTCTTTTTTGTTGTGGTATTCTAAATGAAGAGCAGAGCCCTTTCTGATAGGTTAGACTCAAGAGCACTCTGTCCCCAAAGCAGCCTATAAGTGGTCAAGGCAGTCAGAGGATGCCCCCTCTGTGTTCATTTCTAAAGACCCTTGGGAAGATAGTTCCATTTTGACATCCAGAGTGTAGGGCTATCTACAGGCAAGCCAAAGGGGATGAGAGACACCTAGAGTCTTGTCATAGCTCCTGATCTTCTAGTCCCCAGACAACCAGTATACATAATACCGAGAGCCTATTAGATACCCACACTCGGGCCCAGTCCAGTCCGCTGGATCAGAAATTCAGGGTGAGCCTTTGGTGTCCAGAGTGGTCTCCAAAAGCTTTCTTGGATGAGTTTCACTTTGAAAAGAAAAGCACTCACACCACTGAGGGCCAAGATGAGGCATCTGGAGTCCAAGAAAAAGATAGAAGCTATGCCAACTGCAGATGCAAAGGAACAAACAGAACAGAAAGGGAGGCTCAGCCAGGATGAGACACCTTGGCCTTGCCATTCCTTCTTTGTGTCTGTTTCCCTCATTGCCATAGCTGTGCTGGGCCCGGAGTATCCCTTCCTTTCTGTAAGAAGCTGTACCGGTCTTTTAATGGGAAAATCCACAGGCATGCAATGCAGCATTGTGGTAGAGCACAGGGCTAGCATGGGAGAGAGCCTGGGTTCCTTCCCCAGCTCTGCAACAGCCAGAAATCTATAGGCTTAGCCAGTTTGCTTTCCAATGTGTTCAGATGTCAGAGAGTTGTCACAGCCTTGTCTAACGGTGAGCTCTTGGTTCTGAAGAGCTCAGACTCGCACTGAACTACTTTATGCTGGTTCTCCACACAGTTGTGACATTTTAGCCCCAGTCAAGATCTTATGGAGCATAAACTAGCCTTGAACTTACTATGCAGCTTTGAACTTCCAGTTCTTTTGCATCTACCTACCAATTCCCAGAAACACGGGTATTTTGTTGGGTTTCATGCCATGCAGGGAGTTGAACCCAGAGCCTAGTACTTAGTAGGCAAACATTTTTTTTTTTTAACCAACGAAGCTACATCCATCACCTGAAATATTTGCCTTTCAACTTCCCAAGATGTTGGTTATGAACCTGGAAGAGTAGTTCAAAGCACCCAGCCATCCTGGAAACACCAAAGAGGATAACAATGACCCTGGCTGCTGAGGGCTCCCACAGCAAAGCTCAAGGAGCAGAGAAGGAGGGGTGTAGGGAAGAAGCTCTCGGTCAGGACTAGGCCAGTGGCAGAGCTAGAAAAGTTAGTTGGCATGGGGCACGTTGCTGCCGCTGCCAACTTCTGGTGGAAGGACACATGTTTCTGTTTCAAATGGTCACTTTTTACTTTTAACATTGGAGATTAAAATTAAGTGCATTACCATAGATCAGTTTTCAGGGATTTGGTACATCTGTTTTGAAGATGTAAAAGTAACAGAGTCCCATCACTCTGCCTATTAGAGACTTGGCGAGAAGGCCGGGCACGGGCTGGGGCCACAGCACTGACTCCACCTTGCAAATTCCTCAGACTTTGTGGGAAAGCCTTTTGGCTGAGGATGGTGAGAACCACCCTCCCAAGAAGGCACTGAGACACGATCCAGATTGACGAGGGTCCAGAAACCAAACAGAAGCCACTTCTTCAAACACAACAGCAATAGAGAGATGAGGGAGTCATGTGAGTCAATAGTAGAACTTAGCAGAGACCCCAGCTGTTGGACCCTGTGCCTGGCTTGACACCCACAGCATCCCACTTGCCAGGGCGTGTACATGGGCCTCTGAGGTCCAGCCATAGCGAAGAAGACTGGCACGTTAGATTATTGCCCCAGTGATGAGCAAATGGTCTCTGCTTTGCTATTTACTCTGCTCTCCAGGAGAGAAAGCAAGTCTTCCAACTGAAGTACTCCGATTTCTACTATTTATCCAAGATTACACATCTAATCCTATAATAAAACACCGTTCCTGCCCAGAACGCTGAGTGATTGCCTGCAGATGTGCCCAAACCAAAACATCTGCACAACCCAAAATGGCCACCGGCAGGATATTTTATCTGCCTTGGGTTGATAACCAAAACGACTAATTAACTTCGGAGACTTTCAGAGTAGAAATCCCAAACAGGGAACAAAAAAAGCAAGCTGGTGGCAAAGTCATCGCCTTCTGGATGGGATGCCAGCGATAGAAGGCCAGGCTGTGCCTGACATCACGTAACATCTTGTAGTCTGATGAAGTTTGGCCCCAACAGCATGCCGTCACTGACACATGAAAATAAAATGCTCTCCTAATGGGGCCTGGCACAGCATCAGGAAAATACCTCATCTGAATTTTTATTCAGCTGACAGATGATGCGCATCTAGCCTTTATCTGGCTGCTTATATTAAATATCCGAGCACTGCAGAGATTTCTTAATTTGCTTTTTTTTTTCTCCTGGTACCGTGTAGCATGAGAGCTTAAAAATGGAAATGTGTCGAGAGACAAGAGGGAGGTCTACCTGCTCAAAGGAGCACCCCCACCCCCACGCGCACCCCACCCCTGAAAATTGCTGCTGGGCCACACTGGATCATATCCCATAATCACCTCAGCTTTGGTTTGTCTCTCAATGTACTGTTTTAAAACATAACCCAGTTGCCCGGCCCAACAGGCTGTCTGCTTATTATTACTTTTGATAGAAAGGTTCATAACGCCCTGTAATGCGTGTGCATTTTTTATTCCGTTTGGCTACTAGACACTGAAACCTTTGGGGACATTTATTAAAATGCATTCAGCCGCTCTTTAGGACAGGGTTAATGTGGGATTTATACCTCTGTGGTGCACAGCGCACAAAGCGGTAATAATGCTTGTTTAGTACTGAGTTCACGTATGAAATGGCCGGCTATAAAAATCGAAGAAACACAAAGATGGGCTGGAAGGAGAAGAGAATGTGGAGCGGTGTCTTCAAGTCGGGGGCTTAGAGAAGGGACTGCGGAGGAGGACATATATTGAAAGGAAAGGCCTACCTCTCTAGCTGCATCCAGAATGGGGCTTCCAAAAGCCTCTGTGACTAACCCAGTCCTGCCAGCCTGCCAGGGGCTTCTGTGACACCCAGCTGGGATCATAAAAGCTTCCTCTTCCTCACACCTCCCTAATGCCTTTCTACCACAGAAGGCCATGGCCTTCACAGGGATCTGAGACCCAGAGAGGTCCCGAAGGCTGAGGAAAGATCTAGTCACATATCCTGGCCCAGACTCCTTTGGTATCCAAAGCAGATGGCCCCGGCAAGATGGGGATAATATTCCAGGCAGCTTCTCAAGCTTGGCCAGGCATCTGGGTACCAGGCAGAGCACATGTTTGCGACATATGTTGGTGATATGTTTGCCTCCAAGAACGGAAGTGGCCCAGAAATCCCTTATACGGGGTAGCATACCATCCCTAGGGAAGGCCGTCCATCCAGAGAGCAGCTGACTTGCTAGTCTGGAAACTGTTGGCAAGCATACAGCTTTCCCCATGAGAGAGTGGGGGCTTTGAGACCCTGTGAGTAGGCAGGATCTTCTCTCCTGCTACAACTCAGCTCATCACTGAAGCAAGAGTGCCACTAAGGGCCTGGGGTCAGCAGCTATGCTCTCTGATTCTTGCTTCAAGTAAAGGGAGGCTGGGCAAGGAAGAAAACAAGGGCGGTCTGAGCTGTGAGCATGTGCCATCCGCAGAGGGCAGGAGCATCTTCGATGCCCTCCCTACTCCTGTTTGCGTTCCTTAATTCTCCCACAGCAGCCTCAGGGACTGTCTCAAAATAAAAATCCAACCAAGTCATGCTGATACCTGCTCACACCTGATCATGGTTTCCCACTAGCCTTGGGTGAGCCAGAGTCCTTCCCAGAGCCCACTTAGGCTGGACATACCTAGTTCTGCTTCTGCCCACTGTTTCTCTTCTTTACTCTGTGGCGGTAACCTTGGCTCCTTTCTGTCCTTCTCAGTCACCACACCTCAGACATGGAGCTTTTGAAGGTGCTCACTCCCTGACTGGACCTTCTGTTGCTCCAGATATACACACAGCTGCAATCTGCAGTGCCCAGGTTCCATGTTCCCTCGTCGCAGTGCCCTGGAAAAACACGGATGTCCATCTCAAACAGGTCTCATTAATGGTAAGTAAAATACCTCTCTTCTTTCTGTTCGTGTTCTTTATTAAGCCCCTCAGTACTAGGTTAAAGGCTCTCTGAGGGCAGAGGCTTTGCCTGCCCTGTTCAGCTCTGTAGCCCAAACTCATGAGCCGGGTCAGGTATACAAAAAGGGCTCAAAAACCAACAGAATCTGAGTGGACGAAAGCTAGAAGTTGCCGTGATAACCGAGCAGGTTTTGAGTGGACATCCTGGGATCCTGGGGACAATGCTGTCCTTTGATACTCTACTGTTAGTTTGCCCATTTTTCAAAGGAAGAACCCCAAGTGTTGGTAAGATTCAAGCCAGAGCTGTCTGAGCCCAGGTCCTTCACCACTAGATGCAGCAAGCTTTTGTGCAGTGCAGAACCCCCAGGGCTTACCCTGGCTCCCAGGTAACCCCGATAAACAGCAAGCCAGTCTGTTTTTCACGTGCTTCTGAAACAAGCGGGCTCTATAACCACTGCCATCTCTACTCCAGAAGCTGACTTAAGAAAGTGTGTCCTGCTTCCTCCTGCTCTGTACCCCTGCTCGCCCCTAACTACCCTCCTCCACCGCCTGAGGTCTTTCTGTACATCGCTAGTGCCTGCCTGTATATGTTCAAGTCTGGAGTCTCCCTTTCCAACTTCCTGCTTTTTCTTTAACCGTCCTCCCACCCACCTGAAGGTGGCAGGCGTTTTTCCTTTTAAAAGATACATTTATTTTACTTTATTAATTTCTTTTTGCTATGCGCGCATGAGGTCAGAAGTAACAAACTGGAGTCAGCTCTCTCCTCCTTCCACTATGTGTGTCCAGAGACTCAAACCGAGGTCTTCATCTTGGTGGTGGTTCTTCTACTGGATGTATTATCTCCATGGCCCCAAACTTTTTTTTTTTTTAAATACACACAGCACAAACCACAGCATGTGAGAATGTTACAAAATGAACAAAGCTTTCTGCCAATCATATTTTTACAAATGGATCCTCTGGCCTCTGCCAGCTTTCTCTACGTGCCTGCAGCTTGTCTTGGGAATTATTCTTGGTGACCATTTGGTTTCTGGCACAGGCATGTGTATTAGACACGTCCCGGGATGGGGTGTTTTGCTTAGTTACACTGGATGACGAATGTTTCCACAGCTGCAAACAGGGCATTCTTGCTCAGGAGTCGGGGCTGCTGGAGAAAGCTGCACACCCGATTACTGGTGTTTGAACGAAGAAAGACCGAGGACAGGAATTCCTCCAGGCGCATGAAGGCAGTTCTCAGAAAATCCAACAGGGCAAACTTCTGCTGGTATCCGAGGCAAAGAACTAGGCTGAAAACATACCAAACGATTAAGTTAAAATGAGCCAATCCCGCTCTCAATGCACCCTAAGGACAATACTGGAAGCATGTGTCTCAGGCTCGTTATTTGCCAGGCGTGTAGATTGCCGCACTTGAAACTCACTTCAGCCCGGAAGTTAGACATTCTCAGAGCTGAAGACAAAGGCATGGAGGTGCATGAAGATTAAGGAAAGTGCCAGAGCTTGAATCTGAACGAAGTGTCAGCTGACAGCCGTCAGGGTCTCATACTCGCTGCAAAATGCTTCCACCTTCTATTCTTACTGTATTGACTATGAAAAGTGTTCTGGAACCCAGCTGCCCATAAGAATTACCTTGGGGCCCTCTTTTGAAAAAGGAAATTTCAATGCCTAGGCCCCAGACCTCACCAATTAAGGCCCCCAGGCATCTTATTTATTCAAAGGTGATTCTAACAAGCAGCAGGACTTTCTACCCACATATCAAAACTAGTTCTCAAATGTGGGTTCCTTGGGCTAGCGATATCATCAATATCCAAGACTCATTAGAAATACAAACTCCTCAGCCAGCGAGTCAGTTCAGCAGGTAAGGACACTTGTCGCCAAGCCTGAGGAGCTGGCTTTGATCTCCAGATCCCATGTGGTAGAAGGAGGAGGCTCCCCCTTCAAGATCTCCTCTGATATTCACACGTGCACCCTGGCATATGCCTACCCCAAATAAGAAAATCTTTAAAAAGAAAAAGATGCAGGGGGTGGAGGTGGAGAGAGAGAGAGAGAGAGAGAGAGAGAGAGAGAGAGAGAGAGAGAG
>JANHMN010000018.1:17735277-17745961 GCA_030674055.1 Rhabdomys pumilio | reverse complement strand
AGAGAGAGAGAGAGAGAGAGAGAGAGAGAGAGAGAGAGAGAGAGAGATGCAACTGCCAAGAAACTGGCCTTTTCTAACCAAACTGATAGGTAATTCAGAAAGCTATGCTTTGAAAACCACTGTTCCTTACATACTATAAATTCATTGAGGCGGGGATCTTATTCTGTAATCGAAGTTCCTTGCACCAAAACACGGAATGACAAAGCTCCATACAGGCTGTGCCTGCTGTTTCCTTTAGAGGAAGGAAACTTAAACACATGGACACTTAGTTGCAACTTTGCAAACATAGGGATTTGATGGGGTATCTATTGGTTAAAGTCTTTGCAGCTCCAGGAGGAGTCTATTCATGCCCCGCCCCCCATCCCCACCAGGCTGCAGAGAGGAAGCAAACACCTATCACAGCCTGACCCTTGCTGTCACTGCCAAGGTTCCCAGGGTGCAGGTGGGTAGCTAATCTACAAGGTTGTTGGCTTTTCTGCCTTTCCAAGCCCAGAGAATTGAGGGTGTCCAGTTTTGACAAACACATAAGAACTTTCCTATCAAGTAAATCAATCCTGCTTCTGGCTGCCTGGCCCAGCACCCAGACAGGAATATAGCTTCATAGGAGAGAATTAACAATCCTTACAGCGCTCCTCAGTAGAGGATGGAAGTGTGTTTGTGTCTGAAGCAGCTCCCTCACGCTTCCCTTTCTCCATGCTGACCACAGCTTCTGACAAATGACTTGGAATCACAACAGTCGTGCAAGCGAGCGAGCAAGCGAGAGATGATTACATTTGTCTCTACAATTAATGTGTCTGTGCCTGGAGGAGGGGGAGGGCGTTACGGAGCAATCAACAATCAATGGACGGAAGGTGACCTGACACGGCAGTCCTGTGTGAGCATGATCAACGGCACACTGGCCTTCTCAGCTTGCTCTTCTCCATAGCTTGTTCTTGTATAAACACCTTAAGTAAACAGAGCCAGAACAACAACCCAGGGATGCTTTAAATCAACGACAACAGCCCAGGGATGCTTTAAGTCACATCCAGATCACGAGGAGGCACAAGCGAGTTCGGCCTGGGAGAACCTGGCTCTCGCAACCAAACAAGCTTTTCTTTTTAAAACCATAATTGGTTATTTACACACGCTGCCATCTCACGTGGAAGCTGCCTCTTGATCACCATAAACAGTTCCGATCCCACAGACCCTGTAAATGCTGCAGCTCTCCTGATTTCCGATGCGACTAACTGGAGCTAGCAAGGGCCAACGATTTATTTGTTTGTGATTTGAATAGATGATGCCGGTGCTGGCTCCAAGCCAGGGCTGTGGGACATGGACATGTGTTGTCCTGAAAACCCCTGGCTGACACCCTTTATGTTTAGGCATCAAAAGCATTATAGGGGCCAAGATTTTGTTGTTATCAATGGGTGGTGGCAGCGGTGGTAGTTTTAACTGTCTGGGTTGGGGAGTAAACTGCCTCAGCCGTGGATGCCATGGACGCAGGTCCAGTCTGCAGGTTGTAGAGAAGCAACATCATATTGCAGGCAAATCAATTTAATCACAGAAACCAGAGTGGATTTGAGACAAAGGCTAGATGCTAGGTTTCTTGTACTGGGCCTGCAGGCGGCTGACAGGCAGAAGAGCCAACTTCCCCTAGGATCTCAAAGAAATGTCCCTGTTGATTAGAGACACCCCCATTCCCAATCCAGGAAAGGGTCCTAGCACATCCAGCTGCTCCACCAGTCTGGGGATCTCTCCACATCAAGCCTGTGTGATCAGTTCGGTCTCCTTGGCCTGACAAAGAGTAACACTGTGGGCCATTCCTGCCCATCCTGATCCAAGCTCACTGGACAGCCAAGAAATCTTTTCCAAATGGCCGGTAGAGTCTTCATCCCATGTGGAGTCACAGGGCCCTGCAGTGGGTGGTCCATGTGGCTGCTCCCACACTCTGAGCTCTGAACTTGAATCAACTTGAATCAGGGCTATTTCCTCAAACTAAACTGATATCTATCTATCTATCTATCTATCTATCTATCTATCTATCTATCTATCTATTCTATCTATCTATATCTCTCTCCCTCTCTCTCTCTCCCTCTTTCTTCCTCTTTCCCTTTTTCCCTCTCTCCCTCTTTTCCTCCCTCCACCCTCTCTCTGTGACACTGTCTTTCTGCGTCTCTGTGTCTGTCTCTTTCTCTCTTTCTCTCATTGCCCTAGCTATCCTGGAATTGGTATGGCCAACAGACCTGAACTCACAGAGATCTGCCTACCTCTGCCTCCTGAGTGTCTGGATTAAAAGCATGTGCCACCACACCCAGCTTTCTTCCCTGTCTTTTCACATAGCTGCATCTTTACTATGTTGTAATATGACATGATCAATATATTAATATATGAATTCAATTAAAATAATTCATGTTATATTATCTTGCATATTATAGAGTGTCATACCATATAATGTAATATATAAGATCCATGAAGCTTTTCATAATAAAAAATATTGTGTAACACAATATAACATTATGAAATGTTATTCTGTAATACATTTGTGATATAATAACATTGTATATTCAAATATAAGCCAAATAACATGATATTAAATATAACATATATACTTGTTTCTCTGTATAGGAATCGTGCACTTGCCTTCGCTCAGCAGCTGCTTTTTCAGAGAAGCCCTTCTTGCCTACCTGCCAGGCGTTGTACCCAGCCTTTCTTCCATCCACCCTCCCCCCCCCCCCGCCCCACGCTGTGGCGTATTTTCTCATATCACATCTTCTTTGTGAGTTCATGTTCCCTTCCTACTGTCATCGACAGTGTGGCCTTCAGTGTCAACTTGACTGAATTTAGAGTCCCCAAGTCATTAGTGAGGTGCATGTCTCTGGGTGTCTGTGAGTGCATTCCCAGAGGGGACTGACTGAGGTTGCAGAAAGACACCTCCTGAATCTGGACAGTGCCGTCTCATAGGCTCGAGGCCAGAGAGAATGAGTGAGGGAAAGGGGCAGGCAGCATATCTTGCTTCTGCTTTGTGGAGATGTGACCTTCTTTACCACACACACTCCCTGACACCAGGAAGGTTTGCCCTTGAGCAAACATGAACGGGTCTTTCTTCCTGTAAGTTGCTGTCTTGGGTATTTTGGTCACAGCCATCAGAAAGCTAATGATGACCACAGTGGTGGTGACGCCCACCCCACACCCAGGCTTCTGCTTCTGCTCTCCTGCCCTGCCTCTTGCAGCTCTGTTCCGCTAGCTCCAACCCCAAGCACTGTGGAGGTACAGCATGGTTTACTATGTCCCTTATGCCCTCGGGTGCTGGTCCTTTAAGGAGATCTGGCTCTGGAGCTTCCCAGCTCTGGCCACAGGCAGCCCACAGTCCTCTGGGCTCTTTCTGCCCTCTTTTGGTTCTTTACTTTCTCTCTGTGTCCATTTACCCAGCCGGGGCTTGGCAGCTTTTCTGGAATGTTTTAGGGTCTCTCTAGGGGGACAGACCCACATGCTCAGCACCTCTATCTCCCTGCTCATCAGTGCAACAAAAGAGCAGGTGATTAGGAGTAACAGCCTCAGCTCTCTGGGGTCAGTGATCTGGGCTTAGCTGCTAAAGCAGTGTCCCGTTAAGAGGGAGGACCTGGAGTCGGCTGGCCTGCAGAATTCCTACAGCTGCTTTGTTCAGTAGCTCTGTGGCCCTGCCAGGCTGTTTAACCAGATTGGGCCTCTGTTTCCTCATTTCCAAAATGATGAAAACAATATATAAAAGAGGTTAACTTTGACATTTATGAAAGATGGCCTACTACAGTGTTGGGTGAAAAGGCAAGCACACAGTAGGTTTCTCTTATTTTTCTTCTACTACTTGCTATCATATCCGTGTCATGTGTTTAGTTTTAGATTTGTGATCTCTTTGCATTATGGCATTTTAATCTTTCTTCAGCGATTCCAACTATTTATTCATGTATTCAGCCATTATCATCTGAGGAGCTAGTTACTTGGGCCATGTGCTGGGAACTAGGGACATGAGCGTGTCTGTCCCATGTGTCCTTTCTGCTCCTATGGATGACAGTCTGGTGGGAGATGCATCTGGAAAACAAAGGAATGGATTTCAGATGGGGCATATGGGAGACACTCCTTATCAGCCATTTACAAACCCAGGGTGTCACTCCACAGTGACCACCCAGTGCTAACTGGAGTTGCTTCCTTCCTCAGAGAGATTGGTTTTCTTGTTTGTTTGTTGTTTTTGTTTTGTTTTGTTTTGTTTTGTTTTTCTGTTTCTCCTCTATGGAGCTGGAGATCAAACCAAGCACCTGGAGCATGCTACCAGAGAAAGAGACAGACAGGCACATATGGACATCTAGACAGGACATGTGTCACAAAGGAAACACACAGAGTAAAGGCAGAAGAAAGTGTGGCACAGACGGGAGGGAGCACGCTCAGCTGAGCCACCACAGATGGACCTAAGAGGGGTGGCAGCTACACCAAGGGAAAAAAGGGGAAGGGATTTCCGTCAGGCAGATCAAGTGTGAGATGCTGAAGAGGCATCTCAGGCAGGAGAACTGGATTCTCCTTCAGGGGCTCTCTGCCCAGTAAAGAAAAAAAAGAAGAAGAAGAAAAAAAAACTGTCTCAGTCCCTAGCAAGGTCTCTCTCTAAAGAAAAACAGCAACACAAACATCAAAAAGCTTAGTGTGGGTTTGTCAGGCCAGTTGTGTAGGGGTTTAGGACATTTGGTAACAATGCTGACACCACCCTGCCCCAAACACTTCTGCTTGCTTGCTTTCCAAGTGCAGTGCTTAAAAACAGCTGTCTTGAGGGAGTTTGACTCGACCTGCATTTACTCCAAAACAGGAGTGTTGTCTTTTGTAAAAGAGAAAGAAAGAGCCAGGATATGTTTGGTAGAGGTGCAGTACGGTGAGGTGGAAGGGGGTGCCTCTGCGGGCCTATGGTAAGGCATCCCTTCCCCCTGAGGGGAAGGGATACAGCCATACAACGGGTATAGTATGGAATAAAGTTTATTTAGGGCATGGAGAGGGGGTTGAGGGAGTAGAGACAAAGGCAGAGGGGGGGGCGGAGAGAGAGGGAGAAGAAAGGAGGAGGAAGAGGAGGAGGAAGAAGAGAAAGAGGAAGAAGAGGAGGAAGAGGAGGAGAAGAAGGAGGAAGATGAAGAAGAGGAGGAGGAAGAGGAAGAGGAGGAGGAGGAGGAGAAGGCCAGCCTCGAACACATGGAGAGAGAGGAGAGAGGAAAATGGGAAATGAAGGAACAGAGAGGGTAAGAGAGTAAGCGGGTAAGGAGGGGGCAAGCAGCCCCTTTTATAGTGAGTAAGGCACACCTGGCTGTTGCCAAGTAACTGTGGGGTGGAGCCTAGAAGGAATGCTAACAAGGAGGCCACAGAACAATTCTCTCAGCCCAGCTGAGTACCAGATCACCTGAGACACATTTTAAACCACCCAGTTGCCACCCTTTAGCGGAAACTAAGACGGCTGCAGTGATTGCCTTCTCTCAAGTGCTTCCGGTGCAATACCACAGCCAAGAGTTCCTACAGGGAAAACCCACCTTCATGCTTGGGTGCTGATCCAAGAGATATCATCAATGCCTGTCACATACTTCTAGCAAAGGTCTGAAGAGAAGCCAGCTGCAGTCCAGGGCTGTGCTGTGTCCTTCCTGTTGCATCCCTGAACTGAGAGAACAATGGAGCCTCTAACCAACCTGCTCCTGGCAAGGAAACTAGGGCCACATGCCTGGGCTTCCATGGGGGAAGAGGAACAGGAGTTAATGTCCTAGTATGAAAATGAACAAGGACATGTGGCCAGAGCACCAAACAGGGAAACACCTGTTCCAGAGCTAACATCAATCCATCAGAAATCAGAAGTGAGTTGCCTGGAGTGCCTTAGTGTGGCATACAGAATTCAGTCTCCACAGCCTTGGCTTACTGCCTGCCACAGAGGATTCGGAGAAAATCAACAGGGTGAGAAGGAATGACCAGCCAGTCCCACTTTTATTAATAACTACCCTTCATCACAGAGAGACTGAGGCAGTATCCACTGAAGGCCAGTGTCACCTTGGGGAAGGAGGTGGGAGCCTTTGAAGGGTCTCTGTGAGAGCCTCTCTACCCCAAGGCTAGACGTAGTCTCAGACAAAAGACTGTTGCTATTGAGTTTTAGTGAGGACTTTTGGTTTATAAGAGAATGTCTTGGTTAGGGTTTTAGGTGCTGTGAACAGTCACCATGACCAATGCAAGTCTTAAAAAGGACAACATTTCATTGGGGCTGGCTTACAGGTTTAGAGGTTCAGTCTATCATCATCAAGGCAGGAACATGGCAGCATCCAGGCAGGCATGGTGCAGGCAGAGCTGAGAGTTCTATATCTTCACCTAAAGGCTGCTAGGAGAATACTGACTTCCAGGCAGCTAGGATGAGTGTCGTAAAGTCCATGCCCACAGTGACACACCTGGGCCACGCATACTCCAAATAGTGCCATTCCCTGGGCCAAGCATATTCAAACCATGACAGACAATCTCACTATTACAGTCCAGGCTGGTTTTGAACTCATGAACGTCTTGTTCTAGGCTACACAGTACTAGAGCAGCGGACATTCATCCTTAAAGACCAGCTCTTTGGGCTGAACAAGAAGCGTTCACAGGGCTCCTGGGGAGTGGGGATCAGCCGATCCTACCCTCCATGCTTTGCTTTGGTTCAGTCTTCAGTCTCACTGCCAGCTTCTTCATCACCAGCCACAAAGTTGTCAAAAGTATAGAGCCACATTGGGGTTGAAGCTTCAGTAAGCCAGTGAGCAGCCATCAGCTCTGGCCCCTAAAACTGCCTCAAAGGCCCAAACACCCATCAGCCAACCTGCCTAATTTAACTCTCCACAGCCACCAGCTACTACCCTGCCTGATACCTAAAAGGCATAAGATGCAATCCTATAACTAAACACCTCTCCAAGAGGCTCTTGGCTTCCTTGGCCATTCTGCCAGCGCAGCCTCCCTCTGCCCCAGTGTTTCTGGGTGATGGGTGAGTCAGGTAAACAGAGTCTGAAGAGCAAGCTCTGATGTGCACAACTGGAGACCTGGGAACTGTAGGCAGCTCAGCATAGCCTTCCATGAAAACCCTGAACCTCGGGGCCATCTACCTCAGAAGGCATGAGCAGGATGCCAACCCTGACTGGGGTTGGCAGGGAGATAGAGATTTCGGGTGTTTCCTGGGCACTTCCTGTATAGCAGGTACAGGGACAACAATTTCCTACGAGACGTCACTTATTCTGCACACCAAGTCAATAGTGAGCCTTAGATTCCAGAGTTGGTGTCTGGGTTAAAGATCTCAATTCTGTCACTTACTATGTGACTTTGGGGAAATTACTTAATCTTTCTGGGATGAAAGCTTTATCTGTCACCCATTGTCATTATCTTTAACGTTGTCATTACTCTAACACTTGCCCGTAGGCATTGCAGCCCCACACTCTGACCCAGGACTAGTCTGACTTTAAAGCTATCAGCTTTCAATTGAACCTGAAGGGTGTACTCTCCCCAGGAGACCTGAGGGGCTTCACATCCTTTGTCAGGCCTTCCTGGGTGCTCTTTTGGCCAGTAACCACACCCATCCGGGTACCAGAGAACCTGTTGAAGCTTGCGGCCATCTGGGAGGGTCAGGTGGTGAGCAAAGTCTGCATGCCAAGCATAAAAGTTCTCATACCAGGAGCTGGTACAGATCTTCCTCTCCTTTGTACCTCACCAGGAACCTCCATCCAAAGCCCTGTGTTAGCTACTGGCAGAGGAGGCCAGGCTTAGGAGTTTAGGTGGGAAGAGGGGAGGAGAGTGGGGGAGCCATGACCAGCATGTCTGTGATGCAGCCCCTGCTCCTCATTGGTAGCTTCCATCTGCCCCTAGAGAGCAGGTCCAGGCTCTTCTTGTCCTTGGTGAGTAAAAATGGCCAGGAATCTGCTCTGCCACCCACCGCAATGCTTTGATGGTAAGGAGGTAACAGCTTGCCCATTCCCCATCCCATTCTTAGTTCTTATAGAAATAGCTACTGCTGTGTATAGGTGGCTTGACTGGACTCACCCTAAGCAGTCATGTGACTTTGCTCTTCTAATCAGGACATCACATCTATTGATGCAAGGAAGGGTACATATCCAAATACAGGCAGAATAGAACAAAAAAGTCTCGACACTAAGACTGTTGTTAGCATGAGCAGAAAAGAGGCATTCTCTACAATGAAGTTGAAATTCAGAATGATGAGCCTGGAGCAACCAGCTGCCATTCTGATACTATGAGAATGAAGCCAAAGAAGGTAAGAAGAGGTTGCATGACTCAGACCCAATGGCTCTGTATTTATTAGTTTCTGGATGCAGCTATGCCTGAAGCCAGAATTCCAACACGTTTTTGTTATCTCAGTCCAAACCTGATCTTCCTTACTAGTTTGACCAGGGCTTGCTCACTTGCAATGTGGTTTGAAGGACAGAAGGAAGAGACTGAAAGTCATAAATTTCAAAATGGGATTGAAGAAGCACTGGAACTCTGTTTGTCCCACATACTGTAGACAAGAGCCTTCCCCTGTATATTATGGGCCACTCAAGAGTCAGTCCAAGCTGTACTCCAGCAACAGCAGAGCATTCTCCCAACAGGTGAGGACAGTTTGGGCCACAAAGAACAAGGGAAAGTCTAATCCAGCATAGAGATACTGACTTTTACATGGCCCAGAAATTTATGTGCCTCCAAGAAAGCCTTCTCTTCAAAGGACTGATTTGAGTGAGCCAGCCATAGATACACCAAGCTGCTTTAACTGACATCACTGCTGTGTCAGCCAAAGCTGGCTGGTTGGAAACAACTGGTGTTAACCAGCCAAATCAGGGGTCCTTTGGACATCAGAACCAGAGACAGAGGTTCCCAAGAGCAGCTGTCCACAGTCAGCCTGGGTGCCGTGGAGGGTCTAGGTGCCTTCACGCACATAAGAATAGAGATTCTGTAACTGAGAGGCAGTTCGTGCTGAGGAGCTGAGGGAACACCTCCTCCCCTCCGTAGCACACTCCTCTTGTCTCCCAGGACTTCAGGGAGGAGGGAAACACAGCAAGCTCCCTTATTGTGGTTATTTCCTCTTCCCTTATTAGAAATCAGAGGCAGCCTTCCTCCCATAACTGGATCAGACGAGCTGTGGGCGTAGGTGCCAAACAGAGGCAGAGCTTCAACGGCATCAGCAAACACAAGCTAGGCAAGAGAGAGGCCATGGCGGAGGAGGAGCTCTGTCTTGAGTCAGAGGTGGATGGGGACTATTCACCAGGGTCACACTAAGTACGACTCTCCGAGAAGCTGCTCGAGGGTCAGGGAGTCAGACAGACAGAGGATGCTGATATAGCTTCTTCAGTCTCCCCTAATGACTGCACGTGGGTCGGTGCATCCCTCCAGGGTGGCATAGATGGCTAAGGAGAGACAGATGATGGTGAGCCCTGAACTGTCTGTCCTGAGTGGAGAGAGCTGTTCTGTGTGAGTTCTTCTTCCTTCCGTTCAACACCTGAGGAAAGCAGATTGACTCTCATAGTTGTCTGGAGACAAAGTCCCAGACACCGAGGCTGGCTGGAAAAGGTTCAAAGGAAATGTGAGGAAAATCAGCGCAGCTCCCAGAATCTGAGGAGCCACAGACAAGAAAGGGGAAAGAAGGAAGATGTATCTATGTGGGAGTCGAGGCTAGGATTGGAAGAGAGCTGCAGGTATCTTTTATCTGAGGGAGTGGATCTTACCAGCTGAGCTCTGCTCATATGCCCATGCATTGGACAGAGGTTCAAACGATAGGCGAACCACACTGGCTAAGGATAAATCATCTCAGGGTACTCCCGGGGTAGCATTTCACTGACAACCCTACTTAGAGATTGGAATGGACAAGTCATCCAGTGAAAACAAACCTCGTGGAACACCAGAGATAGAGGGAAGGACAGCATACCGGACGGACCCATTGTGAGAAAGACAACTATACCCAAAGTCCTGATTTTTGCAGTGTCTACTTACAACCAGCCAAGTGATTACCCAGTGTTCCTCCGAGTCTTGACTCAAGCTGGAAGACAAGTTAGGAGCCCCACTGCTGGACCATGTTTGTGAAATCCTTGCCTGGCCAGTGAGCTGGGTGTGATGTGCCCATGAGCTAAAATCAACCTTGTAACAACCACACAAGGGAAGGACCTTGTAGGTGAGGCCACCTATGCTCAACAAAGGGGCTTGCCAGGAGCACATGGCTCTTAGAGGCAGGATTTACAAATTCAGATAATACTCTGAAACTTGGGCAGTAAATAAATCACTGTGCCTCAAAGAGTTTCAGGAGACGGAGGAGGGAAAAGTCAGGAAGATGGCACAGAGGAAGAAGAGCAGGAGCACTGTCGTTTGTGAAAGTCCCCTGAAGGATCACGTGCTGAAGGATGGGTCCCCAGAACCATGCTCAGGAGTGGGACATTGGGGCAGAGACTGGCTCATGAAGCCTCAAACCTAATCAGTGGATTCAAGTGTAGGTGGACTCATGTAGTGGCATTGTGGAGGAGTCGTGGAACCAAGGAGACGGGACCTGGTAGGAAGGATCAGCCGCAAGAAGCATGGCTCTGAAGAGAGCTTCTTGTCTCCAGGCTCCTCCTTCCTCTGTCTGTCTCTGCTTCCCAGTCAACCAAAAAGTGGCTCTTCTCTTCTCTTCTCTTCTCTTCTCTTCTCTTCTCTTCTCTTCTCTTCTCTTCTCTTCTCTTCTCTTCTCCTC
>JANHMN010000018.1:17717105-17735177 GCA_030674055.1 Rhabdomys pumilio | reverse complement strand
CCTCTCCTCTCCTCTCCTCTCCTCTCCTCTCCTCTCCTCTCCTCTTCTCTGCCACATGTTCTGGCCAACATAATTTCTGCCTCATCACAGACTCTGCGATGGAGCTTGCTAGGCATTGTGGGCTGCCTTGGTTGACGTGTTCTGTAAACATAACACAAGGCAGGAACATCAATTGAGAAAATGCTCCATTAGAATGCCTGCAGGCAAGTCTACGGACATATTCTTGATTAATGATTGACATGGGAGGGCTGTCCTAGGGTTTCTATTTCTGTGAAGAGACACCACAACCATGCCAACTCTTATGAAGGAAAACATTTAATTGGGGCTGGCTTATGCTGTCAGAGGTTTCGTCCATCATTGTCATGGTGGAAAGCAGGGTGGCACGCAGGCAGACATGGTGCTGGAGAGGTAGCTGAAAGTTTTACATCTTGATTCACAGGCAACTGGAAGAGAGTACCACACTAGGCCTAGCTTAAGCATCTGAGACCTCAAAACCTGCCCCCCTACCCCTCGACACATTTCCTCCAACAACACCACACCTGCTCCAACAAGGCCACACCTCCCAATAGTGCCAGTCCCTGTGAGCCTATGAGGCCATTTTCACTCAAACCATCATAAGGGCCCAGCTCACTGTGGATGATGGCACCCTGAGTGGATGGTCTTGGGCTGTGTAAAAAAGCAGGATGAGCAAGCCATGAGGAAGAAGCCAGGAAGCAGCAGGCCTCCCTGACTTTGCCTCGGTTCCTGCCTTGAGTTTTTGTCCTTACATCCTTCAGTGATGGAGTGTGCCCTGAGGCTTGTTAATATGAAATAAACTCTTTCTTTTCCTAGTTGTTTTTGGTCCTCATGTTTATCTCAGCCATAGCAGCCAACTTCAGATTCTGGGCTAAGACTTCAGAAACCATGAGCCAAGAGGAACCATTCCCTCTCCTTTACATTGATTTGCTAAAGTACTTTGTCACAGTGGTGAGGGATAAGTAACACAACGTGGAGGGATTTCAGGAAGGAGGCTGCGGGAGAGCACAAGGTACCACTTGAGATAACAGGAAATGCAACATGGATCGTGTATAGCCTGAGCCACACCCACCCTCTCTGCTAGCATTCTTTCCCTCCTCAGGGTTGCAATCAGTCTCTACCCTAAGACGGCAGATGCAGCATCATATAGCAGTCAATCCACAGACATCGTTGTTATTGGAAACCCCTGCATCCCAGGTCGCTCCAGCCAGGGTGCTTGGAGCAGGAAGGGGATGGTAGGTTCACAACTATCTAAGTCGCTGATAAGAGAGAATGTAATAAGGTTGTCTGGCTACCTTGGCTCTCCACTAGACCTCTCAAAACTCAAGGGAGGGGCTGGGGAAGTAACTCAACGGGTAAAGTGCTTACTGAACAAACATGAGGACCTTAATGATCCCTGGAACCCTTGTAAGAGACAGGTACAGCAGTTATGACTCTAACTCTAGTCTGGGGACTGAAGGGAAACAGGTAGACAGGGGATAGGGGAGGCTTGCTGGCCAGCCAGTTTAGCTGAATCATCAAGTTTTCAGTTCAGTGAGAGACACTGTCTTAAAAATTAGGATACAGAGTGATAGATAAAGACATCCCTCATCAACCTCTGCACACCCATGTACACCTCTGCACACACATACACATACACATGCAAACACACATGCCTATGCACACACACACACATGCCTACACACATACATGTTCACACACATGCATGCCTATGCACATACACACATACACATGTGCATGCCTACACATGCACTCACACACACACACACACACACACACACACACACACACACACACACAGACATACACACATTCGGAATAGCCTTCCCACTGATTGAGTACCTACTAAGTGCTAGCTACAGGTGTTCCTCCTGCTTCATCTCTAACCTCAGGGTAATCCAGAGCTCTGCTCTTCACAGTCTGGGGTGTGTGTGCGGTTACATCCATCCAGGCAGGCCAGGAACACCCACTTTAAGGCTCATCTTCCCATCAGACATTTACAACAGGACAGAAAGTGCTGGGTGGCCTCATCCTCTGCCCTGTCTGCTGGGATCATGGTCCCTGGCACCTGCAAAGCCAACAAAGCTACCCTCGCTAAGTTGCAGCCTTACTTAACCAAAGTTTGTAAAAGGGCACCCTGGGAGAAGAAACAGTCTTATCCAGGCAGAGCTCTGCTAAAATCCCAATAAGCCCATTGCGAGCTGGAGATTGAAGTGCGATTTTGGCATCTCTCCTCTGGTGTGGAAAGAGATTACAGAGTCATATTTCAAAAAGGCCCCACTGACACAGTATAATCTCTGGTTTTAACTCCCCCTGACCTTGAGAGAGCAGCAATAATGCACAGGGGCCGTGGCAGCCGGGAACACAGACTTAGCTGATCACCAAGAAGCTTGGCGACCAGGAGAGTCTCATCAGCGCCTGTCTGAGGTCTCCTGGAGATGTTACTGAAGACATGGCCTCATTTCCCTAAGACCTAGAGTCAGCCAGCCACAGCCCTGCTGCCCAGCCTGGCTTTGACCTTCGCCAGCCTGTGTCTGCTTTCAAGCCCCCGAAGGACTCAGCAGAACCTCCTCTCCTCTGCACGCCATCCCTGTCTCTTTCCCAGTGACAATAATGAAGCTGAAATGTTGCCAGAAAAGCCATCGATCTGTTTATCTATCACTGGCTAATCAAAAGTTTCCTGCCTCCTGTTAGAACGCCAATGATTTCCTTTGCGGAATCAAACAGGTCTGTTCCCAGACACAGCCTGTCAGCAGAGACACTTTAATTACCGTCTTTGATGCGCTTTCCCTGAATACCAATCTTTCCAGAGCTACATGATGAACATACATTAGGGGAAGAATTAAATCAAAAAGCAGGGACTGACTAATTGCAGAGCGCCTCTGGTGGACTCAGGCTCTCCTGTCATGGACTTGATGCTCCCTAGGTCCCAGCATTCCAGAGGAGCAGCCCCAGGAATGCCATGCAGTAGGTGGGGACTCATTCAGCACTGCTCTCTGCATGTCTCCTAACACATTATATGATATGATACACAAAATAAACAGACGGCCATGTTGAGGGCTGCAGAGTCAAAGTCTGGTGCCAACCTTTATTCCAGTGCCAGCCAATTAATTTAGAAAAGCCTCAACTTCCTTCTGTGTAAAATGGGGGCCTTAAGTAGTCACATAAAGATTACTGTGAGACAAGGGCAACCTGTTATCGTTAAATAATAAGAATAGCATGACATTTAAAAACATGTAGGTGAGCTGGGCAGTGGCGGTGCACACCTTTAATCCCAGCACTCAGGAGGCAGAGGCAGGCAGATCTCTGAGCCTAAGGCCAGCCTGCTCTACAGAGCAGTGAGTTTTGAGACAGCCAGGACGACACAGAGAAACCCTGTCTCAAGAAATAAAAACAAAATAAAACAAACAAACAAAAGTGGATGATGCCTGATACCACATTTGATTATAAAATATGCTAAGCACATAATTGTTACAATGTCCTTAGTATATTTCTGTACTCATAAAGTATAGATTACAGTAAGGAGACAGGAACTGTGCGGTCTATAGGAAGTGGGCATGGATTTCCAGGCCAGCCACAGGACTCAGAGGCCTGGCTGGAGTACACCAATAGACTTATGAAGAAGAAAAGAAAGAAACAGGGTGGCCACACACAGCTCTTTCTCATCGTCTTGGCCACAGTTGATGTTCTTTCCTGGGCTTCAAACTCTCAGGCTGTGTGAGGAAGTCTGGGAGCCTTCTGCTACCGTTCACCGGCCTCACGTGTTTAACTAGTGCTGCGGGTGTGTCCTTCCTCACCTCTGAACTGATTGGCAGGAACAAGTGACTGTCGGATGATGGTGTGCCGTGGAGAAAGATGCACACAAAGCAGTTTTTAGGTTCTATCCTTTCTAAAAAAAAAAAAAAAGGATAAAACTATTTCTGAAAAATAAAATAAGTAACTAAGCAATCAGGGCAGCTAACGTCTTCATATTCCTCTACCACCGTGCCCAGGTCTCTATTTCTCATGTACACACTGTTTGGATGAAACCCCCACTCATCCCCTGCACAAGCTAAGAAAGCCTGTTTGCTCTTCTTCCCCCGAAACCATGCCCGCAAGAAGAAAACTCTGGACTAACATATCATCTCTCCCCGTCTCTGCGTTCCCAGCTACCCACCCATGAGTGACAGCCAAGGGATCTGCTTCTTTACCTTATAAGGGCATAATCCCAGTCCCTAGCTCATACATCATCACCCCACACCTCCAAAACCCATAAAATCCCCTTGCTTGGCACGTGACTTCCCTGACCTCCGCCTGTGAGATCAATGAACTTACCCAAGAGCCGCCTCTCAATAAACCTGCCTTTATACTTCTGATTTGGCTTCAATTGTTTCATTTCATCGGTGGGGAAATCTATCTCACACCACACACTCATACAGAGAAATATAATTAACTCATAAATACTGATACACATACATACATATATACATTCACGGAGACATATAGATACATACACATGTGCACACACACACACACACATACACACACATACCACACACACACACACACACACACACACACACACCACACACACACACACACACACACACACCACACATGCACACACTGCTCTCCTGCCCTCATTTCTCATCTTTCCATGTGAATGGAAGTGGGGTTCCCTCTACTCCTCAGCACTACCTTAGCTATGGATGCTGTGTGGAGCTCCAGCTATGGATGCTCTGTGGAGCTCCAGCTATGGATGCTGTGTGGAGCTCCAGCTGAAGAACCAGCTGAAAGCAAATGACCTCAAACTGCTGGATTACCTTCATCCTCTGTGCATTGAGAAGCATCGCACTGACTGAAGGTTAAGCACACCCAGCTTCAGGGAGTGCCTGGGTTAGTCCTGACAATGGGCCATCTGAAGGCCCCGCAGATAGACTCCTCTTGTGTAGCGACAATGTTAGTTTCTTTAAAAATATCGAAATGTTATAGTAATATATTTTTGTTTCATCCCTGGTTTGGGACATAGGGCTGCTTTAGATTGTCCACAGCAGCTGACTATGATTTGTCTTGTGCTCTGGTAAGGGTGTGATTTTGCCAGCTGCAGACAGTTTCGAAGGTGTCTGACATTTGGAATCTGGGAACTCTTGAGAGGGTATAAAAATGTTAGCCCCGAGAAGGGTGTGGCCACTCCTGCTCCTTCTGCTGCCACTGGCTGCTGGCTGCTTGATACTGGAATCTGCATGCTGCATGCTGGTTGCTGGCTGCTGGCTGCTGGCTGCTGGTTGCTAGTCGCAGATTGAATGAAAATTAAAATTGTCCCAAGGAACTTAAAACACCTAATCAGCAGAAAGTAGTCTAATGATACCAATGCCCCCTTTCTCCTCTAGCCTTCTTTCTATCCTACCTAGTGTTGGGAAGTTGGAAGTGATAAGGGTGGAGAAGGGTAGTAGAAATAGCAACTCATAAGTTAGTCAAAAGCCAATTACACTCTTGCACATGGCTTCTGTCCTTCCCTCCTGCCCAGTTTCCTAACCACAGCAGCTGCCACACCGAGGACAGAGAACACTTTCCTATGGATAATCTTTGCTTTCTCATCCAAAATACACATAGAATCTTCAACTGGGTTGACTCATCCCCTTGCCCTACTGAACCCCCAACACATCTGAGTGCTCTGCTCCTTCGGGACACAGAAAGAGCACAATGCCCTTGAAATAGAAAATTGGAAGCCCCTTCTCTGGGACGCTGCCAGGAAAATTAAGGTGGTTCATACGATTCAACAAATATGCATACAAAAGTGATTGTGTGTATACATTGCTGTGGTGACTGAGACAAGTCCCTAACAATCCTAAGGAGCACAGAAATACCCTGTAATGGATAAACAACTACACAGGCAACAAGTCTGGTAAGCAGCATAGTAGCTCAGTTAGTAGAGGGTGAGCCGAGTGTGCACAAGGCTGTGAGTTCAATCCACAGCACCACATTTGAAAGAGGCTTGGTATGAACACTTGTAATTCCAGCACTTGGGAAATGTCTGTAGGAGGCTCAACACTTGGCTGGGGACACACAGGGAATGCAAAGGCAGAGGTGCTCATATCTGAGCCCAGGAACCATGTGGATGAGCCATAGTGACAGATTGGGGCTCAGTGGCCAACCCCTGCCAGCTCCAAGCAAGAGAACCATTTGCATTAGCTTCACTGGGTATTGAGAAGTGGCCCACAGGATGGGCCACTTCCTTGTCTGACAACCAGCCCAGAGACAGTCTAGCCCAGGGTCTGTGCCCAGTGTCTGTGCTTGGCACCTCCTACTGGCCACAGGCTGCCTTCTACTCTCTGTCCACCCCCGCCCCTCTCCTCATCCTCCCTTTCCTCTCTGTGACTCTGACTATGCATCTGTCTTGTCTCCTTCTGTACCCTCTATCTCCACCTGCTCTTCCTCTCTTGCCCCTCACCTTCCTTTTCTTCATAGCTGCCAATTCTCATTCCCTCATCACTTTCTGTGTCACAAACACAGAGAGCTGGATGCCATCAGTCGTGCAATTTTTCTTCACCACTGACTGACTCCACACAATCTCTTTCTACCCAGATCATAATGTGAATTCTACCTTTCTGATATTCATTATGGATTAATGGAACAAATTTCTTTCTCTAAAAATCACAAGAGGCCTTCCCCTCCAGAGAGCACACAGGGCCTCTCATGCTGGCCACTATATTCTCAGGTCCCTAGAGGCCCCTGTGTGTGAGGAGGATGCTGGCCTAGATGGAGCGCCTAGGTCAGGTCTGGACATTGTCAGAATCACTTTGAACATAGACTGCACGGTGGTAGTGCGAATGTGTAGCCCATCCTAGCATTCTAGGAGTCACGTGGCACACAGATAGGCCCTCAAGACTCTCTTCCATCTTCCTCCCCTGGGGCATGCATGGCTTAGAAACCAAAGGCAGAGCTCCCTTTGGCCTGTCTCAGAAGCGGCTCCTTCTCCCCTGTTTAGTCTGCTCCCAGGAGCCGCACACCAGGACGTTGCAGTTTAGGGTGAGCATAGGGTTTTAGTAGGTCAGTGTGCCAGGAGCTGCCTTTCCTCTGCATTCCCTCCCCTTGCCTAAGCCTCTATTCTTTCTGTCCTCCATCCTGCCTCCTCACCCTCCCCTCCTTTTCCTCCTCTCTCTCCCTGTCACTAAGTCTGAAAACACACTCACAGCTCTCCAGGGATCCAGTTTCCCAAGAGGAAGACACAAAAGGCAAGGGAAGGAAGCCAGGGAGAGCACACTGATTGGATTGGGTTCTGCCTGGAAGCAGCTGGCCCAGCCCATCAAAGGGCGTTCCCTCCAGGGCTGTGGGCATAGGCAAGCTTATCTCCAGGTCTATAGAATGGTATCCTGGTTCTCACTGAGGACTCCTCTATATCAGGAAGAGGTGGGCCACCCAGCCTGAAAACAAGCTGGGGTTTTAAAGAATGTAGTTGCTCCCTGGGAAGATAACTTAGTCAATAAAATGCTTGGTTTGTGAGAATGAGAACCTAAATTTGAGCCCTAGATCCAGGTATTCTTTAAAAAAAAATGGGGGCGCTGGAGAGATGGCTCAGTGGTTGAGAGTACTGGCTGCTCTTCCAGAGGACCTGGAACTCCCAGCACCCACATGGCAGTTCACAACTGTTTATAACTTCAGTTGCGGAGTTATACATATCCAGGCAAAATGTCACTGCACATAAAAATGAATAAATATTTTTTAAATGGGTATAGCAGCACAGCTTATGAATCTAGTGCTAAGAAAGCAAAGAGAGGCAGGTCCCTGCAACTTACTGGCCAACCAGCCTAGCCTGCTTGGCAAGTTCCAAGCCACTGAGATAGCATTCTTTAAAATGATGAGGATGAGGAGGAGGAGGAAGAGGAGGAGGAGGAGGAGGAGGAGGATGAAGAAAATAGATAGATAGATAGATAGATAGATAGATAGATAGATAGATAGATAGATGATAGATAGACAGGCAGTGGTGGTGCATGTCTTTAATCCCAGCACTCAGGAAGCAGAAGCAAACAGATCTCTGTGAGTTTGAAGCCAGTCTGATCTACAGAGCAAGTTTAAGGACAGCCAAGGCTACACAGAGAAACCCTGTCTTCGAAAATATAAATAATAGTAACACCACCAACAGCAAGATGAGTGCTGCCAAGCCTGGTGAGCTGAGTTCAATGCCTGGAATCCATTTGGTGGAAGGAGAGAACTGACTCCCATGAGGTGTCTTCTGACTTCCACCTACTCATGTGTTTGCCAAGCTTTGGGCATTCTCTCTGTCCCTCCCTCCCTCCCTCTCCCCCCCTCCCTCCCACCCTCCCCCCCCCTCTCCTCCTCCTCCTCTCCCTCCCCCTCCTTTTCTCTCTCTCTCTCTCTCTCTCTCTCTCTCTCTCTCTCTCTCTCTTTCTCTCTTAGTTCCAGAGTCTTAGCCTGTTATCCTCCATCCCCAGAGCACACAACCCATAAGAAAATCCCTAGACAACATCCATTGCCAGTACATACCCGTGGCTTCATTGCTGGCTAGGGAGGGGGCACTGTGGACATGGAGATTGTCCTTACCCCACATGTCTGGGTGTTTTGGGGTGAGGGGAGATCAAGCTTTATGAGTGACAGTCTCTCATTCTCACAGGCAGCACTGGGCATGGTAGCTGTGTGGCTGTTTCCCCTTCTGGAGAAAGCATCCCTGAGTGTGGAGAAGGAGGAACACAAACAGTGTGAAGAGCGAAGCCTCAATGCTTCCAGAAGTCCAGGTTCAGTTACAGGGTCTAAGATACAGCTTCATGAGCTGCCTGAGGCAGCCAATGCTACTTACTTGAGGCTACCTCACTAAGCAGCCCAGCAGGCAGCCTGTCTCCTAACCCTGAGCCAGCAGCACTGCCTTCTGCATCCTGGGCTTCAGAACACTCACACCATGAAGGACCCTGCCATTCTTTTCTGGGTGATGAGGGAGCTCTGTCCACCTAGGCCTTCACTTCCACTCCCCAGAAAGAGCCACAGGAAACCAAGGCTTCTTCATGTCTTCACCTCCTTTCTTTTTCCTGTCCTTCCTGCTTCCCTCCCTCCTTTCCTTCCTCCCTCTCTTCTTCTCTCCCTCCTTTCTTCCCTTCCTTCCTTCCTTCCTTCCTTCCTTCCTTCCTTTCTTCCTTCCTTTCTTCCTTCCTTCCAGAAGAGATGCACTTTGGTGACACTGTAAGGCAGCTCAGGGTAATGCAGAGAGAATACCTGGAAATATGCAAAAAGGAAAGTTCAAAAGGCATCCATACACCATACTCCACATGTGTGCACATAAACATGCACACACACAAGTACGCACACACACACTCAAGTACATACACAAGTACACACATACACAAGTACACATACACAAGTAAACACACACACACACACACACACACACACACACACACAAGCTTGCCAATCTAGCATGGCTAGGCCTCTGCCTAATCTTTGTTCATTTAAAACAGAAACAGGAAAGGGACTGCAGAAAGCCTTCCTTCCATTCCCCTAACTCCCCTGCCTCAGGCAGGGCTGACCCCTAAAAAAATATCTGTTTACCAAGAGGCTTCTTTTACAACTCTGGAGCCTATTACCATAAAAGATATCTCCCCATATTCAGAAGGTTAAAAAAGCATAGTCAGGCGTTTACCCTAAAGAGATAGCAGACAACAGTTTTCGAAGTGCATCAATTGCATCCTTATTTACAATAGAAAGATACAGAGAAACAACCACGTCGTCCACCATCAGGGTGGGCTTGAATCCATGGTCATGCATCAAAGATGTGGTCAGCAAAGCAGGAGCTAGGACTCTGGAGACAGTGAGATTGTGAACTAGTGCCAAGGAGCTGGAAGGCCAGTGAGAGATGCCAGCTAGGTAGAGGGTGCACAGGAACGGGAAGGATGGGTCTGCAGTTTTAGAAAGACTTCCTGGCTGCCTGTTTTAGTCAGCATTCTATTGCTATAAAGAGACACCATGACCACAGCAACTCTCATAAAGAAAAATATCTAATAGGGACTGGATTTTCATTTCTATTATCATCTTGGTGGGAAACGCGGCAGCATGCAGGCAGACATGGTGCTGGAGAAGAAGCCAAGAGTTCTACATCTGGATCAGTAACCGGCAGGGAGAGAGGGACTCATTGAGCCTGACTTGGGCTTCTGCAACCTGAAAGTCCACCCCACCAGTAACAGACTTCCTCCAACAAGGTCACACCTTCTCCAACAAGACCCCACCTCCTAACAGTGCCACTCTCTGGTGACCAAGCATTACAATCTATAAGCCTATGAGGGCCATTCTTACTGAAGAATGGCCATCTGGGTGTTGTAACATTCTTGTTAGCTGTGTCCAGCCCCTGAGAGCCCCATCCCCACAAAGTACAGGTGCATGCCTGAGAAACTGCTGCCCCCAAGAGATGAGCAACCCCTGACAGCCTTCAGGCAAAACACATACCACCAGCAGGCATCTTTTCTTTTGTGTGACAAAGTGCACGTTACAGTTAGAAGTTCAGCTACCAGCTACTACAGTGCTTGTCTCTGTTCTGGTCAACTTTTGTTTTGGCTGTTGAGTTAATTACTCATTGCACACGCGTTAAATTACCGTGGGGTAAATTTTAAGTTCAAGAATCAACATTCACAATTTCACGGGTTCTTTAGGTCGGGAATTTGATTGCACAAAAAATAGTGTGGGATTGGTCTAGGGATTTCTCTTGAGGTAACAGACCCAAGGTCAGCCAGGGTTATAGTCATGTGACCGCTTGGCTGAAGTCAGAGGCTCCGTTGTCAAGGTGATATGTTTATATGATTATTGGGAGGAGACCTCAGTTCCTCACCACAAGGACCTTCCCCATAGGGAGCTTGAGTGGCCTCACGGGCATGGTGGCTGGCTTCTCTAGACCAAGTGACCCAACAAGAAATGAGCTGAAAGCCACAGGGTCTCAGAAGTCCCACAGAGTCATTCAATCACAAACTTTTTCTTTTGTGGTATCAGAACACAAATAGCTCAGTCTTCATAAGTGTTACATATGTCTCAAAACCTAGTTGGTCAGTTGTTTGATGTGAGAGAGGACTCTTCAAGGGTATGAACGAACATGAGGAGGTGGGGGCATTGGAGATCAACTGAAGGTTCTATCTCAGTAACTAATATTGCAAATGGAAGACATCATGTACTATCTGTGACGCCTCCCCAGCTCTCTGTGTCCTCCAGCTCTTCACCTAAGCCACAGATGTCCCACCTTCCAGCATCCCTGAGGTTCATCTTGTCCGTATTCACAGATGTGCTCAGTTACCGAAGCAGTACATAGCCTATTCTTCTACACTGAAGGCTTAAGAGACTCTGGACCGCATTCTCTGCTTGACCATGCCAGCCTCTCTATGCCTATGTTCTCCTAAACTCAGTGCCCTACAAGTCCCTCACTGCAGCACTTACCTTCCGAGTTGCCCCCGTTATTAAAACTAGCTGTGTGCCTTTTGAGAGTTTCCCAAACCTCTCTGAGATTATCATTCCTCTGCTATAAACTGTTGGATGATCGAGTATTTGTTCCCTCCCCCGTGAGTTTCTTTTTCTAAAGATTTTATTAATTCCTGGGTATGAGTGGTTTGTGTGTATGCCTGTGTGTATGTATACCGTGTGCGTGCCTGTTGTCCACAGAAGCCTGAAGAGGATATCAGATCCTCTGGGACTGGACTTACAGATGTTGTAAACTGCCGTGTGAGCACTAGGAATTGAATCAGAGTCTTCTGCAAGAGCAACAGGTGCCCTTAACCACTGAGCCATCTCCTCAGCCTCAGTCCCGCTGATCTGAGGGAGAATAAGATGAGATTGCATGAGCCAAACCCTTTGGACAGTCCCAAGCATGGAGGACATACTAGCAACATCCCCTCTGTGTTGTCTTAGAACTCTGTGTTCTCCTGGACTGAGAGGTTTTTTTCCCCCCAAACATTTCCTCTCAAAGATCCCAAGAACTGTGTGCAGAAGATGCTGCCCAGGCTGAGCCCTACCCCTTCAAGGATGCTTCTTCATTTGGTTGCCTGAGATGGCTCTGGACAGAGCATCACTGTTGTGGCCTTTTCAAGCCCCTTCAACAGCATCAGTGGAAGTGAGATATAGATGTTCTGAGCAACTGGAGCCACATTTTCTCGAAGAGAGGTCCAGTGCTGCAAGGAAATAAAGCTACAAAGGCAGGACCCGGGAGTTAGAGCCCTCAGAGGGAAGACGCTCAGCTGGAACTCAGCTTTCTTATGGGTGTAAGTATACATACACACACACACACACACACACACACACACACACACACACACACACACACACAGAGAGAGAGAGAAAGAGAGGGGGGAGAGAGACAGAGAGAGAGAGACAGAGAGACAGAGAGACAGAGAGACAGAGAGACAGAGAGACAGAGAGATTGAAAGAAGACCTCGAAGACAGTCATTACTGACTGAACGGAGCATGCTGGACCAGCTAAGGTCTCAAGAAGAAACAAAGATGATACTTTTGGGAAACTTAAAACATTGAAAAGCGCCTATACGTATGGGAACTAGTAAAATTCAGGTAAGATATATATGCAGAGTTGCTGACCATTCTATCTGTCAGTCTGAGAAGCTGAAAAATTTCAAATGCCCAGTTTTCAGGAGACACACAAACAAACAGGAAAACATGGCCCATTCACTAGGACAAAATTAATCTTTAGACTCTGACTGTGAAGAAACAGACATCAGACTAAGTGAAGACTTTAAAACAGGTCTTAAATATGCTCAAAACGCTAAAGGAAAATACAGATAAGAGGTAAAGAAAATTAGGAAAATAATATGTAAATACATTTTAATGTTAACAAAGAGATGCAAATTATTTTTAAACAATGTAGCAATTTTTAAAAATTATTTTACTATTATTTCATGTGTATAGGTGTTCTGGGACATGTATGGGTACCATTTGCCTGTCTGGTGCCCATGGAAGCCAGAAGCGGGTGTTGGACTCCCTGGAACTAGAGTTACAGATGGTTGTGAGCCACCATGCGGTTGCTCAAACAAACCTGGGTCCTCTGGAAGAGCAGCCAGTGCTCTTACCACAGATTCATCTCTCCAGCCTACAAGGTTTGTTTGTTTGGTTGTTTTTTTTTTTTTTTTTTTTTTTTTTTTTTTTTTTTTTTTTTTTTTTGGTTTTTTGAGACAGGGTTTCTCTGTGTAGCCCTGGTTGTCCTGGAACTCACTCGGTAGACCAGGCTGGCCTCGAACTCAGAAATCCGCCTGCCTCTGCCTCCCAAGTGCTGAGATTAAAGGCATGCGCCACCACCACCCGGCAAGTTATTTTTTAAATGAACAAAAATTGCGGTCAAAAAGTAAATGAATCAAAACACTCACTGCAAGAATTCAACAGCAGCTGACTCAAGCAGGCAGAAGAATTAACTGTACTAAAATGAAAGCATTTTAAGTTACCAGATCTGTGGGGAAATAAAAGGAAAAAAAAAAGGTAAACAGAGCCCAGTGTGCTTACAGATACTAGCGAACAAACTGCATCATGGGAGTTCTAGAAAGAGATGGGGTAGGAGAGGCTAGAGAAGGAACAGAGATGCAATCTAAAAGAATAATGGTCAGGTTTCCTCAAATTTGAAGAAACATAAATTTAAACATCCAAAATCTTGACAAATATCCAAATAGTTTGCATGCATATTAATTCAAAAGCAAAGCTTACAAGGATTTTTTTTTTCCCTAAGAACATACTTGGATCTAGGACAACTTGAACTTGGCTGAGCAATGAGCTGCAAGTATTTATCTTGGAACTAGAAATGGTTGTGTCCAGTAACCAAGAATCTGCTTAGTGGACGTGTTTCTGTAAGACCGAACACTATGCAGTCATTATATGATGTCAGTGGTATGTGGCACGTTATATGAAGGGAAGGTCATAAATGTCACGTGAGGTCTTGTTTTCATTACACAATATAACAGAACTGTGAATAGAATGCCAACAACTCAGGAAGCAAGACATGAACAGGTTAAGAATTCACTTTCTTCGTAATAAATGAGATTAATAATATTCCCCATTCTGTTTGCTTCTGAGTAAAATTATGCCTTCTGTAATACGATCTTAAAATACATTTAGAAACTAGTAACATTCCAAGAAAGCATCAGAGAAAGGCTTGCACTGACGCTGAGGTGTATTAATGGTGCTGTCTCCAGTCAGCATTCAGTGGCTCTCAGTGACTCTTCACTCAGGGGCCTCTGTCTCTTGTCCATCACAAGTCTTGTGAAAGTTCCAGGGTGTTGTTACTTCAGGTTTGTTAAGATCTAGGGAGAATTTCTAGGCTGAGGTGAAATTTCATCATTCAGTTGGCTCCCTAGTCACATTTTTTGCCAAGCCACACTAAGTGCTTCCGCTTCAACATTAAACCTCCACAGACAATCTCACCAGCAAATGAAGACACTACTCGCCCGGTCAGCACCTCCTTCACTGATCACAAGTGCAGGGCAAGCATGGAGATTACCCAACATCTGCAGAAAGCTCAACTTTCTGGGCTGATACAATGGCTCAATGGGTCAGAGTATCTGCTGGCAAACCTGATGACTGAGTTCAATCCCTAGGACGTACATGGAATGAAAACATCTTTTTACGTTATCCTGTGACTTCCACATGTTTGCTGTAGAGCACACACACACACACACACACACACACACACACACACACACACAGATGCACAATCAGTCTGTCAATCATTCAATCACTCAATGGCAAAAGAAAACCTGGCTTTCTTAAGTCTGAGTCTTTCAAAGTATCTTGGTGATCTTCCCTCTTAATTTATAAAATCTCATCTTTTACCAATATCCCCAAGGAGCTTTTTTTTTTTGGAACTTAAATACAAACAGGACATATAAGCCAACCCCCTCGGTTTTGCAAAATCCAAATGTAAAAAATCATAAGATAAAAATGAATGGCACTTGTTATCTTGGCCATAACTGTTTCACAAGATCGAGGCTCTGACATACAGGCCTTCTTGATGCAGCCAGATACAGAAGTTATAAATCAAAGTTTACCTCTTAGGACTGCAGGCCAGGCTGTCTCCAACCCAGAGAATCTGCCGAAACTATGACCTTTGACTTATGCAAATGTGCAAGGATGAAATTTTTGCCAGGGAAGGGTTTCAGATAGATACCAACTTGGCCCACGGGCACATCCTGCTGTTAAAAACAGAACAAGTCCTGGGCAGTGGACACATCTTAGAAGTAGTGTTTGCCTTGTAAATGTGAGGTGAGGGTTTGTTCCCCAGCGCTACGAAAATAGATCAGTAAATCTTACCACAAATCTGAGAATGCTTTGCCATCAAGAATCAAAATTCAGTGCCATTGGAAAGCCACGCATACACAAAAGATGCGAAATCGATGAAACCATTAGCTTGGGGAAGGCACAGGGGTCAGGCATTGTTCATGGAGTTCAAGTCCTTTTCTGGCAAGATTCTAAATTTTCAAGAGGCTCCAGTAGCTCCCCATAGTGAAGAACCAATCCCAACACAGCAGGGAGGAGATTTGCCCTGGGCCCCATAGTTCATTTTACAGGAAGAAAAAAAAAAAAAGCCAATATGCAGGTCTGAAGCCAACCTAGTGGCACAGAGGGACTAAGGATGAGGAAAGGAAGTGAGTATATAGGGACAGAATGTAGTCACACACGAAAGTAAAACCAGAGAAATAGCCATCTCTAAGCAATGGACTCCACTTCTATGGCATAGGACCATCTCCACACAACGGTCTCTACTGTTGCATAGGGCCACCTCTGAGCAATGGACTCCACTGTGCCAAGGGCAAGCTTTTTTTTTTTTTTTTTTTGTAGTTTGCCTCCATCCCCCATCCTGTCCAAACTCCTCTCAAACGCACATTCCAGACTGGTCTGATTACTTAAATATTAACAGAAATTTGCATTTTTGCAAGATTCTAACTACTGTAAAAGTTTCCTCAAGACTCAAATAGTTGGAGCTTCATTCCATACAGGTCAGAGAAAACCAACTGGGTAATGAACATAAGAACCTTCTAGAAGGTGAAATGCAACACCACAGGAAGCTGTGCAGGGAGCTGAGTTTCTAAGCCCATGTGTCCTCCTTAGGGACCCACTTGGCAAACCTTTGTTCAGGGTGTTAGCTGCACGCACTTGGAAATGAGACTGGCCTGAAACCAAGCTCTGTGCTCATTAATGAGGCAGCTCTGAGCCTAGTTTTTCTGTCTGCAAAATGGGACCGTGAAGCTACAGGGGGTCAGAAAGCATGCCTGGGATGCTCTCTGGAACATTCGTGTCCTTACTTACCTTGGTCTCCTCTCCCCATGCCTGCGTCCATCCTGCCCACTTTCTGATCTTACTTGTTTTTAAATGAGTGAAACAGTCTCTTGAGGAGGACTTGCTCCTTGAAGGAGTCAAGATTATGAACCTATGAGGGCTCTTTTGGTTGCGTGTGATGAGCAAGGAAGGAAGACATCAGCTCAAGTCATTGAATATATTAGAGATCTATCTCCGAATGGCTTCAGGCACGGTTGGATCAGGGGGTCTGATGATGGTAAGTCTTAGCCTCTCTTCTCAACAGCTGAACTCTATTTGCTCTGCACCCCTTTGATTTCCAGGCAAGGTCTTCCCATATGATGCGCCTGGAAGCTCTAAAAGCAAGGAATGCCTCCCTAAAAAGAAAGCATCTCCCACCCACCCCCCCAACCTCCAAACATTTATAGAAGTCCCAGTCCCAGTGACTGTGGCCAGAGTGACAGCAGAGTAGCCCACTTCTGGAGACAAGTGGAATATGTCAGTAAGGAAGGCTTGTCCTCCCAGGGAGACCAGAATTCTCTACTGCAGAAGAGAAAAGATGACTAGGCACAAACACTAGCTGCTGCACGCATCTTCCTCTTTGAAAGAAGGAAAATCAAAAATAAAGGAATGTCCAGGCAGAGACTGAGGGCATGACACCCTCACACACTGCCACAACCTGGAGAAATGACATGGAAGGATCCAGAATCAAAGCTCCCAAAGAGTTTAGGGTTATTTGAAGTTTGTTTTTTGTTTGTTTGTTTGTTTGTTTGTTTTTTGTTTGGGGGGTTGTTTTTGTTTTTGGGGGGTGGTTTGGGTTTTGCTGTTTGTTTGTTTACTACTAGGAAACTAAGGTCTTCCCAAATGGAACATGTCCAACTGAAATCCATAGGAAAAGCACCCAAGAGAAGGAAAGGGGACACTGGGCACCGGCAGGATAGATCAGGTATTGGGGAGCTAGCCTTTCCTTCTTAAGCACTTATTGAAATGTTTGAGACCTAGAACAAGACGCATTTCCTGGCACTGAACTGTGAGAAGAAAAACACAACACAAGAACTAATCGCATTTAATTAAATGTCAGAATGCCTGCAGATCTTCATATTTTATCGGGTTCGTTGATGGCTATGTTTACTATTCCTCCCCAATCCCATTACGCTGAGAGGTAATTGTAACGGTAAATACTGCTCCTTTCGCAGGTTTCCGAAGTTCACTCCGTGGTCTCTGGGGAGTCTTAGCTTTGCCTGCGGATGCACCCATAGCTAGATCAAAGCCAAAGGGATTCCTTAAAACCTTCTCAGCCATCATACTGAAAACAAGAGGCAGGTGCATGGCGTGGTGCTGAGACAGCGTGCTTTGTGAGCAAGGGTACCTGAATCTCTCTGGACACATTGGAGCCAGGGAGGCCACAGCCACAGGCCACCATCCCCCAGTCCCTTGTTCCCAGCGCCTACTTGGCTGAGCCCCCACCCCTCTTTTAAACCTCTATCATGGCAACCGCCCCAGGGCCAGACCCCTAATTACCAGCTTCTTCTAAGTGCCAGGGGGGGGAGAGAAAAAAAGCCTTCGCCAACCCTTCCCCCTCCCCAGCACAGGCCCAGGGGGTCAGGCAGGTTCAAAAGGTGAAATAAATGAATCTTTACACATTATAAGGGCCCAAGCAACATTCTCTGTGGCATTAGGGCCCTGAAACAGCAGCAAGTAAAAGCAGGTGTGTTGGGCGCCCTGTCAGCTAACAACACTGATAAGCCTGCCATGCCTGGTTCTGCTTCATTTCAAACAGACTGCTACAGAGAGGAGGAGAAAGCCAGA
>JANHMN010000018.1:17687105-17712105 GCA_030674055.1 Rhabdomys pumilio | reverse complement strand
GCAGTAAGCCCAGGATATTTGTCTCCTCTTCCCAGAGTTCTGGGTCCTACCTCAAACCTCCTCAGAAGATCCTGGGAATGGTGGAAGATTGCTGTGGGTTTGCTATGGTCTCTGTGGAAACTTATCTTCTTATAAAGACATTCTACCTGTCATTGGGCCACAAGCCACAGGCAACTCTCCAGGTTCGTTACATGGGAAATATGCAGTTGGTAGATGCCTCCTGTCCTGAGAACCCCATCTCCATCAGGGGTTGCTTTCCAGGGTCCCTGCCATCAGACTGATGCTTCTGAATTACCCAACCACGTCTACTGCAGTGAGCAGTAGCGTGCTTTCCCTCCTTGCTCTGTTTATGAAAATATGCATCAACTTACTAGATGTCTTCTTGCTATAATTGGATTTAATTCATTATCTTTCCTTTCAATAAAATCACAGGAAAACACGGGATGTAAATGTGCAGGCTAATTGCTTATGGAAATTCAGGGGCTGCCCTTGGTATAAATTCACCCCTCCCGAGAAAGACACGGTTGCATCGTTATCATAGAATTTTACAACAATGTGTAATTATAGAGAGAGGCAGGTGTAATTAGCAGGCCTTTCCACAAAGCAGGTAGCATTCCTGGTTAAATATTTACAGCTACACAAACAGCCAGTAATAATGAGTTTTCCCAGCCACACATAACAGAGCATCCAACAAATATCCTGCCAAGTGGTCATTATCACTCCGGCAAGCTCTGCTTTGCCTTTTTGCCTGCAAGGATGCTTCTGCAGCGTCTGCAAGACAGGGAATCCAGGCTGACGCGCCTTGCTGCCTTGCAGTGGTAATGAAAGCAAGTATGGAAGCAGGCGCTCTCCTTCTGCAGAGAGCCGCAATTAAACCTGAATATTTAGAGATTTGGAGATGACATCAGCCAAGAGTCCTGCGCTTGGGCGGCAACAAAATTTGCCCCCCCTTCTTTCTATTTATTTATTTATTTATTTATTTATTTATTTACTTATTTATTTATCTCTTTTGTTGTTGTTTGTTTGTTTGTTTTTTCTATCTGAAGGAAACCCGCAGCAAACTGCAAAATGCCGAAAGCTACCCACAACACAAGCAACCGCCGAACACGTCCACCGAGGGTCACCCAGATCTGCAGCTGTTGCACAAAATAAAATCAATGCAGCTCACTCTGGGCAAACACCCTCTGTGGCTCTTTATTGCCAAATGATATGAACTTTGACCCAACCTGAACAAAATTTAATATTTTTCTCCCAAATATTTAAAAAATTCATTCTGAGGCCCGCGAGGAGTCAGAGAGTCTGCGAGCTGTAATTTGACATCTGAATTATTCCGAGGTTAATACGGAAGGCTATTCACAAGCTTATTTGGAGACGTGTCAATCAAGATAGCACTTGTGCGGAGAAGATGGACTTGAGCTTAGGAGCGCAGATAGCTTTCAGGAAAGCACAAAGTAAAAGGAAGGCGGGCTCTCATGAATGCGTTACGTCTTCATTCCACACAATGACATTTTTTTTTCCCCTGAAAGAGCTAAGAGAGCCATCTCAGGGATGTGCCTTTTTCCACACCTGTGAAAACATTTTAACGTTTATTAAAAATGATAACCATAAACAACAAACATGGTATCGAATCTCGCCTCTGCTAATTTCAACGCTCTGATTAAGATTTTAAGCAACGCTTCTAAATTAGACTGTCAGGCTGCCGTCCTCAAGGCTGGGCAGGGGTTCTGATCCTGAGCAGGGTTGCTGGAGCAAGCCGCCTTTCCTGGTCTGACTGCGAGTCTGGCTGGCGCTCCTGATAGTCCTTTCATTCATTTTCACTGAATTGGGGGTGATTCAATTAGCCCTGATTGTCCACGAGCTGCAGCCCAAAATAAAACTCTGGCTCTGATAGCCTCTTCCTTACATAGTTCCCAGCTGACAAATAACAATGTTAATTACCCATTGTTATGATCTGAAAAGACACTCGCATTCTAATTATGCAAATTCGGAGCCATTTTATTCAGATAAGCAAAAACTAAGCAGGCTAGTTTGTCCAAGGATGGCTGCATCCCTGTTTGGAATCTCCCCAGCATGTGTGATCTGTCAAGCAAGAGTGGACTTCATCTTTGGACATCTCAGGGGTAACTTCTTTCTCAAGAGACAAAGAATAGGACGTTGTTTTCAACATTCTGTTTCTCTGAGCATCATTCATGGAAAGCTGTGACGGCCAGTTTGCTTGGCAGTGGCTGCTATCTTGGGGGTGTCTATGATGAATGACGGGGCATTCCGCAAACAAATATCTCTCGCTTTTATACCTGTGAGAGCCAGAGACTCACCGAACATAAATCACAGTATGAGTCTCCCACAGATTCCTCAAACATGCTGGAAGCACTTTCTGCTACCAAAGTTCTACTTAGAAAAATCCTATAAACGGGAAAAATAAAATCAAAATTACCTCAAAGGCTTTGGAAGAGAGATTTGGCATGCAGAGGTCAGAGGACAGATGGCCTCAGAGGACTAGGTCTCTGTTGTTTGCCTTTACATATGGCAGTTTGGGTGGTCTTCCAGGGACTACACTCTCTGCCTTCCATCTTGATGTAGGAACAATGGGATTATAGATCCATACCTGGCTCTATGTGGAGATTGTCTCTTCTTGTTGTTAATTAACGCCCACTATGAGCAGCGCCAGTTCCTAGGCTGAGCCCTAAAGGGTTTAAGAGTGAAGAAAGCTCACTGAGTATAAGCAGCTGGTTGAGATCCAGCCTTGATCCTCCTGAAGTGATAAACTGTGACCCACAATTGTGAGCCAAACAATCGTTCTCCATAGTGCCTGTTTGGGTTGGTTTTTTTTTAAATCAAGATATTTTATCACAGCCACAGAAATAAAATGAGGATATATTGCTACAAAGAAATGGTTTAGTTACGTATGTGTGTTTACAGTAACTGTGCCCATCTGGATCTGGGATACCATAGGCACTAGTGTGTTTACAGTACATTAATGCTGAGAATGAACAAACTCACTTCCACAGAGACGGTCTAAAATACAAATCAGGTCTTGTTTCTTTGATATTTAAAAAACTCTTCAGAAGCCTCCAGAAGGAATTCAAGGTCTTTATCTAGCTCTGGATTCTGCTGCTGGTTCCATCTGTCTGTAACTCTGTCAGTCACTGGGTTCTATGAATGAGTCATTTGCAAATGCTGGTGTTTCTCAGCTATGACCTCTTTACCTTTCTGGCTATGCTTATGCTGTTCGTTCCGACTGGATCTACCCTTCCCTTGCCTCTCAGCTCACCTCTCTGACTTCAATATAAGTTTCTTCTCCAGGAAGCCATTCTGAGTCCCATGGGATGGAGTCTGGGGACCCATTGAATTATAGGTTATTTGTTCATTCATTCACTGTGTCATCCAATCATGAGATCCAATAATAAGCAAGCTTTCTGCTCAAAGCATATCTCCTACCCCCTCCACCCCCATCCCTGGTTCAGAAACTGCAACATGGTGTTTGATCCATAAACATTTTTATAGACAACAAAGTACTGCATACAATGCTCCAAGCCCCCCCCCCTCTCTCACACACACACACACATATGAAAGCATCTCCCAGTAGGTGGGCTCTTTCACCCAAGCCTCTACCTATGTGCTGGACCTGTACTTTTCCCTTCCTGCTTATCCCAGAGGAGATGGGTTGGCTCAGTCATAGAGTTACCAGTTAGGCCAGGCATTTGCTCAGGGATCATGAGCCCTTCAATACAGAATTACCTTGTGTCCAAAGCCATCAGTACTGGGAACAGCCTGCCAAATATTTGCTGAGAGTCCCTAACCTTTACCTTCTCTCCCACAGCCCCACAGGGATGCCAGATGAGCTGGGCAGTGGCAGTTGACTGGCAGGTCAAGGCTCTTTCCCCCCACCCTCCTTCCTCCCCATTCATCTCTGGTATGAAGGCTTGGCTGCAAGGCCAGCGCCTTGCCTAGTCACTCTTCATATTAAGTAGGGAGCCTGCGATGCTTTCCATGTTGACTCTGCTAACACCATTAATGCCCTTGGTGTCATCACTTTAATTTGTGCTCTTGAAGCTAACTGCTGTCATCGGAGCCCCAACAGGAGGATATTGCTTATATTCTCAGGATGGAGAAACAGCAGCCATCCTTACAGAAGCACTGCCAGAGATGGCTACTCGCACCCGAGTGGTCCAAGAACACCAGCCTGAGTGAGACTGTGTATTTGGAAAAAGATAGGGGGAGGGCGCTGAGGTATTTCCTCAACCCCACTGACAAGATGAATCTCTTAAATAATCCACAAGACTTATACACGGTTGTTAGTAACATCGAATCCTCCTGGCCGGTAAAGTCCAGGACACTGGGTCAATGCTAGCCAAACGACAATGGGCCAGCCGAGGAGCTGAGCAGAGCCCTAGACAGTCTAGCCTGTCTGCCACCTGAGGATGGAAAGAAAGAAAAGAAAGCCTTTTCTGGTGATGGGCATGGGACAGGGCCATTCCAGAAAGCACAGACACAACCTATATGGCTGTCAGATGACATCAGAGCCTCCAACAAACAGCCTTGTGACCCCTGATGGGCTGGAGAGAGGTTTACTTGATGAAAAAAAACCATCCAGTTAAATATGCTATCAGTTAAATTTGAATTTCAAAGAAACAATATTGTCATAACTGGGTAGTATTCTATTACACGTGTATATCAAAGTTTATTTATTCATTTATCTACTGACGGATGCATGTTGTAATCCACTGACCTCTATATATTGAGCTGGGAGGACCATGACCATGAGTGTACATAGTTTTGTTTGGAAACCAACATTCAATAGCTGAGTAAACACCTAGGAGTGGAACTGATGGGTCTCATGGGAATTCCACGTTCTGGGAATTCCATGTTCAATATCTTAAGGAGTTACCAAGCTGTTCTCCTCGGGGGCCATATCATTTGATCTTCTTTACAAAAGGTCTCAAACCCTTGAGAGTTTTCAGATCTTAGAATGTGATGATAAGAGACAAATAGAAAACATATACAGAGGGCAGTGAAGTATTGTGACCAAGATGCAGATAAGGAAACAGCAACAGACAAAGAGGCATCAGAGATGGTCCCTGGGGCCTCTGGGTAATTCACTGCCAGGGGTAGTCTGAAGTAGATCAGTTTGTGAGCTGACATGACACGAGCTAGGTTTGGGGCATGTTGATATTTATGGCATGTTCACTTTATCTGACGTTCTGGCCTCCAAGAAAGGGTAGATGCTAAAGAGGAGAAAGGAAGAAAAGAGAGAGGAGGAAGGAAGGAAAAAAGGAGAGAGGAAAAATAAAGAGAGAAAGAAAGGAAAGAGGGAGGAAAGGAGGGAAGAAGAAGAAAAGGAGATGAGGAGGGAGGGAAGAAGGAGGGAGGGAAAAAGGCAATAAAATAAGTTGGCAAAAAATTAAAAGAACAATAAAATAACCAGTCAAATGGGAAGACCTAGGGCTTATGGAGTTCTGTGAGATCAGAAACTTTTGAGTAGACATCAGCCAACTGTGGATTGGTCAAGGTTGGGGGTGGCAAGCAAAGATAAAACAATGCCACGCCCCCAGATTCCGACTCAGCTCATTATAGCTGTGGGAAGAGCCATGTCATCACCGCCCAGAAGGTGGGGAGAGGCTTCTGGGAACAAAGAAAAGTAAACGCTACGCCGCGGATCGTGCCGGGGCTTACCACATCATCCGTGACGCCGTTGTCTGTGCTGAAGTGAGCAGAAGTGACTTGAGGACATCACTAGGGATGAGAAGGATTCAGAGTTTCCCGGGTCTTGCTTCCCTGCTGGGTAGACAGGTGGTGCCCCTATGTGTGGGTGCTGCGGGCCCCTGAGTGGGGCCCAATGGACCGGAAGAGAGACACCCCAACCACTCTAATAGTGTGAGTGCCCATGGCCTCTGGCATACCACGTGATACAAGATGGAGGATCCTAGCAAACTAGTGGAACCTCAGAATGGGATTGGAACAAGGCAATGGCAAATTCCCCGTCTTTACAGAAGTCCCCTCAGGTGCTGGCAGCCTGGCACCTCCCCATAGTGACAATGGGATGGTTGGCTACTCCAGAGCTCAAGTCAATTCCCCATTGGTCCAAAGGCTGCATTTAAAAATGCTTGCTGCTGCTCAATTCAGTAGATCTGCACCCCAGTGCTGGTATCCGGAATCTGTTTCCAGGTTTGGCGACTCCACCTCCCCCACTCTCTTCTGGATCCCAGTTCTCACATCTATGGACCAAAAGGGGTCCAGACTTCCTATGGGTGCTTTAGGAGAACCCCATTGAGATGCATGCTCATTTCTAGTGAGCACAACTGACTGACATCTCCAGGGTATGGAAAGTGACCAAGTGACTGTAACATACAGACCATTACAACACCATCAGGAAAGAGGAGAGAAGAAAAGGGAGCTTACATAGAAAAGAAACAGCAGGACCTCCTCAGAGAGCACACAGGCCCCTCAGGTCAGAAGGTTCTTGGAAACAAGAAAGGTAACAAATCAACTGCCACTGACTCCCGAGTTTAGATCACCATCAGTAGAATTAAGGAAGGGGCACAGAAAGGGTATGGCATGATTCCAGCAATGATCGTGTGCCACTCAACTGTCCACCCTGTGTGAGGGGCTGGGGGTTGGAGTCACATAGAGGAAACACCTGGGCATCTGAATCCTCCACTTCAGAGAAACAGAAGCCACAAAGCCTTGGTCTCAAGTACTGCAGTCTAAATTACCCCTGGGCTCAGCATCATGGCAGTCAGGAATCCCCAAAACTGATCAGAAAGCCATAGGTCACCTGTTTCTGTAGGTCAGATGTCTCAGGTTGGTCCTATGGCTCAGCCTCCCCATCAGACTCCATGTCATCTGGAAGACTGGTGGCCACACCTGTTGAGGGACCGCTACCAAAGTCTCCCGGGTGACTATGGGTCACTCACAGGGCTTCTCCACTGTTGGTTGCTGTTCCTGGTTCTGAGTCTCTAATAGGTCTGACGTCATAAGTGACATCCTGTCCGTTACTATATTCCATTTGTTAGATGAAGCTGGTTGGTATCCAGTACTGCAGATGCAGCCAATGCCCCTAACTGTACACTTAAAAGTAGCTAACGAGCTCAGTTTTGTCTTAAACATATTTTGTTATACACTCTTCAAATATCCCCTAGAGGCCCCAAAGGAATAATTCTAAGATCTTAGAGGCTACCCACAATAAACACCTCCTGAGTGTCTGCTGTGGGCAGGGAAGGTCCCCTGAAGATGCACTGAGGGGGGTGCTATAAATGGCTGGCTGGCGAGCACCTTTGGGGAATAAAGCAACATAATGTACAGACACATGGGCAGTGGAGAGAAAGAAACGGAGGAGGACCTTTTGAGATGGTCTCTAACTACTGCTCAGCCCCATCATTCCTTCCTCCAGGAAGTCTGCCCACGGACTTGCCAGAATCTGCTTTCTCTGGAACTCAATTCTCCGCGAGTCTTAGCTGGCTGTGTTACATGGGGCTGCGGAATCTGAGTCTTACACTGGCCCACAGGCACCTGGAATAGGGCCCATGTCTGGTTTGTATATCCCTGTCAGCTCAGTGTCTTCTTGGGCCTACGGTACCACCGATGGTCAAGGAACATTGGGTTTCATGACTGCTGTATCCCTGAGAATGACAAGAATGGAGTCTCTGGCCCAAGCAGCAGGCAGGTATTGGCTAATAAAGGCACAGACTAGAAGATCCCATGGTGACTCATTCCCTCAGCTGGGAGACACTCTTTCTCCTCAGACAGAGCAAGCCTCCCACTACTGGGCTCCCCCAAGGCCAGGAAACCCAGGTGTCTCTCCAAGCAAGCCGAGACCCTTGTCCGGCCACCTTGCTCTTCCATGCCCTGCCCCGGGCTCATCCTCAACATAGGTACATTGTTTTTCTTGCTTTGTACATAGATCGGGGAGGGCTTGGAGAGCTGGAAGCCCTGGCAGGGCTGGGGGCCCATGCCTCTCATAACGGAGGTCAAAGAAAATGAAAACCCTCCTCCCCTGCCCCACCATCTGAATTCCTACATTAGCTATGACATGGCTAAGGGGGAAATATTGGATTTATTTTTATGAGTTAGTCATAACCCTAAGGCCCTTAAGAGGAACTGCACGAAGTGAATCCATCAGAAGGTTGAGAAGGTCACAGCTAACTTGTAAAAATAAATCCAATATTTTTCACTCTGTCTTATTAGATTTATTTGATGCAGACATCCAAGAGGGTTCTCCTTTTTTTAAAAAAAAAAATTCTTTCTTTTTTTTCAATGGTCATTTTTAATGCTATTTACAGTCTTCCCAACCAAATACCCCTGCCATCATGATCATCTGGCCCCAAGGTGTTTTCTTGAATTTTATTCTTTCTTTCTTTTTTTTTTTTTTTTTAATTTTTGAGACAAGTATCCAGGGGTCCTCATATCTCCCGTTCATCGCTTCTCCTCTATAGGAATCAGCGCCAGTCTGTAAGGTCTGAGGCCAAGCATGGAAGCTGAAAATAACTGAGAACATTTCATGGGTGATACTGTTGATAGGGTCAAAGTTCAAGCCAGCTCTGTAATCCTAGTATCAGGAAGCAGACATGTGAGCACTGGGAGTTCCTGGCCAGCCTGGGCTACATAGAAAGATCCTGCATCAAAATAAATTATCTGGAAAAGAAGAAGAGGAAGAGGAGGGGGAGGAGGAGGAAAAAGAAGAGGAGGAGGAGGAAGAATAAGAATTAGGAGGAGAAGAGGAGGAAGAGAAGAATAAGTTCAAGCTGTCTCAAGAGAGAGAGAGAGAGAGAGAGAGAGAGAGAGAGAGTTCAATAAATACACGCAGAATGACTGTTTCAGAGGTGAGATATTTTATACTTTGGACCATTTTGGAGACTGGTAAAGTCTCATGTCAAGAAAGTGCCTTTCTAGGGAGCTGCAGTTACTGAGCAGTTGGAGGCCAGGCTACTGTGGAACAGAGGGTTACCCCTTAAAGAGTGTCCTCTGTAGAGCTGAAGCAGGACACAGAACAGGAGGGGAAGCCATGAGTCTGACATGGATGGCATTTGGGGTACCTTGAATGCAGTTGCCTCACAGAAAGGGTGGGGCCTTTGAAAGGTCATGTCCTGGAAGCCCCTTTGAGGGAAATATTGGTTGGATGTGCTGTCTCTAGAAGGTTCCTGACTCACTGTGTTACAGTGACATCAAGGATGCAATACACAAGTGTGTTAAACAAAAACAGTAAAGGCTTTGGAAAAAAGTGATATTTATGGGTTTGTCACCAAGTCCCCAGCACAGAAGTAGATGTTTGAGGGCAGAGCCGTGTGTATGGGACAGGATGCAGCAGCAGCTGCAGAAGGGTCAAGAAGAGAAGCCAGGAACGCTTCGAAGAGCTGCACAGGTAAGCAGGGAGTCTAGTGTTTGGAATGTCCTGGGGACAGGTGAGATAGTCACAACTTCCTCAGGCTGACCCTGCTCTATGATGCCCCCAAATGAACTAGCTAATTATCTGACAGCTAAGTCCATTCTCATCCCAGGCAACACAGAGACAGAGAGAGACTGAGAGAAGCAGAGGCTCCCACTGCTCGGAGCTTCAATTTAGTTTTCCCGTTGATGTGTGGCTGCCATGATGTGCATCAAACAAGTGCAATTTAAAACTCAGGAAACTCAGCTTTCAATAATTCCCCGCTAGGTTTCCGTCTGCAGAAGAGTAAATAACGCAAGCGCTACAAACGCTGCGAGCAAAATCTCCAATAACAGCTCTATGCTTATGAGAACTTCCCCAATTTTCTCCAGTCTCCACTGCTTCTCTCCTGACTTGGGTCTGTATCAGATTTTTTTTCCCCCTTTATTGAACATCTGCCTTGGGAGCCACTGTCACAAAAAGTAATAAACACATCAATCCGAAAGAAAAAGAGGATTGCACAGTCCAAACTACTTAACCAATCAAATTGGCAGCCAGGGGATGCGATGAAGGGGTGAGAGCTGAGAGAGACCGGCTTCCTAGAGAATTTTCTAATAATGGTACCTACCCAGCGAGGAAGAGTGCCCACACTGTACTCGGCTCCCAATAAGTTAATTAGAGCTTCTATCGCTAATTACAGATTTCAACCTTTGTTGTGATTTCCAGCCCTGGGATTAATTTGTAAGTTTCACTCAGCCAAACCCTGACAGTTCCCAATTCCTCTCCGCATCTTCCTAAATAGAAGGAAACGGGGGAAAAAAATCTGTCTTGGAATCAAAAATTATTTTTTTCCCTTAAAAAAATGAGCCCAGACCATAATAATGCCTTTCTAACTTATTACCCATGGAGTCTGCAAGCATGTATCAGAGACAGCGATCATGTTGTTTGCTGTCCCTGATGGTCCCCCCCCTCCCCACCCAAAGAACAACAACCAAAAATTATGCCTGAAAGGAAAAACAAAGCAATTTATGTTTCCCAGTAATCTTCTCGGAAAACAGCTCAGGATTGCATGCAAAGCAAGCACACAAAATCAAATCTTTCTCCGAAAAAAAAAAAAATCCTATTACAAATTACATTTAACTCAGGTGTGTATAGTTTGGCAGTTTTTATCCAATTGTAAATTAGACCAGTGTTGCCTGTTGGGAGGGAAAAGTAGCGTTTGAAACATGTCTTATTGACTGGGTGTAAATTACCTGCAGCGGATTTGTGAAGCAAATTCGAAGCAAGCGTGCCTCCTGGCAACATCATATTGATTGGGCATTGATATTCAGCTGATTTTTAAGGCAAAAAATAAATATTGTTTTAGCAGCAATTTAATTAACAAAATCATTGCACACATGGTAAGAAAATTGTGTTGTTTAATACAGGGACTTACGCTTTAAAAAAAAAAAAACAATTATCTGAGAAATGTAGTTTCACATGTAGATTAATTACCTATATTACCAGAAGTCTCTGTGCGAATTCACAGAAAGCTGTCTGATGTTTGTGGGCACCTGTTCATTTCTCCTCAGCCTCTGGAAATGAAGGCCTCACTCCTAACTGACACAAACACCCTGCTCAGCACTGGCCAGGATGGAGCTGTTCTTAACCAGAGCTCTCGAGGGACAGTTGGAAGTAGAGTTGGGGGAGACCTGTCTGCCAAACCAGCTCTGGCTTCCTGCCACTGTGTGACCTTGTGCAAGGTGGCTTCACTGTTTCTAGTCACCTTTCTTACAGATCAGCTCTCTGCAAAGCCAAGGGTGCTGGCAACTGTTTACAAACTCTAAAGGGAGTGCATGCCAATTGCTTTGGTGTAAATACTCCTAAAATTAAGAACAAAACAAAGATGAAAAACAAAGAAACCCCAAAACATAAAAAGGTGGGCCATGGCAGCTCACACCTTTAGTCACAGCACGTGGGAGGCAGAGGCAGGTGGACCTGTGTGAGTTCAAGGATAGCCTGGTCTACAGAATGAGTTCTAGGACATTCAGGACTGTTACACATTAAACTGTCTCAAAAAAAAAAAAAAAAGCAAAACGAACCAACAAAACCAAAATAAACAGGTTATAACTGAAACAGTAAATACTCTTAGCACATCTGATTTCAAGTCACCACTTTGACTTTCCAGATGGCACTGCCTTGAGCCACCCCCACCCCTCCACCTGCCCTCAACCCTTTCACAGTTCCAGAGTCGCACAGGTCTAGGGGTGTAACATGGATAAAGCCTCGCCAAAATTAAACTATACGTGCTCACAGACAGGAAGAGACTCACACCTTTCTTTCTGTTAATTCAGGAGTTATTTCAGAACCTTCCTGGATAACAGGGCCATTTTTGTTTTGTTTTGTTTTGTTTTGTTTCGTCCCAAAGAAATCTTTTAGAATTATTTATTTTATGTGTTTGAGTGTTTTGACCACTTGTATGTACATGTACTACACATATGTCTGGGTCGCAGAAAGCGTTGGATTCTCTGGGACTGGAGAGAGGAGCAGTTCAGAGCTGTCATGTGTATTCAAACCCGATCCTCTGCTAAGTCAGCTAGTGCTGATTTCACTATTATTATTATTACAATTGCTATTACGATTAATACTGATTAACTATTGAGCCATCTCTCCAGCCTGGCTAACAGGGTTTCAGTGCTTTGTATCATTGAGATAGTCTCATTAATAACATGACCAGAGTGCCTGGCTGTTTCTCGTTTTGATCGTTCGGTGAGGTAGGCAAGGCAACAGATAATCCTGAGGAAATGTCTTTTCTGGTTTCCAGAAATCCTCTAAGAAACTGATGAAAAAAGGAAAGCAAAGTGTGTGCATTGAAAAAGAAAAGAAAACCCAGGAATTGAAGTAAGAATGTCTGAATCTCAATAATCACGTCATCCAGGATAAAGACATTGCTCTGTGCTGTCTACCTCTCTACACGGTTGTACACACTTGTACACACTTGTACACATACATAAGCACATTGGGCTGTTGTGTTGAGTGTGGATGGCTATGCATTTGTGTATTTTTTTGTGTGTGGGATTAAACCTGAGTCTTTAGGCACGCTACACAAGTAGTCTACCACTGAGATATATCTCAAGCCCTCTCTATTATTTTTTATAAAAATGGCCCAGGCAAGGTTTTGTGATTATTAAGCAATAAAAATATTATCATTCTATCTAATCCGCCTGCATAATTTTTGAGAGCCACGTATTAATTGATCTCTCAGGACTTTATCTTTGGATCTTTAGGCTGTTTGGGGCCAATGAAAGACAACTGCACCATAGATTCACTTTTGTCTATAGCCAGACATTGCTGTGGAATCCAGAATGATAGTTGCAGGTTCTGCTAATATACTTAGTCAAGAAAAATAAAACAAAATACAGACTCATTATCAAAACCTGTTGTTAGTGTTTATGTACTGACTGAGCAACACTATCTGATTATTTTTTCTTGTAAGGCAATGGAAACCCATGCAGAGTTGGCAGTTGTCTTGTAGGACAGACACTACTGCTCCTCATAGCATGATCTGTGGGCACCCGGAAGACTCCAGAGGACCAGTTCATGATCCCTCACCCAGGAAGTAAGGAGAAGTACTGACAGGAACCCTAAAAGTGCCTGTCCAGAAGGAGCTAAGAGATGCGCAGATGGTGCCTCAGGAACGTAAGGAGCCCCAACAGGTCAGAGGACAGGATATTTGGAGACCATGGAAAACACTCTCACCAAATGGACTTTTTGCAAGAAATGGCAGCTGGAGGCAATTTCTGATGTGCTCTTTCAATGCCATCGGAGGCCATTGAATCCAGAAGCCGAAGTGCGCAGGGTGAGAAAGGGAGCAACTGATAAAGGGAGAGAGTGGAGAGGAAACACAATTGATTAATTAAAAACTCATATGAACAGCAGGGTGGGTAGTGCAGAAAATCAATTTAATGAGGTAAAGGGACAAATTCAAGACATTTTCCATTCTACACATGGGAAAGCTTGACAGATACTGATTTGTGCTACCAGAGACAAAACGACCCAAGACACATCTGAAAAACTTAGAGGTTGCCACTAAACGAAACAATGTGGGGGGCAATGTACTAATTATTCTTAGTGAAAGCAAGGCAGCAAACATAACTCATGCAGCTAAAAGGAGTGGAGGAGAATCAAACGTGCCAAAGAATAGCAAAAGCAAACATGACTGACATCATCCATATGTAGATCATACATAGGTCAATTCCCAAGTAAAGAGGCACGCAGATGGGCTGGCACTACTGAGTTCTCACACAGGGTCAAAAGATGCCTTGTGTGTTGGCACTGACATATGACCCCAGCACATTGGAGGCTGCGACAGGAAGACCACAAGTGCAGGCCAGCCTGGGCTAAGTATCAAGATGCTGTGTTAGGAAATTAAAACAAGTTGTTGATATTTGAATATCCCCATCACAAAAAGTGTTCCAGAACGCCGGGCGGTGGTGGCACATGCTTTTAATCCCAGCACTTGGGAGGCAGAGGCAGGCGGATTTCTGAGTTCGAGGCCAGCCTGGTTTACCAAGTGAGTTCCAGGACAGCCAGAGCTACACAGAGAAACCCTGTCTCAAAAAAAAAAAAAAAAAAAAGTGTCCCAGAGTGTTAAATAGGACTGAATATAGGGTTGAATTATACATGATATTTTTTATCCAGGAAGACTGTATATATTTTTTTAAATCACCACAGAATATTTACATAAAGTGTACTATTTTAGTCTAAAGTTTGGCCTAAACAACTTCAAAAAGAATCAAAACAGCTCTAGAAAATAGCTTTCAAGTTGAAACTAGAGTCCAATTATCTCCCCCAAGTTTGCAGAATTCTATGGAAATTTTTGGGAGAAAAAAAAGTTTAAGAAACAATCTGTAGTTACAGTGGAGACCTTAAAATAGTTCAGTGAATGTCCCCAAACTGTAAAGTAGTTCCAGAAACTGAGGAAAGAGAAGTGAAAGCAATCCCAGAGTGGCTCCACCCTTACCGATGCCAGGATGAAGGAACCCCAAGAAGAACTGGGAAACTCCTCAATATTAGAGAAGGGCTTGCCAGGCTGTGGTGGTTCATGGCTTTAATCCTAGTGCTTGGGAGGCAGAGGCAGGAGGATCTGAGAAACAGAAGAAGAAGAAGAAGAAGAAGAAGGAGAAGAAGAAGAAGAAGAAGAAGAAGAAGAAGAAGAAGAAGAAGAAGAAGAAGAAGAAGAAGAAGAAGAAGAAGAGGAGGAGGAGGAGGAGGAGGAGGAGGAGGAGGAGGAGGAGGAGGAAGGAGAAGGGAAGGAAGAAGAGAAAGAGGAGGAATAAGAATTAGGAGGAGAAGAGGAGGAGGAAGAGAAGGAGGAAGAAGAGGAAAAAGAAAAGGAAGAAGAGGAAGAGGAAAGAGAAGGAGGAAGAGAAGAAGAGGAAGAGGAAGAGGAGAAGAGGAGGAGGAGGAAGAGGGAGAGGAGGAGGAGGAGGAGGAGGAGGAGGAGGAGGAAGGGCTCAGCCATGGGAAGCCACAGCACTCAGCACACTTCTCTGTGACCTTCAGCTGAGTTCTGTCTGATGACTGACCAACCCCCTTGCCTTGAAGATGACGAACTGCACAACAACAGTAAAGTCCTGAGTTGGGGGTCGGTATAATATTAAACAAGGTAAAAAACAGCTGATAAAGACCCACAGGAAAGTTTTCTCTAAATGTCTTTCCAAAGTGATCATTTGCCTCAGACCCCACCATTCTGGGGGCTCAACACCTCCACACTCGGGTCTTACACATTCTTACTGTCATTGATCTGGAGGCTAGAAAGCTTGGGGCACTGGCAGACTTGGTGTCACCTTCTTTCTTAGTCCCCAGACCACAAAAGAGGCAGGCAGCTGTCTGGAGACTCCATTGTAAGGATGCTAATCTTGTTTGAGAGGGCTCCATCCTCCTGATTTAATTTCTGTGATGCTGTGGGTTTTAGTACACGACTTTTAGAGGGCCTGGTGCAGGTATGTCACCTACATATATAAAGAACTGAGCTCTAGTCCTCTCGTTTCAGCTTTTGGACTGGGAGGAAGTAAGAGGAACCAAGAGCCAAGCCATACCTGTATTTTGAAAGTGAGACCCACATGGTTTCTCATTTCTCTGCATCCCTCCCCTACTTTATTTATTTATTTATTTATTTATTTATTTATTTATTTATTTATTTAGCTGTTTTCTTTCCAGGGGGAGGAAACGTGATGTCTGGTATATAGTTTGAATTGTTTTTTTTTCAAATTCTAATTTGAGTAAAAAATAGTATAGCCTAATGTCCTGCCAAGTGCTTTGAGATATAAATGGCATCACAAATCCCATTTACTGAGCCTGGCTACTATTATACCCACTTTGCAGAAGATGAAGAAGAAAGCCGAGGCACAGAGGTTAGGTGTCTTTCCCTGGGCCTTGGAATAACAGAAGGTGCTAACTTCTGTCCAGTCTTCCTGCTACCCTCAGTCATAGTCATAAAACCTTGACTGATAGATACATCAACAAACTCCAAGAGAAAGCAACGTGGCTAACAGGAGATGCTTAGTGCCCGTGAACTTTGCCATCGAGAGCCTGCCCAGATCTGCGATTGCCTTTTCTCTTTAATTAAATGGGGGAAGAACGGGGTAGAGAGTGGAGGAAACTTGGCTTTGTCCAGCCCCTTCCTGCTTCAGTCCTCCTCGGAGGTGAGAGGACCTATCCCCCTGGCAGCCTATCACTCAAGCCGAGGCAGCCAATGACTTCACAGAAGGGTGCCGATGCAAATGAGGTTCCAAGACCTTTCCCACGTGATTTGCCCATGGCTGAGGACAAGGCTCTCTGAACTCCGGAATTCGTTGGTTTCTTTCTTTCTTTCTTTTTTTTTTTTTTTTGCCTAAGCTTGGCACAAAGATTTACGATCCAAATGTGACCACACTCGTCATCCATCACGATTAGTTACAATAAAATCTCTCTTCGTGTTTTTAAAAGCCCTTCGCATTACATTCCATTATGCAGTTAACATCTCGCAGATGGTCAGGCCATTGTTCACCCGGTGAACCATTTTTTGATGTCTGAAAACCAAAGTAGGCAACCAGCACTTGACCTTCCTGGAGGCCCTGGAGACCTGAGCCTGGAGCAGAAGAGAGAGAACAAAGAAGGGGGTGGGGGGACTGGTTCGTCTGCAAGTACTTGGCAGCTGGACTAAAAGGAGCGGACAAAGAGGATAGGCTCAGGTGACCCGCCTCTTCCTCGCGGGAAGTTAACCTGGATGCTCTCTGGTACCTGGTATACCTGGCCGCCCCTCCTCTAAGCAGCTAAACTGCACATAAATGCAAACCTGAGACATGACACCCCCAGGGAGTCCTGTTCCCAGCCTTCAAGAAGCATTTGATCCCAGGCCCTGCTGGGAAAAGGTGAAAGGACACTATAGACAGCACCAGGCCCGTGAGCTGTTCCCTCCTCCCCACTGCCCACCCTACCTTGGACTCTACTAGCTGGGTTTGTGGACTGACATTAACTGCTAGGCTCTGCTCCCTGCTGAGTTTTGGGTTTGCAGTTTGTGGGGGACTCTGTTCCGCACACCGTGGGCAAAGTACAGAACTCCACCCCTTGACTTGACCACATGACTTTGATCAGCCAATGACATGTGGCAAGCCACAGCGCTTTAGGCGCCCTCCCAGAATTCTGCTGGTTTCCCCTTTGTGGTTGACCCTTGGGATAGAAGCTGCTTCCTCCGGGTGGATCCTGAAATTAAAAACTCCCACGCAAGTTGCAGTGACCGTCAGCTGGCACTGGTGGGAGCGAGTAGTAAGCTATGTTGTAAGCTGCTGAGATTCTCCGGGTGTCTAACCACTGGTAATGTCTTGAAGTCCAAGAGGAGGGTTCACTTTTGATGGTCTTCCCCGGCTGATGCGCTTCTGCTCTGGACCGTCTCCACAGATAGTATCTCAGTCCCCATGCATCTCTGACCCTGTCGCAGCCCTCGATTGACAACCGTTCCCCTGCAGTAGTGGCTTTCTGGCTACAGTCTGCAGGTCTTAACTCCCAGCTAGACTGTGTGTCAAACCGTGAAAACAGATTGCTGTAGTTAGCTCTTTGTAAGTGTCCCTCAAAGACTGTCGCTGAAAGCTGGGTCTCCAGGGCTATACTGTTCACAGGGATAGCTTTGGGGGGAAATGGCTGGATTGTGGAGGCTCTGGGCTGTTCATGCACGAATCCATTAGAGTTCTGGACTGAATGGACGGACCATTGAGAAGTGAAGAAAACTCTGGAATGTGGGGCCTGGCAGGAGGAAGTGGCACTGTTGGCATTCACTTGAAGATAAATCTTGTTCCCATCATAATCCCACCAGGAGGTGAGCAGCTTGGCTCCAGGACAGGTCCGGGAGCAATGGAGCCAGTCAACACGGACTGAAACCATGAGCCAAGTAAACCCTTCCTCCTTTAAGTGGGTTTCTGTTTTTGCTGTTTTGTAACAGCAACAGAAAGCTGGCTGACACAGATGAGGCTGTCTTATGCTTAAGCTGCCTTCTAAGCTGTCTCACAGTGTCTCACAGAAACCCACTGTCCCTGCACATGGACCCTGGGTAGCGGGCTCTTCCCATCTCTCCTTTCTAGCGTCCCTTCCTCTCTGTGTGACATGCCCACCTGTCGCCTAGGCCATTATTCTCCTTCTCTGTCCTGTGACAGAGTTCTCCCTAGAAAGTTCTCCCACATATCTGACCCAGGATCAATACAAAAGCCGCTTCCTCAGAGGGGCCTTCGAGGCCCACCTGCCTTCCTGTTGCCCTCCATTTTGGTACACGGGGGCTCTAGCCACCATGGATGACTACTTCTCTGTGAGGTTACTTCCTGTCTGTGTCCTCCTCGCAAAATGAATGACAGTTGCTTTTCCATTCATGTGTCCCCAAGGCCTGGTACATGAGTGCTAGATACACATTTGTTTAAAAGAAGGAAAAAAAAAAACCCACCTCAAAACTCTCTATGCACAAATGGACTTGAGTCAGCCTTCTTATTTTATGGTTGAAGGGACTGATTCCCAAGGAGTTTGTGCCTGGCCAGGTCCTGAAGGTAGCTAGTGGCTAAGCCTGGAGGGAACTCAGGTCCGATGACCCCATTCTGGAGCTTTTCTTGGCTACAACACACCTTTTTTATTCCACTGCCAGATAGCTCATCTCCTTTTCTTCCTTGTGCCTGCATTTGACATCCAGTAATTCCAGAAACTTCCTGATGTCTACTACATACTCTCTCAGTGTAGTTCAAAACTCCTTCAATCCAACCTTTGGCAGTGAAATTCTGACCATGTTCCCAACTCCCTGTTTATTAAAGGATGGTAATAATGAAAGCCAGCATATGAAGGGGCTGGAGAAGTAGCCTCTGGTTAAGTGCATACACACTGCTTTTGTAAAGACCCAGAATTTGTTTCCCAGCCCCTGTGTTGGGTTGACTCACAACCACCGGTAACCCCAACTCCTGGGGATCTGATGCTCTCTCCTGGCCTCTGTGAGCACCAACAAGTACATATCACACATGTGCACAAGCTCATTCTGTGTGTATGTGTCTGTCTGTCTGTCTGTCTGTCTGTCTGTCTCTCTGTTATGCATGCATATATGTATGCCCACTTGCACATGTGCATACATACACACACACACACACACACACACACACACACACACACACACACACAAACTCAAAAACAGAAAAGCCAGCACTCACTGAGCACTTGAATATATGAACTTGTTCGTCTCCTCAGCAACATAGCAGGCAGGCAATGTTACCATCTTCACCTATTATATCAAACTGGAGACACAGCGTGGTTGGCTGGAGCAGTTAGCTGGGTTTGTATTGCTGTCACCAAAATACCAGACTGAAGCAATTTAAGGATGGAAGGGATTATTGTGGTTCGTGGTTTCTGATATTTCCACCATGCTGGGAGATCTAATCAGTTCACCATGGCTGAAGATAACCTTCAAAGGCCTGTCCTTAGTGACTGTGGCCCTATCATCTAGGCCCCACTGATGGCCTCCTCAGGTAACACCAACAGCCTGGGAACACAAGCTCAGAACATTTCAGATCTCAAACATCATAGTGACAAAACTACCCAAGGCTGCAGACTGGTTACTGACGGTGGTGGCTTAGCTTGGATGTGGGCTCATGCAGCCTGGCTCTGGACCCTGAGCACTTCTGTGTGATCCTAGCCTGGTCAGCAGCCTGGTGGAGCTCCCACCAATAGCACACACTCAATGAGAAATAGCCTACGTCAGTATCTTGCAAGGAGACATCTACATTTTCAAACCTAAGACAATATCATGTGTTCATTTTATCAAGGTTCCTATGGTATTAGAAAGAGAAAATGGGCTCTGGGACCAGTCAGACCTGGGATTCGAACCTCAGCTGTCATTATTGAGCACTGACTGTGTACCAGGAACAGGGGCAAGGACTTAGCATGCACTATCTCATTTAACAGATGAGGAAACAGGTTTGGAAGATAAAGTCCATTGCATGATTAACCAAGCAGGAGGGGAACGTGGCAATTTAGACAGTTTGATTGAAAGATACTAGTTGACATATTTGATCTCTCTGAATCTGATGCAAGCAAGTCGTTACAAACACTCACGGAATGGCCATGTAGTGTCTGGTACCTAGTAGGCCATCACATGGCAGCTACCCATTGCTAGGAGACTCCACTGCTGGGCAAAATTGTTCTCTGGCTGTAACTGCCAGGTTCAACTATTAAGCAGGTGTGGACTTCAGGGACTCTCGAGAAAAGTATCGACCCACAAACGACCTGCCTAAATCACTTGAAAGCCATCTGCAAACAAAACACCCTGGAGAAATCATCCGTTGTCACCGCTCCTTCACCTCCACGGCCAGTGGTGTCAGACAGCAAACTTCATTCCCTAATGTGTGTCCTTCCCCCCACCCTCCACATCCTCAACCTCTCTGTGTGCTGGTAAACAGCGTGGGGACAGGGTGTTAACCTCTCCAGGCTTCCTCCCAGCTAAGGAGAAATGGCACTCGGGTGCTGATCCCAAAGAGCTCCAAAGCTGATTCATTTGCTCTAGGTCCCAAGAAACAAGAAGGCAGAGTTTCTCTGCTCATGCTTCAACCGAGCATCTTGGGGATGTGCTGGTGAGGCTGGGAACATGATTGACCACCTCAGCCACGAGCTCATCAGACTCCATTTCCTCCGATCCCTCCTGTCATTCTCTCTCCTCCTCAACAGGGAAGCCGCAACACTGGAAGGCTTTGCTTGGAAAACATTAGCGTTCTCCTCCTCTTATCTATGGCAAATCTATTTTAGCACCAGCTATGCGAAGCCTGCAGGCTGGAAGCTGGCAGGGGAGAAAGAATCCCCCAAACAGCTCAAATGATCCCCCAGGCAAACAGGAAGGCAAAGCCTAACGTTAGGGAAAGCTTACTATGGTACAGACTTTCTCATGAGTCCAAAGCAAAGTGGAAATCCTCATTTTGCTTGAAGGTAAGGCAGTACAGAGAAAGGCACGGTAGCCATGCAAGAAGGTTCTAGAAGCTAGTCCAGAACTAGAGGCAGAACCTGGCATAGACGAGAGCTGTATGTCAGGAAAATCACTGGTGGATTGAAGAGCAGAGACAGAGGTAGCAATCCCCAAGTGAGCCATGTGTCCTGTTGAAGTAATTCAGTCCTGGGTCTTCAGGGGTCCAGGAGGATTCATGTATTTCCAACCACTGTAAGGTTCAGGGGACAAGGATCACTCTGATTTTTCTAGAGGCATGATCTAAGCGGTGACAAACACTAAGGACTCAGAATTTGGAATTACGTTTGTACTTCACCCTCTGCAAGACCTTGGATCAGTCAGAGGGCTGTCCAGGATCTCTGAATCCTTCTTTCAAAAAATGAACATACCAGATAGTTCATTTTCTAGACCCTTCCAGCTCCACATTCCAGGTTTCTGGTCCAAATTTCTAGAACAAATGTCCTCTGAGATGTGAGTTGGTGGCTCCTTTGCTGAGTCATCCTTTTATGACAGAGTACACTGTGATTTCCCCTGCATCTCCTCTTCTTGATCAGCCTTGAATTCAGAGGTGGTTTTCCAAAGGCCTTGGAGTTCCTGGGCAGTGAATGCTCAATGAACTCCTGAGGGAGGTTTCCTTACATGCCATCTGATGTCCCTGAGTGGCATCTCCAGGCAGCTTTGTGGGAGACATCCCACTCTGTGCACTGAGGATAGAAGGAGCCACAGAGGACCGGGGTACAGCATTTCTGGTCTCTTGTCAATTCCATGGATGTGTGGCCTTTGAGGACAAAGACTACTTTGGGAGAGGACACAGCATCACTAAAGTGAGTAGAACCCTACTCCTGCACTGGAAAATGGATTCATCTGAAATCCTAAAATATTCATCAGATAATGTGGAAAAACTGGCCTCTGGGAACCGGGCATTATCTCCACAGAAATCGTTAGTCTGGCAGCTGACTCTTAGTAAATTTGTCTTCATAAAGGGTCAAGAGTGAGGCCTTTGGGCTGGGGACAAGGAAAGAAGGGCCATCAGGAGGCATCTTCCTCTCTGACAAGATCTTCTCAATTCTCTTAGAGCAAAGTGTGAGGAGAGAGAGGGGCCAGGTGTAGGACCATGGCTTCCAAATGGAGGGAACCCAAGTTTCATTGCAGCTATGTGAATCTTTTAGCTAAATCCAAACTTGGCTCAGCCCTGGGCCACCAGTATACAGGTGGTTATCGGGAGAACCGTCAGATTCATTCATCAGGGCCACTGTCCTCCCTGCAGAGTAGGGAACTAAAAGAAAAGATACCTTTCTATGACAGGAGACACAGCCCCCTGAAGCTAGGGAGGTAGCCAGAAGCAAAATGAGAGGCAGGAGAGGTGGACTGAAGAGGTGAGGACAGCAGCTACCCCTGCTTTGCCCATACCCGCTCACAGCACTGCTGCAGAAGGCGGCCACACTGCCCTGTTCCTCAGACCCACTGTCTAGCACAGACACAGCCTAGGAAGACCCAGGAGGAAGTTACAAAGATGGATATTACACTTCCTCTCAGTGCCTTCTCAGGAGACACAGGTCTGCATCCTGGACCTCCAGGGAGGACAGGAAACCGCTGGTCTCTCATCCATGTCCAGGGTACACTACTGAAGAGCTGCAGAGCCTCTGGCTGTCGCTTGGTACCAAGACAGAGGTGGTCAGGGCTTGTCTGGACAGACGTCCCTCATCTTAGCGATACAGTGCCATGCATATTTGCAGGATGCTGGGGGTCAGCGGTCAGTTCTACTGAAAGTCTAGGTCCAGTAGCACCGTTTGGGGCTTCATGGCTTCTCTAGGAGCTGTTTAATTGAACCACTTAAGTAGGAGCGCCTCCTTCAAAGACAACAACCAGATAAAGATGTTATAGGAAGACATCCGTGACTTGGATTGTGGCCGTGGGTTGCACGTTCTTTTGTGAGCTGTTACTGTGCTCAGTTTTAGGGGTGCCTCCTCTCAAACCCTCACCTTCCTCACTGAATTCTGATCTTGTGTCGTTGGCGATCCAGCCCTTTGTGAGGGCTCCTCCTTGTGTAGAAACAGCAAATGCTCCTGGGATGTCTTGCTCTTGCTAATATTAATGAGTACTTGGTTGTAAGAGGCATCATGAGGAGGGGCTCTGGGAAAGAGTCAGGTGACACTTTGAAAGGACAGGGGGAGGAGACCAAATTCTCTGTGTCACAATTTAGCAAATCTGCTTCTTTTATATTAGTGAAAGTGAACTAGGCCGGGTGGTGGAGGCACACACCTTTAATCCCAGCACTTGGGAGCAGAGGTAGGCGGATTTCTGAGTTCGAGGCCAGCCTGGTCTACGGAGTGAGTTCCAGGACAGCCAGGGCTACACAGAGAAACCCTGTCTCGAAAAACAAACAAACAAAAAAAAAGTGAACTAGTCAGTCAGTGGGAATAGAAAGGATTGTGGGGGATGGAGGGGACAGTGACAACTAAGGAGTCATATACACTCAACAAAGAAAAAACCAAAAAGAAAACAAAACAAACAGATAAGGAGAAACAGGGATCGAAATGCTGGTCCCCTCCGCTCAAGGCAGTGGGATGGTGACAAGTGTCAGATGGATGTGAAATGTCAGAGCCCTGTGTGCTACAGTGGGAACAGCCTTCTGCTGGAGCCTCAGCAAGCACAGAATCACCATGTGACCTAGCCACCATAAGTCTGGCTATACACACAAAAGAATTGAAAGCAGGGACTCCAGAGTTTGCGTACCTGTGCTTAGGGTGCAGTTCCTGCCAGCAGCCAGAAGGAAGAAGTTACCAATACTCCTCAGATAACAGAACAAGCACTCGCGGAATATTCTTCAGCCCTTAAAAGGAATCAAGTCTGATACATGAAACATGGGTGAATCCCGAAGACTTGATGCTGTGTGAACCGTGTCAAACAATGAGTGACTCACCTCACACTCTTAGACACAAAAAGCAGAGCCATGGTTGTCAGGTGCTCCAGGGACAGGCAGGAGGAAGTCACTGTCTTACAGATACCAAGTTTCTGTTTAAAGACATAGAAAGTTCTGAAGATATATGGTGATAAAGACTGCATAGCTTTTGTGGACGTATTTAATTCTGCTGAATTTGTATACTTAAAAAAAAAAAAAAAGGAAAGAAAGAGGACCTGAGGGAGGGCTCAGCAGGCAAAGGTGCTTGCTGCTAAGCCTGAGGACCCAAGTTCAAGACCTGAAACTCACACCATGGAAGGAGAGAACAGACTTTCACAAACTGTCCTCTGACGTCGTAAAAGGAAAAAGGTTTAGAGGAAAGAAGATATTTTATAGTTGGAAACTCCGGCTTCTTTTCTTTTCAGTCTAGGAATCCAGTTATAGCTACGGCTCAGGTTAGAACAGAATACACACACTTTGGGACAGGTTGGGCCATGCTGCATAACAAACATCCCCATAATTCTTGTCCCAGGCTCCATGTCTAGCAGGAGCTGTTTGCACGGCTCATCCAAACCCTTCAGGAGTTCCTGTGGACAGAACAGCATACATCCAAGGGAACACGGTTTCCTGTGGTCTTGAACCAGCAACCTGGATGCTTTGATTTGGATATGAACATGCAACATTTACGCTCAGGAGTCCTTGGCCCACCTCATAACACACACCTAACTTGTGCTCAGAAGGCAGAGGGCTAGAGGTCCTGGTAAATGCCAGCTTTGATTGCTGCAGTCTCTCATCACGTCTTGCCCCCTAAGAAACACCCCACCCTACCTTGCATGATGGCTGAGGCAAGCAAACTCTAGGGATCCAGCAGTATACCAGGACAGATGAGTGTCTGGAAGCCAGCAAGTCCTTTGCCTGCCCCACTGAGAGAGGAAACTCTCTCAAGCTTTGTTTCTGGCATCTTAAGTAAATGCTAGCTGGGATGACATGTTTACAGCTGCCAAGGATGATGCTTGCTGTGTCCATCAGCCTCATATTTTTCTATCTCTCTCTTATTACCTCTATCTCATCCATCTCTCTATCTCATCCATCTCTCTATCTCCTACACATACATATACACATGTAGTATCAGACACAGATAGAGATAGAGATAGAGATAGAGATAGAGATATACAGAGACAGAGACAGAGACAGACACAGAGACAGAGACACAGAGACACAGACACAGACACAGACACAGACACAGACACAGACACAGACA
>JANHMN010000018.1:17641621-17682735 GCA_030674055.1 Rhabdomys pumilio | reverse complement strand
ACACACACACACACACACACACACACACACACACACACACACACACACACGGTACATATAAATGCAGGTAAGCGAAACATTCATACACATGAAACAAACAAATGAATCTTATAAATAAAAAAAGAAACAAAGTCCCTTCACCTGTCTGCTATACCTTGACCAGTTCCTGGTAGACACAGCCCCTCCTCCAGGTCCATTCTGCCTCTGTTCTGAGAGGGCTGGAGGTAACTGGAAAGGCCAGGAAGCTTTCAGATAGCAGGACGGCTGGGACATTTGACTTTTGTCTGGGACCAAAACTCGTCTTCTTTTATATAATAACACACAGACAAAAGTTGTCCTACCCCTGAGCTACCATCCAGCACCAAAGAAACAACAGTCCTCAGCATCAAAAAGCCAGGGTACCGTCCCACAGTAACAGTCAACACTCTTGGGTGGTTGCTATGGATCTTGCTGACTTTTGTGGATTTTCCCCTCAAGCAACTTTGTGCTGTTGGTACTGTGAGCAGCTCCGTTTTGTAGAAGGAAAACAGGGGACCAAGAGACTGGTCAGCTTGCTCACAGTCAACTGCTATACACGGGCTTATAGCAGGGCCCTGGCAAGCTGTGTGTTGAACTCCATATGTGACAATCTCGCCACTGTACAGCAGGGGTCTTGCCAGGGTGCTGGGCCAAGTTGTATAGGAAGTTACGGGGTAGGGATGGATACAGCTGAGGTCAAGTGAAGAGAAATGGTCCTCCTACTTATGAAAGCAGCTGTGTCATTGACTCTTCTCATCAGCATAACAGGAGGCCCAACATTTGTACCTCACCGGATGCACTGTATCGCCGTGGCTAAAATGATTACCACCCCTGCATGTGTGTGGTGATGTCTCCGATACGTCATCTCTTTTTAATTGTTATTTTGTCTAAGCACATGTTTCAACTGCATGTATGTCCATGCACCTCATGTGTGCCTGGTGCCTACCGAGGCCAGAGGAGGGCATTTGATCCCCTGGACTGAAGTTACAAACAGTTGTGAGCCACCATGTGGATGCTGGGAATTCAATCCAGGTCCTCTGGAAAAGCAGCCAGTACTTTTAAACCACTGGACCATCTCTCAAGACAGTTTGAATCTGTGCTGATGGCTCACGTGTGTGATGCTTTCCTCCTGCTTAGAGGCTCCCAGCTGATCTTCTCTGGCATAACGTCTGGGGGCAGCGGCTCACCCAGTGCAGAGCAGATGGTGCCTAACAGATGATGCTATGCTTGTTTGTATTCAAAAGACACATGGTGCCATGGATCCGCCCTGTGCCAATGTGGCTGTCACTGTAGCATCGTAGGACTGCCCAGTGGTCCTGTCTCTATGGCTCTGCTACCTGTGGCACTGTGGAGCTGTGCCCTCCACCATGTCCCTAAGCTCCATGCTGTGTCCCCAAGCTCTCTGCATGTAACATGGGGATGGCTTGCTTATGTTGTGTGCCTCATTTGTGTGTGTGTGCTGAGCACAGGCAACCTAATCCTCCAGTTAGGTATTCCTGGTGTGGTTCCACCACCCTAGAGGCCTGATGACTCAGGCCAGTGGGGTCTGAAGTCAGTCTTGACAATCTTAGGTCCAACAGGCCCAGCAGTGACAATGGGCTTTCCCACTCCTTTATCTGCCTCCCCTGGCTAAAGCAGTTTATCTTTGGGGTTTTATCTCTGGATAAAACCAGAGAGCTGCGTGTGGGTCCACATACTGAATACCATGGTCCATATAACAAGAATACCACTGGGCAGTTTAGCAATGCTATGGAGACAGACACAACGGTGCAGGGCAGATCTACAGAGACATGACTGAGCCTCCACCCAACAACAGGACCTTGCACGTTCCTTCCTAGGGTGCTTCCTTGGCCCCTTTAACTATAGATCCAACTAAGGCCTTCTGTAGGCCTCTATGCCCTGACCATTGGCTCACTCTCCAGGGCTCTGGTCTTGTACCTCCTTGGCCACTGTTTATAACTGACCACAAACACCTGAGCCTACCTTCCCTCAGCGTTATTTTCTTACCCACTGCTAAGGGTCTGTCACAGTCATGGTCATCGTACCTGGCCTTATGTCAGAGGCACAGGGCAGTGTGGGATATGGGGCAAAGCAGGTACCATGGGAGCCAAGATGAGGGGGCATTTCAGGGGTGAAGGAAGAATAGGGGTGATTTCCACAGCTCTGAAGCCCACAGACAGAAAACATCAACAGAAAGGCATGACTCAGGGCCTTTTTAAAGTAAGAAATGGCCAGGTTAGTTTTGTACCCTCAACTGTTTATTGAGCACCAGTTAACTATCAGATAAAGGCTTCCTGGGAATGTTAATTCTACTGAATGGCTTTGGGGATATGAGATGAGGCTTTAGTGTGGAATGGGACCAAATAGAAGCAAATGTTTGGTTCTGTAAGCTTGTCTTCTAGTATTTGATAATTTAACATAAAGGTCACATTTGGCATGCCATGTGTTCAGAAACACTTTGACAACAAGAATGGAGATGGCCAATATGGTGGCTTCCAGGGGCCTCCAAAGTTGCAGTGGAGAGAGAGGCATTGTGGAAGGCAGGCAGGGCAACCTTGGAAAGCCTGCGGCTCCAAAGAACAGCACTCAGTGCACCATGAGAACAAGAATAGGGCAGCAGAGAGTGAGTCTCGCTGTATATCAATGTGGAGCAAGTGAGCTATTTGTAATTCCTAAATCTAAATCTAAAAGCTTGAGGCTTTGGGGGCTGACCACCCGTACTGAATAACAAGTGGTGCACACTTCTCTGGAGAGACTGTTTCTCCCCATCTCAGCATCCTTCAGTCGTTTGCGGTTCTTTGTGAGACTTGAGGCTTCCTGGGCTTTGACCCATTTGCCTTCATGTGTCTCCTGCTGTCCTTGTTCAGCTCGTTTAGGAAGTCATGCTGGTGCAACTGTACATGTGTGTGCCGTACTTTAGGACTACATATGTATATCCACATACATAACGGCATATAATAATAATCCATGGGAAAAAGAGGCCATGCATTTGAAAAAGAGCAAGGAGGTGGGTATGGGGAGAGCTTGGAAGGAGGAAAGGGGAAATGATGTAATTATATTATAATCTCAAAAAGAGGAAGGGGAAGGAGGAGGAAGAGGGGGAGGAGGAGGGGGAAGGGAAGGGGAAGGGAAGGGAAGGGGAAGGGGAAGAAGAAGGGGAAGAAGAAGGGGAAGGGGAAGGGGAAGGGGAAGGGGAAGGGGAAGGGGAAGGGGAAGGGGAAGGGGAAGAAGAAGAAGAAGAAGAAGAAGAAGAAGAAGAAGGAGAAGGAGAAGGAGAAGGAGAAGGAGAAGGAGAAGGAGAAGGAGAAGGAGAAGGAGAAGGAGAAGAAGAAGAAGAAGACGACGACGACAACTGGGGGCTTCTGAGTAGTACGTCTAACCTAGAGGTAGAAGCAGGTATACATCAGATGTAGTGTGCTGTAACCCAGCACTCAGGAGGCCCAGGCAGAAGGATCCTGAGCTCAGAGCTAGCTTGGGATACAGAGCAAGCACCTGTGTCAAAAGAAAAACAGAGAAACCCTTGACATACCCCTCCTCCAAAATAACACAAAAAGCGTAGCAGCTGTGTGTTGCTGGCCCTGTACAACAGCACAGTCAGTCAGCCCTGAAGCCACAAAACACAGGTACACCCTGCACTCTAGAACATTCCAGAGTGAGATAACCACTCTCCCAAGGAAGCCTCCTCTCTTCCCCCTCCTCTCCCCTCCCCTCCTCCTCTTCTCTTCCCCCTCCCCCCTTTTCTCCTCTCCCATCTCCTTCCCTCTCCTCCTCTCTTTTTCATTTTTTAATTTAATATTTTGAGACAGGGTCTTTCTTGCAGTTTCTGAGGCTAGCCTTGTCACTCTGTGGTGTAGGTAGGTAGGCCTTGCATGTTTGTCCCTCTCACGCCTCTCCACTGAGTAGCAGAGATGTCAGGCCTGGGTTACTGTCTCTCTGAATGATCAGCCTGGCTTCTTTGAATCTCATATCTCAAATCATGAACACATATCTCAGTGGCTCACTCAGGCAGTGAATCTTGCCCAAGTCGCACAGGCATTTGTGGCTGATGAAAAAGCGATTAATGACATACAAATTATTTTCCAGGCTGACAAAACTGTTCCTTTCTGAGCTAGAACTGGGAGTGAAAAAAAAAAAAAAAAGACCATTTCAGTAAGGGACCCAGAATTGCTGTCTTCAATAGAACACAGGTTTATGTGGGAGGCTGAGTTCAAACGTATTGTTTTCAAATTCCACTAAGCAGAAACTTGAAGCCCAGTTTACATCACTCACCTTTTATAACCCAATCAATCCCGCTGGGGCTTCATTTGCCCCATCTGTAAAATGGGTATGATATAGAAATATGTCTGCCTGGGATACATGCCCTTGTAAATAGGGTGAGGATTCTCTTTAGCCAAACTGCTCCCCTTCTCCCGCACTCTCAGGCCTTGTGTCAAAGGCAAAGGGCGGGAAACAGAAAGGCTCTTTGGGAAGGTCTTGTGCTCTGCTCCCTTACAGTCTTCTGCCCTTCAGCTCCACATGGTCTGGGCATGACGATGTACACTGTCAGAGTCACTTCAATGCTGGCCTCTGCTGGGCCTCATGCTTCAGAAACAGTTCCTCCCTAGCTTTCCAATGGAGGCTCTCAGCAGGAATGCGCCTCCCTTCTGCAGCGCAGCTCACTCAGTGGAGACAAAGAAACAGGAGAACCCTCGCAAAAACATAAAAAAGTAACAACCCCACCCAGGCTAACCTTCTGAAACTCCACCAGTGGCCACATGGCTTTGAAAACTATACCCAGTGCTTTTCTGGTCAAATGAAAGCAAGCTTCTCATGGAGGGCTGGAGACAGCAAATGGGGCCGGAGTCATACACAGTTAGTTTCAAACTTACATTGCTGCTCATGGGGAGAAATCAATGTATGGTATATTAAAAACAATCACCGCGGCCCTTAAATGATCCAATAGCTTTGAATGCACTCGAGCTAACGGGGGCTGTAATGGCTTCTGACAGGTCATCGCACTGATCAAGGGGCATGTATGAAATACACTGCCTACTAAACTCTGTTTTGATTTTGCAAAAGGAAAACTAAGCATCCACGGTAAACAGGGCTGATTGTACAGACAGTCCCTGGGATGCCTCTCAGCCTGACCCTGGTCGGGAGTTGTAGAGGGGGACAGTGGGAATCCTATACACCTGGCCTGCCCCCAATTCCTGCTCTAATCACTGTAATCAAGGGCAACCCACTGTCAGAAGAGCTGGGGGTGGGAGAGAAAAGGAGGGGACCAGGAGCCGGGGTTTCCACGACGGGTGAGTTATCAGCTGTAGCTTTGCTGCTTTGAGACACCGATTGACCTATGGTGGGGCTTGGAGGCTGCTTTCTCCTCATCCTTCATTTGAAAAAAAAAAAACCGGGGTCATCTGTGGGGACAGCCATTTTGCCAAGAAGCAAACGGAAGCGTATTTATCTTCCCCGAAGTGTCTGAGGCTCTAGGATAATTTGATGAAGAACAGAATGCATCTGTGCTCAGCTTTGGTATCGCAGCAGGGTGAATGGAATGGAGTTTGAAAAACAAACCAACCAGCAAGAGTAGCTCGTAGCATACTTTTCATGGCTGTTTGGGGACGTGGCTGTGCTGCTGCTGAAGCTTCCAGAGTGAGCCACATGTCACTGCATTGCCTGGTCAGAAGCCAGAAATGTTCCTGGGCACTTAACAACACTCTCCGTGGATCTGCACGGGCTTGGGTGCTTACGAGATACCTTCGTTTAAGAGGAGGCAATCACACAAAGAGCTCAAACCAGTGAGTTCTGAGGATTCCTCTGGCTTAGGATGTATTTAGAAGGGTCAGATGGTCACTTTGATACTGGTATCATGAAGGGAATGATGGTTGTTGATCTCTGCCCCCTTTAACTGCAGAGCTGTGAATGTCCCCAGGTGCCAGGCAAGTGCTCTGCCATTGAGGTGCCTCTCCAGCCCCATGGGTGATCTTAATGTGTCACCAAGCAAGATAGTGCCAGATTGGCCCAAGGGCTTGGTTTCGAACCACTGCACTTTTGGGAAAGTATTCCCATAGAGTGGCCTTGGGCTGGTCTAAGGCCAGCAGGCTACCACCTCCGCAGGCTAAAAACAAAGAGAAAAGCCAGGTGGAAAGCCCGTCGTCCTTTGTATCGGAGCCGGGTTAGCCAGTAGCTTTTGTAAAATTGATGAATTTTGTGTAAAGGCAAGCGTAGACAGGCAAACAGATCTGTATCTGCTGTGATCCATTTAGCCCGACACATATGTGCGGGAGGACTGGTTCACCTCAGTTCCTTCAGGACTGATGGAAAAGTAAATGAGGACCAAGTCATGCCCTGCGCGTCATTGGAAAAGAGGTAGACGGTCTAGTGGCGGGAGTTAATTAATGCTTCCCTCCCCCGAAGCGGATGGACCCTCGTCCTTAGGCATCTGAGTCGATAAACAATTGTTGTACACAGGCCATCCATTAGAAGGTGAGGCAGGACTGTTTTTAAGCAAATCTGAAATTGCCAGGGGTGACCTAATCCTGCTTCGGTAATGGCAGTATGAAGGAATCATTTTTCATACTATCTCATTTATAAGAAGTTCCAGGCCATCTGCCGAGAAAAAAAAACAAAAACCAAAAAACAAAACCAAACCGGAAGCCGTGAAGAGCAATCGGGATAAATAGGTGTTGGCGGCATTCTCTTCCCCTTAAGCAAAACTGCAGCTAGCTGCGCTCTTTCTTGGTGACTATTGAATATTTTGGTTGGGGTATCATCGACTATGGTAACTGACAGGAACTGAGTGATCACTGACAATACTATGGGGCTCACTGACCATGCGTGTCTGCAGTGGTGGGACACAGCCAAGAGTTAGCTCACTCACACCTCCATCTTCCCCCCCGCTGTGTCAATCTCAGAGAGGTCAGCCATTTGCCTGGGTCATAAAGCAAGAACCTTGATGTTGGGGAAATAGGTCCATGATTGCTGGTACTCCCTGAAGACCTACGGGTGCCACTGTAAGTATGAACCTGCTGGATCTTCAAGACCTGCTCAGATCCCAGTCACATCACTACACCTCCTTTTGGTAGACAGGTGAACGGGGTAGGTGGCCTTAGGATCACAGGTACACCGACTAGCACAGACCCAGAGAATCTGTACCCAGAAGCCTCGACTGCCAGCTGGACATCTTGGGAAATCAGATGGGGATGTGTGGAAAGGAAACCAGCTTCCGATTGTAGGAAGATTTAGGCTAGATAGCAGAATGTGCTGGCGAGGTTCTGAGGGGAAGGTGAACCATGAGGTAAGAAAAGAGGACGTCAGAGAGGATTATAGGTCTGCCTGCTTGGGCCTTGGGAGGACACTCTATTTTGTCACTGTACACACAACAGAAATGGGAATGGGCTTCTTCCCTGGACTCGCCAGCACACTCTGGAGTCTATCTGAATCTATCTGGGTGTCTCAGGGGAGCAAAAGTATTTCTTTTGCTGACAACCCCTGAGAACAGCCCCACCACCCCAGTCCTGGGTACTCTGGTCCCCTTTCAGAAGTCATTACAGCCGCCTGCTTTCTCTCCAACCTCTCCGAGCCGCTGACTCTCCGTGGCTCTCCCAGCAGTCTCGGTGGCAGTCATTACAACCCGCCCGCGCCTTCCTCCCTCTTTATGGTTGTCAAATTGATTTCACCACCTCGATACCTATGGCTCCCAATGAAACTTAATTAAAAATACCATTTAATCACAGAGTAACAAAGGCAAACTGGATAAACGGCATTACCACTTCAGCGCCTTTTAATCCACGCCGCTCGGCTCCATCTGAACCTGTTTGGATGAGAATTGCCTTTTCAAATCAGAATCCCCTTGTCTTCCATGCGCTGGCCTCTGACAGATCCACAGAATAAACAGTATTTAGCGTGGCATGAATCCAAATATATGCAATTTGCCCAATGGTAAAATCAGCCTTAACTAGAGCAGGCAAAAAAAAAAAAAAAAAAAAAAAGTTGCACTGGAAAATACCTTCCCTGGAAACACACACAAAGCCTGCGCCCCAGCATTAGACAGGGCTCATGCAATCTCTCTTCTGGCACCCCTCCATTCACTTAGTGATGGATTTAGAAGCTTATTACTAAAACTGTGTCACAAGCCATGCCATGACCCCACTTCTTTTTGTCTAGAAAACTCTGTCAGGCAGGAGGCTGCTGGTTAGAGCAGGAATGAATGGGCTGTTCTGGGTGCTACTTGGCGTGGACTCCACACCCTGGAGGTGGCTGCTTGTGTCCTTTCCACCACATGGAATTTCTGGCTGCCATGATTCTCCCTGGAAATGAGCCTGTTCCTCCCCATGACCTTAGGATCCAGGCATGAGTCACAGCGATGGCTGGAAGCATAAAATATCTCATCAAGCAGTCCCTACCTGCCCCTGTGGGAAATCCCTCCGTGCTGTCCAGGGAACTCGGTTTCCATTTCTGCTCTAGGAGGGATGGTAGGACTCTCCTGGCTTTCTCTGCCTGGGCCACCAAACCCCTCTCCTTTTTTTTTTTTTCTTTTGGAGCCACCCACAGTGTCAGCGTCTTTGTGACTGCTATCCCTTCTGGAAAGGTCTTCCCTCCCACCCCTGGAGAATCTACCAGTTCTCTTCATTGCTGGTTACAAGTTCCCTCCATGCCTCCCTAGTTGCTTCCACTCCAAGCACAAGTATCTACAAGGATCTTGTCACAGTTTCTTGACCATCTCCGGATGACAGTATAAATCCCTAAGTGGTCATTCTGTATACCTTGGCAGACAGAGATTGGCGGTAGTACCTAACCTAGGACTCCCTAGAGTCTTGGAGAAAGAAAAATCTACTGCTGGAGTCTGGAGAGAGAAAGGCCAAAAGCCCCACAACACCCAGTGTAATGCATCTTTTAGAGCACTTTCCTCAACCTGATCTGTCAGCCGTGAAAGGCCGGTAGGAATTCCGTTAGGTGCAACTGCAGGATTTGAGAACCTCCTTCACCCACGAAGCAAGGCCAGCCCCACACTGGCAGGCAAGGACACAGACACTCTTGGGCTTCTCATCTTTTAATTCTTTATTGTGTATGAACGGATGCACACAGCACGGCAGTACAAGCAGACCATGAACACAGTTCAATGGGAGACACGCGGACTGAACACCACCGCTTCCTACTACAGGATGTGAGCAAGCAGGTTTAGAAAGCACTGCTGGGGAACAGGTTTACAAAACTGTGACAGGGAGCAGCGGGGTCACGGCAGAGCACAGAGGTCACAGACACTGCCATGCGATTATGGAGACCCAGGGGCTTACAGGTATCCTGGCTTCTAAAGGGAATGTAGACATTTTTATTTTATGTGGAATCTCCCAATTTTTAATTTTGGCACCCAATGAAACTGAACAAAGAAGAAATATCACAGGGCCTAATAAACCACAGAGCCAGATGGCTGGGAATGGGGAGGGGGTGATAGGACAGCCTGTGACATATGAAGACACCTATACCCTTACTTAGATCATTCCATTTTACCCTGTGAGAATGTACCTCACCTCTCTACTGCTGAGGAAGCCCTGGCTCAGAGACAGAAGGGAACAAATCAAGGTCTGAGAGCCTTGGGTCCCTGCACCAGGAAATCCTAGGTGCCTGTGGAGTGCAGCTTCTGTGGCTAACTCTAGGCAAGAGGGCACCTTAAATGGAATCCTGGCTCAGCAAAAAAACACTACTGTTCTGTGCCCTTCCAAATGCAGGGCTCAGCCAATAAAGAAAATCATGGGCTAACTGTCGTCAACATTTCAGCCACCAGAAGGCTTCAGGTCAGCAGAGAAAGATGTGGGCCAAACGAGACACAGACAGCAAAGGACTGCAGACTCGGGGAGGAAGATGGCTTCTTCCAGGTCAGCTCACATAACGACACTGGTACGTATCGGATATTTAGCAGTATGCCAGAAATTACTCTAGTTCTGTAGCTCCGTCAGATCATGTCACTGTCGTGTTAGGAGTTGGTACTTTTGACACCTCCCACCAAACAGATGAGAAAACTGAGACCCAAGGACATGCATAGGTCACAGAGTAGGGTTGGGGGGGTCTTAATCCTGGCACTTTGAAATCAGAGTGCAGGCTTAACATCTGTCCATGGTCTCTCTGATTCTCTGACGTCACTGGGTTGAGAACTGGGTCCTTCAAGCCCCATGTCACCTGCCATCAGTGCCTATGAGTAGGGTGATTCTAGGGAAACACTAACTCCACAGAATAGTGTCCACAGCGCTGGCCGCTGTCATTGGATCAGGGAAGCCCCATAAAGACAGAAGGTGGCTGTTTCCTTTGAGGCTCCTTCCTCTTCCTGTGTGCAGTGGTGCATAGGGCTCACGGCCCCTTCCCTCACAGAGGAGGGAAGAGGTGACTGAGGTGATTGCCTTTCATGGCTTTTTTCCACGTTTAAGCTGCTACAGAAAACTATGCCAGCTCATAAGTGTGAAACATGAAAACATCTGTATGTGTTGTATAAATCGGCAGTCACCAGCACACACCAAGGCAACTGAAGAGTGGAGTTTTATGTCTGTGCAGCCATGGTGAGCCACTGGCTGCCATCTTGGATGGTCTAACCACTAGAAGCCATGGTGAGAAGCTGGGATGGATGTCTCTAGTTCTGTCATCCCATGGCTAGGTCTAGTTCCGGTCTCTGAGGGGGCCAGCCAAAGAGGAAAGCAGGTGAGGCTTGTCACAGGCTTAGCTCATCCCTGTTGCTGCCTTGGTGATAAAGGGGCTCCCAAGGGGGAAAAATGAGTGAAGAATATTGGGGGGAGGGAGGAGTGCTCTAATTTAACACCAAATCAGACTAAAACACGATAACTTCTCAACATTTCAGTACCTGTGGACTTTGTTCTCTAGCTGTTTTGAATTGGAACCCAGGTCCTACAACCTCTGGTTTGAGAGGACTCTATACTACCCTTGTCCAAGGTTTGGGGAGGAAAGCCAAGAATATCTTCTCCTTCTCCACCTAAGACTTGTACTTCCTCTAGGATCTCGCTTCCAGAAGCTGGCCTCTGAGCTCGGAAACCACGTCTGTGAGGTCAAAGGGCAGAGGCATGGAAGGGTCATCCTTCTCCCAGTATGGCCGGCAGTCTGGTTTCTGCTGTGCTGGTAAAGTCCGGACGATTCGGGACTGGCACCTAGGATAAGAAGAGCAGGTAGTTAGTCCAGTGGGGAAGTATTGGAAGCTCCAGGCTTCTGGAAAATGTGTGGAACAGCACTGGCAAGTGCACAGGAGTCGCTGTGAAGGCGAGCGTGAGGCAGGAGCAGGGCTGCGAGCACACAGCACACACTTCTCAGGAAAATCCGCCTCTCTGAGTGCTAGAGCTTCAAGTTTTTCCAATTCCCAGATTTGTATTATCTCCAGTGGCTTCAGGAAAGCCAATCACCAGGGAAATTGAGTTACTCTGCCTTTAAAATGGTGAATTATTTTTTCATTATCTCAACAGTTATTTAAAGTGTGTGATTAAGCCATTATCAGATTTAAATGTTTGTGGGATTTCGATGTATTACTAGATTACTGGGAAAGATTAAATTGAATTTACTGCATTAAAACGTCCAAGAATAGATTAAACAATATTACAGACCAGGATTGACTTTGGAGATCCTGGAGATTTACAAGTGTCCCAGCTTGCTGCGCTCAGAGAAAAGGCACTCCAAGGAGAGAGAGGTTTATAAGGATATATGCAAATAGAGGTTAATAATCATTTCCACTGATGAATAGGTGGAGAAACTTCCACAAAATTAAATTAAGAGGCTAGCAAGAGTTAGTCCCCAAGGAAAACACTTAAATCACGGTTTTTATTAAATGGATTATTCATCAATAGTAGAGAAATTAATTATCATATGCAGCTAAATTATAGCCTGGTAGGAAAAAGTTGGGGTAACATCCTCACATCTCTGAGGCGCCACCCTCTTGGAGAGTCGAACGCATCTAAAATTGGGCTTGGGAAATGCTTTGGCTTCAGCTCTAGTTATCTGAAAAATGAGGGTCATAGAAAAAAAGACACGGATGTACTAAGTAATGAATGATTTCTTACAGGCAGAGCGCATGCACCAAACCTGTGTTTCCAACAGCTGTGCGGGTGCCCCATCCCTGCCCTCCCTCTCACTGTCAGTTGAAGAGTGGCCACGCCCACTCCAAGTCATAGGACTGGGTAAGATCCTCAAGGAAGGACGTGTCTTCTCTAGGGGATTATTAATGGTGAGGAGACTCCCAGGGGAAAGCATACTTCAGCTTTATACCTATTTTCGCATGTGGTTAATTGCTATACCGGCATCCTATGCACTCAGTCCGTCGTACATTACACGTAACATTCCAATATATCTTCTGCTCTCTGCATCAGACCCTGATAATAGCGTCTGTTAACATGCACTAAGTACTATTATGTAGCACACCACTTCATAAATAATAAGATTAGCTGACCTCGGGGCCCCAAGAAGAGTAATGTGTTTAAACGTTCTCATTATTTATTTAAAACAAGAATTAAAGCAACAGAAGCAGATTCTGACAATCCTCTTAGCATAAATATTCAACTGTTTGTGCTGATAAGCACATGTGGTGTGGAGGGGCAGAGGGCATGCTCTGTAGCCTACTTCACAATGGGTGCTGGAGACTACATGGCTTGCTGTTACCCTTCTTAGGGTGCGTCTCTGCAGCTCCTGTGACAGTCTCTAAATCACTTGAAAAAGACGAGGGGGAGTTAATATTCAAGAGAAGCTGCGACTAATTACAAAGGGACCCAGCAAAGCTTTTTAAATTGTGCTTTCTCTCAGCCTCAGAATCGCAGAGTAATGCTCAATTTACTGGGCAGGGAAAGTTATTCCAAATTGAGCATTTCAATCTCACAGTGGATAAATTATCCGTGCACATATTATCCTGCTTGGCAGATTAAAGGGCTGTGATAAGTGTCGATCCACCTAGAATATCATAAGGTTTGTAAAAAGTCAATAGAGATGCTTTCTCAGCTGTCAAATGGTTTTGCCTCCTCGCTTTGAGAAAGTATTAAAAATCTTCAGACCCATGGCGGAGCCGTGTGCACACTGGTCTGTGCAAGCATCCCAAGGCCTATGGCGGTGCTTCTGGGCAAGCTGCTTCCCAGCTTGCTGCCACTGTTCTCACCAAGGATGCCTGGTGAGGGACCCACCTGGTTTCATACAGACCCTGGCAGGCGTGGAGCTCTGTGTGTGTCTGTGTGTGCATGTGTATTTACAAAGCCATTGACTTCATATGGGTTGGAATGAGAACTGTTGTTGAGTTTCTCTGAGATTTTAAGATTGCTGTAAAACTCTTCTCTCAGTGGCCAGCAAGAGGGCTAAGCAGGGTTTCGTATTTGAGCAGGAACACCTGGCCCACCCCACTACCCCCAGCTACAGTCTAGTTCAGGGTTATAGCAGACTGTGGAAGAGTTGAGAATGATCTGGGGGCTTCTGCCCTTTCGGCTGCTACTGTGGCTCTTGCACACATCACTCCTGTCTGTTGGGGTCACAGTGTCCCTAGGCGAGGCAGTAGGGCAATGGCAGCATCATGGGTCATGGTGGATCCTCTGGAGACACTGCTTCTGGGGGACACATCATCTGGGCAGTGCTTTATCTTATGGAGCTGTGGGCTCCTGTCTGTCTAGTGGTGATGACAGAAATAAGAATAACAGCAGTGGTCCAGGATTCTATCTATCTCCTGGTTTTCAGTTACCCACAGTCAACCAATGGAGAATTCTAGAAACCTTTGTTAAGTTTTAAGTTGTGCACGATTCTGAACAGTGTGATGGGATCCTGTGTCCCACCCAGGATGTGAGTTACTCGTGGTGTCCCTTGTAACCATGCAAGTACACTGTATGAGCAACCTGGCCCACACCGTCACGATCTGGAGTCAGAGGGCAGACAATCCTCCTGACATGATGTCAGAAGGTCCACAGCGGGCAGAGGCTGCACCAAAGCATCATGGTGGTGTCACCCATGTCAGCCTGGCTCATCACTGTATAGACCTCACAGCAGGGAGGCCTCAGGGTGACTGAGGGGGACAACTCAAATTCATATCATTTCTATTGCAGCTCCGTTAAAATGCTTCTGTTTTGTTAGTGACGGGTGCTCATCTTTTTCTGTGCCTGTGTTTAAATTAACTTTATCCTAGGCATATATGCCCAGAAAAACTGTTATTATTATTAACCATCAATTCAAGCATGCCTGAGGAATCTAGGGAAATATTCTCTATAGGTTGTTGTTGGTTTTTTTTTTGTGTGTGTGTGTGTGTGTGTGTGTGTGTGTGTGTGTGTGTGTGTGCATACAGTAATGACACTCTGACTGTGGTTTGCTGTGATTAAGTGAATGAACAGAGATAATGTTTGGAAGACCACTGAGCTCATAACTCAGTAACTATTAAATATCACCACTATCATTACTGCCACCAGAAGTGCCACTGAGGAACAAGTGATGCCATCAGAGTCCTGTGTGTTACACTGTGGCTCTCTCCTCCTTCCAAAATCCCTCAGTGGGGGCCTCTGGACGGGTTCTCTAGGGGAAGCTCAGCAGTCCTGGCATAGTTCTTTGTGACTTGAGTCAAATGGCCTGTGGCTTACCCAGTCAAGCTGCTGTAAGTTTCCAGTGGCTGGCTACAGAGCACAGACTTGGAAGGACCAGTAGCTACCAGTCCACACTAAAGAAGGGTGCTGGTTCAGGCCTTGAGTGGCGGCTGCTTCGAGTGGGCTTGCCACTCACAGGTGCCCATGCTGGGCTGTTTCTTAGCATGCATATCATTTATCTTACAGTCCCTTTCACAAGGGAGGGGCTCTATGTGCCTTGAAACGTGTTTTAGAGATGCCAGGCATGGTGATGCTAATAGCACCTTCTCTCAGTGATAGGGGATGGGGTAGGAGAGGCGTGAAACTCGATCTGGACAAAACCAGAACCGACCTGAGGTCTGAAGCAGGGGCTGAGGGAAAATTCTCTTTTGCTCTGTGCAGCCCTGACCTTCCATGATCATTTTCCTTCCCTGCCACCAGAGGCAGGGTTCTAAACCATATTGTCTGGTGGAGAAGGCTCACAGGACACTGCACACTGCACCTTCTCAAAACTTTATTGTCTGACGTAGGGATTTTGTTACCTGCAACCCAAAGAATCTGATGATGCCAGACAGTCTTCCCGCCTCAGCCACTGCTTACATCTATAAGACCCGACCATGCATCCACGTTGCTGCTGATACTGTGCAGCCTGCACGCCAACGATCTGCGTTTGAAATTCGGAACTTAAGGGTTTTTCCTAGGAAATAAGCCAGTTTTCATGGCCAGAGCTGGATGATCTTTGCGGACCATCTAAAAGACCCTACTCAACTTAGGGTTCTTCCAGCTCTTACTGTCTGTAGCTACCCAGCATGGAGGCCATAGCTTCCAACGTCCGTTTTCATATGGAAAACTCCATTTTTTAGATGCTTCTGGAGTTAGCAAGTAAACATGGATCTACTCAGAAAATCCTGCTCCTCTCATGAAATACTGAATAAAAAAAACCCACAAACAACCCACCACCACCACCAATCTACAAGCCCTTCATCCGCCTTTCCCAAATTTCCCTGGCTTCTATTCAAGCGACTCACTGGACCATCCTTGGGCTCTTTGCTGTTCAGGATGGTTCTCCCTCAATGACCCAGTGAGAGAAGAGGATGCTGGCTGGTCCAGAGGTCCTGCAGCCCTCACCCTGAGGTATAACTCACTGATTTCCCTCAGGGCTTCACTCACAGCTGGGCGATCAAGATGGCAGCTACATTAGTGAACACTGGCCACCATGCTAAAATTAACCACTTTAGCTAAAGTGTGTGTTAATTATGGGTATGCAAGCAGTCAATAAAGGTTAATGCAAAAGCCAGAGGATAAATTTCTTCCCTTATCGTGTCACTTCACAGACTAAATGACCAACATTATACTTTGTGTTTTTAATCAATAGGTTTTACAGTAATGTGCTGGCCATTGATTTTAAGAAAACACATATGGTCATCCTCCTTGTCCCTAAATTTTGCAACAAATAGAGGAAGGCAGGTAACATTTCCGATACTCTCCAGACAATGATAAGGGTCCAGGACAAATGGCTTCTGCTAATAGACTCAGGAAGATGGACAACACACACACAAACTTCATGGAGAAGTACTGTCAAGCACAAGCCAAGAAGAGACAAGAAAAATGAGCCACCAAACGAGAGTTCTTTACTGGGAAAGAGGAAAGCAAACACCGAGGAAAATAACTACAGTCTGGTGTTTGAAAGTCCAGTACAGGGTGTTGTGGTTCCCCCACCCCACACTGTCCTTGCAGAGAGCTGGGAGAGATGGGAGGGGCTGGTGTCTAGATTCCTATTTGTCTGAGGCCCGCCCTATCCTAGGTTAATGAGAGGCAGGCAGAAGTTGAATGGGCCCAGACCCTGAGCAAAAGCTGGCTGCCCTTTGTATTACATCCTATCTTTATCATGGATTTCCATTTCAATCAAAATGGGCGCTGTTCATCAGCTACTTAGCTATTCTTGCCAAACTGAGATCTATAGGTGAGGGGGATGAACGTTTTTTGTTTTTTTTTTTCTTATTTTTAGGAACCTTGCTATAACAAATGACTGAACAACCTCACTTTTCTTTCTTTTCATCCTCAGGACTTTCAAGTTCTTACTGGTATTATCTACAGAAATACCTGTTTATCCTTCAAGTGCGGCTTGCCCTGTCTCATTATAGCCTTGGGTGACCTTGAGAACATATCTCAAATTCCTGGGTTTCTTGGCTGTTATATGAAGTGCACGGTCCTCCACGCTGCTTGATCTCTGGAGATCAAGACCCTCCACAGTACGAAAGGCACACACAAATGCAATCATGCCAGCATACCAACCTCCTACAAGGCACACATCCTAGTTCTAAAACGCAGCTGATAATGCAATGTTATTTGGGAAGCCTCTCAGCACTTGGAAATTTTTTTAAAAAGTAATTGATGCTTCAAAAAGTGAGACAAGTTTAAGATTTTTTTTTTTTTGAGACAGGGTTTCTCTGTGTAGCCCTGGCTGTCATGGACTCACTCTGAAGACCAGGCTGGCCTTGAACTCAGAAATCCACCTGCCTCTGCCTCCCAAGTGCTGGGATTAAAGGTGTGTGCCACCACTGCCCGGCGAGACAAGTTTAAACTAGTAACTTTACCAGAAATCTCTAACGACTAATGAAGTGGGGTTTCACCTACAATGAGGAGGATGGTCACGCTGGCTAACGTTAGCTGGGAGACCGCTCTAGGATCCCAGCCAAATCCAAATCCATTCTCTCAAATATACACCAGTCTCAAGGCTTATGGGGCCTCAGGAATTGACAAGTGTGTGTTTGGGTATATGTATATAAAATATCTGTGTATACATACATACATACATACATACATACATACATATGTATCCATATACATATAAATATACATATATAGTGCACATATATACATATGCTTAAGTATATGTATACATAGGCATATGTGAACATATACCTACATATGAAAGAGAGAATCTCAGTAACTCAGGGTAGCTTTGAACTCACAATCCTCTTGCTTTTTCTTTTTCATGCTAGAATCAGAGACATGCCAGTCTCTGTAAAAGTTTGGTCCTGAGTGCCCCATGCTCTCAGAAATAAGATTCAGACGCAAAATATATTTACAAATACCCTGGCCATATATCTAGGCTCTTCTCTGACTAGATCATAACTTACTATAACCCATTTACTCTAACCTACATTCTTCCACGTGATTGGTTACCTGTGCTCAGGTACCACGTGTCTGTCTCATCCTATCTTCCCTGGTGAATCCCCTATGCCTAGCTCTTATCCTAGAATTCTTTCTGCCTCCTGATATCTCACCTTCTATTCTACTCTTTCCTATAGGCCATAGGTTTTTTAATTGACAGGTGGTTCATTCATACCATAAACAAGATATTCTCTCTACAAGCACCATGCCAGCCTAAGGCTGAGATCACTGTGTCTCTGCCTGCACACATGCTTACCACTGAAACAGACAGAAACAAAGCACAGTGGGGCCTGGAAATAGTACAATGAAATGGCCCGATGTCAGATTTTTAAATAGTGGCTTTAAGGTGAACAACATGGATAAATCCCTTAAACTGTCCACGTGCAGGAACCATGCAGCCATGCTGGACAGAAACGCTGCATCACTCTGTGGCAGATGTGCAGACTCTCGTTGCCCAGAGATGCTGAGTCAGGCAGGTATTTTCATAGCCACATGATCTATGACTCATTGGAAGCCTCAGGCCTATAAGAAAGCCATGCCTCTTTCAGTCACTATTCCTTCATTCTTTATACTGCTCCAGATACCTGGGCTTTGTGGGTTAGTGGGGCTCTCCCAATAGCAAGAACCTTCAGCCCTTTGCTCTGCCTCTTAGCTTCCTGTTGATCATGAAGTGAGCAGTTTGTTACATCATGTTCCTGCCGTCATGATGTCTGCTTCACTACAGGCTGGATGGGGCAGGGCCAGCCAAGCATAGGCAGACACCTCTGAAACCATGAGCCAAGATGTAACTTTCTTACTATACACTGTTGTTTATCAGAGAATTAGCAGCAAGATTTTTGCTTTGTTTTTAAAGGAGAAAGAGCAATGAGCTTTTCAACTCTGGGATTCTAAGAAGAGACTTTCTTTGCTAAGGGCTTCTGGTCTCCCTGGATGATGGAGCTGGGGCAGAGAGAGAAAGGTGCTCATACAGTGTGGCCAGATCAGGAGGTAAAGAATGGGGATGGAAGAGCTTTCTGCCATTTTAAGGCAGGGGCATTTCCTAGTCATGTTAGGGCCCAAAGGCATCTGCATTCTCCTTGCAGGGGTCTAGAGGAGTGCCATACCCTCCTTCTATGGCTAATGTGGAACTGCCTTGGCCAGAACTCTGCCCCATCCCCAGCCTAGGTGATTACACTACATGGTCCTCACAGCACCCCCTCCTCCTGCTGCTCTAAAAATGGCTCTCAGAGGTTTGCTGGGGTTTTGTTGCCACGAGAGATTGTGCCACTGTTCCTTCAGTGACAACTTTTAGATCAAAGAAACAGCAAAAACTCTATTGAAAACATAAAGGGCCACTAGTACTAATGCACACTGTATACAGATACCTTGCACATTTTCTATTCGAGTGTTTTGTCCTCAAGAAGGAACTGAAGCTCAGAAGATTAACAAATCAATCCAAGATTCTATAGCCAAACATATGATAGAGTCCGGATTCAAAGCCAGAATTGTCTTGACTCCAAATCTTATGCTCTTTGTACTATTCTAAAATGCAGACAATGAAAGAATCCCTTGGGCATCTTAATAAAAAGAGTTTCCCAAGGACATAAGCCCCAAGTCAGACTCTCCAGAAAAGAGAGTCCCGGGAATCTTAATTTTTATGTGATTTCTAGGAACAGGCTATTCAGGACAAACACTGCACCATGTAAACCTGCCCCAAAGGACCACAAAGATACCAAGGCAGAGATGTAATGGGGTCGGGGGGGCTAGGGGGGATGACACAGGATGTCTTTGTGTTCACACAGAACATTGGATTCATCTCATTACAGAGGAAATCAGAGACAGGGTAGCTTTTGTAGATATTGCAACTGGGCTTGGTAAGCAGACAACTGCTGACCTTCCAGGGTTCGGAGTATCCAACAGGTCCCCCACCTTCAGGGATGCTGGCAGGCTCACAGAACCACTTAATACGTGAGACCGCTTGGCCCACCTCTCGGGTGTAAATCCGGGAGGCAGAAGGTTGAGAATAATTTTATCCCAGGTTCATTTGTCGGCTTGTCAGTTGCATAATGATGGTGATGAATGGGCTACCTTGACAGCGAACATTTAGGAGCTGCTGACCTTTGATCTCTGGTCACATGATAGGGGCACCTGAAACCTGCATGACTTCTACCTGCCCAAGGGTAACAATATAAAGGTCAAATGGGTTGGCGGTTCTATGTATCAAGTCTGAGGCAACTTGGTTGGAAGCTTTAAGAGAGGCCGGGTTGGGTTCCCCAGCACACAAAGCTATGGACGCACTGCAGAATGTGCTTGACAAAAGATATACAATTTCAAAGCAGGCTGGAATAGCTTTCCTTGCAAGGGAATAGAATGAACTCATTATTTTTAAAGGGCAACAATGAAAACAAACACTTTGGAAGAAAATATATTCTGCCAGTGACTCAGCCGTTGGGAGGGAAAGCACACGGGCATATGACTTAATGAGTGTTATTAATGCCGTACCTGCCGTGGCAGAAGGTCCAATCGGATGCAATTACTGGAACAAAATCCCCACTGGGTCCGATCAAGCCCTGCTTTCAGCCATAAAATACGGTCTCTCCACTGTCCTCTGTCAGCACAGCACCCCACAAAGGGCTGTGATCGACAAAAGATAACCCTTTCCAATTTCATGACTTTCCTGCTGCTTGAAACCTAAGTCAAGATTGCAAGGGACAGTCTCAAACTTCAGAAAGATTCTAGAATAACTTAGGACCAGAAATTCAAGTCAGTGTGGTTTTTAGATGAACTTATAACATTTCAAAAAAAAAAAAAAAAAAAAAAACATTTCTTCCTGCAAACCTTAGGATTTGGAAATCTTTGGAAATTTTAAGATTTTTCAAATCTTTGGAAAACTTCCATTTAGTCAGAATCAGATAATAGTCATCACATGAGTAATAAACATAGTTATAAAAATAAAGGCCAGAGAGTCAATGCCATTCATTTCCCAAACCTAGAAATTATATACCCTGGGCAAGAAGCAGATGTCAGAGAAAAATCTGATTTACTCAGAGGGTCCAGTTTTTACAAAGGCTGCCTGCAAAGTCAAAGACAGACAGACAGACAGACAGACACTGGAGCATAATCCATTCATGCTCTGGAGAGATAAGCCAAGGAAAGGACAATGGCTTACTAAATGGAAAGCCAGCTATTCTGACTTAGGGATGAGCATTGGAGTTGTAAGCTGTGAAGAAAAATCTGAGTTGGTGGCTCCTCCATTTGCTCACCTGTCTGTCCATCTCCACAGCACTGCTACCCTCAGAAAGACTTCTGAGTAGCCTTCGTACCTGAGGTTTGGATGCTGAGAAGCACCTACCTACGTTCATTTTAAGCCTATTTGGAACTCGAGGCCCAAGAACATCTCAGAAGTCCACGGTGCTTGCGGAAGGAAGCTCTGGATCACCTAACACTAAGTGCTGAGTTACAGGCTCTGCTCAGACTCCAGAGAAGATGGGGAGGGCTCAAGAGAGAGGTGCCTGCTCACTAAGGGCATACCAGACTTCTGGTGTGGATTCACACTTTGCACGGACTTAGCACGTAATAAAAGTCAAAATCCTCCAGGCATGGTGGTGAGTACCTGTGATCCTGGGCCCTGGGAGGAGAGGGGGAAGAGGAATAAGAGTTTGAGGTCAGCCTGGGCTACTGTGGTCCAGAAGACCCTTCTCCATTTCCTGTTAACTTGTCTTCAATTCTCTGGTTTTCTCTCTTTCCATTGATCTGCGTGAGCTTTTGGCTCCATACACACTGGGTTATTTGCTCTTCCTTTGGCAGGCCAAGAACATGCTCAGGGTATTAGTATGTTATTCCCTCCATGAAGCACTCTTGTCTCCACTGTCAACGGTGCTAGCCTGCCCGCTTGCCCTCTGAGTTACTGCTTAGACTCTGAAGAAAGGATTTCTGACTGTTTTGCTCACTGCTATAGTCTCAGGCCTGGAGTAGACTTGAAGACCTGGGGACACACTAAGAGCTGAAACCCCTTGTGCTTGAACTACACCGGTGAGATGACTCTCCCTGCTCCATGACCCCAACAGCAGCAAAGGAGAACATGTGGCACGCTGAACGAGGTGGTAATAATAATGTCGTTACTACCTGTGGACAAGAGGGTTGTGGTGGGGAGAATGTGGGTCTGAGAATCCAGGACATTGCTCTGCCCACTATTTTACCCTGTGTGGCTCATCTCTATGATGAGGGGTTAGGTAAGATACCCCTAAGAATCTCCCCAGCTCAGAGCAAAGATCCACACACACTATTTCTCACCACTAGGATAGGACAGAGTTGTTATCTCAACTTTAGAGACAATCAATTGGGGGCCTCGCTCCAGATCACAAGGCCAGTACGTCATGCAGACAGGAGCTTGGTTCACTTTTCATTCCAGCATTTTCCTCTTGTGGTATAACTGGAAGTACCACCAGCCACTGTCATTGTGATTTGAAAGCCATATTTGCACACAGGCCCTAGTTTTCTCAGAGGTAATACATGTGCAGGGAAGTCTCCGCTGTACCACTAGCCAGAGCCTAAGCTGTCAGTGCATGGCAGGTGGAGGGAATTACTCCTTTGCAGTGACCTTTGTGGTTGTTGATGTAGCTCTGTAGCATTTACAAAGAAGAAGAGAAGCCCAGAGCACAGCAGGAATGAACTCAGCGTTCCCCTATGGCCTCTGCATCAAGTCCCACCCTGACTTCTCTCTAAGATGGACTGTGACAGGGAAGTGTAAGCTGAAGTGGACCTCCCTTTCTCCTAATTTTGTTTTGGGTCAGAATGTTAATCGCAGCAATAGAAAGCAACCTAGAACAAGCAGTAAACTAGATAAGGGTCCAAGTTTTGTGGCCCCTGTATCGGCTGCTCACAGAAGGTCTAGGAGTTATGGTTAAAGAAGATGAAAGTTCATCACTCAAGAAGTCCAGGGTGGGGCGGATCCCAGGATTTACAGGACCCTGTTGTTAATTCTATGCTCTGCTCTGCCACCCACAGATGAGTGCCTTTCTTGAGGCCCAGTGTATTCTAGCCACCATGCTGTAGTCCCAGGAAGGAAGGAGAAAGGGAAGAGAGTGGAATATGCCCTTCTTCATCGTTCAGGGATAGCCAGCCTACAAGGGAGGATGGAAAGTGGCTGCTATGTCCCTTTCTTTCCTATTGGAACTGAGATTCTACAGTAAAGGAGGAGAGAGGGCAGGAGGAGGAACCAGGGCTTTTCTGCTATGGTCTGTGACTCAACAAATTGGAAGACAGAGTGTTTGTAGAGACAAGTGCTCTGAGGCTGTTAGGTGGGTGTATGGGGGCAAATAGGAAGATGCAGCAGGCATTGGCAGGGCAGCTTTAGACGGTACTTTCCTGAGGAAGAGTAAGTTAGGTCATGCTGGCTGGAGGAGTAGAGGGCTGAAGATGGAGTCGGTGAAGACCAGGGTTTCAGAGGCTACCGTGAAGACTCTGCTGTTCCTAAGTGAGGGCTGAACTGTTGGAGGGTTTTATGTGGGGGTGGGGGGGGGTGCGACCTTCACCCCAGTGCTTTGCAGAATGCCTCCATGAGAAGAAGCTTCTATGCTCGTCCCTCAAATAGAACTAGAAAAACTCACAGAGGATCTTCCGTGAGTCCCATTGCTCCCAGCACCTGCTCTGGAGCTGAGAGGGAGGCTAGACTCCGAGCCTTCTTGTGCCCACACTGTTCATGAATTGTCTGTCCCCTTTGTACTATGACAGAAGAGACAGGCCAAAGCCTCCTGTGATCCTGAGTCCCCACCCCAGAGCTCTACAATATCATCAGTTTGTGGTAATATTGCTTTCCTTTTCTGTGTTGTGGATTCAGGCTGAGGAAGAGGCCCAGCCTTTTATGCCAGGGCCAGCTTCAGAGCCAGCACTGGGCTGGTCTGAAAAATGACTTGGCTTGCAAGGTACTTTTACAAAGAGAGCAGACTGAATTTTAAGATCCCTAACTGAGGTTTTTAATGTGTGCCTGGGGACACTATTTATAAACAGACTTCTCTGGAACCTTGGGAAGAAAAGAAACTGCCAGAGAGATGGCCTTAGGGGAGTACTGGGGTTCTCAAACCTTTGGCTAACTGGGCAAATGGCCTGTTCTCTGGTTTGGTCCCTGGGAGGGAAAGACAAGGGATTCAAGGCATTAGGTTTTCTTCTCATCATGCTCCCTGGCTAGGGTGGGTTCTTCAGGGCCCTGGGCACTTGAGCCTGTAGTTCCTTCACTGTTCAGGGGTGACCTCATTCTCCTGGGACCAGCATTTGCTTGCTTGTGAGGTGACCCTGAGGAGGACACTTAAGTAGCATTGTCTCATCTGTCAAGCCGAGACAGCATGGAGACCTCGAGTCACATCTGGTAAATACTGAAGGGCTGACCACCTCAGCTCATAGCCCCTGGCTCCGGGAAGAAGGTTTTTTCCCCCCACACGACAAATGAGCAAGGCCATGTCCTTGCCATGATGTCTGGTAGTGATGAGGGGGTGAGGTGGATGACAGACTCTTTGCACAGACACCCAGAGGCCCTCACTGTGGAGCCTGGGCACCTTCTCATTTGCCCAAATCCAGAAGGTCATAAGGAATCAAAGGATGACATCTGCTGGAGCAGTGTGTCATTAGAGAGGAGTCTGGGAACAGGAGGCCATTACAAGCCACCTTCCAGCTTCTGAAAACAGGGCGATTAGCAGGGAAGCTCTGCTTCTTTCCAAGCAGGGCAGGAGACGGGCAGTTGGGAATGGCCAGGGCTGGGCGGTGAGTCAGGCCAGCACAGTGAGGCCTGATTAGCTGTTGTGACCTCCTGCCCTGGGCCTGGCCTGTTGGGGAGCCAGGCTTCTCTGCAGACTGCTAAGTTGCAATTTATACTTTTTGGAAGAACATTCTGCAGTTGAGAACACCTGGGAGTTCGCTCAGCCTACCTCACTGCGGCCTATTATGTATCCTCTGCTGCCTCGCTCATTTCAATTGCTCTTTCTGTGAGCTGCCTGCCTCAGAGATGCCTAGTGCCCAGAGGTGCCTGGCAGTAAGTTCCAAGGCTAGGCTTTGGACATGCCACCAGCAAGTAGCTTGCCTGTGAAGCATGAATGAAGCGAAGCCAGAAAGGGAGTCCTTCCAAAATGGCTTTTGCTCTGGCCTTCAAGTGATGCCACAAATGTTACTATTAATTTACTTTTTTGTTTTTGTTCTCCCCCAACTTTGTGAATAATAATAATAATAATAATAATAATAATAATGACATTCTCAAGTGCAATGGCTAGTATGGAGATAAGACAGAATGCACTGTTTCCTGAGGAAGACTGGTGAGCTCTCCCCAGGGTGGGAAGAAGAGGCAGAGTTCTGGACAGTTGTACGTGTGCCTTCTGGGAAAGATTCATTTGGAAGAGCAGCAGATATGCCCTGCACAGGGTTTAATTGGTTTTAAGATGGTCTCCTGGAAGTGCTTGGGAACTGTGGTCACTAACTCTTTTAAAATGATTTATAAAGTTCGTTTCCAGGAGCGAGGTCTTTGGGCAGTGGGCCTGTGAATTATTTCTCCATTGTGGGTAGAGAGTGAGGACTGGGAACATGCCACTGAAAGAATCTGAAGAGACTCTCCCTGGAAAGGAGGGACTTCTCATTTTTCAGTGAGGTAATTTTTGACAGCCATGCTTGCTCTTCCTGACTTTAAATTTAATAGAACTCTGTCCTTAGGAGTTAATCTCATCTGTGGGTCCCTTGGCTTATGGTGATGTTAACAGACTGGATATGACAGAGTCAGAGACCAGGATCCTGCTGGCCTTCCCAGTTTCCATGTGCTGTCTGAGAATCTACTCTGTGCCAGGTGGCCATGTCAGTGGATCCTACTGACATTGGTGTGGTTAGCATTCCACCTTACAGATGGAAACACTGAGTGGGTACCAGAAACTCTAATAACTTAGGCAAGTTACATACCCACCCCAGAGCACATGCTGTTACCTTCCAGTATTACTGAGCTATTTCTGAAGTTCTAAATCTAATGACATAAAGAGAGTGTAGGGACACAAAACAGTGTCCCTCTAGACCATCTGTTTCTCATGGTAGCTACCTCTAAGATGCACCGACTGCTGTTTCTTAATTGACCGACTCTGGGTATTACATGAAGCTCCTTCTCCCTTAGTCCACGCATGTGCGAATGATGTCTGTGGTAACTAGCTCTTAAGAACCGACTGCAGCCAAACACTAATTGGAGCTTGGGGAATCCTGTGGAAGAAGGGAGAAGTAGGATTGTAGGAGCCAGAGGGGTCAAGGACACTGCGAGAAAACATAGAGAATCAACTAACCTGGGCTCACAGGGGCTCAGAGACTGAACCGGCAAACAGGGAGCCTGCATGGGACTGACCTAGGCCCTTGGCATATATGTAACAGTCACGTAGCTTGGTCTTTGTGTGGAGCTCTGAACAGTAGGAGCAGAGCTGTGTCTGACTCTGTGCTCTGCCTCTGGGACCCTTTCCTCCTACTGGATTACTTTGTCTAACCTCAGGAGGAGAAGAGGTGCCTAGTCGTACTGTAACTTGGTATATCGTGGTGACATGCATGGGAGGCCTGCCCTTTTCTGAAGAGTACTGGAGGACGAATGGATAGGGGGCGGGAAGAGGAGAAACTGTGGTCAGGAGGTAAAATATAATTATATACATAATACATATTATACATGGTAATTACATAGTATTATAATACACACACACACACACACACACACACACACACACACACACCCCAAGTAAATATAGAGAGAGGGGAGAGGCTTCTGTTGCAATGGAGGGAAGGCTGGTGGAACATTTTCCGTCACCTCCTTAACTGTCTGTGTAACTTCGGATAATATGCTTAAGTTATCTTTAGCTCTGCTTCCCCTGGGCCTCGGTCTCCCCCAGACGTCTTCTCTCCTCAGTTAATCCTTTCTGGAAATGCCCTCAGAGGCGCAGAACAGTGTCCAGATCCCCTGAAGCTAACAATGCAGATTAACGTTTGATACGGAGCTCTGATGCATCCAAGTGCACAGTCTTTGGTGAAGTCTAATTGATCTGTATTTTTCCTCCAACAACTTTTTTGTTGGATACTGACTAGAGCCTACCATACTCTGCTTGTTTCCTTTCCACACTGTACCACTGATAGCCTCTGGCCTTCATGAAAGACTGTTAACCCAGCCTGGAGATGATTCTTAAAACTAAAAGTCACTGGTATGAACTGTCTTTAAAAGCATTCTATAATCTCTGATTTGAACTCACTTGGGTTGGAAGTTTCCACTCTCTACTTCTATAAGATCACAGGATCTGGTTATGTGTGCTCTTTGTCTCTTGAACTAAGTTGGTGTGGGGGTTAGAGCGGGGATATCTCCAATCGCATCTAAGACTTCTAGCTAAGGGATGATACCCAAGACCTCAAATAAAATAGATGTGCATGGGATTTAACTCTCCAGATTTCTAGCAAGAGGTGGAGGCATGGTTGTGTCGGCCAAGTGTACATATCGTGGATTGGCAAGTCACCCTTCCTACAACCCACCAGCACCTCTCTGGAATATGGGTGCTAGCAGATAAGGCCACATGTGGAGGAGCACTTTCTCTATGGTTAAGGCATTCCAAGTGACAACTGCAGTTCAGGGGACACAATGCAATGTGCGACAGCCCATGTAACAAGAAACTCTATAATGACCAGGGCACCTCCGGTAGCACAATGTTCACCGTCAAGATTCACTGCGGAGTTTGGAATGTCTACTTCCTTTGGGCACTAAGATACAAAGTATCTTATGACCACAGCTCAGTGGTCGAGTGCTCACCTAGAATGCTCACCTAGCAAGGCTCTGAGCTCAGCCTCTAGTATTCTCGCTGGGAACAAGTATTTTGAACTATGAGGTTCGTACAAACAAGGTCAGCATGTTAGTTAGATAGTCTTACCAAACGGTCTCAGCTCCAAACAGATGCTAGGAGCCTGCAAAATCTGACTTGAAACCAGTGCCCACTGCTGAGAGAACAGTATTAATTGCAGGATACCCACAGAATGGATTCCCTGGCAACAGTAAAATAGGCTGGTGGAGTGGGTGAGGGTGGGGAAGGTATTGATCTGCTCTGCCATAGAAAGATTTCCAAACACAAGATGATTGCTAGTTAAAACAACAACCACCAAAACAAAAACCAATGGGGACACTGATGTCACCAGCAAAACAGCCACGTACTTGTCTATGGGTCCATGCTTACCTCCAGATGCAGGGAGTAACAGCTTGGAGAGCACGGGCATGAGTGGGGTGAGCGATGGTCAAAGAGGACTCTGCTCTGATCTACAGAGCTTATGCTTTGATGAGGGAATATATTTGTTCATTATGCTGTGTGGTTGGGACCAGAGGAAGAGGCAAGCAGCTGGAGGAACTGGCTCTCCTCAGCTCAGGATGCTCTGCAGTTATTGGAGGTCATAAAGCCTCCCCGTTCCTCACTCTCGGACTCAATTCTAGAAACCCTGTGAGGACTAAGTTCCTGGTCTGGACAGATCAACTCGGTAAAATAAGTCTTTTGCATCACGAGGGAGATTTCTCCACACTACTCTTTGTTGGCTTTAATAAAGACAGGCTCCTTGGAGGGCTGGAGGGGAGATTTATTTTGAAAGTCCACTTCGTGTCTCTAAACTTCTGTTGATGAGACTGGGGCTCAGCCCGGGGAAATGGTAAACGGGGCAGGAAGGACCGGCTTCTAATCCTGAATGCTGTGTATAACTTCTCTGCCCTCTTCACGCCTGTTAAGAAAACTTGTCAAAACAAAGCTGGCAAGTGGAAACAGATGTTTTTTTTTTTTTTTTTCCTACCAAAATGCTCTTAGGAATAGTTCTGTCTCTTTTCTGAGTTAACTGTATGAACGGTTTCTCCTTGTCCTCTGTGAAGCCCCTGACATGCTTCTTGGCCGTTCCTGGGCATACATGCTCAAAAGGGCCTAAAGTTCCCTTGTACCCTGAGGACAGGGCAAGGCCTCGGGCTCTCAGTCCATACTCTGCCTGGAGCAGCCTACACAAGCAAAGTGGGCACATTCTTAGCTGGCCTCCCAAAAGGCCAGTGTGGGCTCTCTGCTGACTCTGTCTTGCCTTCCCTAAGTGGTCTCCTCCAGGATACTGAGAGGCTTGGGGCTACAGGCCTCATCCCTGGCAGTTCACAACCCCTCCCCCAAGTCTTCGCTTTTAGGCACCTTTGTTGCTAAAGGCATTTAACTCTAATTCCATTTGACTTCAATTGTGTCCAAATTACTGTAAAAAGGAAGAAGACAACACGCTGTAAATATGAAGAGAGACAGAAAATCATTGGGAATCCTGCCTTTATGAATATTTGATGAGGAAAGGTTAGATCCATAGCTGGTAAATTATAAGAAATTATGTCCGTCATGTGACTCTGTCAGCAGGGGTTAATACAAATGGTGTGGGCCTTAGTTGGGATGACAATGCAGATTAGAAAAGATTTGCCTTGTCCCCGCTGCTGCAATCCCGTTTTCTTCTATTATTGCTGTACTAGAGTTGACCACTGGGACTGTGCAACAGAGCACTTGACTTGTTTTCTCAGTCCGTCACTACATTTTCACAATGCATTTTTCATCTCTGCTAATCTTGCCCTTAATTGTGTGGTTGCTGTGGGCAGGATCCAATTATTAACTCTTTTGATCTTTTGGTGGCCCTGCCTTGGAGCTAGCTGATGAGACATACGCTGGGCAGCCAGCCTGCATTTGTCTGCAGTTGGATGCATGGATCGTGTGGCTCATTTAGTGTAAGCAGAAAAAAAAAATGGTTATTTTTCTCAAATAACAGCTCTAGCCAAGTGTGAAATTGTATATAATTGTGTTATAGGATCCTGCTCGGGTTAAAGGGCTTCTTGGAGCTTCCATTATGAACCTGATTTCTCACGTCTTTATGACTTGCTTTCAGTTTTAAGGAATCTGAATTAGACCTGACGTGTTCTGCCTGGAGGCTTATTGTTGCTGTTGTTGCTGTTGTTGTTGTTGTTGTTACTTTGTGAAGGGGATTAAAGTGGCCATCCTGGATCGTTTGCACTGATGGCCAGTGCGATGAACTTGATAAATGGTATTGGGGACTCCCAACGGGTGTCTTGGTGCCCCCAAAGAGGCTGGAGGAGCTTTGGAAGTGGGTGCTGGTAAGAAGCCAGCTCCTGAAGACAGGTGAGCAGGCCAGTGAGATGACTCAGCTGGTAAAGTCGCTTGCCACCCAGCCTGATGACTCCACACAGTGGCTGGAGAAAACTGACTGCCATACATGCTCCTTAGAATATGCACCGAGCCTTACTCCCTACCCTACTACACAAACCAACAGACAAACAAACAAAGAAATATTTAAAAAGAAAGACACTCCCACTCCTGGGTGCTTCTGTATTCCTACCCCACCTGCCAATGGGCACCAGCACTGCTTGCCGCCACTGAGTTCCTCATAGAAACATCATGGTGGCCTAAGGCCAGACTCTCTCTGATCTCTACACATCATGAATTATATACCTTTCATAAAGTGGCCATATACTTCTAAAGGGGCGGACATGGCTGAGCATGTTTAAAGTCTGGGAAGGGCCAAGGAGAAAGGAAATGTGATTTCTGCCAGCAAGTGCAGGCAAACGAAGGGAGACTCTAGAGGAGGGAGGGTGGGAGCTCATAGCAGAAAGGTAAATTAATAAAGTCTATGCATGCCGGCACACCCAGAGTCCTAGCACTTCTCCAAATCTAAACTAAAGCTGTAAACAACGGCTGGCCAGGAGAATACCATCCAGACAAGGGTTAGGTGTGACAGCCAAAGGAATAATAACTGGAGTTGTCATGCTGCAGCGATCTGCAAGAGGAGCAGAGCCCAGCAAGGACTACCGAGAGTTCTCCCAACAGAGGTGTATGCCTGCTTACACTTGCAGCCACCCCAAAGTACCAAATTTAACACATCAGGGAGCCCACTGAATTATCAAGTCGACTAATCAATAGCATTGACAATATTTCTGCCTAAAAGCATGGGGAAGTGGAAAGTCAGTCAGAGCAGACAGGATATTTGCCAATACATTACCTTGGACCTTTGACTTTAGCCAAGGGCCCAGGGGGCACATGACTTCTCTTCCCATGGCTGGGATTTTCTGCCTAAGTGATTTCTCCCTGCTTGAGTTGAGTCAACAGCATCCTTCCTCAAGAATTGGTACAGGGAACATATGCAAATCACGCAGGCCCAGTCTCCCAGGGCTCGGAAGCAGCGTGTGGGCCATACCATTACCCCCTCTCAGTAAATCTCAGCTGTGTGTGCAACACCACTATACTCGGCGGGATACAAATGGCTTCTTCATGTATCCAGATTGCTCCTGAGAGCTGAGCCACCTGAAGAGTTCTGTCCCCTTGGTGTGACCTACACCTGGTGGTTCTGAAAAGACATTTTGGTCGTTCTCTACTCACTGAATTTAATGCTCCAGAAAGCAACAAGACTTTATCATTGAGAATGATGCTAACTGAGAGAGACAAGGAGAATACACTGTTCATGTCCCTGGCTTTAAAGAACCTTTGGGGCCACGCAAAGTGCAACTCATCAACTCTCACACAAAGCATGCTCCCCAGAATCTGACCACCTCCCCAGATTGTTCCTTTAGGAGTGACACTCTGGACACAGGTGAGCCCCAATACCAGGATGAACTCCCTCTGTATGACATATTTGTCGCTGAAGACTAGAACAGAGCTACCAAGAACTCACTATAGGTTGGCTACCTCATATCTCATGTAACTGTCTACATTTACATAATCACTCGATTCTACTGATGAAGAAACTGCCAATCAGAGAAGTTAATTAACATGCGCAAGGACACAGCATAGGGAAGGACTGAGACTAGGATACAGGGTGACTAGTAGGTTCCCAGACTCTTGGTGACACTCAGTATTGAAAACTGTTGCTTGCCCAATGCAGCTCAGGCAGGTGGGCGACAAAATGCCAACCTATGACTTGTCAGGAAGCAGGAAAGCAGGATAGTTGGACTATGGCACACGGGAGGGACACAGCCCCTGATGTCTGTTTCCTTCTTCCATAAGCTCTCTAAGGGGACGGGTACCCATGGTGAAATGGGCGGAAAGGCTTCCTGTTTGGAAATGGATCTGCTGCAGGCCATATCTGTACCAGTCCTTGGGTTCTCGAACCATGACAAAGCCAAGGTTCTCTTGAACTGGCATATTATTGCAGTCTGCCTGGCTGTGCTGTAACTATTTCAAGGACTATTAAATTAAACCCTGGAGACAGTTTCCCTTAAGATAAAGAGCATGCTTTTTATTGTGTCATCAAAGGAGACCAGAAAACCTGAAGCTTTCAGCTTTAAAGACAACATAATGAGATCAGAGATTTCGCTTGCAAAGAAATTAACTTTCGGTTAATTAATGAAAGTAACCTTAAACAGCGGGCATGTTGCCAACAACCAGGACACTGTAATAAAAAGGGGGGGGAGGGGAGATAATGGGCTGCTTTCAAGGGGCCAGGGCTCAGCAGCCCAGAAAAGAAATCTGATGAGGATGCTGCTTGTAAATTTGATCTCAAATTCTTAAGATGAACAAATAATAGCCTTATCTGTAATAAAGTCAGCTACAAATGCTTTCTTTTCCCCCATAATTTTCTGTTCAATTTAGATAGAAGATTTAATTAGATGTTGGTGAAACACCAGTTATTTAATAAAACCCTTAATAAAAATCTAATCTATGGTACATAGAAACCACTGTAACATAATCACAATTTAAAAAATACATTTTAGGGTATTTACTTTTTACAATTAAGAAAATATATGTGTGTGCCACGCTCTATTTTCCCATCAAGGCAAAAGCTAAGAAAGGCAAACCTGATAACTAATGAAAAAGCCCTGAACCACAAGCCTTTTTCTCTTCCCGTGGAGTTTGCTTTTAAAGAACTTTTTACATTAATTACAGCCCAAAGGGGTCCTTAAACCTGAATAAAGGGGATCAAGGCCCATCCGGGCTGCCTCACAAAGCTTTACACTTATAATATGGTTACTATAGGAATCAAACTAAAGGGAAGGTTTCTAAATTAGCCTAAGACGCAGCGTGGCCTCCCACCCCTGCCCAACTGTCCCTGTATCATCGCCACAGCCTGAGCTCGCTGGCTCTCCTTTCATTGACTAAGGATGGACGTGCCATGGAGCATGACGACTCACAACACACACTAGAGCAAGCTGGGGACATGCCGAGCATGCTCTCCATTTCCCAAGACCTTACTCGGTCTCAGAATTCTGGACAGGAAACCCCGGGCCCCAGGAATCCACGGTGAAGAGTGGGTGCTGCTGTTTCCCACGAGGGGTCCCTCCAAGTTCCCAGCCTTAGAAAGAAGACTCAAGCAGAAATGGGATGCAAACTGAGAATCTAATAGTTTGCACTGTGCAGATTTACCGGAGGGAGTTGGATCGTCTGAAAGGAGGGACCCCACCTTTAAGTGAACTGTGTAAGCTAAATCCACAAAGCCCATGTCCTTTTATTGTCTCTGTATCATTCTCAAGACCCTGTGATTAGTCACATGCAAAAGTCTGAGTGAAGTAATTTCTTGGATGGACAGGGTGGTGGGTGGGGCCCAGGATTGAAGAGCTAAGTTTCCCTGAGCTAAAGGGGCAAGGAAGGGCTGGCTTTTACTGCCCCACTGACCCAGCATCAGGACTAACAGGCCTGTGGAATCAACTCCCCATGCCCTTGGCCAGGGCCACGTGGCATCTCTGTCGGCAGATGACCTGAGAAGGTCACTGTTCAGCGCATCTGGAGGCTCCAGTCATCAGGTTTAATCCTCAGCATGGGGTTCCAGTGGCTTCCACTGTATATAAATTTAAATAATGGTCCCTCCTCCATGAATGAAGAAAAGTCCACAGACTTTGCCCATCTGTTCCATGAGGCTGTTCATTTGGAACTTCTGATTAGACACCTCCCGCTACTCCTATGCATGCCACCGTCTCCAAACAATCCATGGCGTTTGGGGCACTTAATGATTGATAGTGTCTTGTTGCCTTGCTTCAAATCTGCCTCTTCTTTGGCAAGGACACTGATGCTTGACACGGACTGAATGTGGCTCGTACTCATTAGACAGTCATGGGACCACACAGCCATCCAAGAGTGTGTCCCGACTGGGTGTCAGACTGTTTCATCTCTGCATGCTTTACCAATGGCTCAGCCACCCACAAAAACCAACCCCAGATTGAGTTGGAGGACAAGACAAGATGGGGCATCCCAGGGGGCTTGTGGGAAATAAAAAGAGCCCCAGGCCTTGGATCACCTTACAGTCTGTGCAGACTTCTTCCAGCCTCATAATCTGTTTCCCTTCTACAGGCTGGCTTCTAGCAACCTTGCCATATCTTAAAGACAAGAGGCTCCTCCTCTTCCTCCTCTTCTTCTTTTGTCTATATGCACATGCATTTTAGGTGTAGAGGTCACTGGTCCAGGTCAGGTGTCTTCCTCAGTTGCTCACTTTACTTCTGGAGACAGGGTGTCTTATCTTCTCAACCTTGAGGGGATTTTTTTTTTTTTTTTAGAGAGGGCTAATGTGCTTATAGGCCTGGAAAGAAAGGGCTGGGGTGGGGTGTGTGGTGGCAGTGACCTCAACTCTTTCTAGCTCAGAGGCAGTTTCTGAGGGTCCTTTAAATATTAACATGATAACTGGGAGATAGCGTCCTTGCTCCAGTGATGGGTTTCACACAATATCCTGTCTGACCAGGATCCTTGGGCTCCTTCCTGGGAGCTCTCCAAGCTGGGGCTGTACTCACAGAGGGCTGTTCACTTTTGTGGTCTGTAAAGCAAGCAGTGCCGAAGTCCAAGTATGTTCTTCCAGGAGCAGGACATTGACGCAAGTGCTCCAGGCCAAACGGACACAGGTCAGTCCTCTTTCCCATGAGCTCCCCATGGAGCAAATTCTCCCCAACAGCACAGCAGCAAGGGCAAACTGTGCTGTTGTATTAAGTCAAGGAACAGGGAGTAAAACTTATCTAGGGAACCTATTTGTCTCTGTGTTGCCTGGGAAGCCAAGACTCTTGGGTGGTGGGATCCCTGGGCTGAGTCAAGATGACAGGGCTTCTGGGTAGCCTCTTGGTGTGACTGGCAGGCTTCCCCAACCATTGGCAGATTTGTCTCACTGGGGGAGACTTAGAGGTTTGACGTCTCCAGAGAGGTTTCCCCTGGAGTCTTGGCAGTGTTAGGGAACTTGAGAAAAACAAGAGAATTCTGTAGAGTTGTGTCATCTATAAGGATACAAACATCCATTTTACAGACCTGCTACAGAAAGTAAGGTCTATGAGACCCAGTCACCAGCTCCAGTAGTGGCAGCCATTACCAGTAAGTAACATGACACCTCAAGGACACTGACATTGTCTTACAATGTGCCAGAAGGCTTCTCCTCAGAAAGTGTGATCATGGTTAGCCTTCTCTAATGTGCCAAAGCATGAGAGCCATGATATGGCTGATCCTGGAAGCCACTGACACATTAAATTGGAACTTTTAAGTCTCTAGCCCAGAGGTATCAAAATGGTGGTTTTGGGGCCACATATTCCTACACATTTATTTTGGCTCAAACATTGCTGACTCCTTTAATTTCTTACAGTATGAATTAGCTGTCTAAATAAAATAAAACTAAACTATAAAAGTATAGAAATTTTATTCAAAAATAAAGATTTGGGGGCTTCCCTTGAAACATGGCAAGATCTGCTTATTTGGGCCATGATTGCCCCATGACATAAACTGGGCATACCAGAGTAATGGCTACACTCTTTAGGCAGGACACACATGCCCCAGACAGAAATCAGGTCTGTGTCTCGGTGCCCAGCCGGCCTCATCACACACTCCCAGTCCCTACTCAGTCGCTGAGCTGCCGAGAAGGAGTGCCCGCTACAATCTGCTATCCAGTCTATCCTGTCCCCTCTATAATCCTGTTATGTTGTGTTCTGTGGTTGTGACTCAGGGTCCTGGAGCTAACTTTCCAGCATCAAGAGAGTTCCTCCATCGTACAGTGTTGCTGAGTGAGTCCTCGGGCTTCCCCACCGAGGCCAGCAACACCAAGTCTGTCTGGTTTCAGTAGTCGATCCCTGATGAGTAGACTTTACTCACACATTTTCTTTTTTAGCCTCTGTTCTGGCCACTGCCTGAGACACTCAGCCCCGAGCCGAGCATCTCTCAGCTTATATTCCCTGTGTCTTTAGCAGCTGACTCTCATTGCTCGTCTCAGTAGGCTCCCAGTGGGTGAGATACCCAAGCTCCACTTCCAAGGCCCCGCCCAGGACCCAGCAGCTCTGACGGCTGAGGACATGACTTGACATCTTGCTTTTCTTTACAACAGAACACTTTTCAATAGTGAATACGCAGTAGTAAACCAATGGGTACGTGCTTTAGTTTCAGAAGAATTGATTTATAGTACATAAAACAATTTCAACTAATACATGACTAAGACCCAACCAAATGTTTTTATTTATAAAGAGAACTTGAATTTTCATCTATCAAGTGAAACTACCACCCCCAGGAGTATGAAAAGGCTTCTCTGCTTTAGACACCTAGAGCCCAAATGAAAACCTCTGGGAGTCGTGTGGAGTCATGTCTGCCTCAACCTTCACTGCTTGGTTTTCAATGCACAGTTTGATGGAGGGACTCTGCAGTGCGGGAGTGGTTAGACACAAACAATACTTAAAGCGAGCTTAAACAACTCCAAATAGTACCGAATTCACTCTTGAAATGAATGTGTATACGTGTGTGCATGTGTGTGTGAATGTGTGTGAACACATGTGTATGCATGTATAACCATGTGACTGAGCATCATCTGAGAACAGTCTTCATTAAAAGACATCATTCCTAAAACGTGCTAGGTTGAAGCTGATATGCTTCGAGAACTGGTAGGGGTGCCTTTAGGGAGAAAGCAGGCTCCCAATAAGCTTCAACAACTTCCACAAACAGCAAGTGTGCCCTACTATCAGCAGGAAGAGTGGGAGGTGTGGAGAGTGAGCCCACATGCTTAGTCTGACCTCTTAAGGGGCTTCCTTAAAGAGGTCTCTGCTTTCTCTAGTTATGCACTCTAGTTTGGCTTTCTGGCACCCTGTAATCCAGAATTTTGCTGAGTCCTGGATCTTCTTGTCCTAAGTCCACTAGTCTGGATTCTTAGCTGGCCTGTCTGCCATTCTGGCCAGTAGACCTGGCTGGCCACTTGCTGGCCTCTTGCTGGCCTCTTGCTGGCTCAGTTCTTACGCCATACTGCTCACAGACTGTACCCTTGCTGTTTGCTTTTTTCCTCACCATCCTCTCCTCTGGAGGCACGATCTATTTTCAAACATAAATACTTGCCTGCCCGGATGAGGGACTTAGGAGCTCACTTTCCAGTCTAGTTCAACTTCTGGCACAAATTCCACATTGCACTCCTACTGCCTAAACCTCAAAGCGGCATTTATATGAGCTGTATCACAGGAGATTCTGCTTGGTGAGCAGGTAGCTGGGTAGAGTATCCTTACGTGTGAACATGTGTGGCAAAGACAGCCAAGGCTGTCCAGGACCAGCTGCAAACCAGAATGGTGAAGGTTCTGGGCTGAGCAGGGTTTAACGCCTCCTCTGATCCCACAAGGCATCTGCTCAGACCCTTTAGAACTTGGAATGCGCTTTCTTAGGACAGGATATTGCCCAATAATAGAACTGATGGTCTTTAGTTCTGAGCTGTCAATAGAATCACAGGTTGCTGCAGAGTTTTCTCCAGGACGGTCTGCTGAGGAATGCTTATCTTATCTTACCTAGATGCAGCATTAGCTTTCAGATCCCACGGAATCTGCGAGTCAGTTCAGGGTTTCTAAGGCTTCTTTGACAGTACCCAGATCTTGGGGTTCTGTTCTGGGGTAAGGATCATTTAAGGTGATGGGTTGTAATCATACAGGCTGGTTAACCCAAGTTGTTCTCTGCATACATCTCACCAGCGACTCTAAGAAACAAGTACTTTCAGTAGGGACCAGCAGTTATGCCTCATTCAGGAACAATCAAGCTAGAGCTTCAGTAGTTGATTCTAAATCCTCCACATTTACTAACCCAGGGGCTTTGCTCTCTGCAGTAAGGAGTAATAATCCTGGCCTTTGTTCCCTTCCAAATACGACAACATAAGTGTTTAAAAGTGTTGCCTGTTTATTGAGTTCCTAAAACCTAACAAGTATAGTGCCCATGTGGTAATGCACACATACCAAACACACACCTATGCAATGTGCATGCATGCCAACACATGCATGTAGCAAACATGTATACATAAATACAGTCATAGATATACAAGCACATGTCTTTTTAACAAGCACATATGCACAAATGTGTATGTAAAAAAAATCGTATGTGCACATAAAATGCAAAGGTCAAGCCACCCGGCTGGCTTCGGCAGGGGCTGTATGTCATCAACATGCTAGAGGAACACACAAAGCCTTTTTGGGCTCTTCTCTTCCAAATGCACTTGCTTTGTGAAGTTCAATCACTGCTCATTTGTGACCTAGCCCCATGTGTTTCAAGGGCGCTGCTCTGAGAAATCTGGGCCACCTGGAAAGATTCTCTAAAGTGACTCCTTTATTCTTGGGATGAGGAGAAAGGCAGGTTAATCATCTATTGACTCCCCGTTCTTATTACTGGCGTAAAGCCCCGGCTTTGCTAAATTTCCTCTTTGGAGCTACCTAACAAACATACATCACCAGGAGGTGCAGATAACGATCCGAAAGATTAAGCTTTGTCACTCAAATGATAATTAAAAAGAGTATTTTAAACACACTGTAAATATACACAAGCCATCATGAAATCATGAAAACCCTGCAGAGCGTGCCACCTCCAGGGTCTATAGATTACCAGGGAGAGAGATATTGACGTTAAGTCCTGCTTGTCTTGGAAGACTGTCATTAACTGTCCCAAGCTTGCTCTTAGCCGGCCACCTGAGCTAGGAGACTCAGAGGAAGCTGGCCCTACATCCCAGTGTAAATTAATGGGATTTGGGCTGGGCACTTCAATATGCGTTTAATTGTGATCCCTTTCTATTCAAATCCATGATTCCTGAAATACATATTACCCCAGGAACTGCCAATAAAAACAGAAGTCAAGATTCTCTTGTCCAGCTTTCAAAAACTGATTTCATACGCATAAAAGACTTAGAGCAGATTATTTTCTTCTAAAAATTTTCATTTATAACATGTCATCAGAAGACACCAGCCCGTGTGTGGCGGAGGCACCCGGTAGCATCACCTTTCATAAGAAAGAAAAGCTTGTCATCACAGTCTTATTAGGATGTCACGCGATGTTAAACTGGGGAAATATTTCTGTATATTCCAATTAGTGCAGCCATTTACTGGCACAGGCATTAGCGAAACTGCTCCTCTTTAGAAAAACCCTTTCCTCCGGGAGCCAGCCCTTTGTTTGACAACGCAGAGAGTGTTATTTAGAGATTTTAATTGCTCAGTTGATCTGTGGCTGGATCTCAATAATCAAAACAATAAAATTGTTGGTTTTTTTCCCTGACAACTGTAATAAAATGCCGGTGGTGGCCTGGGATACCCAGCCACGCTGGATTGACACTGTCAGATTCTCTTTCATGTATCTTCTTTAATCAGAGGCAAAAGAGCAATTTTTTTCCAAAGTTAAAATACATCACTAGCATTGCTAGTATCAACAAACATTCTGAATATTACTAATGTCTACATGAAAAATCCATTCTGATTATCTGTAACATTCTATACTGATTAGTGATAGCAGAGAGCTGCTAGCCTTCATTAAAAAGGAACTATCCTCAGTCAGTTAGAAAAGGCCAAGTATTTCAAAACGGGCAAATAATGGGTATTTCATAAAAGAAGAAACATAAGTAGCGATGGAATAACAGAAAATGCCTCCAGCTCATTGGCAACCAAGAGAACACAGATGGAATCAGCGACACTCACGGCAGCCTGTGCGCATGTGCACATCAACCCAAGCTTTTCAGTACTGGTGAAGTGGTGGAAGGCAGGCATGCTCGTTGGCTGCTGGGGCCCACCTCTTGGAAGTACATTTTTCGTGTTAAGTACCAAAAGCTTGAAAAATGGCATATGTTGACTCAGTCATGCAATTTCTAGAAAATCATCCACAATCGTTAAATAATTGGGCAGAGCTTTTGGACCAGGATATTCAGCCCAGCACTTGCCCGGTAGCTGGGAACCCAGCTTAGGGACACAGTACCTGCCGTGAGTGTATGACACACTGGGTTCCACACTGAGCCCAGCAAAACCCAACGCAGACACTGCTCGTATGCGTCCAGTAAGAGGGGAGCGGCAGGAGGCAAGTCAGAGGCTAAGGTCCTAACTTTTCCTTATACTAACGTATGCACGATGATGCCTCAGGGTGGCAGGGCCGCCAGGGGCTTACGTGTCATACTTTCCTGAATTTTCAAGAACTGTTTTCAATTAGCCCAGATTACATCTCGGTCTAAGACAGTTAATTAGAAAAGCAAATTTAGAAATCCTGAGCACTGAAAACGGTTCCCACCATTTTCTGTGAATCATTTATCTGACTTCTGATGAACACAGGGCTGAGGGAACTTCTGGTTGGGAAGAATCTGGGGAAATCTTCACTAGGTTGGGTCTCACAGACACCTGGAAGTTTCTAAGGTTGGGATGGGAGTTAGGGAGAACACAGAGGCCGGAGGAAATTGTCTGGTATATTAGGTTAAGTCTCTGTGGGACACAGGACAGCCAATAGGAGAAGCATAAAGCAGACCTGATTACTTCGCAGTTGTTTTGATTTTGAAATTCCACAAATGGGAACATTTTACTTGCTCCTGCTAAAAAGAGAGATCATCCCAGGATCACCGCCTTACTTTCTCTACCCCAAAACACACAAGGGAAAGACCTAGGACGCCCTTTTTTGGTGACTTCAAAGCTACTGGCATCGGCACTAGAACCAGAGAGCTCTCAAATGTGATTTGACTTAGTAGACTTAGGTCTCAGGACTGTTCACTCTGAGACTGAAGTGAACTGTTTGCTAAAGAGTCTCAGGGGAGAACACACAGAGACGATGTGTGCCTTACTTATCCGCTCCTTACCCATCATCATCCCAGCCTCACCAGCTCCACTCTTCTGCTGGACTCAGGAAGAATGGCTCTCGACCTCTGTAATCTACTTGGATTAATCTACATAGGGATGAGCCAGGAGAACAGAGGAGTTAAAACAAAGCTCTGGTGGGCGAACTGCTTCAGCACGGACCTGAGCCTTGCGTTTGCTCTGCTCTGTCCACGACCACGGTTGCTTTTACGCATTCCACTCCCTTTAAAAAGCTCTTCCTCCAACCCCACACGTTCTTTCTTGTTTCTTCTCTCTCCGAGTTGGAACTCAGCATTAGCATTTCTTTATCTGTTTATTTGTGTGTGTGTGTGTGTGTGTGTGTGTGTGTGTGTGTGTGTGTGTGT